>JAWNPQ010000136.1:15427500-16165000 GCA_035047465.1 Drosophila sordidula
TGTGTGTATGTGTGTAACTGCACTTGTTCTTTGTGCGACGCCATTTTGAAATGCAGACAATGGCGTTTTTAAACTACGCACATACAATATGTGCACACACACACACACACACACATACACATATATGCATGCATTTACAGATATTTATATATTTCTACTGTTAACATATGCATAAAAATGGTTTCTGTTCAATATATATTAAAATATTGTTGACTTCATTAACTTTTAATGTACATACATGCATATATATGTAAGTATGAATGCATATGTATTGCATGAGGAAATTTTTTCGATTTCCTTTGTTCGCAAATACAATTTTTTTTGGCCATGAACAGCAACATTTTACTAGAAAATCATTATTTTAAGTTTTAATACTCATATATACATACCTCTTTTATATTACAGCACTCTAAATTTAATTAAATATTGAAATTAATTTTTCTCTTGCACTTTGTAATTATTGCACTCTATGCACTTGACACACGTCTGCTTTAGCTGAACACTGAAATATTAATGCCACGAATGTTCCCACTTCAAGAAAACTATTACTTATAACAGAATTTTTTGATGTGCTGTTAATGTCTTTGGACTATCGAGACTAATGTTTCCAGCTGCGAAAATGGGGGCTGCTTACTCAATTTGGCACTGTTACGCAGTCAATGCCGTTTTCGTTAACGTTTCAAAACTTGCTGATGCTTATAACTTTAATATTTGCAGGGAACGTTCATCTTAGTTAGTTAAATGAAATTTTATAAAATTATTTTCATGGCATGCTGTCTTTTTCTTTATGTGTAGTTTGACAAAAAATCAAATAGATAAACAAAAAATAAAACCTTTGATTATGCTATGTAATGGCGCTGAAAGTGGGATAAGTATCGATAGACAAATAGGGCTCATCAAAATTAAAAAAATCTAAAATTAATTTACACACAAAATAGATTCTTGTACTTTTATAATTCTTAAAAGATTTTTTAGCTAACAAACTGAGGTCTTAAGATGAACTATAAAATAAAAAAGAAATTATTCCAGTCGATATTGGAAAGTTAGCGATATAATGTCTTATCGTCCCTGCCAGTCAATATCGATAATGCAGTCCTACTTAAAAGTATTTGTCATCGAATATACAGAAGCAAAAACAAAGCCAAAAGGGGCGGACGTTAAGCGCTCGGTACGCGTAATTTACTTGTAATTACTTATTGTCGCTTCAGAAACTATTCGGAAGTTGTGTCGACCGTTGACGATTGCAGTTAATAATTTTCTTTTGCACACTTTGCTGAACAATCCTCGACTGTCATTCAGTAGTTTCTTTGTGTGTATGTGTGTGCTTGTATCTGCATTGTGTGTAGTACATTTGTATATTTTGCTATTCATTTTTATTGTTTTTTTCTTCTAAATTTTTTCTTTTTATTAAATTTTTTTTTTTTTTTTTTGAAATTTCAATATATGTACATATTATTTTATCTGTGTGTCTGAAATCAAAAGTATAAATTTTAGTTTTTAGTCTATCGGTATCGGTTAGCTAAAATTCGCAGTTTTATTTCTGATAAACAACAAAACAACCCTGCGCGCACACACAAAAAAATCATATGCAAGAGCGCAGCAACATTAAAACCCGCCCCAACGCGTCGCCGTCGTCGTCATCAGCAGCAGCGCAGCGCAGCGCAGCCACAGCCACAAACGGCAGGCAGAAGCAAAAGCAAAGGCACGCTTACGTTACGCGCTCGCTTGTGGTGTATCGATGCCGTCGAGTTAACGTGTCGTCTTTGTGTGTGTGTGTGTGTGTGTGCCTGCGTTTTTGTGTCTGTGCTGGATTCTTATAAGAACATTTTTCGCCGATATACAATTTTTTTCTGCAGTGTGTGCTAATTTTTTTGTGTTGTTTCCAATGTATTATTGTTATTTTTTGAATGTGTGTTGTTTGTTGTTTGCGCGCGACTTACGCAGTTAATTTTCTTTCTTTCAATGACAACAACAACAGCAGTAGCAGCAGCAACAACAACAACAGCTAAAACACAAGTGGCAGTGTTTGTTGGTGTCGGCAGAGAGCTATATATGTGCGCGTGTGTGTGTGAGAGCAAGACAAAAACATTCACATCACTTTGATAGCTAAAAGAAAACGAAGAACAAAAATAACGTAACAAAAGGCGAAGCCAGCAGCAAGTGCAGTAAACATCGAGCAGGGGCAGAGGCAGAGGCTGAGGCGTAGGCGTCGTTCTCATCGTCGTCTTCGTAGCTAAGCGCCGTTCTCGCACCAACAGCAATTAACTGTTAAACGTAACAACAAAAACATTGTGATCGTGCTTCAAATATAGAGAGAGCGTGTGAGTGAGAGAGAGAGAGACCGCCTAAACTCCCCAAAATCGTCTTCGTTTTTCGCCACCATGGATAATTTAATTCCGATCGTCAACAAGCTGCAGGATGCGTTCACGTCGCTGGGAGTGCACATGCAACTGGATTTGCCACAAATTGCCGTCGTCGGTGGACAGTCGGCTGGCAAAAGTTCGGTGCTGGAGAATTTCGTGGGCAAGTAAGTGTTCCTCCCTCCAACCAACAAACATTGTCTCGTGTTGTTTTTCTCGCTCTCATCAACAATTATACACAATGAGAAGAAAATCCATATTCTTGCGCGAAAGCTCTTGGGCTCACGTGTGTGTGTGTGTGTGTGAGAGAGAGAGAGTTTTGAGAGCTATCCGTATGTATGTGCGCTAGCCACGCGCGCTCGCTGTGCCCGCACATGTATGTATGTGTGTGCGTGAATTTTTGGTGAATAATCAATGAAGCAGCATTCCTGGTTTTGTTTTTTTTTTGTTTTTTTTGCACGTCTTTGCTGTTTGTTCAGTGGGTGCGAGAGCAGGTGGCCATCAATAAATCGCTCTTTCCACCCACTTCTACATCTATATAGAATATATAGTAAATACGCAACCCGTTGTATATGGTCAGCGTTTTCAACAGCGGCAGCATAACTACCACCTTACACACATACATATAACAAAAACAAACGAACGCACGCACACTACACCATTGCTAAGGGATCGCCAAATTTGCCCACACGTATTACACACATGTACATTTATGTTGGCTCTACATTTATTTTTTGAGTGATAAACTCACCTCCAATAAAAAGAAACAGAAACAGTAACCGAAAGAACTAAAACAACGTAACTGTGCGCTTTTACTCGCTCACTCTCTCACGCTCTTACGCCTACCTACCTACTTATTTACTTCTTTCACTCAGTGAAACCGATTCATTCGGGGTGGGGAGCGGGACTTTTTGCTGGCTGCGCAGCGTTGCGTTCGTTTTTATCTATCGGCTTTTCACCCGCCCCCTTGAAAATGCTACAATAACACAAAAAAAAAAAAAGAACTTACGCCCAAAAAATAGGCAAAAGAGAAAGAAACAAGTAAGAACGTGACAATCGGGTGTAACCGATAGCGCAATTCTCGTTCAGAGGGTAATAACATAAAAAACGAAAAACTGCGTCGGTGTGAATTGAAATCAGGATTCGGCGTAAACCTACATTGTATTTTCGACAGCACTACCAGTCAATTTCAGTCGTGAGGAAATTCAAACTAAGCTATCCAACAAGAAAAATTCTAATGCAATCGGTAAAAACTTCAAAGCAAATTTGAATAACAGAAAAAAATTTGTTTGTGGGCTACGAGTGGGTGTATTTTTTGCGGAATCTTTCATATGCATAGCTAGAGATATAGTAGCTTCAATAGCGGCGAAAAAATTGCGATCATACGGACAGACGGACATTGCACTAACCAAATATACTCTTTTCCTTTCGTGAGTTTAAAAAGTAAAAAACAGTAAGAAAAAAAGAAAGAAACAAAAATCAATGCACGTTGACATTTCCTTTTAGCAGCGCACATACTTTTGTTTCCTTTTTTCGTTCGTTTCTTGGCTCAGTTCAGCCCACAATCGACCACCCGTCCCGCCCGCTGCTGCCGCGCTTCACTTTGACATTTATGCAATGCTGTCGTCGTCGCTGTCGACGTCGACGCTTACGCCAGCCTACATTTTAGTTATTGTTGCTGCTTCTCTGCAGCCCTCTCACCCACCTTCCGCCCGCACACCCTCGTCCGATTCGATGTCGCCCACTGTTGGAACTTTTGTAACTGTTAATGAATGGAACGCGCGCTTGGTGCTGCTGCCCTGCCGCATACACACACATATATATTTATATATACATATATATATACTTGCGCATGTTTGCTCTATGCAAAATTGCAAAATTATATAATACCCTCTACTGTATAACCGTTATACGCGATAAAATCCTTTTTTACGGTGGCTCCACCTACCGCAGCATAACTCACATACACACTCCCACCTACAGGGCATGTCAGTGTGTTAGTGTAACGGTATGCCTGACCAACACATGTAGCTTATCGGGCGCTTTTGCTATTTATGCTTTTGCCAGTTTTCTGTATGCGAGTCCTTTGTATATATGTACTTTAATTTATATATACATATATTGTTTGTACATATGTATTAAAAGTGAACGTGGGTGTTTTTGACATTCTAAGAGCTGTGTTCATATTTAAGAGAGTATGCTTTAATATAGAGTCTGACATGCAGTTATGCTTACATAAGCTCGCGTGCAGTCAATAACAAAAACAGCAACAATAAGAACAGAAGCAGCAGCGGCCAAGCGCAGTTCATTTGCTGTCCCTTGGTTTTCGCATGCGCCGGCCGTACTCATACATACATAAATACATACATACACACGTTATTATGTATATGCATACATATGTGAACTACATACAAATACATGCATATATGCAAGCTTATGTGCACATACATAATATATACATGTATATGTGTGTGTGTTAATGACCTAGTTTTTTTTTTTATTTTCTTGCCACTTATGTTGATGCAGCTTTTGCTGCGCTCATCAATGTCAGTTAATGATGATGCTGCTGTAGAGTGCATGTCAAGCCGAGCTTGAGAGAGGACAAGAGAGCGAGAGACGTGTATGTCAATGTCAACTCAACAACAGCAGTAGCAGTAGCAGAGGCAACGACATCAGCAGCAGCAGCAGCAGCAGCTAAAGCTCGGTCCGAAATGTCAATAGTTCATGGCATTTGCTGTTGATGCTCAAAGCGGGAGTTCTTTCTCTCTTTAATAGATACATGCACACACATACAGCAGCATCTATGCTTGTTAAAATGCGTGGGTACATAATAGTTACTTGACATTAGCACTAAATGGGAACATTTTCGTGGAGTATAATGCGGCAATGAAACCAAAATGCATTGCACATACACACATACATATATACACTTTAATACTAGAATAAAAAATAACAAGAACAATAAAAAGAGAAGGGGGAACAGCCTATTAAAATAAACAGTAGCCTTGGTGCACACAAAAAAAAAACAAGTAAAAAAATTGTTTAAACGCATCTCAAATTAAATTTGCCAGTATGAAACGAAAAGCGAAAGCAGAGAGAGGCAGAGAATGCGCAGCAGCTGATCTCATGTATATATATGGCATATATATATGGCATATATATATGTGCGTGTGCGTGTGCGTGAGTAAGCTTATGTTTTTTGCAAAGGGAGCTGCACAAAAAGAACGATCGTCACTCTCTTTCTCTCTGTCTCTCTCTCTCTGTGCGGCTGATGCAGCCGGCGTATTGCATCGATGCATATAAATACGTTTGCATATGTATGTGTGTGTGTGTTTGAGTACATTTGTTTTCAGCTGTGCTTTTTGAACTCTGCTAATTTCTTGCAGCACGAAAACAAAAAACACTCAAAATCAAAAGGAGTTTAAATAAGTTCATTTTCTCGTTATTGGGTAATAGTTTTGTGAGAAAAAATTAGAGCAAACGGTAGGGTGCCGAATGTATACATGTGAAAGATGTGCTACATACATATATACATATATGATAAAATTACAATCCACTCTGCAAAAAGCTACCAATAAACGTACTCACATAAGTGAACCTAGAATTTCCCCACATAAAAAACCACACACACACAGACGCACGCACAGTGCAGTTACTCATCAGAAGTAATTGATAACATTGTATTATATTTACATTCGAATAATGCCCTTTATGTACTTTATGTGTAATTTTAATGCTGTAAGTACATATGAGAATTTACTTCGGCTATGTACATATGTATTTTTTCTGCGGCGATAAGATAAGCAGCAAACCCCTACCCCTTCTTCTTTCCTTTAAAAAAAATCTTTTTCACATTTTTAATAGTTTTTTTTTTATTTATTTATTTTTTTTTATCAATGTTTTTGCCACTGCTACATGCCAACCACCATCCCACACACACGCCCTCCCTCCTCCCGCTGCTCTACCGCAGTGCGCCTAAAATATTTATCGATGATTCATGTTCTGTCATATTATAATTAATATTGTTTGCGATATCGATAAGACTTTGGCCGTTAAAACTGCTGTTATTCTTGTTGTTGTTTATTAATATTTTATGTATGTGTGTGTCCATGGGGTGGGATTTTGTTGACTTTGGTGGATTTGTTTGCTAGTAGTAAATCAGGTCAAATGTGGAGCCACAGCACATTATTTATAAGCCTAGATCTATATGTGTGTACCTACAAATGTATATGTGTACCGGAACCAAAACATTGTAGGTACCTTAAATATTATGCGCACCTCAGGTCAGCTTGCTGGAAGCGTTTTTCCCACCCAATTAATCGCACATGTTGCTTGTTGCTATTCATTAGTAACAGCATTAGCCATTTTCCACAACTTCAACAAAAAAAAAGCTTTAATAATATCACAAACTAATCAAAGCAATTGAGATCCGTAGAATAATAATTGAGGGGCCTGATAATCATGCCATCAACAGTTGAGTCATTTTTATTTTATTATTCTCTTATGTTTGTTTGTATACAATTGAATTGTTCTTCGGCTCGCTCACTGGAACATTGGAACGCAATAGCAATGGAGAAAGATTTGGGCAATGTGTATTCTAAGCTGTGTTGTCTTCAACTCTCTCTCTCTCTCTCTCTTTGGCTCTCTTGAGAACTCAGTTAACAAAAAGTTACAAAATGTACTTTTAAGGATTTTTTCTTCTGTTTGCTACTGATGTTCATCGTAGGTGCCGAATTTTCCCACCTTCTCTATAGTCTCCGTAAGTTGTAGCTTTTGACTCTATGAATATGTGATTCACTTTTAAGGCAAAGTTGAAGCAAAGCAAGCTGAAAACTTTTACTTTAGGATGGTGCTGATGATTTTATAAAGATCACAATGATCGATATACACTGATTGCACAGTGGTTGCGCGCAGTAATTTCAATGCTGATTTATAGAATATAGTTTTGGAGCAATCTGAGAATTTTGCAGATCTTTCGCACAATTTAACTGCTCATTAAGAACTTCTTCAATATCATATATGTATTTTTACTGTGTCATGCATTGAAAGTGTCAATTTTAATTTGAAAAAGTTTGTTTAAAATTGTCAATTACTTGTATTACACACTTATCGCAATTGATAAATTCAATTAAACAGCTGCAAATTGAAAAAAATCACCTTGAGTAACACCTACACATACATGCTCACGCACAATCCATAATTTACCAGTCATATTTCAATAAAAAATTTGATACGATATTTGTTTTTACTTTTTATTCATAGAGACTTTCTGCCTCGTGGTTCGGGAATTGTGACGCGCAGACCTTTGATTTTGCAGCTGATCAATGGCATTACCGGTAAGCAGTAATTCAATAAAACAATAATAGAATTTGTAATATAACTTGGCGTTTTCTTTGTCCTTAGAGTACGGCGAGTTTCTGCACTGCAAGGGAAAGAAATTCTCTAGCTTCGATGAGATACGCAAAGAGATCGAGGATGAGACGGATCGTGTGACAGGCAGCAACAAGGGCATCTCAAACATTCCGATTAATTTGCGCGTCTATTCGCCGTACGTGCTCAACCTGACGCTGATCGATTTGCCCGGCCTGACGAAGGTGGCGATCGGCGATCAGCCGGTCGACATTGAGCAGCAGATTAAGCAAATGATATTCCAATTTATACGCAAGGAGACCTGTCTGATCCTGGCCGTAACGCCGGCCAACACCGATCTGGCCAATTCGGATGCCCTGAAGCTGGCCAAGGAGGTCGATCCGCAGGGCGTTCGCACCATTGGTGTCATAACCAAGCTGGATCTCATGGACGAGGGCACCGATGCTCGCGATATACTCGAGAACAAGTTGCTCCCGCTGCGGCGCGGCTACATTGGCGTTGTCAATCGCTCGCAAAAGGACATCGAGGGACGCAAGGATATACACCAGGCCCTGGCCGCTGAGCGCAAGTTCTTCCTCAGCCATCCCTCGTACCGCCACATGGCCGATCGCCTCGGCACCCCCTACTTGCAGCGTGTGCTCAACCAGCAGCTCACCAACCACATTCGCGACACATTGCCCGGCCTCAGGGACAAGCTGCAGAAGCAGATGCTCACCCTGGAGAAGGAGGTCGAGGAGTTCAAGCATTTCCAGCCCGGCGATGCCAGCATCAAGACAAAGGCCATGCTACAGTAAGTGCAAAAAGTGCTATAAACCAAGGACTTTACTTTCATTGCGTGGACTAGTATACAAAAATTGGTCTACGGTTAAGAAGTTATTTCATCTTTTTGGGTTTAACATTATCTAAAAAGAAACAACATTATATTTACTGCGCGATTCGAATTAGAAAATTGGATTCTTTTTATCTTGTATTATGTTAACCTTATAATAATATATATCCCTCTCTACAGAATGATACAGCAGCTGCAGTCGGACTTTGAGCGCACCATCGAGGGCAGTGGCTCCGCTTTGGTCAACACAAATGAGCTGTCGGGCGGTGCCAAGATCAATCGCATATTCCACGAGCGGTAAGTGGCATAATTCTCTCTCGCTTTCTGTGTATATACTGAATGTAACTCTATATCGTGCACTTGCAGTCTACGCTTTGAGATAGTCAAAATGGCCTGCGATGAGAAGGAGCTGCGTCGCGAGATCTCGTTTGCTATACGCAACATTCACGGTATTCGCGTGGGCCTCTTCACGCCGGACATGGCATTCGAGGCGATCGTCAAGCGCCAGATAGCGCTGCTCAAGGAGCCGGTCATCAAGTGTGTGGATCTAGTCGTGCAGGAGTTGTCCTTTGTGGTGCGCATGTGCACGGACAAGGTGCGTTCACTCTGATCACGGTAGACAAAACCCGTTTTAAAATATTTCGCACCTCTCTTGATCAGATGAATCGCTATCCCCGCCTCCGGGAGGAGACCGAACGCATCATCACCACGCATGTGCGACAGCGCGAGCAGCGCTGCAAGGAGCAGATCCTGTTGCTGATTGACTTCGAGCTCGCCTACATGAATACCAATCACGAGGATTTCATTGGCTTTGCCAAGTACGTTCTCGATGTTCAATTATATATACATATATATATAGTCAAGCAGAACAATTGTTTATAATTCAATTGTATTTTTTGTTCGTTTAGCGCTCAGAATAAATCTGAGAATGCAAACAAGACCGGTACCCGACAGCTGGGCAATCAGGTCATACGCAAGGGTCACATGGTCATTCAGAATCTGGGCATCATGAAAGGTATGTTCACTTTCCAGTTACCGTTTAATCGAATGCATCTGTCGGTTTGAGTCATTGAAACACCAGCAAAAATATAAGAAACACAAATATTGTAGACACAACAACCATAATTTTTTACACTCTTCTAACATTCTAACTAACCCATATCAGTATATTATATATATTACATATAATATATATGTATATTAATATCATTGTTGTCGGTGGTAGTCTACTCCTATGCTTGTCACATGAGTTGTTTATTCGAATAATAATTAGAAAACGATTCTAAATAACAAATACTAAAGTATGCAGAGAACGCTTCTAAATGACAAATGAGTAATAAATAAATTGTTTTTAATTACAAATACCTATTTAAATTTTGGAATTGTAATTTGTAATTACTTTGCAATTAATTGTCACCACCATATACATTACCCGTAACATCAAGCCCTAAGTAATTATAAAACGGGTTTTTAATTACAAATTCATAAATATTATCAATTACATGAATTATGGAGTCTAATTACTTTTAACTGTAATTAATTAATAATATCATTACTCTAAACTAAACTTTCTTTCACAATCTTGAATTAAACTTTTTTAGATAATTCATTTTGCTCAAGTTATTGTATTTTAAAGGCTAAATTTCCGATAAACACATAAAATAGGTTAATTTACGATCGGATTCGTCGATTTACCGATACATTAGCATTTGCCAACAATCTTTAAGGAAAATATAAGAACACTTTCAGTTTGGGTCTATCTAGTTTCTAGATTTCTCATCGAGCATGTGGCATGGAAATGTGCCTGTTCAAGTACTTGCATTATAAACGAAAGTCAAGTCTCTACTATCTGCATTCTATCCAGCACTCAAGTATTTAATTCTTGAGCACTCTTAAGTATAATTTATTTCGTAACGTACTAGTTGAAATCTTGAGTTTTGTTTTTTGTTTTTATGCATGTTGATTTTGAGTTTATAATTTAATGGCAGACGTCTCCGGCCCAATAAAATATATATATTCTTGATCAGTAACAATCGTTGAGCTCATATAACTATAACCGAATGTCCGTCCGACTATTTTAATGCAAATTAGTCTCTCAGTTAAAAATCTATCGTCAGAAAATGTTGCATATGTCCGTCTTTTTGTTGCTGGGCAGCACAGAGTATGTTGTAAACGTCCGTCAAGATAACCAAAATAATCTTGACAATTGTATGCTTTTGAGCAATTATATAATAGACTTAAATAGGAGCAATCGGTGTGCAAACATAGTTAACTTTATGTAGCGCACATTGTCCACTTGCCTGCAAGGGTACTTAATCTTCGGCCCCCCCCCCCCCCAAAAATTATTGTTCTTTCTCGTTTCGTGTTTATAGTCGTTCACGAACTGAAGAGAGTACTATATTGGGTTTGTGCAATGTCCATCCGTTTATACGTATGGACGCAATATTTTGGAATCTATTAATGCTAGAGATTTGGAATATATACTCGTGGTGATTACGCCAACTGGGGACTTTTTTTTTTCATATATCAACTTTGTGAAAACTGAACCGATTTTCAATTTGGCTGGCATTTTGGTGATGATTTGTCCTCTAGATTAGTTTTGCATTTAAAATATATGCATTAGTGAAAAATGTACATTGATTTTTAAATTTTTTGGTAATAAAATTTAAAATATAGAATTCACAATTTATATTTTTAATCGATTGTGGTTGTCACAACTAATACAAAAACAACATTAAACAGATTTTGAGTTTAAGTGTTCCAATAACCCTAGGGTTTAGGTTGTTATACTGTGAACGAGTATTTCGCTGTCGGTTACACCCGACTGCAATGCTCTTTTTTTTGCTTTATTATTTTTTTTTTATGTTGTTTTTCTTTTGTCCTTTTTTTTTTTTGTTTTGGTTCTTCCAATTTGAATATTTTTTATTGGTGTTTTTCTTTTCGGTCCTGTACTTTTAATTTCTTGACTTTTGTCTCTAACTACTTTGGTGTGGAAAATTGAAAGCTTTGCTGAGGTTTTTGCCACGCATACTTGGTTTGTATTCAACGATCTTTATCTATATATTTTTTTTCCAACTACTTTTTGATTTGCTAAGCAACAACAACAACAAAAACAAACTACATTAATGTGCTGTACTCTCTACTATGCTTTGAACCTGATCTGATTCGGAACTAGCTCGTGTTAGTTTATCTGTATCCACATCCATATCCCATCCCAAACTGCATACTCACATAATTATCCATAAATATCGCATACGCACTTCTTTGCCTCGACAATTCTAAACTCTATATATATATATACTATATGTAGTCTCTCTTCGTATTGGATCGTTTATACAATATTGCTTTTTCTTTTTTGTATTCTCTCTTTTTTAAAAACATGCAACACAATTTTCGTTGGTTTTTTCTTTCCTTTCTTTTTTGTGTTCTCTATTCGTAGGTGGCTCACGTCCTTATTGGTTTGTGCTGACATCGGAGAGCATCTCCTGGTACAAGGACGAGGATGAGAAGGAGAAGAAATTCATGTTGCCGTTGGATGGTTTGAAATTGCGCGATATTGAACAGGGCTTTATGTCAATGTCTAGACGTGTTACATTTGCTTTATTCAGTCCCGACGGACGTAATGTTTATAAGGTTAGTAATTTTTGTTAGCATACAAAAAAATGAATTCGAAACGAAACAAAGTACAAAAAAAATACCACAAAAAAAACTTTTCAAATAGTTCAAGTATTTTAAAACAAAAAAAACAAAGAAAAAATTCCAACCTAGTATTTTCTGCAACAAATAATATTTGCATTTAAGTTACATGCTATATAGTATTTGATGCAGTTCAATTCAAAAGATACTACATAGAGTTTATTTAAAGAAAAAAACAAAAAAAAAAATTACATTTTGTTTCTTTTGTTTCGAACAAATATTTTGCGTTCAAGTTGCCCCCACAACAATTTGATTCTTGAGTTGAAAAAAACTAGCTGAAACTAGTTCAAAATACGTACAAATTAATTAATTTTTTTGTATAAGATAAAAATTACTATGTTTTTATCAACATTTGTGTCAAATCAAAGCCAACAAAAAAAAGGAGAATGGCACAAGTGCACAAAAAAAAAACAACTCCTTTTTTTTGCTGTCTTTGATTTGTGAGCATGACATGAAAAAAGAAAACCCAAAAACTAAACTTAAACTAAACTAAACAGAACTCAACCAATACAAAACGCTAGCTAAACGGCATTCGCTGCGATAGGTAACCGATATACCCGATAAACCGATAAATCAATATGCCACCGATACAAAACACTAACTAAACTCTGGTCCAAGACAAACGCCAGCTGCGAACCACTTGACAACTACAGCCAGAATAGAATGCTAATAATAGTGCTAATCAAAACCCAACCAACCAATGCCACCACCCGTCCAAGTACTCGTAATCGTAATCGTTATCGTAATCGTAATACGTTGTCCCATATACCAAATGCTTGACGAAAATACCTATCCATTTGTTTTCTTTGCGCTTGGACGCTTCTCTTTCTCCTGCACACACACAACACACACACACACACACACACACACGCACACACAAATAAACACATTGTGCATTTAGGATTACAAACAACTGGAGCTATCCTGTGAGACGGTCGAGGATGTGGAATCCTGGAAGGCATCATTCCTGCGCGCCGGCGTCTATCCCGAAAAGCAAGAGACCCAGGAGAATGGAGATGAGGTGCGTACGCTCTGTTTAGAAAAGTACTTCCTACTTTAAATTAAATAAGATTTGTTCTTAAGCTATTCTAACTCAGGCTAAGTATTGTTGTCTACGTGTTTATCCTCTCTGATTAGATAGCAGTGACAATATCAAGTTAATATTTTGTGCCGAATGCCTAATCGTTTTTGATGTGGAATGACATTAACCCCAACTCTCTGTCTCCCATTCTCTTCCCGTATCTATATCTATTTAAGTGTCGCCTTTATGCTTATGTACGTGCAAGAAGCGTATTCGTATGCTTCACATACCCTATCCTATATATACCCTATACGGTGTCAATCAAATTCAATTAGTTTGTCATTTTGTTTTAAAATCATATCAACAGTTGATCAACCGGCTGTTTACCAGCTGTTAACTTTAAGCTCGTCATGTTAATTGTCAGAGCCCACTTACAGCTGTTCAACAATATGTTATTTTATCAGCGCATAAATATAATGTTACTTTAGCAGCTACTCAACGCTCTAATGTTACAGCGCATATGTTATGAGCAATTGCGTATCATGTTGTTGTAAAAATAAATATAATATTTAAACTTCTACTGTAAAATCGCCTATAATCTATTTTAATATATACATTTTCCCTTTACACTGTTAACATTGCTTTAACAGCACGTTTTCCACTTGACAATTGTTCACATTATGCAGCTTGGATAGCCTATTAGGCGTAGTTAACATTACTGTTATCATGTTAATTGTCAGAGCCAGAGAGAAAGTAGAGAGAGAGAAAGTAGTACTTTAGTTCTCTCTGATGATACTTTTACTGTAAATGTTTAACATGCAGAGCCGCCTAACATGCTGTTAACTTAACATATTGTTAAGACTTCATTTTTTTAGGGAATCTCAATTGCACCTTTATATAAACCTTTTTAATCTCTGCTGTTTGAGATAACAGCAGTTGCCCATAATCTGTATATGTTTGTTAATGTGTGTGTAATTGGTGTATAATATATACTAACACACGCACACACATACTCGTCCAACATGTGTTGAGTGTACTTTGTATAACAACTAACTCTTTGATAATATGATTAGAATAGATCTAAAAAAATGATTTTTGATAACGCTATAACTCATTAAATGTTTCTTTATTTATTTTATTTATTTTTAACGTTGCGCCCCAAAAAATCATACATATATATATAAATGCGACTTGTATTATGCGTCTATATATATATAATGTGTGTATGTGCAGGAAGGACAAGAGGTTTGTTTCTTTTCATAATTTTTAGCATATACTTTGCATATTTCCTGCGATCTCCCTGTCTGTCTCTAACTATATTAGAATCTGCCAAGGTTTTTTTGTTTCCAATTTGATTTATTTTTTTTAAATTATTTTTTATTTTTTACTATAAATTCTAGGCTGGGGCTCAAAATTTGACTAATAATGTTTTTCATATAGCTATCACCTGTTGTTTATTACTAACAAAATTAAATGTGGGGCTGAATTGAAATTGGTTTTTCATTTGTGAATTTTTAACATCTTTCGTCTATTTCCCATTCACTCCAGCTTTGGTTATCTGTTCTCCTTCTCCTTTTTATTTCTTTACATTCCGTATACATTTAAAACTTGTTTATGCTGATATGTGCAACAAGTATATATATATTTATCATCCATTCAATATATCTTTAATATATAAAAAAAAAATATATATATATATATATAATTTTAATTTTACAATATTTTTTATCAATTATTTTCTTCTATTTTCCCGTCCACGTACCAAACGAAATGACCACATATATATATAAATAAATATATATATATATATAAAAATACCGAAATTACAATGACAACAAAATATTTGTTAACCAAAAACAAAAAATATATATTCAACCGTTAACAGCAAAAAGTATGTTCATTTTTTTCTTTAAATTTTTCTGAACTTTACTTATTTCACTTATTTTGATGCATTTGTATTGTAAACCCAATTAACATTGGCATTGTTTTTTTCGATTTAAGTTTGGATACAATTTATTAACACACTATTTGAAGCTTTACATATTTAAATATATATACCAAAATATATTTAGTAATAAGCTTACTTTATTTTTCCAATTCTAAACGCTTTCTAAACATTTTAATTTCCCGTAATGTTGATATCAACAAGAAATATGTGCTTTATATCTAAAAAAAAAAAAAAAATTGATAAATTTCAGTTATCGAGACTATTGAAACGTTCCCAACTCTAAAGTACAGTACACACATTCTAACCTCAAATAACAGGGCTGTCACATATTTGCCGAAATATTTAGCTTACTATTATTATGGTGTGAATTCAAATCTAACAGAAGGTATTACATTTTCAATTGGAGAACTCACTGGTTCCCATTTAAAACTAATAACTTACAAATTTTAAACGGATTTCTACTCAATTTTTTAAGTGTCCCATCAAAGTTGAGGTTGGGTTTCAGATATTTGCAAAACTCAGGCCATATAATTTGTACACGCTTAAATGTAGCCAAACTTGAAATTTAAACATTCAACACTGCAATAAAAAAAAACTTTGTTACTAAAACTATATTTGTAGTATTTACAGTAGTATTTACTTTACTTATTGGTATTTTAATTTAACTAAAAAGCACTGAAAAATAACACTACAAATTCACTTAAGTAATTAAAACTAAGCTTTAAAAAAAATCTATATACCCTATGGGTAACACCAAGTTGGCTTAATCGTTTATTATTATTTTAATGTTGTTACTGTTGTTTCTTAAATGGAAATTGAAAAAAAAAACTCTTCTACACTGGATTTCTTTAGTTTGAAACAAATTAGTGCGTAACCTAATCAAATTTTCCAAATTTAATTAACACAAAATGTATTTTAAAAAAATCAAACGTTATTATCGTACAAAGAAATGTATATTTTACGAATTTGTGATATAATATGCTTTAATTTTTCGACTGCACTTTTTGGCATTTGTTTTTCAATTGTGCAAACTTCAACCTACACGTTTATCATTTAATTGATTGTTTCTTTGTTGTTTTTTTTACTTTTGCCCCCCTCTATACGAAATCAATCAACCAACCGAACAATTAAATAACCTATATTAAAATCCATAATACAATCGAAAATCGTCTGTCGATAATCGATAAAAAAAAACCAATATCAATGCAAAATGCAACTATCCATAACAAATATGAAAACAACAGTCGGCTAACGAGGAGAGCTCCACGGATCCACAACTGGAGCGCCAGGTGGAGACCATTCGTAATCTGGTGGACTCCTACATGAAGATCGTCACAAAGACCACTCGGGATATGGTGCCCAAGGCCATTATGATGCTAATCATCAACAATGCCAAGGACTTTATCAATGGCGAGCTATTGGCACATCTATATGCATCCGGCGATCAGGTAAACACCACACATAAGTTTATATTTATCTAGTTATAGGTTGACTGATTGAAGGTTGGGGAACAGCTGCAAGCTAGAAAGCTAAAATGTTAACAGTAGTTGGCTTTATGTTTAAACATTCTAGGTGGAAAGAAGGGTCAAATTTGTTTTTATGATTTTAGTGTTTGCAGTTTTTCATAATTCCACTCACAAGTTTGGGAAATTGGTGATATACATCAATATGAATCTCTTTATGCCTTTTATTTGATTGGCAAATCCACCGTTTTGGATGGAAGTAAAGGGAATTCAATGTCAAATTTAGTTGTATATTATTACCAGATATTAATCCATAATCCCAACTTGCCAGGCACAAATGATGGAGGAGTCCGCCGAATCGGCAACACGGCGCGAAGAAATGCTGCGCATGTATCGCGCCTGCAAGGATGCCCTGCAAATTATTGGTAACTACCGCTGCCAATTGAATGCCAATCCGAATCTAATTGAATTATTTACCCACGCAACAGGCGACGTCTCAATGGCAACTGTCTCGTCCCCATTGCCGCCGCCCGTTAAGAACGATTGGTTGCCAAGTGGTTTGGAGAATCCGGGTCTATCGCCACCAAGTCCTGGTGGCCCACGCAAGCCAGCACCCAACGCACAGGTAATATATATATATATTTAATAATATACACTTAATTCTTTGTTCACGATAGTTTCGCGTAAAATATCGTACATTAAATATATTAAAAAATATAAATTATGATTTGGAAAAAAATAAAAAATACCATTAATATGAAAAAAAGTGAAACTGCAATATTAGAGAGGAGAGCAAGAGAACAATTTTTGTCTTTTTGTCGCGTGTTATTTCACAATCGTGTAAAAAGATAATTAGATGTATTATAATAAATAATGCATAAATAATTTGCACATCTTCTTTTTCACTCGCTCGCAGGGCTCGTTGGGTGGCCGCAATCCACCATTGCCGCCGGCAACTGGACGTCCGGCGCCCGCAATTCCAAGTCGCCCCGGCGGAGGGGCACCCCCGCTGCCCGGCGGTCGGCCAGGCGGCGCTCTGCCACCGCCATTGTTGCCCTCGTGAGTAGCCTACAGTTTTTTCTTTTCTAGTTTTCTATTTTCATTTGGCTTTCAACTCGGCTATTGTTGTCCTTAGTTCGCCATGTACAGTTATAAATTAAGTACATATATTTAGTAATATCTATATTTTTCTTCCACTCGTTAGCCAGTACTTTTTGTATTATTACGTTTATATTTTCGATTATTTGGTTTTTATTCTTATCCGACGATTGGGACCTCTTTTTATGCAGCCAACAGTATATTTACACGCACACACACATACGCAAACATGCATACACATATCTATATATACATATATATATATATATATATATATATATATATATATGTTTATGAGAATATGTGCTGCAAACGCTTCAAGTTTTCATTATTTTTGTATGAGTTACACATATTTTTGTTTTGTTATGATTAAACTGTTTTATTTTCGTTTTGTGTTCGTAACTACTCATCTACGTGGTTTTCCTTGGCGTTTAAAGTAATACAAGTATATTTAAAAAGAAAAAAAAAGGCTTAAATTAGTCTTTTAATATTGTAATACTTAATTTGTCATATGCATTTTGTAATATTATATTTTATATACGATTTGGAATTTAATTATAAATAAAATATATTCTTATCGCATAGCCGACATATACGCTCCTATTTTATGTATACAGTGATCGTTCGCCAATTGGAATGCTAGGGTTTCACAAACAATTCCAATTAAAAAATTAATAAATTCTGTTAACTCTTTTCCATAAGATAAACCATTTTTAAAGGTAATGGGTTTTTTCTAAATCCTTATATAAAATATATTTTTAAAACAAGTCAGTAAAATTAAACCGGTTTTTTACGACCGATTCGTTACGATCCCTTTTTTTTACGACTTTTCTGTATTTTTTTTAAACAAACATAGAAATATAAAAATATTATTGAATGCTTATAAATGAACTTTAAAGTCAAAAACTTTTAAAGAAGGAACATGGTTTTCTCTGCGAATTTGTTATACAAAATTGCTTAAAAATCAATAATTATAATATTGAATTAGTCTTCTAATGCCTTGAAAAAGCCTTTATTCAGTTTGGCTAACGATCACCATATGTATATATTCTTGATCAGTCTAAGCAGTCAACCCGATTACTATAACTGTCTGTCTGTTTTTACCCTGTTTTACATTTTACATTGGCACATACATTTTATATATTTTTTGTTTTTTTTTTTTGCCTTTAAAAAGGTAGTTTGCCCTCTCTATCTGAAGATCTAAGCAGTCAACAAATAGTTAACATCTCAGCGATCAGTCGAATTTGCATATGTAAACGAAAATTAGCATTTAATACCTTTGTTTGTATCTCTTAATCTTTTATTTGGATCTTCTTTTGACGACGGTAAGCTGCCAGAACTGGCATTTTAGATAGTTGTTTTTTTTTTAGTTTTTCTTTTAGTTGGTTTTGTGGTGCCATAATTTAGCAAGTATTTGTAAAAATGTATACAAAAAATAGACAAACTTAACAAACTATAACAAAACAAAACCGTTTGTTTCTTCCTCTCTTTTTCTTCTCTTTTACGAAACGAATTGTGATAAATCAACAACAATGCCAAACGATACAAAATTGATAATAATAACGCACATGTACACACACACACGCATACACACACACATAACGCTTACATGTGTAAAACAAATCTAAATATCAATTCATTTCAATGTTAATTGTAAATTTTTCTCAAACAACGCATCCACATTGCAACAGACGTCGCTAAGTTGTCAGCCACAGACACAGGCCACAAGGCATTTACTCTCTCCCACTCTCTCTTTTAAATTAACTAACCAAAACGCTTTCGCTTAAATCAACCAACCAACCAACCAACCGAACAACCAATTGAAAAACCAAACTCCAATCAGTTAGCTAATCGAAACGGAGCTCTTAAGTATATATCCCAATTCAAGGCAGGTTCACGCGCTCTCGCTCTCGCTCTCTTAGTTACTATTACAGTCAGCAAACACTCAAAAGCTCGCTCAGTAAATGCAACAACTACAACAACGATCGTCGTCTAGAACTATGCAAATGCGTTATATAATAAAAAAGCAAAAAAAAAAAAAAAAAAAAAAAACAAGAGTAAAAAGATAACATAATCTAATCGTATATATACACACATAAAATATCTGATGCGTTCGTTTATAATTATTATTAGTAATATATATTATATACAGTTTACAAAGTGGAATACTACAGAAAGGGCAAAAAAGACACAAAACGTATGATAAAATGCACAGAATATATAAATATATGTATTATCACGATATGAGAACATTATATCAGAACTGTAAACGCTCTACTCCTTAGATTTTTTTCATAGTTTGTTAGTTTTTATTGCTTAAAAAAATAGAGAGAAAAACATAGTAAGAGAATATTCTTGAAAACGACGCGAATGCTGAGCTAAGTTTTGGGCTAATATATATATAAATTATATATCTGATATATATGAGCGTGAGCAGAGTGCGCTGTAAATGCTAAGAAATAAAAATAATAAAAGCACATACCTACACATATATACATACATATTAAATAATATACAATATGGAAAGTAAAAAACAAAAAGAAAAAAATTGAAGATAAATATATGCCTAAGTTAACTAAAGTACCTTTTTGTGTTGTTGTTGTTGTCGTTAAATAAAACTAAAGCATAAAACTAAAACTTAAACAAAAAAAAGATACATTATATATATATATACATATATATTTATGAGCTACGCATTAACGGAAAAACAAAGAGCAGTAAAATTTCACTACATGAAACATATAGTATATACATATATATATGAAATGAACAGAAAGTTACAAGTAAATTGTGTATGTGTACGTAAACAGAGAAAACCCAAAAATAAGTAAATATAATATAATATAATTAAATGAAAATGAATTAAAACATACACTACATTTATATACAATATACATATATATATATATATATATATATATATATATATATATATAAATTTATATATGTATATACACTTTATTAACAGACTGACAATTACACGTTCACTGATTTTTGGCTGACACTGTCGCCGCTTCCAATACCACAGCTTCCCACAGTTTTGGTTTTTGTGGCTTCAGTTTCCATTGGGCGGTGTGACCAGAGTCGCTCTTAAGCTGCGATCACAGTGTTGTAAAACGCGAATTGTTTTTGGGGTGTGTTTAGTACATAGCAACATTTTCGAGAGTTATCTTTAGTTTTTTAAGAGTATATTTTTGTTTCGTTTAATTTTTTATACTTGTATTTGTTTTTTTTTTTTTGAGCTCAGCTCTTGTACGTGTCTGCTTAGTGCATGTGTGTGTGTGTTTGTCCTTTAACCTATTAAACATTGTACATAAATTACCTGTTCACTCATATACACGTATATGTCGATTATTTTTTATGTTTTGCTTTGTTGTTTTTATTAATTCTCATTTGAATAGTAATTTGTTTATTATAACTTGCTTTGGCTTCTCATCTCCTTTTTGATTATTACCTCTTATAATTTGTAACTTAATTAAAAATAAAAAACCAACTACACACACACACCCACACATCACACACACACACACACACACACACACACACACACACACACACACACACACACACACACACACACACACACACACACACACCACAGCGCCAGAAGCAGCGAAACAAACAAATCAATAAAAAGGGGTTTCAAGCGTTCCGATAACTGTTTGATCACGTAGCCAAGTGCCATCTTTTATGTACATAACATGTGAACATAGTTTAGTTCTTTTTTTCTCTGCAACAACAAAAAAAGAAAAAAGACAAGAAAAGAAATACTTCAACAACAGTACAAAAATACTTTTACAACTTTCAAGTCGGGTCACTGGAGCCGTCGGCGGGGCCATAACACAGCAGGCGGGCGCCAATCGCTACATCCCGGAGAGCATGCGCGGACAGGTGAACCAGGCCGTCGGCAAGGCGGCCATGAACGAACTATCCAATGTGTTTGCCACACGGTTCAAGTAAAGAATACAACACAGTGTGCAAAGAGAGCAAGAGAGCAAGCGAAGAGAGCGGCGCAAGCAAGCAAGCCCAGCAGCAGCAGGCGAGCTTGGCGAGCTTTCAAGCGCAAGCAAAACAAACGAAAGAGCAACAGAAACACGCACGCACGCACACAAAAGCACAGAGCGAGAGAGCAGCAGGTGCGCTGCGTCTGCGCCTGCGCCCACTCATCTCATAACCACCCCCAGCCACTCTCTCATTATAATTGTTATGTTATTTATTAACCTTCACGTTGTGCTTTTGTTGACTCTCCCTCTCTCTCATTTTTTTATATGTATATATGTGTCCTGTGTGTTGTGTTTGTCGCAACTAAATTTTGAATCATTTCGAACGTTTAAAAAAAATGGAGATCAAATTGTTTGGTTTATTTTATTTTTGTCTTTTATTTGTGTTGAATTTTTATTGGATTAATTGGAAATGGAACGACGAAAAAAAATGTTGCTCAATTTGTTACAGTGCCGCGGCCTTGACTTATATATACACATATATATCCAGTTCAACATTCAGTTAAAGCTTTCAATACAAATCATGAACATTTATCACTGGCAAAACTATCGATAACCTAATTAAAGCTAGTTCTCTGATATACCGATTAAGGCAGTGGCTTTTATGTTTTCTTTTGAGAACTGTTTAAGCTACGGTCTGAATTTGTGTATTTCAAGAATATTATTAAATCTAATATCACTAAAGTATTTATCGATAGTTAAGCAGCTCTATACACATACACACACACGCGTACACACTCGTAATATATATATATATTCGGCAAAATTATATATATATATATATATATATATATATATATATATATATATATATATATATATATATATATATATATACATATATTATAAAGAGGAATCTCTTAAATCTAAATCTAACTAAAAGTTGTTAATTACATTTTACGATAATGCAATGCGAAATTGAACAAACGAAAAAAGAAAGAAAATTATCTATACATATACATACATAGTATCTAACTATCTCTCACCCACTCTATCTCTGTCTTATTTAGCAGATTTTCATAATGCGAAACGCTTAAATGCAGAATTAAAAAATAATTGTTGCTAATGTGTTTTTGTGTAGTTCTTAATGCCAACTTATACTATATATATATGTGTATATGTATTTGTTTAATGCGCATCATTTGTTAATGCAGCAGCAACTTAAAAAATGAAATTATCAGAATATATATACTATATATGAACTATATAAAGTGCTGGCATACATACATATATATATATATATAGCGAATGGAAAGCAGAATAAGAGATTAGTGAAGGTTAAAGAAATTATACGATATGTATTTATTAATACAACACTATTATATGTATGTATGTGTATTCATATGTATGTATTGAAATAAGCACAAAAACACCCTCAAGTAAATAAAACCAAATGTGTGTAGACAAAGTTAACTACATACTCAGTTTGTTTATGACGAAAAACATTAATAATAGTAGAAAGAGAAAACTGAGAAAAATAAAAATAAATCCAACGTTCTTAGTTCTTGTCATTTTAACTTAACAGCTGTTAAGTGTATTTCACATTTAAAAGCTGTCAAGTGCTTCTCACTGTTACATTTAACAGCAGTTAATTAACATTAACAATATTGTATTCAGCTTTTGATGTTATGGAAATCCAATTCAAATATTTTTATTTTTGATCAGAAAAAAACTAAAAATGCTGAACATAAACTCGAATTATATATATGTATTTTAGCAAGAAGTTAAGCAGACGTGCATAGCATGTATTTTTAGAGCATTCGATCTCTTTACAAATCATATATATACTCTATATATGTATTTTTCACCAGTTGTTATTGTAGTTTGCATAGCGGAGAAAGCATTAAAAGCCAAAGTTCGGGTACTTTCACCCACCAAAACACCACCCCCACATCACCTCTATTACTTCACGAGGGGGGGGGATGGCGTAAGAGTCTCTTCTAGAGCCCCATCTAGAGATTGAACTCAAATTTCGCTGTTTTTCAGCCCAACGCAAGGTACCCCAGCCTTGTGGATTACTACAAAAAAATGAGCTAGGTAGGATTGTCCATTGTCGGTGACTGAAAGATCTTCCAATTCTTTGGCAAAGCGTTCGGCAAGTTGAGCGTAGTAGTGTGCGTATGAAACAACGATTTGACAGTTATCGAGTTATCGACAAGTTAGTTGATAACTAATCGATTATATGAAATTAACCATTTTTAAATACACATTTGTGTGCGTCACCTCGAGTTATGCTAATGGCAAAAAAAAATATATACATATATATAAATATATACCCTATATATAGAAATGTCACAAGTATTTAGCTTCTCTATGTGTTTGTTTAAGTATAGTACACACACACACACACAGACAAAAACAGACACACCCCATATACATACATACTGACATACATATACATATACATATAAATAAATACTTATATATTTATTATGTGCCCATAACTACCCTGGGAAAGTAAGAAGAAGCAAGAACCCCCTGATAAACAGCCCAACAACCAACTGTATCCACTAACAATTGCTGTTTGCAAGTTGAAAACAAAAGAAAACCACAGTTTAAAAAAAAGTTGCTGCAAATTTAGATAAAAAAAAGGAAGAACTAAAAGCAAAACCCAGAGTATTAAGTTAATATGCAAAGCGCATGTCACGAATACATACATACTTATATATACATATATATGAATGAAAGCAGTTAATAAGAATGCAAAATGTGAGACGAGGGGTAACTACAATGTTATAAATAAAAACAAAGTATATATATATATATATAAAGAAATATTGACAAAAAAAATATTGAAAAAATATATGAACAAGCAGCTGCTTGATTGTTTTTACTGCGGGTCTATTAGCTTACAGCGCTGTTTGGAAATCCCACAAAGAACCCTAAGAACCAAGTACGAAGTCCAATTAAACTGTGAAAATCCTATTGGCATGCTCCACATGTAAATTCAATTAAAAATAAATAGAATTGAACTGAGGGCAGTTAAAATCCCACGTTTGTAGTCCGCTGTTAAACATTTCCCTAAGATTGCATTTCCTATTCGCATTACAATAATTAAAAAATATCCAACTGTAATAAACCAACAGATAGATTAACAGCGCTGTTAAAAAATCCCATCCATAGAGACGACAATCCTGTTACCTAGCAATGTCTTCCATTTGTACGAAAAACTACAATTCATTCCATTTGTACGAAAAACTACAATTGGAATGAGAAATTGGGCAACGATGTTTAAAAATCTTTAAGAAGTTAATAATTTTCAATTCGCACTAAAATAATCGGAAAGGGTCCAACTGGAATGTGCTGCTTTCAAGGGAGATCAAGCTGTTCTAAATTCCCTCTTAGGATAAACGCTGTTAATTGCCTTCAGGTTTTTTCCAATTCAATGGAATGGGCTGCCGTTAAAAGTTTCCTCTTACATTCCCATGCAACTCCTGTTGGAATGGCCAATCTGAAGATAAATCCAGCTGTGCGCTCTCTACTCCTTAACTCCGTTTTGTGTGTTCTCTTAACTATTTTTTGTTAACTAACTTTCAACTGTTAATTCGTTGTTTGGTGTTGGTTTCGCTTTGGCCTGAGCTCTTCAAGAGCAAAATGAACTAACATAAGTTTTGCTGTCCCGCTGGTGAGTTGACTATTAACTATCTATTATCAGTGTTATCATTGTGATCATCATTATCATCATATATGCGAATCGAGGAAACTCTTTTCCATACGCAAACTTTGCCTCAAGTGCTTCGATTTCTTCTGTGTTGCATTTTGTGATTAATTTATGAAATGATTCTCAATTATTCGCAGTCGCCCCAACGTGAATGCGCCACCGAAGCTGCCCGACCGTCCATCCTATTACGGCAACACGACCAACGGACGTCCCTATTGAGCGTGAGGAGGAAGAAGAGGACGACAGGACGAGGGCGAATCGGAGCGAGATGGGAACGTTCGAACCGGCGCAGTACTGCTGTGCTGTGCTTTAGAGCGGCACAGACATAGTGTTAAAGCGTATTTAGAATTCCGAATTCGGAGTGTACTGTTATACGATCACTGTAACTCAATTTGTATTATTATGTGTGTGCGTACCTTTGTATGTGTGGCCAATAGGCAGCTGTAAATGATATATATACGTGTGGGTGAGTGTGTGTGTGTTTGGATTTTTTATTTTATGCCTTTTTTTTGTTTTTTTTCCAAACCTGTAGTAAAGTGTGTTTAAGTAGTATAACACTTTCGACTGCTCCCCCTTAGAAAATTTAGACATATCATAGCCGTAGCATATTTGCAAATCATTTAAAGTTATAATTAGTTATATATATAGCCTATGCATTACGCAAGCACACGCGCACACACACACACACACATTAGCCTAAACACACATGCATATATGTACATATATATTTGTAATTAATGCCTAAACGTTAGTGTTATACGCATAAGTGCAGAAGCAGCCTCAACTGTCATACAGTCAGTCATACAGTTAAACCGTTATACAGTCATACAATTTAGCACAGTTAACGTTGCCAGCTGTGCTAAAATATATATAAATAAATATATATGTTAAAGTTCAACTTTGCTAAAAACAAAAAAAACAATCTTGAGCGAGAGGAAGAGGAAGAGGAAGAAGACGAGGTGTATAGCAGGGAACACAATCCTACAGAATCATAATTCGCTGTGCATTGTAAATATTTTCAAGAATTGTTATAAAATAATACATGAAACGCTTTAAAATTCACAATTTGTTTTTCCAAGATTTACATACATAAACATATGTATTAATATATATCTTAGAAATTGCAAATTATCAGTAAAGAAAAAAATAAAATAGAATTGTGTGTTTATTTCGCCCTCTTTTAGAGGCATATACAACTATATATATATATGTATACTTCTAGCAATGTATATTTACACTTAATATTTTTGGCAAACATCTAAATCGATTATGTTTACTTTTTTTATATAATTTATCTAAATATACACACATACAAATGCAACCATTATATATACATATAATTATATTAAAATTACATTTAATTTTAAAGTCAGCATACAAAATAAACAAATACAAATTGTATGCATTAAATTAATGTTATTTAAAGCAAATGCAAATAATAAAGTTGAAAAATATAATGAATTAAAATAAACAACGTCATTTAATTTTATTTTGAGTCCCATGTTTCTTTAGGGAACATACTAAAAATACGAAATAAATCATTTTATTTCATACGTGCGCATAGAAGGATGTTTGGTTTGCAGTAACGTACAGTGTGTCTTGTAGTAGGACATACCTGCACTCTTTGTAATTATCTATGGTATATTTTCAGATTGGAGGAACCTTTCTGGCTCAGTATTTTTTTTATAAATCCCTCCAGATTTTAATATATAATTAAATGTTATAAATAGTTTGTAATAAATAATAAAAAAAACTACTTCAATACATAAAATAACAAAAATAGGATGTTAAGGCAAATTATTTTATACATTCAGTGTAATTATGTGTAAAGATTTTCTTTAAAATACCAGGCGAACAGAATCGTCAGATCAAAAACATTAAAATCAAAAGTGCAAAATTCAATTGCATACTTATAAGGTAACAATTTAGGCCACCCAAGTACAAGATTTTTATACAAATCCCAGCTGAAGTACTAAACAAACAGAATGATCAGAAGGTCGACGAAAAATTCCAAAATAACACAAATTCTATTGCATACTTTCAAGGGAACAAATTTGGGCTGTCGATGTGCAAGATTTTTACACAAATCCCAGCTGAAGTATCAAGCGAACAGAATGGTCAGAAGGTCGACAAAAAATTCCAAAACTACGCAAATTCTATTGCAGACTTACCAGTTACGACCAGGTCGACAAAAAACAGCGATCGCACAAGGGCGGAAAATCACTTAATGCAAACAAGCTATGGAAAAATGGCAGGGGCGGGGACAGCTGAAAGAGCATACATATTTATCTCGATCGTATACTTTGCAATTTGCAAGGATGAGGGGCTTTGGGTTCACCAGAACTACACCTTTGGTATGATCCAGGGATGTGGGGGTCATCTAGAAACCAACGGTTTGGAAGTATTTCGAAATTTGGCCAGTTTGAATTTTGTTAAACATTTTATATGACTGTATCTCGACCATTTAGAATCAGATTTCAAAAAGATATACCTCTGCCAACTCGTAAAGGTTTATAGAATCGTTCGCCATTAAAAAAATTTTGGAAAAAATTGTGATGTTACCCATTGCAATTTTTGCCATTTTTGGTAAAAATTTAGAATGGAAAGGTAT
Source organism: Drosophila sordidula (assembly GCA_035047465.1). Taxonomy (NCBI): domain Eukaryota; kingdom Metazoa; phylum Arthropoda; class Insecta; order Diptera; family Drosophilidae; genus Drosophila; species Drosophila sordidula. The sequence goes on from JAWNPQ010000136.1 coordinate 15,455,559, forward strand.
ATCATTCGATAATATGACGTTTTTTGCCCGAGATATGCGGCTTTTAATTTGTGCAATAAGATTCAAATGGCTATATCTTGGCCAAATGTAGTCCGATCTTGGAGATATAGACATTTTTAAGCTCGTGAAAGTGTAATAAATGTATTGAAATTAGAATCATTAACGCAATTTACGTTAAATTGTGGCTCCCTAACATTTTTGTCAAAATTTACAATGGGAGTTTTTGAATGCCTAATCACTACAGGGAAAATTGATCTGAACCGAGTATAGATTTCGATTAAATAAAAGATAATGCAACAAATGTGTTTCTTTATTTAACTTTGCAATGCAAAGATGATTTTTATGTTTTCACTGTTATAATTCCTTGCTAATTAAGTTAAGTTTTTACTCTGTTAATTAAATTGTGACACACTTTAACATTGTATTCGGGTTACTGTTATCTGTTTTCTGTTAAACTTCGTTCGTGGTTGAATTGCATTAATGACAGGGTGAGCCGCGAAGCGCATCGGCCACCCTGTGCCTGTTAACGGTTTAAGGTAATTGGTTTGCTAATGTGCTAATATATATGGTTCATATTTAATATAGTATGTATATTTGCTAACGTTTTGCTTTTGTTTTTTCAACTATGAAATTTGTAAAATTGTTATTCTTAACTTTCCTATTTTAAGCGGCCGCTTGGAAAAACTTGTGATTCGATTTTCGTTGTGGTTTTGCTTTGTTTTCCACTTCCAGTTCGATATTCGGTTTTGCTTTTATGAATTTGTATTCGTATTTTTAGTTTACTTGCTACTAGATAAGTATTTTTTTAATTGTTAATTATGTTTAAAAAATTGACAGAAATTCTTAAGTTATGTATGTATAATAACTTTCCGAGTGGAATTTATAATTTAATTTGTGTTTTCCTCTCGTAGAATTCAATTTAAAATATGTATGTATAAATTTGTTAGCTTTAGATTTATGTAAATTTCCGAAAATCTTTTAATTGTTATATATAAGAATTTATTTAATTTCTTGACAATTATGCTAAAAAAAAAACACAAATCTTTCGTTTCGCTAGATGATAAGAATTATGAAAGTTTTTAAATTACTTTTTTGTTTTCTTTTCTTAGTACTTGAATACATAGGTATATATGTATGTATGTATATGTTGTATAATTTTTTTTTGATAATTGTTAGTAATATATAATATATCCTTGTTGTTGTTGGTTTTACCCGGTGGAGTCAGCTCGGCAATGCAGGATTAAAGTCCCATGTACTTCCAAAACTATATATTTGAAATTCGAGATTTAATCGCACATTGCGTACAGTTGACCCCTCTGCAGGTTGCGTTTAGAATACTGGCTTAAAGGCTAGACATTAAATATAAACGGCCTCTTTCTATCCCGCCACAAATTATCTACTTAGCTACGCTCCTTTCTTCCTTCATTAATTTGCAATTATTTTTAGTTGTCCACAAGCAATAAACATTTAAACGTGAATTTCGAACGATAATCGGCGCCTTGTCTGATGACACTCAACACGCACGTTTACCAACACTGCCGCGCACGCACGCACGCGCCCGCACACCGAGTAGCGCGCGCACGCAAGCACACAGCGTCGACGTCAATTCGCCAGTGTGATCCTTGCTCGATGTTGTTGAGCGTGGGGCGCGAATTGCCCGCCGCCGCCCCCCTGGTTGGTGGAGTGGGTGGCTGATGTTCGTGTCTTGAGCGCCACCTGTGCGCGTGTGTGTGTGCGTGCTGACCATGTGTGCGTGGGCGAGTGCGTGCGAGCGAGACCGTGAGCAAATTGATGCGCTTCCAATTGGTGCGCAAACGTCAGAGTGTAGAGGATGATTGGTGAAATCTCACCAATTCACCAACAGCAGCAAAGACGATTGCCGCGCAGGCCAACTGGAGTGCATTTTCTTATTGGAGTGTGCGTTTGTCTGCTCGGCTGTGTGTGTGTGTTGGAATATCGGGCAAGGTGCCTTCTAGAACTAATGCATACATATTGTAATTAGTTGTAAATATTTTTTTCATATAAGTATTAATATTTGTAGAGTTTCGTTTTTAAACTTACTTAACTACACTTTAGAACATGTTTTTTATGTTTATGTTTTTTCAATATTCATTATTAGAAGAACTTTGGTTAATCAAATGTTTTTATGTAATAAAAAAATCGGAAAAAAAGAATATGTATATATAAAAAATTTAAAACTTTTTTTTTTCGTTTATTACATATAACAAATGTTTTTTTTTAGTTGTAATAGTTAAAAGCAGAAGAGAGAGAAAAAACTAGTAACACATAATACTTTTAAAACAGATATACATATTATAGTAAGTATATATTTATATATATATAATAAATATTTTTTTTGTTTTCTAGAATACACAAACCAAAATATAAAAAACAAGAAATGCATTTGGTTTGAAATTGCATTCACATACACACGCATACGTACATGCGAGCACATATGTGTACTAACTATACTACGGCTATCATGGAAATATTGTAGTATTGTTCGTCTGGTAGTATTGTACTATGGTAAATGCAATTTTTCACTACTTTGCCAATTAGAATGCATACGCACTCGTAGGATTAAGTATATAGGTATAAGTATTATATGTATATATGTGTATATTGTATTAGTAATATATAATATATGTATATTGTATAAATAGTTATCGGTTAACATTGCCTTCATTGCATTATTTTTATTTATACTTTTTATTTGTATATATGTATATGTATATCTTGTTCTTTAAAGCTTCAAAAGTATTTCTTCAAAAAATGTTGTCTGCTTCGTTTATATTGTATTTTGTATTTTGCATTTGATTTGGAATACACGTAGTTGAGTTGTGGAAGGCGCACAAAATTGGTTTCAATTGAAAGACTGTTACTATTTTCAATTATTTTATATATAAAGTTATATATGTATATATTTGTATTTATAACTTCACGGTTAAATATTGCTTTTCAAGGTTTATGTTGTCGCTTAAGCTTATTTATGTGTTTACGTGCCGCACCAAAATTCGAATCACAAGCTTTACCAACTGCGGCGCGCTCTGCGTTGTATCTGAGCTAATTTCAAGTGTAAAGTGTGTCTGTGTGTGTGTCGAGTGTGGGTCTGTTGCTGTGTTTGTGGTTTTACATTATGGTGTTAGTTCGAATCGGGAAAAAGAGTAATTACATTTCGATAAATCGATAAACGTTTGCTGTATACAGAACTCTCACTAACATATGCCTAACATTTGTTGCTGCTATATGAGGTTAGGGTATTTGAGACCGTTACAATGCAACTAAACAGGATCCATAATAAGCCTCTGCTTAGGCTCTGGTACTCGAGCTAGAGATAATAGCATAACATGTTTTTTTTTTTTTTTGGTTTTTTTTTGATTTTTAAAATTTTTTTTTTCATTTGATAACCAAATTTGCATTTTAGCATAACTACATTTCACTAATTGTGTCAAATTGTGATGTGTACATAAACAACAAACAGTTTGCTTTAACTTTCCTTTGTTTACCAGCGTTTCCTATTCGTTTGCTCTCTTTCTTTCTTTGCAGAGTTAGATACGAGTTGTAAAACATGTACATACGGCATATAATTGATTTCTTGTCTTTGTTTATAATCATTGAACTATTATAAATTAATAAACATCGTGGTACACACATAAATACATAGTTGAAAAATATATGTTAATATATGGATGCATATAATATCTGCATATATGCACGTATAATAGGTGTATCTGTGTGTTTTTGTTTCGAGTTCACATTATGTAATTATATATATAAACCGTTATGTAATTTGGGTATATAGTGTAGGTAATAGGTTTGTGATATATAGATGCAAGTAAACGCTTCTCCATTACATATTGGACTGCATATATATGTATAAATATATATATGTGTGTATATGTAGCATATTGTTCTTTCGATTTGTGGGTTAGTTAGTTAAGAGGTGCACATAATGTATGTTTATATATATACTGTAGGGTGAACAATGAATAAATCGCCTTTTATCAAACACATTTCGCTCTACACAATTTTTATCTTGAACAATTTTTAAGAAACTAAAGACAACGAATATAGTATATATATATATCGATCAAATAACAAATTACGGGTTGGCTAGATGCAATAAGCATACTTGTGTTTTTTTTCTTTTGTGTGTTCGATTTTGTGGGCTTTCACTGTACTTAATCCTCCTTGGAGAGGCTGCCCAAATCGCTGAGAAAGATTTCGGGTGAGAGAACGTGCGAGGAGCCGACAAGCACCTCCCAATTGCGCACCGAGTTGGTCACCTCGTAGGCGCAACGCATTTCCGACATGCTCACGCCGCCCACTATGAAAATGATAAGGCGTGGCACGTTCTTGACCTGCGTCTGAGCCTTGTCCTTGTGCCAGTGGCCGTAGCGTGCGCTAGTCGGTGCATGATAGTTGGTGTTCTGGGCGCGCCCCTCGAGGAATGGGAAATGACGCTGATCCAGCTTGTCCTCGATGCAATCCTCCATAATGTCCTTAATGACTGGCGTCCAGCGCGACATCTGGTAGGTGCTCTCCGTGATGCGCTCCTTGCGCGGCACCGAGTAGATCTTCTTGCGCGACTGCAATCGAACAAAATTTGGAAGAGATTAGCTGGAGGATAGGTTGCTGTTGGACCTATACGCACATCGGCAATGACATTGATGCCCAGGTAGCTGAGATTGCGCACCATGTCCTGATCCTTGGTCGACAGCTGAGCGTGTGTAAACAGCTTGGTCAAGTTCTCCTCGGAGATGCCGTTCTTGATCATCACATAGAGCGAAATGATGCGCACCTTGTCATAGTTGGACACGTTCTGTGAAGGAAAACAGATAAGTAGGGGATTTGATTCAGTGGCATGATATGTGCCTACCGCATCCAGCAAAATGGGCACAATGTTGCGCATGTGATCCTTGATCTTCTCGCCCTCCGCGTCGGTGCCCATGGCCAGGTCCTGCTCGACGCGGCACAGCTTGTCCACATAGTTCTGATACGACTTCATGCAATCCTCGGCCAAATGCAAATGGGTGGAATACTTGGACAGCTCCTTCTGGTACTGCGGCATCTTCTTGATCATCTGCGACAGATCGCGCATGGACGACTTGTCAGCTGTCAGGGGAATATGCAACAGATCATTAGCTTTAGCTCAAAGGGGAGCAACTGTCGAAGAACTTACTCGAACTCATGCGCTTGGAATCGGTAAACTTCTTGAGGTTCTGGGTGACCTGCGTGGAGACGACGGCAATGTGCTCGTGACGCAGCTCCACCCACAGGTCATCGTTCTCGTCGAGCAGCACCTCCTTGTCGGGCTGATTGGGGCCCGGCGTATAGCGGTAGACATCGTTAACAATGGGCAACAGATCATATGCCATCGCCTGGAGCGTGAGCTCGTGCAGCAGCGGCGACACACAATCGAAGCCGCGATCCAAAATCAGCAGCTGGGAGCGCGCCTTCTCCGGCCCCTCGCCCATTGTCGGCTCATCGGCCTTATAGGCGTCCAGCTTCTGCTGCACCGAGGCCGCCAGATCAATGTTGCGGTCCCAGTCGCTGCGATAGCGCACATTCGGGTATTCGCCCAGCGTAGCGCACAGCGTTGCGATCTGCTCGGCAATCCGCTCGATGTGCTTGCTGCGGATCGAGGCGAATGCCGGCGAATACAGGCATTGGAACGTGTCCGGCGAGTCCAGCGAGAAGACCTGCGGCGAATATAGAATGCGACCAGGCCAACCAGAGGACACCCGACCAAAGGATTTTCACTTATTAATTGGCGAACTTGCTGTTCGACGGTAGTACATTTATCGAATGTATTATCGAATGCGTGAGGGCTACTACTATGCACGAATGTATGCGAGAGTGTATTTATGTGTGTGTGTGTGTGTACAGTACAGCAAGCAAATGTTTAGCCTGTCTATGAGCACAAGTCTCTTATTCCTTGAAAACTCGAATGTATAAAGTTGAAAAAAAAAATATTAATTTATATGTGATATATAAAATATGAGCTATTCGAAATATTTAGTTGTTTTTAATCCCTTTTAAACTTAGCTCTTAATTGGTCTTTTGAATTATGTAAAAATTGCTGATCTATAATTACAATTACGATTTTTATCATATTGAATAGACAACGCCAATAATCCTTGAATCTGTTGATCGTTAATTTAGTCTAACTTCAAAATACTTTCTTTTAACATTTTTTTTCTTTGTTTTTGATAGGTATTTACGTACTGAATTTGAGGTCAAATAATCAGTAGTTGAAAAAGTTTTGGATCTTTTCAAATCGAACATCTTTTGGGGCGAATTGATTTGCTTGCTGCACTGTTGTTATGACCAGAGAGAAATCCACACGAAGAAGCGAGAGAGAATATGGGAAGAGAGCGACATGCAGCGCTCAGCATGCAGAAGACGAGTGACAAATGAGAGCGAGAGCGCGCGTCTGTTTGTGTAGTGGCCGAGAGCGAAGAGTATACAAATATGCAAGTGTGTGTACTTAAGAGCTAATGAAATACATATTTACATAGAAATCACAAGAGAATAAGCCACCAATTTACAAATAGTTACATTTATAGGTTATGCAGTATATATATATATATATATATATTATTTGTTTGCTTTTTTGTATTTGTGTTTGTTTTCGGAGCCCTGGAGTTGTACTCGCCGCATCACAACATGACGAATAACGAGTAAGGAACACGGGCGAGTGTTGCTTAAACGTTCCTGGTCACTTTGTGTCTGTTTCAGCGAGTAACGTTGTTTTTTTCCGGAATTTTTATTGTTAGTTTAGTTCAAGGTTACTGTTAGTTGCTGACATTTTTTTTTATTAATTTATAGTACACATCGTACGCATGTGTTAGTGTTAGGTTAGGCACGATTTGCTTTTCTGTATACAATTTACATACATTAAATTGAACACTACAAAACAAGTTTAACAAAACTTAAGGAGATTCAGATAAGAGGCGTTCAGGGGCGAGAGAGACAAAAAGAGTCCTGTGACTCATGACTTGAACCGGCGAGAATAAAAGCGTTGGAAAATTATTTAGTTGGGTTATTTAGCCAGAAACGCAGCTGATTAAATTAGTTGATGTGTAAGTAAATTTACAACAACAATTACAACACATAAAGTACATATATATTTAAATATATATAGACAGTGATAGACAGAGACAGTGAGTGTGTGTGTGTGTGTGTGTGTAAGATACAGTTATACATAGGCGGCTATTAAGCATTGAACAACACTTAGAAAGATGTTATTTTAGACAAATGCAACGGGAAAAGAAAAAGGAGAGAGAGAGAAGCCAGCAAAGCTGTAGAGAGAGCGAAAAAGAGTTAACGAACTCTTGGTTGGATATTCTAAGATATTTAAACTTGGACTTGGTTTTTATTTTGTTAAGAACGCTCCTGCTTTATACAATTGTCTATATATATATAATAAACGGTATATTGCTTTGTCTAAGTTACAAGAGAGAGTTAGAGCGAGAAAGAGTTGGTAGAGTATTTGTAATTTGTACACGTTTTAACGCTAAACGAATATTATTTTTTTTTTTGGTTTTGTTTTTTGGTTTTTTAAATTTTGTTTAGCGCACCTGGCATTCATATGGTAGAAATGCAATATTAATCTCCTTTAGAGTTTTGATCTTTCTTGCAGCGCACGATTTACACAAATCGTTAAATAATTCCTCCGGGCAAACTATAATTATAATTATAATTATACGCACATAAAATTTTGTTCTTTTTTTTTTGTTTTGTTTTGTTTCTTTTGCTAAGCTATAAAATATTTATAGTATATGGCAATTATATGGTATATATATTATGTAATTGTAATGCATGTAGATGTGTGTGTAAGAGCCATGGGATTTTTTTAAAATTATTAATATCTATTTTAGTTTGATAATACCCATTTCTTAGTTTTTAACCCTGAAAAGTAAACTTGGTGAGCGTTTAGATTTGGTAAATTGTGTTAGGTTAAGAACAAAGCAAAGAAATAAAAGGGAAGTATTGGTTAAAAAAAATTCAAAAATAACAAAAACAATAAGCTGAACATGTAACAGGAAGATAAAGCATTTTAGATTTAATTTGTGTTTTTGTTGTTGTACCCAGTTGAAGTTATTTGTGGGAGTTTTAAGGACAAACACTTTTGAAAGGATAACGCAGTGTAAAACACAATTAAAGATAAATCGTATCGAAACAGGGGACAGCACAAGTTTAATATAGTTTAGTGGTTAAAAATAATTGTAGACTGAGTAATTTAAACGATTGACAGCAACGAGTGTCAAGTAACGAACAGCAAGTAGCGAGTAACGAATGTGGTATGGTTGTGTGGCTTTTTTTTTTGTATTTTTTTTGATAAACTAAAAGTACCTGCGCTTCATACGCCAGAAAGGCAATATTGATCTCTTTGCAGGTGCGCACATAGCGTCGACAAATATCTTTGTGCGATTGCAGCATTTCGAATATGCGGGGCGGTATCGCTACACGTTATATATCGTTATATACACACACATATATATACGTATTCAGAATATATAACAAACAGAGGTATATGCATATATAGGTGCAGATATGTGAAAAGTACGGGTTCATGGAAAAATTAAAAAACAAATAAATAAAATCGATAAACACAAATAGAAAATTATATAGAAATTTAAGAAATTATAATAAATCGGAATACTTATTAAATCTTTAGAGTGGCAATACTGCCATAAAATAATTCGCATCAAGTACTATATATATACTATTATTTTGTTTGAAATCGGTTAAATATATTTTAGCCTGGCCAAACGGCTGGCACATACCCTCGGTGAAGAAGACGTGCGCATAGCGGTACATGGGACGCGCCGGATTCTCAAAGTCGCGGATCAGAGAGCGCACGGACTCGTCCGACGGTGTTATCAAATAGATGGCATCCATTGTGGGGAGCGGCTCGCGCTTCTTGTTGATGTCCTCCACCACTAAAATAAGGGGACAGATGTGCATTTACATTTAAACGCTGATCGCTTGATTTGTTGTTGCACTCACGTGTTATGCCCTCGGCACTAATCTCATGCATCTTGGTGCAGGCGGAGACCATGCGCATGCCCAGCTTATCCACGACAAGCACACGCCACTCGATGCCACCGGCGCCGGCTGCCTTTGCAGCAGCTGGTGCACCCACCTTCTTCGGTGGCGGCGGCTTGTACTTCACCACCTCGTTCATGATCTCTAAAAAAATGGCGAGAAACAGCGTATGAATAAAATATATATTAATTAAACAACAAAAATTGGTTTCTTTTGGGGGCCGAAATCTGGAAGATGTGGGACTGTTCCTATATATATACACGATATAGTAGTCTTATTTCCCATTTTCAGTTCGGATACATTAAAAAACAAATAATTGCTCATACAAAAATTAATTTTTTGGCCAATTGTTATTAGCTGTAGTTTTGATTATATACTGCAGATATGTTACAAACACAGTAACACTCTTAATTGTCAAATATAGTCTGAATATCTTGAGTTTGAATATAAATTATAAAAAAATATTCAAAATATAACAATTTTAAATATATTTAAAATATAAACTTTTTATTTTATTGCTATTATACATTTCTATTACATAGGCGAACAAAAACTTATAAACGTAATAAAAATTAGTTATTTTTTGTATGCTTTTATATTTTTTCTGCTCTTCTAAGTTGGCAGCACTGTTTAATGCTATGAATGACATTGTGCTAAATCGGCGCTTTATCATATTTTAAGTGTCAAATGTTAATCAGAAGCAGGGCGAGAGGAAGTGGAAGAGGTAAGACTATTACTCATAAAGCAAAGCGTTCCATAAGCCTGATGAGTCAGCAGCAGCAGCAATAACAATAACAACAACAGCGGCAACAACAATTAGAGAACGAGTGCATACAATAAGCCACTTAGCAAATGGCGTTGCCTGATTGATTTTACGCCCGTGCGACATTTTGTTCGACGTTTATTTATAGTAGTTGGCATTTGCATATAGAAAAGCTGCCAGATAGCTGCAATCAAGCAATCAAAGTGAATCTGGACACAGTGGGGGGCGCATTGAAATGCGTATCCTGCGACAAAGGTCACCGCAACCCCTGCAACATCCCCAAACCACCCCCCACGACGCGCGTGGGCACTGCCAGTGAGTGGGTGTAGAGTGGCTGCCAAAAGTTGTTGTTGCGAGCGTGCGTGTGTGTGTGTGTTTGGAAAAATCGATTAACGCCGTGGGGCGCGGATTGCTCTTTTGATAAGAATACACAAATGCGAATTTTTGTGCATTTCTCTGGATGCCAGCTGCATAGGTACGCATGGACATTGATGAATAAGTATGTCATGTGTATTGGTGGGGCGTCATGTTTATCACAACCTTGTCTATATTGTGTGTGTGTGTGTGTGTGTGTGTGTGTGTGTTAGTCACAACAGCAAGCGCTGAATTAACTCCCAATTGGAATATATTTGTCATTGCACTTACTCTGGCCAACTAAAACTTTCAACGCCATTTTTGCTGATTTTTCGTTGTTTTCTTTTTCACTGGCACTCACTGGCCCGGCTATTAATCAATAAACACAACAATTTAATTCTGTGTTTTTTTCTGTGCGACCGTCGCACCCAAACACTTTAACAATAATGAAGAGCGTAAACGTTGCGAACACTAGGAACACAAAATGAGGGAAAAAAAAAGAATAATTCGGCACCAATCGTTGGTGAAAACGCGGTTAATGTTTAATTGTTTATTGGAAACTATGCGTATATTTGTTTTGTTGTATATTATTGCAGTTTGTATGAAAGACCGTCCAACTTTCTGCTTTACAGCGATGGGTTAAAGCTATCGATGGTTGTTATATCGATAGGTGGACAACAATAGGATAGCTTGAGTGGCATCGATACTTTAATGTGCAGAGTGATAAAAGCGACTGTTTTAAATGCTTTAAAACATTAAAATAGTGGAGGACCTAAAGAATTCATGCCTTAAATATATAATTACACATTGAATTTAAAAAAAATAAATAAAAAAAATGCACATCTCAATAGTCTGGCAACGCTGCAACCAGCAGGTGGCCGCCCTCGCAGAAATAGTTGGCGCCGAATTTGAATTTTAATAACGTTCGTATGCATTTTATTTGCGCTTAATACTAAAAAACAAAAACAACCTATCACAATACGTAATACAAGAGAAAAAACAATTTTATGCTAAATTTAAAACTACAAAGGCATCAGCTCGGCCAAGGACTCGGCAATTGTGCTATCACGGAAGCGCCCAATACGCAGCGCATAGGAAATGACGTGGGCCACGTAGCTTTGTTCGTGCACGCCGTGAAACAGATAGGACATGGCACCTAGAAACAATCAAAAAGAAACATGTTAATATTTATTACACGGTTTTAGTGAACGTTTGGCAACATACCTCGTGCATGAATCGTCACGTCGGAGCCGCCGTGCAGATTCTCATCCGTATTGATGGCCGCCTGCTGCGTGTACTCCCAGTCTGTGGTGTCCGCGAGCGCCGGATTCTGGCGCTGCAGCCGCTCCGCGTCCACCTGAAAGCCGTTGTAGCTGGTGCCGTACGTGAGCGTGGTGTACGGTGTTTGCTCCGTCTTGGAATTGCCGGCCAGCCCCAGAATATCGGCGCCCCGCTCCGGATGCCCGTTGATGGTCAGACTGTGCGCATGATCGGCGGTCACAATCAGCAGCGTCTCGTCCAGCTGGTCCCTGTGTCCCGAGAGTAAGCAAATTTTTAATCTGTTTTACCATTAAGTGCAGTAGAAAGTAATCCATGGATGGATTTCCAATGGATTTCATTTTACTACACCTGGAGCTTGGTACTCACTTTGCCTGTAGGTGCGCCTGGACCGCCTGCACGGCCTCGTTCAGGGCGAGCACCTCGCTGAGCGCCTTCCGCGCCTGGCCGCGGTGGTGGGCCTGGTCAATCATGCCCGCCTCGACCACGAGGAGATAGCCCTTGTCGCTGTTGCCCAGCACCTCGAGCGCCTTGAGCGTCATGTTGGTCAGCGAGGGCATGCCCGTCTCGCCGGTGCCGCGCTCGTGGTCGTACTTGAGGTGGCCGTTGGCGAAGATGCCCAGCACGTAGTCCACGTTTTGGGTGTCGAGGTCGCGGAGCTGCGCGTTGTTCTGGACCACGGCGTGCGACTGGCTGCGCTCGGCCTTGTGCAGCGCCCAGTCCCGGATGAGATTGCGTCCGTCGGCGGCCTGGCCCGCCCACGTGTCCAGCGGATCGTTGTCCGTGCCGCTGATATTCGAGACGAGCATCTGGCGACCGCCGCCCATGATGACCTGCCGGCGCAAGGGACGCTCAATGAGCAACGAATCTCACATAGCCAAAGACAATACAAATACTAAGAGGAGTAATGACCGACGATTGAGAACGCTTTCATTCGGATTTGCAATTGGCAGGGATTAGATTTAAAAAAAATTAAGTCTGAAGTTTTTCGAAATATTATCTCGCTTTAAAACTGAGGGATCATCCGATTATTCCCATGGGAGCTGAATGATACAGGGGTCCGATTGGAGAGGGAAATGGTCGTTATTTCCCACTCGAGACTCTCGCACTGGAGATTCCGAAATTGTGACGTCACAATTGTTGTTTGCCTACCCCGTGGCTCTCTCAATCGCATTCCTAGTATTTGTATCGTCGCTGGCTAGGTTTTGGCCTGGCGTACTCACGTTGATCTGGCGACCCGTGGGCAGCTCCACGAGCTGGCGCGCGATGTCCAGGCAGCCCTCCTGCTGCGCCTCCGGCGGCATGCGCGTCTCGCACTCCCAGCGCCGATCGGCCACGTGGGCGTAGAGCGCGGCGGGCGTGGCGTGCGTCACGCGCGTCGTCGTCACGAAACCCGTGCGCATGCCGTCGACCTGGGCCCAGTTGAGGATGTTCTGGACGTGGTGGGCCTCCTGCAGCGAGGCGGTGCAGTTGCCCAGGGGCACGTTGGCGTCGACGCCGCCCGTCTCGTAGTTGACCTTGACGCCGCCGAAGAGCGCCGTCGCCGTGGAGAAGGAGTCGGGCACCTGTTTGTCGGCGCAGTACGTCTTGAGCAGACCCATGTGCGGGAAGCGCTCCCAGCTGAGCAGGCCCTCCTCCTTGAAGCCGTAAATGCGCGCCGCGGTGACCGTGTTCGGGCCCATGCCGTCGCCCACAAAGAGCACCACGTTCTTGGCCCGGCGACGGTTCAGCTCGCGGTTCATGGCCAGCTTGAGCTCGTCGATGCCGCGGTCGTACCACTGCTGCTGCTCCTTGGGCAGCGAGACGTGCCAGTAGGCCACCGTGTCCATGTCGCTGACGTCGCCGGCGAACTCGTAGTGCACCAGGAAGCCGATGCACATGGCTATCATCAGCACCGAGGAGAAGACCACGGCGATAATGAACACCTTCGACTTGAAGACGTTCTTCTGGCGCCGTTGCGGCTGCTCGGGCAGCGTCTTGGTCCTGGGCGTGCCCCCGTTGGAGTTGGCGAAATTGTGGCTCGAGTCGAGGCTGTCCAGCTGCACCTCGATGAGGCCCACGTCGCCCAGCTTGGTGCTGTCCGTGCCCGTCGATGACATCGTCGCTCTGTTGACTCGCGTCTGGCTCGGATTGGAACGCTGATTAAACTTAATGCGGCCTGCAAAAGCGTAAAGCGTAGAACGTAAAAGTGTGAAATACGATGCCAAGTGCGCCATCTCCGCACTCATCACTTAAGATAAGGGCTCCACCTCACCTCCCACCTGGGCAGTTTCCAAGAACAACGACGCTCGTCCATTTAATGCCCAAACGGCAATTAGATTACACTTCACTACGACAGCGCCGAGAGCTGCGATTCGAGCCGTGCGATCAACGTCGCGGCCCCAATTAATAAATAGACAAAAGCTCCCCCCTACCCACTTATAGCCCCCTCCTGCCACCTTCCCTGGAGGCGAGCAGCGGGGCCGTGTGCTTTACTGCTGTGCCTGCGTCTGCCATATTGGCTGACATTTTTTCAAACTCATTATCATTATGCCCTTGCCCAAGGAGTCCATTAGCTATAGCTACACAATTTGTTCATTTCATTTTGAATATTTGATCGTTGAATACCAGATGAAATATTTCTCTATTTCGAAAACTAACTACCAAGTTTTCTATATTACTCTGTATCAAGGCTATATAAGCTAACTTTTAACATAAATAGCCAAATAAAAAAACTACTATCTGCCATTTTTTTTTTTTATTTGTATTTTTCTATTTATAGTTTTTCTATTTTTAAAAAGAATTTTTCATATCTTTATAGTAATCTGGCATTTCAAGAATCTAATATAAGATTAGCTTGATTTAAACAACAACTTTTTACAACTTTTTGAATATAAGAATATTATACATAGTGTATATTGATATATACAAATAATTTCAAATTTGTAGGATAGTTGTTGATAGGATAGGTTAAAAAAAAGTAAGTTTAGTATTTGTTATAAACTATCGCACTAGTTTTTAACGGAACAGTTTGTTTCAGTAGAATCTTATCAAATATCGGATCAATCATATTCAATTATATCTATAAGAATCTAGTTTCAATTGAATAATAGCTTTAGCAAGAGTCTGTCCGAAATTAATGTGGATAAAATTAGACCATTTTTATGACACTTTGAGGCCATAAAGAGAACGTGTCAAAAATGTGTGTACAAAAAAAATTTCAAAGCTTTAACCATTTTTGGCTTTAAGTTAAGGGTATAAAGTTCTCTTCTGTGTCCATTTTGTGCTTTGATTACCCGTTGTCGATAAGCAAAGCAAATAAAATGAAGTCTGTAGAAATTCAAAAATTGAAGTGTATTTATAAGATTGCTTTTTTTTTGTTCTTTATATCTCATTGGAAAGAGTGCTCCATCATCCAGTCCGAATATACATATGGCATGTAAGAATCCCATTTGTAAACGCTTTAAAAATTGTTTTACAAATTGTGAAGAAAACCGGCTCGAAGAACGGCATCTGTGGTGCGTTGATTTCGTCGAGACAAGAATATCTTGAGGCGCAAACACGTTCTAGCGATAAGGCCGATTGTGAATACTATAACTCTGGGCTATTTATGACCACTTCAATTCGGAAAATAGCCGAAGCAGTACGGTGGGTGCCGGGTCGACAATCAGATAGGGAGCGATATTCTGTGGTCGATCCAATAATTTGATTCATATCAATCGCCAAATGTGTCAGCAATGAAAGTAAAACCACAGCAGCGAGACAATCGCAAACCAAAAGTCTGACGTAAATTGACAATCGCTTTATGTTTTAGATCGTACGCATGTCTTTTTAAACACAGATTAGAAGAGGGCACTGTCTGAGTCGGACTATTTCAATTGAATCCAAGTCCGAAAGGAGCTTTAAGTGTGCCTAATTAGAAACTTTTTAGTTTATTTCTAATGTAAATTAATTAATTGTGCTACCAGATAAAGAACTAGACTAGAATAGCAAATATTACTTAAATCAGCGCTGCAAACCGGTTCGAACCCAAGTAAATGAAATATTTTACTAAAAATTGTAAATAATATATTTTCCTTTTAATTTAAAAATAAGGTTCAAATGAAAAACGGGAGCATTAATTTGGAAAACCACGTTCAGGAGCAGTGCCTAAAGGCAAGGCGTCGGTTCGAACCATGAACCGAACCAATAGCATTTTTGTTTTTTTTTGGTTTGCAGCCATGATTTTAATAATTTTATAGGAAGACTCTAAAATTATAAATTTAATTGATTCATTTAAATTTGAGATGAATAAAGTGATATAAAGCTTAACCAGGTTCAGAAACCGAATATGAATATATAAGGCAGGTATTCGAACTGAGAGTCGGTCTCTTTTTCGGTTTTTGCAGCCACAGTTTGAACATTGCTTGAATAATCTGTGAATTGTGTGTGAACTATAAAGAAATGCGCTTTGCATATTGCATAAACATTAGCATTGATCATTAAAAATGGATTTACAATCAAGTCAGCCAGGCATGAATATTTAAGGTCGATAAGAAAAAAAATAAGTAATAAAAACTACGTACAAAGAAATTGCTCAGCCTAGTTATTTAGCATCCAACAAAGATATGATATCATCTAAATGAACTATAGATTATGAGGTAAAGTAAACACTATTTGCGACTTGATATAATCTAAATTAACTATAGATTATAAAGAAAAGTAAACGTAACTGAAGCTTGATAAGCTGGGAAACCAGATACTCCTTTAAATATACATATGTATATGTGTATGTTTCCAAGAAATAAAATAAACAATAGCCAGAACTTATGGTTGCTATAGCCGCTGGCTAACGGTAAATAAAACACTTGTTTTACCCGAATTTCCGTCTAATTTTACGCTAATTGCTTGAGCTGGGGAAGGGGCGACATTTCTCTATATATAGAAATAATGGGTATACTAATAGTAATTGAGTAAACTATTATTGAGCACTGGGCACAACTAATTGATTTATAACAGAAACAAAATAACAAAAACAAAAACAACACACACACTGAGGATGGGAGAGAGAGAGAGAGAGAGAGAGAGAGAGAGAGCATCGCCGAGAGACTCGTGAAACAGCCCGACCCCCCTCAGCAGCTGCATTGTTTTAGGAGAAGTGTGTGTGCTTAAAGCGTTCAAATATTTAAACAATTAATAATTGTTCAACTATTGGGGTAAACAATAAAAAAAGTCTGTTAATATTTACTTACTTGGTCTGCATAAGGCACTTGCAGTACTTAATTATACTTTAATTATTATTTTGTTTAATCTTTTGTGCAATTTTAACTATCCGTTAAAACACATCAGGCGTCCATCTGTTGGTTCATAGTTTTATTTATGTTTCTTAAGCCTATACCAAAAATAGTTTTGACGAAAAAAAAAAAACTATGCCCAATAAGTTTCCGAGAAATGTAAATAAATTCCGTCAAACTTAATGATAGTTTCGAAACGTTTAGGAAACTATAAAACGCGCACTACAAACAAAATTCGTCCGTTCAGAGCAAAAGTCTCTAGTGTTTTGCGAGTCAAAATAGGCAAAGCGAAAACAAGAAAGCTAGTTTTGCGCCCAGCCACGTCGACGCTTGTATGCCCTTACCATGCTGAAAAGCGCTAATGAAGGCAATTAAATGTTTTAATAAAACAACCATATTATTATTATTATTATTATTATTATTATTGTATGCGCGTTCACTCTATTAGAATTTTTATGAAATTAGATTTGAAAGTGTATTGCGCAAATCATGTAAAAAAGTTTATAAGCCTATAGCTTTCGTTGCCAGAACAATAACAAAACATCTGCTTCCTTGGCAATTGCAAGAGTGTGAGTGAGAGCGAGATGTCGAGAGCATGCGCTCGATGCCATTAACATAGCTGTAACAGCTGTTCAGAGTACTTATCGGACTGGCACGTGGCGCGCAATGTAACTGGTTCAAATGTTAACAGCGGACAGGTATAACACTAATCGAACAACTGTTATCGAGGGATGTGTGGCGCGCCATGTTAAAGAATTCAAATTGTTGTAGTAGGCGTAGAGTTTGCGTGATTTTTGAGGAAATCTGGCAATAGGGTCAGTATTTTGCGTGTTACACAATCAGTCGCACGAACAAATACTTGTATATATATACACAACTGAAAAGGCATTGAACAGGACAGACAAAATAAAAATTAATCAAGATGTTGCGCATACCAGGCATGCCCCTCCTGCCGGGGACACTCTTTCGCGAAGTGAGTACCATATTTCGGCCGTAAAGGGGCCAACTGTATATACATTATACTATACATTCTTGTATTTAGGTGAATAAGGTGTATTATCCCAAATCGCAAACGTTAATGAACTTTCGGGGTATCCCGATGCTCAATGACCGCCAGCACTCGATGCCCGTGGATCCCGCCGGTGTCGTTATCGATATTAGCTGCCCGCCGGCAAATGCGCATGCGCTATATCCACCACGATCCGGACCACGCCTGCCGCCCTGGCTGGCCTACGACAAAAAGGTGCTCAGCTTTCGCGCCTACTTTAAACAGACACTGCAGGAGAACTTCTATGCGCCCTATATGGTGCGCCATGTGAAGGTCTATTACTATCTTGAGGATGGCACGCTCGAGATACACGAGCCCAAGGTCGAGAACTCGGGCATTGTGCAGGGCTGTGTCCTCCATCGACAGCGCGTGCCCAAGCCCCCGCCCTGCGAAAACGAATTCCTCTCCATCATCGATCTCAACGTGGACAAGACGGTGCAGATTTTCGATCGCAACTATCACATTGTGGACTGTGATCGCTTCACCCGCGACTTTCTCAACAAGCGCGGCATTGTGGTGCCCGATCCTGTGATGGCTGCCATGTAAGATCCCTCTGAATGCATTTTAAATTCCATATATATGCGATCCTCCTCAGCGATCCTGCCGAGGCTGTGCGCAAACGCGGCCAGGCACGCGCCAGCAATCCGCCCGAGAAGCGGCATCCCTTCGCCCAGTTCCTCAAGTACGATCGCCAGATACTCAAGTTCCAGGCCTATTGGGACGATCGCACCGACATGGGCGACGTGCGCAAGCTGGAGGTGTGCTACTATCTGGCCGATGACACCATCGAGGTGAAGGAGGCCCACATACGAAATTCGGGACGCGACGGACCCACCGTGTTCCTCAAGCGCGGACGCTTGCAGCGGGTGAGTAGCTGAAAATAAGTCAATGTTGCCGTCGGGCATAGCCGGCACAACGGACGGGACCAAAATGTATTTCTGTTATCTGTGCGAAAGGCAGAAAATCACAGCTATACACATGTATATACCGACAGACGGACATTTCACAAACCCACTGATCGACGGTCATCTTGGAATTCTCTCCACAGGAATTTGACGGCATGATGTTGCCGGGACAGCAGACGCCCGTGACGCTGCTCAACGTGCTCGGCTCCTCGCGCAACGTGCGCTACTGCGTCGATCCGCTCAATCTGGGCAACAAGGAGATCTTGTACTACAATCAGCGTGATCTGCAAATTGGCAGCGTGATCAACGTTTATGGCCGTGCCGTGATCATCACCGACATGGATCCGTTTACCAAGCAATACTATCGCGATCGCTATGGGATCGAACAGTTTACGCCGATTCCGATGCCGACGCGGTCGGATGTCTGCAAGCCGTATGACAAGTCGGGCAGGATGCTGCCGCCGTTCAATGGCTGGGGCAGCTACGAGGACTCGGCGGGCAATTGCATGTCGATCGTGATCAAGCGGCCCAAATCGGACTTCAGGAAGTTCATCAAATTCGATCGCTATGTGCTGCGCTTCGGCGCCAAGATGCTGTCGACGATCCGGGAGAACTGCGAGCGCATCTTTGTGATCAGCTACTTCATGAGCGACGACACGATGATGGTGCAGGAGATAGCGGTGCGCAACTCGGGCTTCCTGGGCGGGGTGTTCATGAAGCGCAACCGCGTCTTGATGCCCGGCCAGGAGAAGTTCTCGTGCAAGCAGCCGCAATATTACAGGCCCTGCAATTTCTTCATTGGCGGCACCATGTCGATCAGGGACTTCATATTCCACCTGGTGTCGGCCGACGAGTTCACGCTGATGTACATGGAGCACCATCCGGAGCAGTTTCCCCACTGCAACATCGAGCTCATTATGGAGAAGGTGCGCAAGTCTCTCGAGCCGCGGATGGCGCAGTTTGTCTCCTCTTGTGTGCACGACTGCACCGATCTGGAAAAGAAAATGGAGAAGCGCACCGTGTTCGTTTCATTCGAGAGTCTCAAGGGCGCCCTGGTCGCACTCATGGGCAATGCGATCAGCGATCATGAGATCATCTCGCTGTGCCGCCACTTCTCCGGGGAGCAGGCGCCACCGAATGCCTGCGCCCGGGACAAGGTGCGGGCGTCGGCCCATCTGGAGATCAAGCGCTCGCTCTGGAATGGACGCGATGAGCTGATGGAGCACTTCCATCACATCAATCCCACCAATATGCCCTTCCTACCCGAGTCCAAGGTGCGGTCCACCCTGCGCGGCTTCCGCATGCCCTTCACCCTGGAGCTGATCGATAACATTTTGTCCGTGTTGAATCGCAACGATTGCGATGACATTGAGGTCTGTGATCTGATGAACTTCATCGACGTCTCGTGCACCAAGGGCTGCGACATGCCGCCCATCAACTACGCCTTCGAGCTGTGCCCCAAACTGCCCTTCCAGAACAAGGGACGCGTCGTGGACTTTGGCTGCTTCCTCAAGGCGCTCAACCTGCCCCTCAATCTGCCCAGCAGCAATGCCCAGCCCACGAAGATGATGGGCGATGGCAGAATACTGCCACCATCCGCTGCTGCGGCGGACTGTTGATTCCCGATCCGCGATCTGCGATCCCCGATCCCTGATACTTCATTACTCGATCCTTGATTCACACGCAGCTCAGTAATGGGGCCGAATGATGTTCTCGTCACATTTCATTTGTTTTGCAGTTTCAGTTCCCCCACTGTACCCGTAGATGGATAGATCGAAATTTCTTGTACCATATGAATTGGTTTAGCGGACAAACAGACATTAGGAACTATTGTGTGGTCTAGCATACGTACAGTACTATGTAGAACAAGCAAAAGACATCCTGCATCTATATATTTTAAACAATATAAATTGTAAAACAAATTAATAAATACGTATAGAAGTTGCAAAATTATAAGTAGGGTAATCCTTCCATCAATCAAGGGACAAGGCGGAAAGCGATTCTGCTATTTCCGTCCTCTTCTATTTCCAGTAGCTAGTAGTAGTATACTTGTGGATATTACTTGTTTGATAAGATTCAAAGCCAGTTCTAAGACGTGCCCATGAAATCGTTAATAAAAGTTTCTTCGAAATTTGCCTTATCTAGGCATTTGCTTCCAAATCCCCAACTGGATGATCCCAAGTTGATAAATATTTAGTAGTGTAATCCTTGGGAGCCCCTTAATTATCTTAGATTATTATTTTGCCCGACAAAAGTAAAGAAACTGCCATTAACAAATTATAAAAATAGAATTGCAATCAAGCCCATTAATAATTTCCACATACTCATATGTACATTTTTATAAGTCTCTATTTATTAGATTTCTTGAAAATAGCATATTGGGTTTTGCAAAAAAAATAATTAGGATATTTTTTTTCTGCATATTAAATAATAACTTATAAGAATAATTTTCGCATATCAAGGGGCATATCCATTTTTTTGTTTGCATCAAATGATTTAGTCAAAAAATGCAGCTAGTCATATATATATATTATTTTCTTTTTTATAGGCATATTTTGTTTAAAAGCTATTAAACTTTATTTCGTTTAGTTAATTGTATGCTTAATAAATGTCTGAAAAAAGTTGTTTGTAGTTGGAGTTGAAATTGTTTTTTGCCTTGCCTTAAACTGTTTTTTTTTTTTTTGTTTTTTAGATAAGT
The DNA here is from genome assembly GCA_035047465.1 of Drosophila sordidula. NCBI lineage: Eukaryota > Metazoa > Arthropoda > Insecta > Diptera > Drosophilidae > Drosophila > Drosophila sordidula. Next base: position 15,476,911 of record JAWNPQ010000136.1, read on the forward strand.
TTGCAGTTTTATTTGTTTTTTTTTTATGTTTCATATATTTATTGAAAGCCAAATGAGTGTACAAAAATGTTTGCTGAATAACTATTAAAATTAAAATTTGTCGCACTTGTTTATTTTAAACTGCGATTAGCTTAAGTACTGCACTTAAAATTAATTAAACATTTAAAACAGATAATAAAAAAAGAATTTGGTATATATAAAAAATTAGTGAAATCAAAAATTATACCGTGAGATGTGCTCAACTAAAAAACCAGTAGAAAATTATAATTGAAATTGAAGCATAAAATAAAAAAAAAAAAATACACTACAATTGAAAGCCGAAGAAGATTATATAATTTATATTGTTGTTTTTGCTGTTATTGTAGCTGCTGTTTGTTTTGCGAATTTGGGGTTTGGAAAAGTTTACTCAGCGCCATATACACTGCATATATATTTATATATATATATATAAATATAAATATATATATATATATATATACATATATACATATATACTTATATATATATCATTGAGTAGTGCATTTAATTTAAATTTTGTGTTTATTGTTAGAAATGGGTATATACCCATAATGCAATATGATTACAATCCAAATGTCGTGAAGTTGTGCGGTTGGGCGATTCATAATCATCAGCGAGTGAAAGCGGCCCGCCAAGTTGGTTCTCTAAGCTGGACAATTGTTGTTGCATTGGTCCAACACCTTACTTTTCACTCGTTGCTCGTCACTCGCTACTCGTAACTCGTTGCTCGTCACTCGATACTTGTAACTCGTTGCTCGTCACACGCTATTCTTAACTCGTTGCTCTTCACTCGCTACTTGTTACTCACCACTCGTTACTCGTCGCTCACTAATCGTTACTCGTAGCTTGCTACTCGTTAATCGTCGCTCGACACTCGTCACTTCTTGCCTTTTTCTTTTCAAACCATGCACTGTTATAATTTTGGTTAACCCCTAATCCACAAAACTGATGCTGCTGTTGTTGCTGCTGCTGCTGCTTAGATCTCATCGATGTCTATCTCGTCGCCATCCTCGTCCTCCATGGCGTTCTTCTTGTTGACAGCGGCAACGGCGGCACTGACAGCGGCTACCTTTAAGGGTTCGACGCGTGCACGATCATCGTATTCAATTTCAACATCCGAATCGCCGCCAGCATCGTTATCTTCATCCGATGAAGTGTCCTCCTCCTCGGCATCCTTCAGCCATTGGACGAACGGTTCAACCTTCTCGTGTATCTCGGTGGCAATCTTCTTGGACACATGACGCTTGCTCACCTTCTGCGCCCAGTCGAGTATCACCTTCTCGTCGAGTATGTCCAGATCGTAGAATATCTTAAAGATGCCGGCCACCTTGCTCATCAGCGTGTTCGCGTGCAACTCGACGGTCTGCTCGATGCCTCCGATCAGATAGCGTTGACCCTTCGGATTGTTGTGGGTGAAGCGCAGCAGGAGGATGCGATTCTTGCGCACATCGTGTATGATGTTCTCGGTGAAGAGCAGCTCGGCGAGCACCAGGGGCGCCTTGTTGACAATATCCAGACGCTCGGCCTCAATCAGCAACTCCTTGTGCACGGGCACATCATCCAGTTGTTTCTTGTCGCGCTTGTTCTTCACCAGCTCATAGAAGATGTCGATGCGCTCCTTTTCCGTCTTGTCGTAGTCATCCGAAATGGTCATACCCTTGGCCCCATCGGTCAGATCCTGCAAACGTGCGCGTATCGCCTCCTGCAAAGGGCAAAAATATATATTTTAATTGGGAAAACTGGTTTCGGATGACTTTCCCCAAAGATCGAATCGAACAATTTCGATGTTTTTCCAAAGCAATTATAATTAAGACAGTTAAGCTGTTATTAAACTTTACGTTATATATATAGATTATACTAAGCGTAAACTCTAGCTAGCTCACCTTAGACACATCCACACTCCAGCCACCATCGTCGTCATCCTCGGCAATGCTCTTCTCGGGGATGGCAGCGCTGATCTCTGCCTCGGTTTGGCTGGCGTGATTGGTGCCATTGCCGCCATCCGATTCGCCGCCCGAATTGTTGGCTATCGAATTATTGGACATGGAACCATCGGAATTCTCGTTCTTTTGCTTCTGCACACGCTTCGAGCGCTTGCCCTCGGTGAGGGAGGAGCCCTGGGCAGCCGGGTTTAGCGACGGTGGATTCTTCACGATGTACGTGTTGACTTTATGATTGACCTTGAGCAAGCCGTGGAAACCGCATGCCTTGCATGACTGCGAGATAGTCTGGTTCTTGGCCGAGACGGTCAGATTGGTCTCCGGATTATCACACTCGGGACACAGCACAAACTTCCTTATGAAGCCATCGAGCAGATCCTGCAGCTTGTTTACATCATGGGACCCATTCACAATGAAGCGTTCGTTCTGTAAATGGGCAAGTATATCAATATATATATAAAGTTCAACAATTGGGACCTAAGGCTAATGACTTTGTGACTTGCCTAAAAAGAACTGAACAAGAACTGAGATATTACAAGAAAACTTTGATTTTACCTAACATTATTCTAGGTTATTTAAAAAATCAATTGCACATTTCTGCAATGTAATGTAATGTAACATTTGTTAAAGATATAATATACATATATATAGTCACAACCTAATCTGTGAGAATCAAGAAGCTGTGATATGTAGAGCATGTTTTGTATTACATTTCCACGAGCAAGGGTGAAACATTGTTGAAATATTATGTGTTATATTTTTCATTCCATAATACTTATGTAAATAAGCTCCTGCATTATAGGAAAGGATGGTTTACAATTTTTTGAAAAACAGTATGAAAAAAAGAAAAACTATATAATTGCTTTTCAGTTGATTATTAAAGTTGAACTTGAAATTTGTAATGAAAACGTGTTTTTAGTGATTTGGAAACCATAACTTAGATGGGAAAGAGCGTAAAACTGATTTTAACACAAGCTGATTTCAAGCAGTCTTCTAAATAAAACTCGTGTCTAATACCATATTATTATTTGGCCTACCTTATGATCGAATTGCGTTTGGGCGCCCAGTTCGCAGCCAAAGTACTTGGTCGGATAAGTGGCCGGACGGCCGATGGCCCGAGCCACCTCGGCCATGTTGACGAGGACCGTTTTGATGCCGTTACCCTTGCCCTCCACCTTGGCCTGCAGTCGGGGCATCTTATAGCGATAGAAGATGTCCGTCACGCTGCGGTTCACATTGACGGTGGCCATTTTTGCGGCTTAACAAATTGAAACTGATTTGGTATTGTTTTTGTTCTTCGTTTTCTTCTTTTTGTCAATTGTATACTTTTTGTTTGCCAGAGATGGAGCCGAGTGTGCTGTGTGTGTGTGTGTATGTGTGTGTTAGTGTGTGTGAGTGTTTGTGTGCTGGCGGCTTTTGGATGGTTCGTACAGCTTTCTAGCGATCCGCAGATCGGCTAATTCCAATTGTCTATGGTGTTTTGTGCGGCTGGCAGCGCCAATTTGTTGACTTTAGCGGCTATTTTGCAGTTGCTTTGCGCCTCGTTCCCGTTCATTAAATTTGCTTTTGTGGCTCAACCTTTGCTTTGGGGGATCTTTGCTTTTGATCTCTAACTGCAATTGGAACTAGCTAATTGCTGTTGTTGATAATATTGTTGTTGGCTGTTGCGAATTCCGTTTGCTTTGCGGAGTCCGACTTTGATTTCGATCTCGATTTGCGTCCACTGGGCATCGACACGTGCATACAAAAAAGTGTGCAACAAATTTTCCGTTTTCGTTTTGAATTTAGTTTACTTTTCTTCTGGAGCTTTTCTCTTTCACTCCTCCACGTCTCCTGCGGGTTGGGTTTAGTGGTGTCTATGTGTGTGTGTTTTTCGTGTTTCCTTCTGCCGTCTCCTATCCCCTTCTATTCTTTTGTAGTGCGGGCTTTACTGTAGTTTATGCTTTCTATATATCTGGCATAGTCTTAGCTATTGGTGTTTTTTTTGTGGATTTTTTTTTTGTTTTTAATTTTTTTTGATTTTTGTGTTTTTTTTTTGTTTTGTATGTTTAGTAAAAAACTATTGGAACGGTACAATGGTTGGCTCACGTGTACCTGAACGGCTGTAACTTCCGATGTCTGTTACTTGAAGTCCTAGAAAATGAAAGAAAAAATTAGTAAAGTTCAATTAAAGGAAAACTTTGAATAACATCTCCACTGCTGCAGTGCTGTGGTCAAACAAAACACTAGGCTGTTACAACTTAAGCGAAACTTTCAATAACATTATATTAAGTTAAGTTAACAGAAGTGCTAAGAATGTTTAGTGCATGGTTGTCTACAAGCAGAAATGTAAGTAATTAAAAGGCCTCGCTTTAACAGCCTGTTAAGTGCACTTTTGTATAAAATGGAAAACATTTACTAACTAACTGTTGTTAATCGCACAGTTGTAAGAAATTAACAGACTAGACTTTAACAGCCCATGTTACAAGCATTCAGCAACAGATAGATAATATATAACTTTTTTTTAACAACACCGATTGATTTAATTAACAGACAAAACTGTAAAATCTACTAACTGTTATCAATATCACTGCTGTGATTTATTACTATTAAATTAACGTTAAGTTTAGCTTGTCTGATATATAGTTACAGATGGACATCTATTAACCACATCTATATTTAACTGCGCATTTAACAGACAGGCTCTAAAGTTCCTGTTAAGTGAATTTCATTGATAATTATAGATGCAAACTAATTGTAGCTGTAATTTAAATGCGTACTTAATGCCCTAGCCAATAATTTAAACACAGGCATTAATTAATCAATAGCAGCTGTGCACCAGTATAGCCATGTGACCTATTTCACAGAGCCGTAATCGCAGTTAAGCACATAATTATACGGGATAAAAGGGGTGTGTGTGTGAATTAATTATTACTAACCGATGACTTATAGTTCGCCTCTTTGAATTCATGCACAGTTCGAAGCTTTTACTCCGTTTTTGTGGAATTGGAGGTGCGCCTTTTTTTGCTGGTGTTTCTAGAACAAAAATAAAAAGAGGAATTATGAATAATGGAAGAATTATCGACAGCTGTTAAAAAGTTAAAAGTAAAGATGCATGTACACGTCTACGTAATATTTCGCTTGTTTTTTTAAAAGTAATTTTTAATATTTATTGTCCATTTTGCGCTTACCCACATAGGCATACAGTTAGGCCAGCGGTCGGAAGGGTGCATAGCAAGTGAACATTGGAAAATCACTTGGACACACTAAGGACACACTGTACTGACAAACCGCCAAGGTTGAATTTTGATTGAATCTTGAGCTTGAAGTTGAGTTGATATTAATGCTCTTGGTGTTGCACTTTTTCCTGTTGTTTCGTGTTGGGGGTGGTGTTGGGTTTGATTTGGATTGTTTCGGTTTTGGCCTAGAACGATCGATCGTTGCTCGCTCTTACGCCTGCCTTTCAATGCCGCCTCATCGAGAGCTTAATGAACAGCTAGCATCGGCTCTTTTCTTCTTTTGATACGCAGTAATTTTGAACCAAAGCTTAACCAAAAGTTAGACCACATCAAAAATGTTTTTAACGCTTCGATATGCAGTCGAAATATATGTATATATCTATATATATATATATATTCTATATATATATATATTTATATATATATATATATCTATATATATATATATATAGGAGAAAAGTTATCTTGATTCCACGGCCAATTTGAATTGCATTTGCATTTGCATTTCTTGTTCGTCAACGGGCAAGAGAGACAGAGAAGTATTTGACAGTCACTGCAAATTTAAGATTTACACTGAGAATTTCGCTAGGTATTTATCGAATAATTTCAAAATTCAATGCCTGGACTGAGAATTCTATGGGAGCTGCTCAAGCAAGCCTCTAACTGACATCTAATTCAAAACTTGGTTTTTTTTTAAAATCTATTTCGAAATCGTATGAGAAAACACTATACACTGACTAATCGATTAATCGATGTAGTTGCATTTAGAGGTAGGTTAGAGAAAGAGAGCGAGAAGAAAGAAAAGTAATTGTATAGCCATGGTTGACATACATATATGCTAGAAATGTACCTTACGTATTTTTAAATGTAGTCTTATGTAAAAATGTACATAATTTATCTGTACTTATTATGATACACTGAAGTTATATTTATTTTAGAAATAGGTAATTTTTTTACGTTTAGTTTAGTTTTTAGAATATTTTAAATATATTTTAGTCAACATTGAATAGTAAGCAAATTTAAAATTTGTAATCTTTATAACGAATGTTAAAAATATAGTTCATATTTTCGATTCATATAAAGAAACCAATTTAAAATGTTAAAATATGATTAACTAACAGCAAAAGTCGCATTTTATTAAAGAATACTTAAATTAGATCAGCAAAAATATTTTGAACCTTTTTTTACAGCAAAAAAAAAAAAAAAAAAAAAAAAAAAAAAATTGACGATTTTACAAATGTAAAAAATGTAGCAAAAGAGCTGTTACAGAGAATGTTAATTTAGATCACTCGCTTACAGGCGAGGCTACATTAAAGTTTAAAATTTGCTACCATGACTTGCTCTGTTACTTAACAGCTGACGCGCTAAATGAGCTAATTAACACAGAGATGAAAAGGTGGAGTTAGAGCTGCAAACACACCACAGGGCACATAATTAGGGACGGTTGCAGCAAACTGTTGTCGTCGGCTTGTCGTGCATGTTGAAAACGTATCAAACTCACCGCTGAGGTCATAGGTAATGGCCGCAGTATGTCGCTGGATGGTTAAATCGCACAGCATATGATGCAGCTCGCTTTTGAAGTTCGTTGTCACGAGCAGGAGCTGAACGAGCGCGGCCAGAAATTGCAATGGCAACGTCAACGTCAACGACAACTTCGATTGCTTGGGCGGCGTCAGGTTGATGTCGTTTACCCAGTTGGCAGTTGGCACACACACCACAGCGGCTAACAGGATCTTCTGGTTGTTGTTAACAGTTGAAGTTAATTTTGCACTGGCTGCAATGTTATTATTACTGTTAGTGTTAATGTTATTGTGACTGTTGTTGGGTTTCAATTGTTTCCGTTTCGTTCTTTTTTTGATATACCAGCGATTTTGGGTTTTTTTGGGTGCGATCGTTATTGTTTTTGTTGTTGTAATTTGTGTCGATATCGATATCGGACGGTTGCCAGCCACACGTTCGATTTGATGAGGCCGACGAGGCACCACAAAATAAAGAAAATAACAATGACAAAGCGTATTTGGCATTAAAAAACGTTCAACACTAAATCAATGTGTATGTGTGTGTGTGTGAAATTTTCTTTCTTTTTTTTGTATGCAAATTGAGCGAAAGGGACAAAAAAAAAAAACAGCCCGATTTTGAGTCCTCGGGGCTCGTCGTGTCCGACCTCGAGACAGTGTCTAAATCGGTCTTGAAGATCGGTTGTGTTATCGCTGTTGCTGTTGTTTTCGTTTTAGTTCTTGAAGGATGTTGTAATGCTGCTGCTGCTGCTTTGATTGCGATAAATTGATTTATCGTCATGTGGTTCATCGATGGTTTTGATGAAGCGTCGTGTCCTTTCTCCTTTCTCGTTTCTCTCAACTGAGTGTGTGTTTTTTCTGCTCTTTTGCTGATTTCTTAAGGCCGATTTGTGGTGTTTCACATTTGAAAAATATATATATAATAATAATGCTATGCAATTGAATTGATTGAAAAATATAGGACAACTTAATGTAAAAAAAATCACAAATCAATTTAGATTTACAAATACATATCATATATACATATATGTAATTTCAGATTTTAAACGAAGAGCAACAACAACAACTCGAGCAACAACAAGGACTCAACTTCACAAACACACACACACACGCACATACACAAACGCTTGGAAAAATCCAATAATTACAATGCCAATTGGCACGAAAATTTTGTATTTTTTCTCGTGTCTTATTTGCAGCTTTTGTGTCTAAAGTAATTTAGGGAGCGAGCAGGCGTGGCAAATAATATAGAATTGTTGCAGCTGCTTGAATCCTTTTTTTTTTTTTTTTTTTTTTTTGGTTTTAGTGCACGCACGCACACACACAGACACACAGACAAAATGCGTGGAAAATTTTCTCAGTTACGCGAACAAGTTGAAAAAGAAAAGTCGAAAAACTTGCGATGGGCTTAACGCTGACGAATAAACTGACTGACTGACTGTTGACGGCGATGCTGAGAGCCCAGAGTCCTTTCTGTGTGTGTACGCGAGTGTGTCGTGTTCCTGGCGGGGATGGAACGAACAGCAGTTCGTGGCTTCATCGCCAGCGCCCACAGCGCATGTGCCGTGGCCCTGCAACAACAAAACAGATGTTTCAGTGAGACCACCCTGTTACCCTATTACCACCCCCGCACCCTTTCGCTCATCTACCCCCCGCAATGCAGCTTTGTGGCGCATTTGAGGTCAATTTGTGCATATGTTATGCGCGCATTTGCATGCCAATTGCACTTTATGAGGCCAGCCGCAAAGTATGCAGCGAAAGGCTCGATAAAACACCAATCAAAAATTGCCCCATTGTCAGTAGCAACAACAAAAGCAGCAAACTGCATTTCGCTGTACGAGCGAAAAAAAGAAAGCCCACGCAAGAGCTTAATTCACATGTACGTAAACGTGCCAGCAAACAGAGAGCGAGCGAGAGTAATAGCAATAGGAAAAGTTGCTGCTGCACAGTGAACAGCTGAGAGCGCAAGAGCAAGAGTGAGTGCGCTGCTGGATGCACTGTGAACAGCTGAGAGAGCGAGAGCAATAGCAAAAGTTGCTGCGGCTGCACTGTGAACAGCTGAGAGCGAGAGAGCAGCTTTTGCTGACGCTGACGCTGACGTCGCTGTTGCTGCTGGAAGCTGAGCCACCGAGCAAGAAAACACAATTTAATCAGTGGAGCTTGACTTGCAATTTGCAGGTATTTTCGATATTTGGTATACCCTGGACACGCACATAATTATCGAACATTTTTAAAATAAGCAAACCAAAAATTATTGCGTGAAATTTTCCAAGCATTGGACTTTTAGTTATTAACAAAGAAATAGTGATACGTTCGTGACACAAAATTAATGTTTTTTTTTTTTAGGTCTTTAAAAATAAATCGAGTATTTAAATGCAATTGATTGTTCTTCATTTTGATGCATATTACGTTAAATAAATTGTATGTCAATGTCAAATACGCTTTTTACACACGTTACGTACTGCTTACGTGATGTTTTTTTTTTTGTATTATTTTTTTTTTAATTGACTCAACAGATAAAAGAAGATATAAAATATAAAAAAAGTCAAAAGAATGTTATTTAAGTACATTTCTTAATTGATAATAAAAGAGAAAAAAAATGTTTTTCCATTTTAGTCAGCAAACACCTTTTCCTGGAAATTCAAATTTAAATAGAAGACCCCACAATACCGCAAATTGATTAAAAATAACAACAAAAAATCAACTTAAAATTAGCTACGCGAATATTTTAACACCTCAATTACCAAATAATTTGACAAGTTTTTTCCAATCAGCTTCTAATTGGAGAACTACGATTTATGATACTACAGCACCTGTTACTGGGTATCTGGATTGTGCCACACTTGTTGGCACTTACCGTTATATTTATGTATACTTAGCTGCACTTGAATAATCATGCCGAGCGACTCTTTTTCTGTTTTTCTCTTTCTTCTTCGCTAGAATCGCATGACAAATGCAATTAAACGATGGCAAAATAAAGTCGATACACAAATATATATGTATGTATACACAATTTATATGTAACTTTATCTATTTTTATACACATATGTATGTACATGAAATGAGCAACTGCTGTACCAGATTTCTTGGTATCGCATTTTGTTTTCATCCGCGAAACGTTTCTTTTTTCTTGCCGACATTGAAAGAGAAAACTTTTGTTTTAATTGGAATAAAAGAAAACAGGAAAACATATACATATGTACATACAGTCACTCAATAAAGTTAGTATGCACTGAGTGGACGCAACTTTGACCTCTTCTATATTTTATTTTTTAAGTAGATTTATGTTATTTAAGTGAAATTACTATGGCAGCGCCTTGAAAGGAATTGTCTCAGGACTTTAAAGATTTAATTATAAAACTGTATAAAACAATTCTCAGCGAAAAATAGCCGAAATAGTTGGAAAAAGTCATGCAGCAATACAAAACATCATCGAAAAGTTTAAAACTGAAGGAAGTCAAGATCAGGACGACCTAACATACGTACACCCTCTGAAAAACATTTTATTGCACGAAAGGTTCAGGTGAATCCCAAAATATCTGCTGCGACTATACAACCAGAGATTAAAAATGAGGTCGGAAAAGTCTGCAATCCTGAAACTATTCGCCAGGTTGAAGTTCATTAGATACGGATTGAAAAGCTATAATTTTTTGTTTTGTTACTAGACAATTTCTATATTTTTTTTATTGCGTATTTGCTAGGCCCACTGCATACCTACATTATTGAGTGACTGCTGATATGTACATACATATGACATATGTATATGCGCATATGGAATTACGGCCATTTCGATGAAAACAATTATTTGCCTTTTCAACATGTGCAGCAAAGGAAAACAAATGAGAGAAAATTGAAATATAAGTCGAATAATTCGATAAACGTATTTCCAAGTAAAGAGCATTCATAGAGAAAATGAGCGACAAGTTCTGACAACTTGCGTAGGCGTTTTCTGCTTGTCTGTTGTCTTGTATCTTTGTTGATGACAAAAACAACAAAATCTGTCGCATTACGTGGCAGGCAGAAACAACAAGTGGCACATGCTGTTAACGGTAAAAACAACTGGCTTCAAATATACATGTTTTATACATGCACATAATTTGTTCCCAGCTGGTCACTCGAGGCGGGTTTCACTGTGGAATCGATACTGGAAAAAAACATGAGCGTTGCAGTTGGATGTAACCGACAACATAATACTCGTTCCCAGTATAACAGTTTAAAACAGTCAAGGGTATATTTTATTATTATTTTGGATAAATACAAGACACAAGATACAGACAATAACCGATTGTAATTTGTAGGGGTGGGAGTGGGCGTGGCTGAAATGTTTCGGCTCGATCCTAAGAGCTTATCAGAAAACTATCTGCAAAATTTTGTGATTAGCTCTAAAATTGTGGGATATGGATCTTATCGAATTACCACACCCCTAGTAGGCGTATCCAAACCATTTTTTGTGTGATGCTTAAAAGGTCTTCACTAATCTGTCTGAAAAAATTGTATGCATCCAGCTTTAAAACTGAGAGAGATACAATGTACTTTATCGAAGGAAGTATCGAAGGAAAAATTGCCACACACCTAGAGGGAGCCAAAAAATCTTAATACTTTATTTGACGCGAGTATAAATTCCAAGTTCCAAGTCTCTAGCTTCAATAGCGGTGAAAAACGAGTGAACGAGTATAAAAACAACAGGCAAATTTTGTAAATAGATCGCCAGCAACAAGACCCAGCGAGGGTTTTGCATTTCGAACCAAAGCCTGTGACGATGATGCCCACTGTCGGGCAGTTTGTGGCAGTTGGACCAATAAAAGCAATCTATAAACTGGTTTCTCGCTATTTATCAGCGCACTGTTATTGTTTGGCTGCGCTTGCAAATTGCCAAACCAAGGCAAAAGGAAATAAAAGTTAAGTTAAAAAGTATGGGTAAAAAAATAACAGAGGTAGTATTAGTCAAGTGTGCTCGACTAAAAGATACCTTGAATTGGCCATAACATATATGCGCATTTTAGTTATTAAATTAAATTAATGAAATATATTTTGTACTTTTTAGCTTTTGATATTTTTTCTCTGAAATTTGCTTAAGGTTAGACTTAAATGTGTGTATTTATATCAAAAATCTGTACCTTTAAAAAAAAATCTTTCTTAATTATGCAATTTTATTTTATTGTTAAATAACTTTTGTTTTTATTGCCATTCAATGCCATGTAACACTAATCAATGTTGGACCTCATAAAATTCTGTTCTTGATTTTTTCTGCTGCATATAAAACCACAAACTCTTTTTCAACATTTTCAATAGGTATAAAGCATTAAAAATCGACATCGAAGATAATCAAAAACTGATTGTTTCCAAATGCAAATGGAACTGGTAACTGCACTGGCTCTTAGGAGCCAGTAAAGGCAAGGTGGTCAGAAGGGGCCATTGTCTTTTTATGTCAATTGCGTTTAGTCGCTAGTCTTAATAGATGGTTAACATAGTACTGTTGATTAACAGCAACGCAAAATGCTTACAGTGTGCGAAAGGTAAATAAAAGTGTGTTTGTGTAAGTGTGTCGATCGGTTACGGCATGTGCACATTAAACTAAACAGAGTACAACAGAAATACAACACATACACACATCTATATATACATATATGCATATGTCTAGGGCAAAAAAGAGAAAGAGCAAAAAGTACATGTCGAGTGATAATGATGTTCACGTTCGTGATCTTCAATTGCGTAGGCGAAGCAAAAGAAATAACTGGAACTTATTTTTTTTTTTTGCTGGAAAATAGCTCAAATTGCGTTATGAAAATATAAGCAAAAATATTCCGAGCACAATTATTAAAGAGGCTGGCTAATTAAACAGAAATAAGCTTGCAAGTGTAGCACAACACCTGCACACACACACACACACACACACACACACACACACACACACACACACCTAGTTTATGTTTATAAATAGTTCCAGCATATGCCACAAATTGTTATAGCGAAAACCTTGGATATCTGATCAAGATAAATAAATGGTCTTAATAGTTCAGATTGCGGAATCAAGTGCATTTTGTATATCCTATATACATAGTGTATCTGCACATGTATATATATAGATATGCGCATATACCAGCTATCCCGATCTTATCTGTTGCTGAACTTACACAACGAAGTACTATTATACTCTGTATAAAAACTGAAAGAGTTTATTGATTTTGTGATAGTTACCATCATTTCGGGGCTCTTAAAACTAAAAAAAGCTAAGAAATAACTAAACAAATAAAAAAAAAAGTCATCATACACTTGTTTACACATTTAAAAAAAAAAAACAAAAAAACTAATACTCGTTCAAATGTTTACACCGTTATATTTATTTTGTTAATAATGAAAAATGCAATTTTAAAATTGTTTCAAAAAATCGTGAAAAGCCAAAATGTTAAGTGCATTGTTTTGGTCGAGTTTTTTTCATCAATTTTGTCAGAGCAAAAATACACTGGTGTCACAAAGAAAAAAATCAACAAAAGCCACCGAAATTTTGAACTACGTGCCGGTGGAAGCACTGATAGCAACATCACAGCGTAATACAATACATAGCGTTTATAAGTAACAGCGAAAAGGGATGGAATTCATTTCATATATGCAATATTTTCATTAATACATAAATATAAAATACACTAACATTTACGGGGGTTACAGTTAAAGAGGCAATAAAAGAGCCTTTTTACCATCTGTTTTTTTTAAGTTACTATAAACTGCAAACAGAGTATACGGCAGTCGTTGGCAGTCGTTAACTGTGTTCTTAACAATAATAAATACAATAAATTATTATAATAGATGTTTGTTTGTGTACATGCATCTCGAGTTTGGGGCCAATTGAAGGTACTTACCACTTAATCTTTCAAAAGTCATATAAGATATTATGTTTCCCCTGCTTGGGGTGCGCAATGCAATCTCACGAATTAGATAAGGAAGTGTATGAAGAATATCTTCCTCTCCTCTCACTCTCTCTCAAGACACGTTGCGAATTATTGTCGAACGTTCTGCTGTTTGTCCGCCTGTCCTACACGTCCCACTGTGCAGTTGGTTGGATGTGTTTATGTTTAGATTGGTTTGATGGATTCAAAAACACCTATATATATATATATATTTATATATATGTATATATGTATATATGTATATATATATATATATATATATATATATAAATAGATATTGGTATGGTTATTTAGATGTGGTTAACCGTAACTGTTAATAGTTTTTATATAGTTGTGCCTTTGTTTCTTGCCACGTGAGAATTTTGCGCAACTGTAAAAAATTGCTTCGCGTTTTGCGATGGCCGCTGGCAGCGCTAAACCACGCGAATAGCTGTTGCTTTGTTGTTGTTATTATTGTTATTGTTGATTGTGCAGCTGCTGCAAAACTCTGCAATGAAATGAAATATTATTATACCTTTGTTTACCATTTGCATTGCAACTGCAACTAATTATAATAATAAGCATTTGTAAAATATACAATTTAGAGATGGGCGCAGGATAAATTTGCCAGGATCGCGCATGGAATCGGCATCGAGTATTGCGCGACCATCTCTAATGCAAATGTTAATTGTGCATGTGTTGTTGTTGTTGCCCCCGTTGCCCAACACCAGCAAAATTCCCCTCAGCTGTTAAACTTGCTGTTGTCTTCTGTTTCTTTCTTTTTTTCTTTTGTTAGTGTGCGTGTGCGCGTGTTCGTTTTTGTCGAGTGTGTGTGACTTGATCAATTTGTTGTTGGGCTACGTAAAACGAAATGAAACGAAACGTGCGCACTACACTAAAAATACAACAAGGCGTATAGGGTATTCCAATTGCATATTTACAAGAAAAAAAAAGAAAAAATTTTAAACATATCTTTTGAATAGAAGCGTCATCATTGCACCGTTATCTATTTATATGCTTCATTTGCAACCCCCTTCTACTCCACACAAGTTAAAATGTCGCCAACATTGCACGTAATTTTAATTTTTACTGCACACACACACACGTATATGCACATGCACAATGAAAAAGAAGCCACGCCATTTAACCTTTTTGAGGTTGTGTTCGCCTATTTGGCATACAATTTTTACCTTGTTTTTTATAACGCAAAATAATACGGTACTTCAATTCAACAATTGCATAGAACGTTTGCGTTGCTTAATGCGGATTTATTATGCGATTTGGATCTGATTTTCCACGGATACGACGACAAACTGCTGTGCACTATTAGAGATGTACTGAAAGTAATAAACTATCGATAAAACAATGCGATACTACGGTTCCAAAAACATCGCCCATTGCGATATGCATCGATGTATCGCATATGCTAATGGGAAAATATCGATTTCAACATCAATGATAGCAACATCAAAAATTTTAAAATTTTAAAATTTTAAAATTTTAAAATTTTAAAATACATAGCGAAAGTGACAGCGATATATGAATAACAAATTTTAAATTAACTCAGAAACTATTTAACCTTTTCTATTTATTTATTACTGTAACTTTCGCTATATTTTTTTTTTAAATCTAGATTGTGGGTACTCTTATAATTCTTCTAACTGTTAGTCATATATAAATAGATAAAGTTATAAGCAAAATAAAGTTGCCGATACATTATTAGCAACACAATAGCCGAAAGATGCATCAATCAGACCATATCACTGAATTATCGGTGAGACGACCATTTTCAATGAGTAATTTAAATCGCGCGCCTTGTTTGATCGAATAGTTAGAGTGAGACAACGGCTGAGACTGACGTCAAGTGTGACTCTGTGTGCGAGAGAGAAAATTTATGTAACTATATGTATTGGCTCAGCGAGATGAGCAGTGTTTTCTATATGCTTTACGATTAATTTCACCATGTTGGATGGTTATGAGTCAACCGCGTTAAATACTTGTTAGTTATCCAATTTTCAAATGTACTTGGCACGAAAATTGTGTACACATTTGTTTTTCATACATATGCAAGCGGGAAATTACTTTGCACTCACAATTTAATGAGTACGAAGCAATGCTTAGAAAATACCGGGTGTGTCATTAAGATTGGCGCCAAATTGAAAATATGATCGACTTCCATCGATAGGGCGAAACTCTCATCTGCTCATCTCGAAGCTTTTAGTGTTAGTCCATCCCTATCAAATATTCATCGCCAGATTGTATCGACATTTGGTAATCGTGCTGCCACTTACTTATCGGCAACTTTAAATTGATTATGTCTAAAAACTACGCAATAATGTTGTGCTCTAAAAAAACGAAGTAAGATCAACCCAAACCTTAATTTATTTTGAAGCTCCCCAGCTACGTTTACTAAAACGAATAAAGCGAATAACAAACTGTTGCTGTGCGTTGCAGTGTTGCCATCGATATCTCTATCGAACAGAAAGAAAGAGCGAGGCAGAGTTGCATTGTTAGCACATCGAGCACCCACTAAATATTTTAGTGCGCTTTTCGGTCTGCGTTGCCTCGCGTCTTCGTGTGAAAAAACGCGCATTTCGCATCTAAAGTCCATATTGAAGTGTATTCAACACATAGCTAAACAATTGTAATAAAATGCACTAAACCAACACCAACGCCAGCTATTTACTGTTTTTCCCCGCTCTTTCCCCCAGTACAGGCGCGCACGTCCGCTAACAGCCCCTTGCGCTGCCCTGTGGCATTGTCACGCGTGCAAATTCTCAGAAATTTGCGGGGATAAAGAAAAAGCGACGCAGTCGCCAGAACTTCCACTCGTTCCAACCGCACCGCGATGAGCACCACAACGGACTCCAAGGCGCCGTTGCGCCAGGTGAAGCGCGTCCAGTTCGGCATTTTGTCACCTGATGAAATCGTGAGTAGCGCAAGCCAAAAGTGAAATGCGAATGTGAAATCGACGCCATATTGAAAATCAATCGTCGCAGCCAAATAAACAAGATGCTCGCGATAATTCGCGGACCATTGCAATGTTTATTATGTCCTTGCGGAACATATCACATTGTCGCGCTTAGCAGGAGGCGTCCTTGAGCTCATCTCCATACAAAGATATGTCCGTCCACCCGCCCGTCTCATCCGTCTGTCGTGTCTGTCTATCTATACAAACTGATCTCGTAATTGCAAAGCTATCTATCTTCACGAAACATTGTACAGGTCCGACTTTTTGTTCTATGTAGTATATATGTCCCAGTCGGTCGGATCGGAATAGGAATCGGTTGAAATTAGTTTTTGTAAAAACCTTTTCTATTCAACAACATATTTGCAAATTCTTATCAACATTGGACAAAAAATTACGGTCGAAAAATTACATTTTGTATGAAAACCTTTTTTGTTTTCAAGGGTATCGTAACCAAACTGGGCCAATAAAAGTTTCTCCATGCATCTAATATATCTACCACCTAATTTCCATATAGGACTACTATATCATATAGCTGCCATAGGAATAATACGTTAATTTCCCATGATATCCTCTTCAAACCAGGCATTTGATATCGTTTATAGCTCTTAACACAACTGCAAAATATCACCAACATGAAACTACTATATAATATAGCTTCTATAAGCTGTAAGGGTAATTAATTTTCGGCAACCCGAAGATAACCATTCCCCCTCCTTTTCATTGGCATTTTCATTTAATTACAGCGCCGCATGTCCGTCACCGAGGGGGGCGTGCAGTTCGCAGAGACGCTGGAGGGTGGCCGGCCGAAGCTGGGCGGTCTGATGGATCCGCGCCAGGGCGTCATCGATCGCACCTCGCGCTGCCAGACGTGCGCGGGCAACATGACCGAGTGTCCGGGCCACTTCGGACACATTGACCTGGCCAAGCCGGTCTTTCACATTGGCTTCATCACGAAGACGATCAAGATACTGCGCTGCGTGTGCTTCTACTGCTCTAAGATGCTGGTGTCGCCGCACAATCCCAAGATCAAGGAGATCGTGATGAAGTCAAAAGGCCAGCCGCGCAAGCGTCTCGCTTACGTTTACGATCTGTGCAAGGGCAAGACGATTTGCGAGGGCGGCGAGGACATGGACTTGACCAAGGACAACCAGCAGGTCGATCCCAACAAGAAGCCCGGCCACGGCGGCTGCGGCCACTACCAGCCTTCGATCCGGCGCACAGGGCTCGACCTGACCGCCGAGTGGAAGCACGTGAACGAAGACTCGCAGGAGAAGAAGATCATTGTGTCCGCAGAGCGTGTCTGGGAGATCCTCAAGCACATTACGGACGAGGAATGTTTCATCCTGGGCATGGATCCCAAATACGCCCGACCCGATTGGATGATCGTCACCGTGCTGCCTGTTCCGCCACTGGCAGTGCGTCCGGCTGTGGTAATGTTCGGCGCCGCCAAGAACCAGGACGATCTGACCCACAAGCTGGCGGACATCATCAAGGCAAACAACGAGCTGCGCAAGAACGAGGCCAGCGGCGCCGCCGCCCACGTCATCCAGGAGAACATCAAGATGCTGCAGTTTCACGTGGCCACGCTAGTGGACAACGATATGCCCGGCATGCCGCGCGCCATGCAGAAGTCCGGCAAGCCGCTGAAGGCGATCAAGGCCCGGCTCAAGGGCAAGGAGGGTCGCATCCGTGGCAATTTGATGGGCAAGCGTGTCGACTTCTCGGCGCGCACTGTCATCACTCCGGATCCCAATTTGCGCATCGACCAGGTGGGCGTGCCACGTTCCATTGCCCAGAATTTGACCTTCCCCGAGCTGGTGACGCCCTTCAACATCGATCGCATGCAGGAGCTGGTGCGTCGCGGCAACTCCCAGTATCCGGGCGCCAAGTACATCGTCCGGGACAACGGGGAGCGCATCGATTTGCGATTCCATCCTAAATCCTCGGATCTGCATCTGCAGTGCGGCTACAAGGTGGAGCGGCATCTGCGCGACGACGACCTGGTGATCTTCAACCGGCAGCCGACGCTCCACAAGATGAGTATGATGGGGCACAGGGTGAAGGTGCTGCCCTGGTCGACGTTCCGCATGAACCTCTCCTGCACCTCACCCTACAATGCCGATTTCGATGGCGACGAGATGAACCTGCACGTGCCTCAGTCGATGGAGACGCGCGCCGAGGTGGAGAACATACATATTACGCCGCGCCAGATCATCACGCCGCAGGCGAACAAGCCCGTCATGGGCATCGTGCAGGATACCCTGACGGCGGTGCGTAAGATGACCAAGCGGGATGTCTTCATTACGCGCGAGCAGGTGATGAATCTGCTGATGTTCTTGCCCACCTGGGATGGCAAGATGCCCCAGCCGTGCATCCTGAAGCCCCGCCCGCTGTGGACCGGCAAGCAGATCTTCTCGCTGATCATACCTGGCAACGTAAACATGATACGCACTCATTCGACGCATCCGGATGAGGAGGACGACGGTCCCTACAAGTGGATATCGCCCGGCGATACCAAGGTCATGGTGGAGCACGGCGAACTCATCATGGGCATCCTCTGCAAAAAGACGCTGGGTACGTCTGCGGGCTCCCTGCTGCATATCTGCTTCCTGGAGCTGGGCCACGACATCGCCGGCCGATTCTACGGCAACATCCAGACGGTGATCAACAATTGGCTACTGCTGGAGGGCCACAGCATCGGCATTGGCGACACAATTGCCGATCCGCAGACCTACAACGAGATCCAGATGGCCATCAAGAAAGCCAAGGACGATGTCATCAACGTTATCCAGAAGGCCCACAACATGGAGCTGGAGCCGACGCCGGGCAACACGCTTCGTCAGACCTTCGAAAACAAGGTGAACCGCATCCTGAACGATGCTCGTGACAAGACCGGCGGCTCCGCCAAGAAATCCTTGACCGAGTACAACAATCTAAAGGCCATGGTGGTGTCCGGATCCAAGGGCTCCAACATTAATATCTCACAGGTGAGTGCAAATGGGTGGAAGGATATATCGGATTGGTGCAAATGTATGTGACAGGCAGAACGCTTCCATTACGGATTTCCCGTGTGCAACAGGCAGGAACTCCTTCCGAACCAAAAATATCACAAAGATCATTCGCTTAGTTTCGAAGTTATTCAGGACATCTCGTGGTCGGGCCCTCCCGACTAGCGGTATCTAATCTAATTATAATTTTTTAATCGCTTCTCTGTCCACCCTTCCAGGTTATTGCTTGTGTGGGCCAGCAGAACGTGGAGGGCAAGCGGATACCGTACGGCTTCAGGAAGCGCACGCTGCCGCATTTCATCAAGGATGATTATGGTCCCGAGTCCAGGGGCTTCGTGGAGAACTCGTATCTGGCCGGGCTGACGCCCTCTGAGTTCTATTTCCACGCCATGGGCGGTCGCGAGGGTCTCATCGATACCGCCGTCAAGACGGCCGAAACCGGCTACATTCAGCGTCGTCTGATCAAGGCGATGGAGTCGGTAATGGTCAACTACGACGGCACCGTGCGCAACTCCGTCGGCCAGCTGATCCAGCTGCGCTACGGCGAGGACGGCCTCTGCGGCGAGCTGGTCGAGTTCCAGAACATGCCCACGGTGAAGCTCTCGAACAAGGTATTCGAGAAGCGCTTCAAGTTCGACTGGTCCAACGAGCGGTACATGCGCAAGGTGTTCACCGACGACGTCATCAAGGAGATGACCGACAGCAGCGACGCCATACAGGAGCTGGAGTCCGAGTGGGATCGCCTGGTCACCGATCGGGACAACCTGCGCACGATCTTCCCCAACGGCGACTCGAAGGTGGTGCTGCCCTGCAACCTGCAGCGCATGATCTGGAACGTGCAGAAGATCTTCCACATCAACAAGCGGCTGCCCACCGACCTGTCGCCCATGCGGGTGATTCGCGGCGTGCGCGGCCTCCTCGAGCGCTGCGTCATTGTGACGGGCAACGATCGCATCTCAAAGCAGGCGAACGAGAACGCGACGCTGCTCTTCCAGTGCCTTATCCGGTCGACGCTGTGCACCAAGTACGTGTCCGAGGAGTTCCGCCTGTCCACCGAGGCGTTCGAGTGGCTGATCGGTGAGATCGAGACGCGTTTCCAGCAGGCGCAGGCCAATCCCGGTGAAATGGTCGGCGCCTTGGCCGCTCAGAGTCTGGGCGAGCCGGCCACCCAGATGACCCTGAACACTTTCCATTTCGCCGGTGTCTCGTCGAAGAACGTGACGCTGGGCGTCCCGCGGCTCAAGGAGATCATCAACATATCGAAGAAACCGAAGGCGCCCTCGCTCACCGTCTTCCTCACGGGCGGCGCCGCTCGCGATGCGGAGAAAGCCAAGAACGTGCTGTGCCGGCTGGAGCACACGACGCTGCGCAAGGTGACGGCCAACACGGCCATCTATTACGATCCGGATCCGCAGCGGACGGTGATCGCCGAGGATCAGGAGTTCGTCAACGTGTACTACGAGATGCCCGACTTTGATCCGACCCGCATCTCGCCCTGGCTGCTGCGCATCGAGCTGGACCGCAAACGGATGACGGACAAGAAGCTGACCATGGAACAGATCGCCGAGAAGATCAACGTTGGCTTCGGCGAGGATCTCAACTGCATATTCAACGATGACAACGCCGACAAGCTGGTCCTGCGCATACGCATCATGAACAACGAAGAGAACAAGTTCCAGGACGAGGACGAGGCCGTCGACAAAATGGAGGACGACATGTTCCTGCGCTGCATTGAGGCGAACATGCTCTCGGACATGACGCTCCAGGGCATCGAGGCCATCGGCAAGGTGTACATGCATCTGCCCCAGACCGACAGCAAGAAGCGCATCGTCATCACGGAGACGGGCGAGTTCAAGGCCATTGGGGAGTGGCTCCTCGAGACGGACGGCACATCGATGATGAAAGTGCTCTCCGAGCGCGACGTCGACCCCATACGCACGTCCTCCAACGACATCTGCGAGATCTTCCAGGTGCTCGGCATCGAAGCCGTGCGCAAATCGGTCGAGAAGGAGATGAACGCCGTGCTCCAGTTCTACGGCCTTTATGTCAACTATCGCCACCTGGCTCTCCTCTGCGACGTGATGACGGCCAAGGGCCATCTGATGGCCATTACCCGTCACGGCATCAATCGACAGGACACCGGCGCCCTCATGCGCTGCTCCTTCGAAGAGACGGTCGATGTGCTGATGGACGCCGCCGCCCATGCCGAGACCGACCCCATGCGTGGCGTCTCCGAGAACATTATCATGGGCCAGCTGCCCAAGATGGGCACCGGCTGCTTCGACCTGCTGCTCGACGCCGAGAAGTGCCGCTTCGGCATCGAGATACCCAACTCCCTTGGCAGCAGCATGCTGGGCGGCGCGGCCATCTTCATGGGCGGCGGCTCCACGCCCAGCATGACGCCCCCGATGACGCCCTGGGTGAACTGTCATACGCCGCGCTACTTCTCCCCCTCCGGACATGGTGAGTCTCGCTCTCTCTCTCTCTTATTCTTTTATACTCGTTCAGCAAGCTAAGCAGTTATGCTGTGAACGAGTATTGCGCAGTCGGTTATACCCGACTGCAAAGCTCTTGCCTGTTTATTTATGGTCTTCTTTCTCTCCCCAGTGAGCGCTATGACGCCTGGCGGACCCAGTTTCTCGCCCTCGGCCGCCTCGGATGCATCGGGCATGTCGCCCAGCTGGTCACCGGCGCATCCGGGCTCGTCGCCCAGCTCACCAGGACCTTCGATGTCGCCCTATTTCCCGGCCTCGCCCAGCGTGTCGCCGTCGTATTCGCCGACATCGCCCAACTATACGGCCTCGTCGCCGGGTGGCGCCTCGCCCAACTATTCGCCGTCGAGTCCAAACTATTCGCCGACGTCGCCGCTGTATGCGGCCACCAGTCCGCGCTACGCCTCGGCCACGCCCAATTTCAATCCACAGTCGACGGGCTATTCGCCGTCGTCGTCGGGCTATTCGCCCACTTCGCCGGTCTATTCGCCGACGTCGAATTTCCAGTCCAGTCCGTCGTTTGCGGGCAGCGGCAGCAATATGTATTCGCCGGGCAATGCGTATTCGCCGAGCTCGTCGAACTATTCGCCCAACTCGCCGTCGTACTCACCGATGTCGCCTTCGTATTCGCCCTCGAGTCCATCGTACTCGCCCACGTCGCCCTGCTATTCGCCGACCTCCCCGTCGTACTCGCCGACTTCGCCGAACTATACGCCCGTTACGCCATCCTATTCGCCGACGTCGCCTAACTACTCGGCCTCGCCGCACTATTCGCCGGCATCGCCGGCATACTCACAGACGGGCGTCAAATATTCGCCCACGTCGCCGACATATTCGCCGCCCTCGCCGTCGTATGACGGTTCGCCGGGCTCACCGCAGTACACGCCTGGGTCGCCGCAGTACTCACCTG
Source organism: Drosophila sordidula (assembly GCA_035047465.1). NCBI lineage: Eukaryota > Metazoa > Arthropoda > Insecta > Diptera > Drosophilidae > Drosophila > Drosophila sordidula. Next base: position 15,499,869 of record JAWNPQ010000136.1, read on the forward strand.
CCTCGCCCAAATATTCACCGACGTCGCCGCTGTACTCGCCCAGTTCGCCGCAGCACTCGCCGTCGAACCAGTACAGTCCCACAGGATCCACTTACTCGGCGACGAGTCCTCGCTACTCGCCCAACATGTCCATCTATTCGCCGAGCAGCACCAAATATTCGCCCACATCGCCGACGTACACGCCCACGGCGCGCAACTATTCGCCCACATCGCCCATGTACTCGCCGACGGCGCCCTCCCACTATAGCCCCACGAGTCCGGCGTACTCGCCCAGCAGTCCCACATTTGAGGAGACCGACGACTAAGCTACGGCGGGGCCCTGGGGGGACTAGTAGTGAATACTTGGCACCGACTTATCAATACTTATCGACGGACTTCACCGTCCCGGAGCGTATATATATAATACAACCTACAAAAAAACCTAATCCACAAAATATATGTATCTATATCTATGTCGGTATCTACTATAAATACACACACATATATATATATATCAATATATGTGCAGCTAGTTTCTTTTTTTTTCGCCAGCTATCAATTGATGGTGTTGCAAATTTTATACTTATGCAACAAGTTCTCCCAAATTTAAATAATCTTTTAAGTATAAAACTCCCGATTATGCACAATGACAAACGATAGTCGTAATGAAAATAAAACAATTAATAAACAATTTTGTAAACCACAAAACGAAGGTGTTCGTCGTTTATATACTTTTCTATAATAAGTAAGGCTGCAAATCGGTTTTGAACCGAGCCAAAATTCAAATTCGGCATCCCAATTTTGTCTTATTTTCTATTAACTAAACCTTATAGCGCATTAGTTATAGAAAAATTAACTGAACCTCAGCTAAACCCAAAATTGACATTTAATAAAATGGTTCGGTAAAATAGAGTTGCATAGATGTTAAAAAATATTGCAAAATCTTTTAAAATTTTCAGTTTTTCAAAACCCTGAATAAAAAACAATTGGTCAATTTTGTTAAATGAAAACATGTTAAAATAATAAATTGTACTGATTTCAATTGAAAATTGGAATAAAAAGAGGCGAAATAAAGCTTAAACCAGAAGTTTATGCGGATAACAAATTTTGTTCACAAACCGAACCAAAAACTATTGAAACATATTTTTAATATTTTAAGATTTTCGAAACTGAATATACAAAATTAAATTAAAATAATAAATTGAACCGTTCCAATTTGGAATTGGAATAAAAAGAGGCGAAGCAAGACTTGAATCAAAGGTTTATGCAGGTAAAAAGTCTGGTTCAGAAATCAAACCTAAAGTTGAGATATTAGCGAACGGTTAGACTAAATGGAGCTCATCTTCCAGATATATATAAAATTGACGATTTAAATGTAAATAAAAAAAATATTTATATATTTTGCCATAATAGATAAATGAAATATCTGTAGTTGTACGAGTAAGTGCCGTTATGCTACACGGGTTAGGGTAAACAATATCGATACGTCTATGATTAATATTAGCATTGGGACTATATGTCTAGAAGATAGGACTCTATGTATATATGTATATTCATATAATAGGTATTCATAAGTATCTAAGTGTGTGAGAGTATGTATATATATAATTGATATGCTACTAGTACAAACTCTTAACTAGGGTATCATAGGGAGTAGATGTATATATGTATGTATGTTGAGGGGATTATAGCCAGTACCAGAGTCGTAATGCTCTAGGCTTATGATTTCTGTACGATGCTGTTGCTTAATGCTAAGTAGAAGCTACGCTTAAGGTCTACAAGATTAACTAGGATTAGATTCAAGTAGCAAAAAAAAGGACATGTTCCATATTCGATTGGTACATTGAAGACTAGACTATACATGGGGCTAGGGGTAGGGTCTGGGGGGGGGGCGGGGTAGGGAAGGGGTCGTATTGCTGCCTTAGGTGGTTAATTTAATTAGACGACGGATTCAAAGTGTGACTAGTATTGATTTAGAATTGGCTTATGAGTACTCTGATTGCTTTGCTGCAGCTGAACTGGTTCCGGAACTGTGAGCGTCACCACAGTTGGCGCCTGCTGCGGGGCGGGCGGCGGCACCGGCAGCGGCAGCGACGTCTGCTTGCGCGGTCAAGCGACAATATCGCTGCCGGGATTGTAGCCAAAGTAATTGAGATTGAAGTCGTCGCTGAAGAGCACCTCCTCCTCGGAGGGCTCCACCTGATGCGACATCTGAATGCCCAGCTCCATGGGATCGATCTCGGTGATGTAGTACTGCGAGTGCGTCAGGCTGCCCGCCAGGATGCCGCTGCTGCTGCTGCCGCTGTGCTGCTGCTGCTGCAGCTGCTGGCGCAGTCCGCTCTCGGTGACCACCACGTCCTTGTGTATGGGATTGAGGTAGTCTTCTGGAAGAAAGGCCAAAATTGCAGCAATCAATAAGATTTACCCAGTGCGACGTTTGCGAGCATCAACCACATTCTGACTCTATTTGCGAATTGTCTTCAAAACAATTTTCTACTCGTTCACCAAGCGAAAACACTAATGGCTTGGCTAGAGAAACTTGGAATATATACTCGGGATAACCCGCGTCGGATAAAGTCTTAATATATTTTGAGTAAATTATATGTCTCCTTCCGTTTATAAAGCTATATTCATTAAATTTTGCAGACTGATTACTGATGACCTTCTCTAAAGCCCACTGGGTGCCTGGCAAATAAATTTAATATATATAAGACCTATATATGTTGGCGGCGGGTATTCCACGAATTTCGATATCCCTAATTTTAGAGCTCGATGACATTCTTTAAGATCGAGCTGGAAAATGTCGAACTCGCCCATTCCCACTCCACAAATTATACAAATCTATATATTTTTCCAAAAAATACTTAAGACCGTTTTCGATTGTTGTTCATGCCGTGAACGAGCATTGCGCAGTGGGTTACACCCGACTGCATCTGACTGTTAAATCAAGTTGAGGTCGCCGTAATCGGGAGTTTATGATCGCCCACAAGCGGCACTCACCGTTGTCGAGGAGCACGTCCTGGTAGGTGCTGATGATGGAGTTGACCGACTGCACTTCCACCTCCCGGTGGATGCCGTTCAGTATTTGGCCCGCCGTCTTGCGCAGCTCCTCGTCGCTCAGCAGATCGCTGAATGGCAGAAGGCGCTGCGGATGCGGATGCGAATGCGAATGCGGATGCGTCTGTGATGCCGGCGAGGCTTCGCTTGGCGTGTGCTGCAGCATCTCTTGCGTCAGCGCCGCTGCAGCAGCTGCTGCCTCATCGTAGATGCAGTTGGATGTGCTTTGATGCTGTTGGCAATTCTGTTGTTGCTGCTGTAAATGTTGCTGCTGCTGCTGTTGTTGTTGCTGTTGCTGTTGTTGCTGCTGCTGCTGTTGTTGCTGTTGCTGCTGCTGCTGCTGCTGCTGCTGCTGTTGCTGCATTTGTTGCTGATGCTGTTGAATGCGCTCGCGATTGATGGATTCCATTTTAAAGAACAAATCCAAACGTTGCTTTTTCTGCAATTAAAATAAGACTTTCAGTATGCCAGCTGGAACTCCCCGTTCAATTGGACTTACATGCTCCCAGGCGAGGACGTTCTCCGCCGAGTCGCCACTGGAGATGGCCCACAGGTGGCCCGCGCCCTGGGGCGCCTTGACGCCCTTGCGGAAGTGCGGATTGATGGAGAGATTGTGTCGCACCGAGTTCTTCCAGCGATCATCGTTCGATTTGTAGTAGGGAAAGCGGTCGCTGCATGAAAATGAAAGAGACAAGCATACAAACAATTAGAAAGAGAGAGCGCGAGAGGGAGACAGCGACTTTGCACGATTAGCGTTAATAAAGTTCATAATTTTTTTCTCTGCTTAAAAGTGTGGAATATAACGAATTTTGTCCATTTCTGAATGCCCCTTTCGCAATAATTTCTTAAAAACGACTTTGCATACTTTTTGGAGAGGCCAAATACTCAAATTATAATACTAGATTGAGTTTTCATACTGTTTCACAAAGTGAAAAAAGTGTATGTGTGTCCGTCCATTCGTCTGAACGCAACTTTTTCACCTTTATTGAAAATAGAGACTTGAACCTTCAATGCTCATGATAGCCTGCGTCAAAATTGACATGACTTGTCAAATTTCAACAGATTTTTATGATTGATGTTCTTTGGACATGGTTTATTCTTTATCTTGAATCAGCATTTAAAATATATGTATTATTAAATATATAATTTTTTTGGCATGTTACCTTACTCATGGACAATAATTTTGACATGTAAAGCTCTCGGATCCATAGGTACCGTATTTCAAACTTCCCTAACTTTGTCAAAACTAACTAGATTTTCATGTTTGATATCATTTTAATCATGATTTTAACTCTAAAATAACTCTACATTTAAAAATCAAGCATTATTGAAAATACATTTTTTGGCATTTTTCGGTATAAAAATCATGTACTCCCCCCTTACTCATTTTCGAAAAAATTGTTTTTTCAAAATTTAGAATTGCGAATTTGTCTTTTTAATCGATTATGGTTGTCATAATTAGCATAAAAAACAACATCAAAAGTGATTCTGAGAGGGTCGAATTCTTTGTCAAAAATCATGCCAAAATGGACAACAATTTTGACAAGTAAAGCTCCCGGATTTATAGCTACCGTATTTCAAACTCTCATAACTTTGTCAAAACTAACCCGATTTTCATGTTTGATGGCATTTTGATCATGATTTTAACTCTAAAAAAGTTCTACATTTAAAAATCAAGCATTATTGAAAATAAATTTATTTGGAATTTTTCGGTATAAAAATCATGTACTCCCCCTTACTCATTTTCGAAAAATTTTTTTTTTTCAAAATTTAGAATTGCAAAATTCTATTTTTAATCGATTGTGGTTGTCACAATTAGCATAAAACACAACATGCCAAAATGGACAATAATTTTGGCATGTATTGCTTCTACATTCAAACTCCTGTAACTTTGTCAAAACTAACCCGATTTTCATATTTGATGACATTGTTGTTATGATTTACTCTTAGACGGATTCTTTATGGCTATTTCTGGGGAAAACGCCAAAATCATAAAAACTTTTTTTTATTATTTTGAAATCGTAATACAAAACTAGAATTATTCTTTATTTTTCTTCGAATTGAAGATGTTCGACTGTCAAGTGCGTAGTCCTGTAGTCGAAAACGAAAGATTGTTATTGTTTACGCCTCTTATATCATAGATTGGCCCAAACGAAGGGTCCTTCCTAACGAATCCTTTGGTCCGTCCGCTGATTGGTCAAACGTGTGGGCCAGTACGAGGCGCACATGGAGTTGATTGGCCAGTTGGCCCAGCTGGGTTTTGGTCAGAAGCTACCCCAGTTTTTGGCTAGGCCGAGTCGCGCCACTTGGGCGATTAAAACTTTTTGACCAGTTGCAATTAAAGTTTGAGCAGGCAGAGCCAACCAGGCAATTTACGTGGAACACGTCATGGCACGGCACTGCGGCAGACCTCCACAGAAAGAGAGAGGGTAGGGGAAGGGGAGAGAGAGAGAGAGAGAGAGAGAGAGAGAGGTGGAGGTGGAGAGGGACATGGACATGGACACGGACAGCGGCAGTGGCACAAATTATGCGTCGTTTTGTAGGCAGTCACGAACAGGCGATTTGGACGGAAAAAAACCAGAGTGGGGAGTCCACGGCTAGAAGGGACCCTGTAACCAGCTTTGCAAAATAAAATCGTTTAAAACTCTCTTAAGTCGCTATTTTTTTAGACTAGCCAATATACTATTTATTTACCATTTATATATATTTTTTTTTGGGAACGTATCTTTCGTGTAAATAGAAAAATAGGCGCATACCTTTCTTTAAGCACTTACAATGGACACAGGGTATATCAAAATGGAGTAGCAGGTGAGCAGGTGGGCAGGTGGGTTGAACGAAGGCCCGCTATAGGAAGAGCCGGGGCGTGTGTAAAAGGAAACTACGTCGACCGGAAAGGACATCGCGTGCCAAGCGCGCTCCCACTCTGGGCAACGACGACACCAACGCCAAGGGAGCTGGAGCCGAGGGGCGGGCTGGGCAACAAAATGGAAAGTATTTCAAATTACGGCACACACACACAGACACACACGGGACTGGTGCACACGCGCCGGGTCCGAAATCAACCCCCGCAGCAGCAGCTATGTCATTGGTTAACTGGTGCCCCCAACCCCGTACACCCTTCCCCCTTCACCTGCTCGAGCTAAAAAGCAATCCAACAATTTTTTTCTTTTCAACACGCGAGGCGCCCATTGTGGGCCGCATTTGATTCAGACTCTTCTTTTTATATTGCAAGGCACATACTATATATATATATATATATACATATATATACGTGTCTATATAGATATATATTTGATTTTTTTTTGGGCAAAAATGACGACTCATAAATGAAATAGAACGAAGTGAAATGGAATGCATAAATCTATGGTTAGGCTTCGGCACGGGCTCCAACCTGCCGCTTGTCTGGGCTGCCTGAAGTTGAAAGGCAGCGTCAGGCAGCTCTTTAATGATAACCCCCACCCCCTGTAATGTTCTGATAACTGTCACTCCCCCGAGGCCCATCATACGATTATGTTTGGGGCACGCAGACGTCATGACGCATCAACCCAAACACACACACAGCCAGAGGCAAGGGTATCGAAAAGATGGCACTTCAAATTGCTCGAGTGGAGTGGAATGCGACCTGGACTCGGTTGCCAGATATGGGATACACACATTAGGTGCACGCCGGATGGATGGGCTGCTTCCTCTTTACGGCTCCTACACCCGACGTACAGCGAAGTTCGAAATTCCAGCAAGAGTCGGATGGTTGGATTCGGTTTCGTCTGAATTCTAAGCACGAATTCAAGACGATTCTGTTTCTGAATATTTTTAAATAAATACTGAAATGTTCGTGTTAAGGTTGAAAAAAATACTTAAGTTAAATGTTTTTAATGGAAGAACACTGTTTTACGTAAGATAAGGTCTCATATTTGGGATTTTTGGGATACAAATAACTTACAAATTTTTTTGAAATAATATAAATTTTTCGTTATACCCTGTACCCGTACAAAAGTGGTAATTCAAGAAAGAACAGTTATTATAAAGTAAATAAATTCTTAATAAGAAAAATTGTTTTTATACCAGATCTTCTGTTTATCTGTGTATTGTCAGGCTTATAAAGCTTAATACTTAACTGAAAAGAGGTTTGAGCTGAAGCATTAATGTATATCGTACATACCCAATTTACCCAATGTAGGGTATTTGTGTATACTTAAGAATTTAGATATTGGTGCAAAGTGCAAAATTGGTTTGTTTTCTTCATGTTTGGCATGTTTAAGTTATTGTTGCACCCGCACTTGCCCCTCACCACCCGCCCCCCCCACGAAGGCCCCAAAAAATGCACTTGTTAAATTATAAATACAAAATACGGAAATATGAAAAGAAAAAATCGAAAAACCAGAGTCCGGAGTTGAACGTTGGGTAGTTTATGGAGCTAGCTGCTAGCTGCATGTCTAGCATGGTTTAATCATGCACCGTTCCCCTCTCCCCCATCCCGGTCAATCGATAGGCGCTGTGGGCGCTTCGACAGTGATACACAGAAGTATACGTACACATTTGCAGGGTATATATACATATAGTTTATATGTGTGCGCTTTGCCTCTCGCACTTGTCGAATTGTCAACGTTGCTTAAGGCACGTATCGCAAGGCATAGGGAAAGAAGGGGGGGGGGAAAGGGGGATTGCAGGGAAGTAAAATCAAATATACCCACTATCAACGTCGTCATCATTGTCAATGAATTGAATGACTGACTGCGCCCCGTTCACATTCGCATTCACATTCGCATTCGCCTTCAGTTCTCGGGCCTCGAATGAAATTGTCGAAATACACGGCATCGGTAGGAGATAGGCCCCTCCCAGCCACCACCCATAGGTAATGGGCATAATAATAACAGGTATTATTCTACTGCATATCTACAACATATAGCACACTCGTAGAAAAAGAGTCAAGTACTTAAATCAAGTATAAACTATAAGCAGTATTAAAATTCAGGCGAAGTCGCAATTCGTCAATAAAAACGATGTTCTTGATTTAAGAACTTAAGTGCCGTACACTATTGAATAAATGCTTCTTCTTTTATTAAGTAAGTTTCGAGATTAATTCAAGAGAGAACATTTTTGTGAATCAAGAAAAATTTGTATCAAAAGTATTTTATATAGAATTGAAATGATATGTTAAGGTCTTGTTGAAGATCTTTTGGATTATACATTTTTTAAGGTGCAAATTCTTGTAAAAAGAATTTTTTACTTAATTCAAGATAGTTTACTTATATATTTAATATTTTGTACTTAATGTACGATTTGTTGTGATTAATGAACTTTCACGCTTTCGAATTTATTACTAAATTTAACAAGGTGTCTTTTTCAAGAATGTAAATTCTTGTAAAAATTATTATTAAGATGTTTTTCTGATTTAAGTCTTAAGCTTACATTTTGAAAAACCGTTTTGTAAAAATATCTAATACTTTTAGACTTTTTTTTTATGATTTTAGTGGATTTTCTCCGAGTGCATGAACTCTTTTTGGGCCTGTCGAATTCTTGTTACTGTTACGGTTTCGATTTCGATTTCGGCTACTAAAATAATGCGAGTGGCCGAATGGCATCCGGAATGGCATGTTCCACAAGGAGCTGGGGCTGGGGGTGGAATTGGGGTTGGGGTGGGGGGTGGGGGCTGGGTGCTGGGTGCTGGGTGCTGGGCCAGCTGTCAGCTAGTTTCAGCTGCTGCCTGCCACTGTCCAGCCCCGGCCTGCTTGGGCTATAATTGAGTTTGAATTTGAGTTGGTGCCGTGTCGGTGCCCCGGCTGCAGGTCCGGAGCCGGAACCGGCTACGGGCCTGGGTGTGGGCTTTAGGGGTGTCCTGGACTGCCGAGTCTCTATAAAGCTCTTTGTCTGATAGGCTGCCGCTGTTGCTGGTCGCTCGGACTGGCTTACGGGCTGGTTGGCTGGCTGGCTGGCTGCCCGTGCCGTGTCGGGGCGTGCCTGGCACGCAAGCCAACACATACACACACACACACACACACACACACACCGGTGCACACACAGCGCTACAATTTTGACATGGCGGCAGCAAGGGCCGCCAGGACCTCGTCTCTTGGGCACCCAGTACCCCAGACTGGGCAACTACTTCTGGCGGTTTGTTTCGAGTTGAATTCTTCTTCTTCTTGCTCTGCAATGTGCATTGTATATATATAGAGATGTGCACACATAGTTATATATATATTTTTTTTTTGTGTTGGGCTGTGGCCCTGCCGCAACTTAGTTCATAAATTGTTGCGGCTGCCCCCGCTCCGTGCCCCTCCCCTCGCTCCTCCAAAGGCGCTCAGTCGCCAAAAAGGTTCGCGGCAAATGTGCAACATTTATGGATTTATGGCAGCCCAAGAAGTTGTCAGCTTTTCGAGTGAAAAATAAAGAAAACTTTTTAAATAGAAATGGGATGTAACTGGCCACGCCCACAAGCAAATGAAACAGGCGGACTCTGCCCTATTGCTGGCCTTTAAAGATGTCTTCCATGGTTCGGAAAACGAATCACATTTTGAATCTAAATTCACACAAAAATATCTATATATAGGGAATAGATATAGATACAGATACAATAGTACATACATACATCTGTATATGGATCTAGTTATTTAATGTGAAGAATATTGTATTTATCGTTAAATCGAACTCTGTTTTGCACGATCAAAAGGGGCAACAGAACAATAAAGTTCCATTTTAGTGGTTCGAAATATTAATTTTAACACTTTCAGCCGAACCTTGTCGCGAATGTCAAATAGTACTATTTGTTTGAAAAACATCTTTATCAAAAATTATAATAAATATAGGTTATTATTGTCTGTATATTCATGTGAATAATAATTTGTGCTTCCTTCCTGAATGTGGTTTAACAACCCAATATAGGGAATTTGTATTATTTTATTTGTATATATAGTACTTATTTATTTCGAATGTATTTTGTTATATTTTAAGGGCAAGTCAGTGGTAAGATTTATTACCAAATTTAGTGACGACATTGAGGAGGCTTTTTAGCAGGTCCAAATAAAGCTATTTGGAACTGAACAATGAGGAATCCCAGGCTACTGTATGGATGTAGTGTTTCTCTCAAAAAGTTGGCTTGATAGTTTATAACTACAACCTTCACCATAGTATTAATATATATTATATATATCTTGCTTGTTTCAATGTAGCTTGTGTTCTCATCTGCATTTATAATGTGAACATTCTGAAACTCTCGAGGTCGCAGTTGCATTTCTTATCCTCTGCACCGGGCACGCACATGTCCTGCATTCCGGATCCTGCACCCTGCGCCCTGGGTCCTGTGCAATGATGCATGATTTGCATCCAATAAACACTCAATATGCAATTCAAATTGACCGGAAGGACAGCCCCGACTCCGACTCCGACTCCGACTGGGACTCGGGATCTGGCCCGGGCCCAGGTAATGGGTTGACCGAGTAATTGCTGGAATTGTGCACCGAGTTGCGCTTGTCAAACACCTGATCCTGATGCATTCAGGCGTGTAAAAGGTGTAGAAAGGCCGGAAAGAGCCGAACAGCCCCTAAAAGCGGCGGCGCCCAACCCTGCCAATTAATAATTATCGTGTGCGAGTGCGCGCGCGTGTGTGTGTGTGTGTGTGTGTGTGCAATGTGCAGCGTATAAATTTCATGGGCAATTGCCGGCGGGGCGGGACGGGCCGCTTTGAGTCGCGTGGGCGACTTGACGCGATGTCGAAGTCGAAGTTTGCGCAGGCGCCTTTCTATACACTGTGCACACAGTGGAGAAGAGGGCATATTGGCTTGGCGTCTGTACGTGCAGCTACATGTATCAAATCTGTATTTCAGCTCCGTATCTGGAGTTCAGTTCTGTTCCAATTTGAAAGTGACTTCATTGGGGCCACAGTCTTAGTCAATGTATCCATTGAAAATGGGTAAAAAGGGTACACTGGAGTTGTGCAAATGAATGTAACAGACACCAGGAAGCATCTGCAATCTTTTAAAGCCTATATAAAACTTTTAAATAACGATAATTATTGATTTAAAGGAAGCTTTGTCAAGCAAATTTGGTAAGTACTCTTGGAATACAGCAACTCGCACCTGTACAGCGTATCTCCTAGTCGAGTACTTCCTTAAGGCTCTTTGCTTTCCCACACGGTGAATAGAGTATTGCGCAGTCGAATAAGGCCGTCGTGCTTGCTTGCCTTGAACGCGCGAGGACGCGTCCCTGGCTAGTGCAGCCCTTAGCCTAGAGCCCCCACCCAGCCCCCGCCCGGCCCCATTCAGGGGTCCCGCAAAGTAAATTTGTGAATGGTTAATGAAAACTTCCCAAAAACTACAAAAGCAGAAAGTTCAGGGAAAGGGGCAGGGCAGGGCAGGGCAGGGGAAGGGGTAGGGGTGGGGTGGCGGAGTGTGGGGCTAGGTAGGGTAGAATTTGCTTGGTCTGCTGGCTCATTACATTTAATGAACAGGTTGCCCGGGGCACAGGGGCAGGTGATGGGCAACTGTCATAAATTGCTGCCGAGTTCAGTTCGAAGGGGGGTTGGTGACGGGTGGGAAGAGACTTCCATATAAATTTACATATATATGTATATATATATATAGGATATTTACACGCAACATTTGAGCTGTGGCTTCAAATATTTACAGTGATTCCGCGCCCTCTCTCCCCCCGCTCTCCTCCACCAGATGCGTGGGCTGCGACTAGGCCTAAAACTTTGACAATTTGTCGGGTGGTGATGGTAAAGGGGGGGAGGGGGTTGATTTGGGGGAGGTAGGCAAATTAATGAACCTTGAAAAATGTGTTAAAAGTTTTTTATTATTGTCGTCAGATTGATATATGTGAGGGTGGGGGGGCGGGGATATAAACGTGTGCAAGACTGAGGGGGTTTTCCCCGTTGCGGGCTGATTTTCAAAAGTAGGTAACGACTGCTGAGAAAAACCGGCATAGTTCTGCATAGATATAGTATTTGTGTCTCCAAAGGAAACCATTTCCAATTAAAAGTTCTCGAACTACAACGAAAATTCTTGAGTTCCAATTGGAAGAATTCGAGTACAAATAATTCAAATAATAAAAAAAAAATTTTAAACGTAAACATACTAGTTGATAATTGGGTTCATAACCTTGAAGCTTGAACTGAAAAATACCCAAAATTCGGAGTAGATGGACAATAAATTTTGTGCCCTCAGAATCACTTTTCATGCAGAATTATTTTAGCGTTAAAATCATGATCAAAATGCCATCAAACATGAAAATCGGGTTAGTTTTGACAAAGTTATGAGAGTTTGAAATACGGTAGCTATAAATCCGAGAGATTTACTTGTCAAAATTATTGTCCATTTTGGCATGATTTCTGACAAAAACTTTGACCCCCTCAGAATCACTTTTGATGTTGTTTTTTATGCTAATTGCGACAACCACAATCGATTAAAAATAGAAATTTGCAATTCTAAATTTTGAAAAAAAAAAATTTTCGAAAATGAGTAAGGGGGGAGTACATGATTTTCATACCGAAAATGCCAAAAAGTTTATTTTCCAAATTGCTTGATTTTTAAATGTAGAATTTTTTTAGAGTTAAAATCATGATCAAAATGCCATCAAACATGAAAATACGGTAGCTATAAATCCGAGAGCTTTTCTTGTCAAAATTGTTGTTCATTTTGGGATGATTTTTGACAAAAAATTTGACTCCCTCAGAATCACTTTTGATGTTGTTTTTTATGCTAATTGTGACAACCACAATCGATTAAAGTTATAAATTCGCAATTCTAAATTTTGAAAAAAAAATTTTTTCGAAAATGAGTAAGGGGGGAGTACATGATTTTTATACCGAAAAATGCCAAAAAATGTATTTTCAATAATGCTTGATTTTTAAATGTAGAATTATTTTAGAGTAAAAATTATGATCAAAATGCCATCAAACATGAAAATCTGATTAGTTTTGACAAAGTTATGGGAGTTTGAAATACGGTACCTATGGATCCCAGAGCTTTACTTGTCAAAATTGTTGTCCATTTTGGCATGATTTTTGACAAAAAATTTTACCCCCTCAGAATGACTTTTGATGTTGTTTTTTATGCTAATTGCGACAACCACAATCGATTAAAAATAGAAATTTGCAATTCTAAATTTTGAAAAAAAATTTTTTCGAAAATGAGTAAGGGGGGAGTACATGATTTTTATACCGAAAAATGCCAAAAAAATGTATTTTCAATAATGCTTGATTTTTAAATGTAGAATTATTTTAGAGTTAAAATCATGATCAAAATGCCATCAAACATGAAAATCGGGTTAGTTTTGACAAAGTTATGGGAGTTTGAAATAAGGTACCTATGGATCCCAGAGCTTTTCTTGTAAAAATTGTTGTCCATTTTGGCATGATTTTTGACAAAAAATTTGACCCCCTCAGAATCACTTTTGATGTTGTTTTTTATGCTAATTGCGACAACCACAATCGATTAAAGTTATAAATTCGCAATTCTAAATTTTGAAAAAAAATTTTTTTCCAAAATGAGTAAGGGGGGAGTACATGATTTTTATACCGAAAAATGTCCAAAAAATTTATTTTCAATAATGCTTGGTTTTTAAATGTAGAATTATTTCAGAGTTAAAATCATGATCAAAATGCCATCAAACATGAAAATCGGGTTAGTTTTGACAAAGTTATGGGAGTTTGAAATAAGGTACCTATGGATCCCAGAGCTTTTCTTGTCAAAATTGTTGTCCATTTTGGCATGATTTTTGACAAAAAATTTGACCCCCTCAGAATCACGTTTGATGTTGTTTTTTATGCTAATTGTGCCAACCACAATCGATTAAAGTTATAAATTCGCAATTCTAAATTTTGAAAAAAAAATTTTTTCGAAAATGAGTAAGGGGGGAGTACATGATTTTTATACCGAAAAATGTCCAAAAAATTTATTTTCAATAATGCTTGGTTTTTAAATGTAGAATTATTTTAGAGTTAAAATCATGATCAAAATGCCATCAAACATGAAAATCGGGTTAGTTTTGACAAAGTTATGGGAGTTTGAAATACGGTACCTATGGATCCCAGAGCTTTACTTGTCAAAATTGTTGTCCATTTTGGCATGATTTTTGACAAAAAATTCGACCTCCTCAGAATCACTTTTGATGTTGTTTTTTATGCTAATTGTGCCAACCACAATCGATTAAAGTTATAAATTCGCAATTCTAAATTTTGAAAAACAATTTTTTTCGAAAATGAGTAAGGGGGGAGTACATGATTTTTATACCGAAAAATGCCAAAAAAATTTATTTTCAATAATGCTTGATTTTTAAATGTAGAATTATTTTAGAGTTAAAATCATGATCACAATGCCATCAAACATGAAAATCGGGTTAGTTTTGACAAAGTTATGGGAACTTGAAATATGTGGGTTTGAAAAAGTGGGTCAGAAATGTTTATATTAAAAAGAAGGATATACATATGTTTTAAATTTATTTTAAAAATATTCAGAAAATGTTGTCTTGTATAGAAAGTGCTCCTCGCCATTGCAATCTATATATATACATATATACTGAAATTCTAATTTAAGTTGTAGGAAGTACAAATCTTGATATGTGGAGCAACTTGTTGAACAACAACAACAACAATAACAACTGCATAGAAGGAATGGCAAGAATTTTAGCAGGTAATAAATTATTGGACCTGGAAAGTTTTAAAGTTTGTAGTTGTTTTTGTTGTTGCCGGTTGTTAGTCAAACAAAAAAAAGCAAGTAACCCCGTCGGCATACCGAAGTTTAAATACTCTAAATGCTGTCTTTTTATACGACAAGTAGATTTTCCTTTAAATTAAGTAGGAAAAGGAGGGAAAGTTGGCAAAGATTAATTCTTGCATACTTGCAGACAAATGGAATTTTGTACCGATTTATCCCATAGAAGACTATATTATATAGTGGTTTCATGTTGGTAATGTTTTGCAAATTAAATATGTTTTTGGTTTATTTTTTTTTTGAATTTACCCCCGCAAGGGTATAAAAAGGACAGGCAAACAAACACAACGACAGGCAGAAGAAGCGAAAGCAAAGAACAACCAAGAAAAGTGGCCAACGGGAATGCGCAAAGAAATGCTTGAGATTTGTTTAATTACATCCGGCACACACACTCAGAGACACACACAAATATACACACCCGCACAAAATGGCTTTCCAGCCCATCCCCCGGACGCCCATTATTGTGGGTGGTGGTTGTTGGCCAGGGGATTGGTGTGGGGGTCGGGGTGGGGGTGTGGGTGTTGGTTCGGGGTCGCTCGACTGCTGAATGGGGGATGTTGACGAGTACTTACGATATCCATTGGTATATTCCCGACACCGTCAGCTCACCCTTGTCCTCGAGGGCGTATTCGATGAGTTCCGTGTATGTAAACGGTGGTTTCTTCGGCCT
This sequence comes from Drosophila sordidula, assembly GCA_035047465.1. Taxonomy (NCBI): domain Eukaryota; kingdom Metazoa; phylum Arthropoda; class Insecta; order Diptera; family Drosophilidae; genus Drosophila; species Drosophila sordidula. The sequence goes on from JAWNPQ010000136.1 coordinate 15,515,283, forward strand.
GCTTGTTTTGCGGTGGTTGGTTGCGGGTGGTTGCAGGTGGTTGCGGGTGGTGCCCAGGGTGGTCCACATCGATTGGCGCCGCACCAAATACACGGCACACCAGAGAAAAAGAGAGAAGCGAGCGAGAAAGAGAAAATACATCAAATAAATTATATTAAAATGGAGTTGCGTTTTGGATTTTCGGGAAACTTGTGGAAAAATCTTGAAAATTATTTATGATAAGCGAATCTATCTTCTAAGTGCAGCTCAGTTGGGTACTACCATGTTTAGACTGTCTAAAATTAATATAAATAAATGTTATTGTTCTTATTTAAAGTAGAGCATATAGTAATAAACTATCAATAATCATAATAATAGTTATACTCTTCGGTATAATAACTCCTTATAAAAATATTTAAAAAAACGGGGAAGAAAATGTAAAAACTTATGGGTTAACTATCTGCGAGACTCAGTGAAATATACTCTATTTGGAAGTCATTTAAATACGAATTTTGTATTGCAAAGTAAAAAAAACTTTTAAATATTCAGCAAAATATGTTTAATTTCTACTGCATAAAGAATTCGCTTTTCAGATAAATTAGGAAACTTGGAATTTAAAGAAATATTTGATTTGAAAATCAATTATACTTGAATATATGTATGTAGTCTTTTACAAAAAAGCGTTTACAAATAATAGTAAAACACTTGGGAAAATACTAAAAATATCTGCGCTAATTGAATACAATTTAGCTAGGACCAGAACAACGGGGAATCCCTTAATAATACGGAGAAATATGGAAATGTATCCAAATGACATGTATTATAACAATTAAAATCGCAAAATATAGATGAAAAAAAACTTGTTTCTACATCGTGCGCTGTTTAAGAGCTAGGAGCTAGACTAATGATAGCCTCCTCTTGATTAAGCAACCATCTTTTGCTGAGCCTCTTATTAGTATTAAAATGGAGGGAACAGGGAAATACGATCTTTGAGCTTATGTCGAGAGAGAAAGAGAGAGGAGGTCTCTCTTCTCTCCAGTGAGATTGGGATTGGGCAGCAGCTACTCACGCCTTGGACGTTGTATCCTCGACCACGACGTGCTCGGCCACAATCATGTCGTTGGCATCCATCTCCGCGGTGACCTCCATGACCAGCTCCTCGAACTTGCGGCCGGTCTTGGTCGGCGTGGCTGTCGTTGTTGTTGTTGTGGCTGCTGTGGACGCACTGGAGCAGCTCTTGGGCGAGCCGCGTTGCTCCAGCAGCGTCGTGTGGCAGTTGTGGCTGGAGTTGAGCGAGTGGTTCGAGCTGGACGCGGATGCCGGCGAGCCGGAGCTGCAGGGCGAGGCGCTGGCCATGTGGGCGCCGGCTGTGGGCGTGGCCGCCTCGAGGCCGGCGCTGGGGCCCAGCCGCGAGCCGCCGCCAACGTCCGGCGAGAGGTGTGGGAACTCGTCGAACTTGAAGTTCAGCAGCCAGGAGAGATTCTTGTCCTCGAAGTCCGGCTCCGACTCGCTGGCCGCCGGCGAGGCGCGCCTGCGGCCGACGAGCTGCGCCTGTGGCTGTGGCTTCTGGGCAATGGGCAGCAGGAAGCCGGGCTGGCGCTGCTGCGGGGGCTCCGGGTGCTGTGCGGGCGGCGCCGGCGGGGGCGGGAGCGGGGGCGGCGGCGGCGGCAGCGTCGCGTTCAGCTGGGAGATCTCCGCCTGCAGCCCGGAGTTGTAGCGATGGTCCAGCTCGAGCAGCTCGCCCGCCTGCCACCCGCCGCCGTCGCCCTCCAGCGGCGCGCTGGGCGGCGCACAGTAGCTGGCCGCGGGCACCAGGAGGCTGCTGTCGTAGGCGAACAGATCGTTGATGAACGCCGTCGATGTGTGCGCGGACGTGGCCGTGCCGCTCGTGGCCGTGTCCAGCTGCAGCTGGAAGCACATGTCGCCGCCGGCGCTCACGTCGTAGTCGAGGTGGCGCTTCTTCCAGGGATTGGCCGCCGCCAGTTGCTCGTACTCCTGCACGCCCAGCGGCAGCTGCTGCTCCACTTGCGGCTCGTACTTGCGCTTCAGGAAGTTGAACTCGCAAGGCAGCTGCAGCGGATTGCAGTTGTTGTTGTTGTTGTTTTGGTTGTTGTTGTGGTTGTTGTTGTTGCTGCTGCTGTTGCTGCTGCTGCTGTTGTGGGTGCTGTTGGCGTCACTGGCAGCGCTGTTGTTCGCCCCATTAATGGGCATGTTGACAATCATTGTTGCAAATTCAACTCAAATTTTTCGTTTTTTCTCCGTTCGATTTTCGCGTCGATTTTCAGCGATTTTCTCACACACGTGTCGCACTGAACAAACAAAAAAAAGAAGTGGAGCAGAGCAAAGGGCCGGAGTTTACTCCGCGCTGGATTCCGTCTCGCGCTGCGACTGGCCACGGAATGCGCCCGCCAGCCAACTTGAATGTCGAACCTCTAGCCTCAACGAAGCGGCGCCGTCGGCGCCGACGTCGACGTCGGCGTCGCTGTCAGCCCGCGCCTGCTCGGGGCAGCGCCTCTCATTACCCTTGCGCACTCAGTCAAGCACAACAGCTATCGAGGACCCCAACCCCAGCCCGACCCCAGCTCAACCCCAGCCCAGGGCCGACCTTTTAACGGGACTCAAAGCGCGCTCTTCAAGCCCACATGCACTCTGAGAAAAAATGGGGGCAGTCTCCATGCGATTCTTCAATTGTCTTCATACTTTGGTATTATTATTATTAATCTGTATATCTCCCTCAGTATCAAAGCTAGTCACATATAATTTTGTCAAGAAGATTGCTGATGACCACCCCCCACTGGGGGCTAAGGATCTAGCCGAAAAAAACGTTATTTTTCGAAAATAATAATAAAAATTAAGACCATTTTCAATTGTTTGAGGGATTAATTATACTGTGAGCGAGTAGTGTGCAGTCAGTTATACCCGACTGCAAATTACTTTTTAAATTAAATGCCACTTTCAGAGGCATTCCGCTTCTAAATATTCCTTAGTTGGATATAAATTATTTTTGGGCTCAAAATCGTCCTAAGTAAATAGGCATCAGAATTAGATAAAAAGAATTTCAAGAATTGTTGTAAAACTGTAGTGTACTGTATTTAAATCTAATATTTAGAAATTTTCCTAACATAAAAACTTCGTTCTCAATTCAAGAATGTTGCACTTGGTAAATTCCAGGCATGTTTCTCTCAGTGTACATAAGTATTCTCTCTGGTTCTGCTCGGTCGCGTTTTGGCCATAATCGAACATGTGCTGCCCCCTATCCCTTGTAGTCCAAAGGCCCTATAGAGCCGCGTATATCCCATGGCCAATTCGACGACATGTCGACGTGACGGGGCGGCCATTGAAGCGTCTAATGGCCAGCCCGAGCACCCGAGCACCCGGGCACCCGGGCACCCTGTAGCAGACAGCCTGTCGAGCTGGCTCGCGCACAGGTGTTGCGCAGGATTCGATTGTCTCCGAAGTGCCAGACAGTTGTCAAGGACTACGGCGAGAGAGTGGGCGAGAGAGAGAGAGAGAGAGAGAGAGAGAGAGGGAGTGAGATTATATTTGTGTATTTTAAGGATCATCAGTTATAATCGGGGACCGCAACTGTTGTAAGTCTTAACTTAAGAATGCCATGTTAATAATTAGTTTTTATATTTATTATATTGCTCAAAGCATAATTATCATTTTTCAACACATACAAAAGTATATACTATCTACCAAATACTAATCATTATTATTATTATTTCTTTCACTTTCCTGAATAATTGGTTTATCTTCTTTACAATTCATTTAGGCTTTTAGCTTTTTTTAAATATTGCCGACTCTGCCGACTAAATAAATAAATATTTAAACATCGTTACAAATAACGATATTTGAATTCAATTTTCATTGTGTATTTTTTAAATAAAAGTTACAGCTTTTATATTGAAAAAAATGACAGTGCTTGGAGGAAAGAATAGAAACAAGAGTTATTACATGACTTTTCAATGCAAATTTAGATTTTACTAATATTTTAGAAATTTTAAATAAGGGTTAGAAAAGAGCTTAGTACAAATTTAAATACGGTAAAAACAAGTTTATTGCATTTAAGAAAGCTCTTCACCAAAAATAGAAATATTAGTGAGATTATTTTTTTTTTTGGAAAGCGTTCTTTATAATGATTTTTCAGTTAAAGTTGCATGTTATAACAGTTATTTTCGGTCCCTGGCTATAATGAATATGAATTATAATTATTCGATGTTTAACTTTGAGTATTTGGGGGCCTTTTGACTTTTAGTTAGATAAAACTAAATGCTTCTTTTAGTAATGACTTATTCTTAAGTCTGTGTCGATTCAATTAGTCAATATATTCCCCATGATAAATAGTTGCTAATGGGCAATATCTAGAAGTTGCAATTTTGCTGGCTACCGAGTGGTTTTCAGTGCTTTACACTTACCCAAGTGGATTTAACGATCGGAAATGCTGTCGAGCAACCGAAGAGGAACCTGTTAATACGAGCAGGGGGCGCGGATGATTCATGAATGAATTCGTCGACTGCTTTGAGTGCAAAAGCAAGACTCATCGCGTATGGAGTAAAAGCCGCTAAATTGGGAGTCCCGGTCTAAGTCAAATCAGCAAAATACAAAATAAAACCAAAATAAAAACAGGAAAAAGTAATTATCTTTGTAGTGTCGAAGATTAAATACCCTTGCTTATATACAAAAGCTCAATTTTCAGAGTAGTGTGTACGATATTTCAGTTCGATGGGAATACGATTTTAGCCCATTGTTGGAAATCTAAAAAATTTGAATATCTTGAAAGAGAACACAGTTGTACATACAGTGGAAAGACGGACCTATGCAAAGTTTCATGAAGTAGCTGCAAAGCTGGGAGAGAAACATAAATCTATGAATCGGGCCGATCCAGAGTATATAGATGGTAATCTATGGGCGCGTAGATTCGATACATTTATATTCTCAATGGCTAAAGTGTAATACCCCCAGCTAGAACATATCAAATTCATATATGTATATGTATATGTATATAAACAAATCAAGATTAAAACTTGTTTCTGAGTGTGCTTCAGTGAGCCCCGCCCCCTCTCCCCACGCTGGACGGGCAGCTGCTCGAGGCGTGTATAAATTCGCAGGTCGTCCGGCAGAGATAAGAAGAGGCCACGAGTGCGCCAGCCAGTTCTCATCCAAAGCCGGAGTAGACCGCACGATGTCCCGATTTCTGCTGCTGCTGCTCGTCGCCTGCGCCGTGGCCGTCGCCGCCGGCAAGGGTCGGGGGAGCAAGGCGGGCGCCGAGTGTCCGCCGATGAAGCTGAAGCGGCAGTGGGGCGGCAAGCCGGCGCGCGGCCTCAACTACCAGGTGCGGCCCATCCGGTACGTGGTCATCCACCACACGGTGACCGGCGCGTGCTCCGGATTCGTGCAGTGCGCGGAGATACTGCAGGGCATGCAGAACTACCACCAGTCCGAGCTGGACTACTACGACATTGGCTACAAGTGAGTGCCCCTGCCTAACCAGTGCAGTGTGCCCCTTTATCAGCCCCTCGTTGGGACAGCTTTCTTATAGGCAACGATGGCGTCGTCTACGAGGGCACGGGCTGGGGCGTCGCCGGGGCCCACACCTACGGCTACAACGCCAACGGCACGGGCATCGCCTTTATTGGCAACTACGTGGGTGAGTCCATTCCCTTCCTTTCCCTTGCCTTGGCTTTGCTTTGCTAATCCCCGGCCTTGCAGACAAGCTGCCCGCGCAGGCGGCCCTGGACGCGTGCAAGAAGCTTCTGGCCTGCGGCGTGCAGCTGGGCGAGCTCAGCCCCGACTACGGGCTCATTGGCGCCTCCCAGGTGCTGGTCACCCAGAGTCCGGGCCTGACGCTCTACAACGAGATACAGGAGTGGCCCAACTGGCTGTCCAATCCCTGATGATATCTTCAGCTTTTCATTTGCATTTTAATTTTTTTTTTTGAATAAATAGTGATTTTGCAGTCAACGCTTGATAATAAGAACTACTTCTCGACGTTATGTTTATAAATTTTTTTTTATTATATTCTTTTTATTAATTAATATTTAAAATGGTTGTAATTTTTAGCCGCGATTGTAGCAAACTTTCTCCCTATATTTGAATTTCTGTATAGTTTCTATCGTAAATAACGTATTTTTAATTATCGTATTTACAAGCACGTTTTAGTTTCAAGTTTTAACGCAACAGTAAAGCGCCATTCTGATTAAAAAAAAAGTGGTGTCCTCTATTGATAGCAAACAGTAATAAAATTTCCAAATATTCTTTTAATTATTTCTCCCTATATTTTAATCTCAATATAGTTTTTATCGTAAATAACTTTTTTATGTATCGTATTTACCAGCTTTAGTTTCAACTCTTAACGCAACAGCAAAGCGCCATTTTGCACGAGCTGCGTGCTACGAGCGCAACACATAAAATAGTGAAAGAAAAAGTGGCGTCCTCTATCGATAGCAAAAGCTACTACAGTTTCGAAATCAACATTGCACTGCACAACAGCAATCGATAGTATTTTATTTATGTTGTGCACTGCTTTGCGGTGCTGTTGTAATCTGTGCTGTCTACAACTTGATAATATTTAAATAAAATGCTAAATAATTTTAAATTGCTTCTAAATAGCACATATTCAACTATGGAATAACAATCAAAGAAGCAACTGCTTTTATTGGCGCCGATCAGCAATAATCGATGGGCAGCACTAGCTGTAGTTGTGCGATATTTGTATTCATCGCATAGAGAGCGCAACATGTGTGCAGCGCTCAGTGCTGGTCCAACTGGTCACCAATTGAAAACACGAAACAGTTGTTGTAACGCATTTGAAACAAGCGGAGCTCACGCGCGCTGTGCGGCCGGTGTCTGCTTTGACTTTGTGTTCGTTGTTTTGATTCTCGCGCTCTTTGTTTATCGCGTTTGTTTCTGTTTTTTTTGTGTGTGTGCTTTGTGCTGTTTCGTTTGCTTTGCGGCAGCGCATTTGGTTGGCTCGCAATTGCCAAATATTGCAATGCAGTAAAATACAGTTAGGGCGCCAAACGCTACATAAAATAAAGGAGAAGAAGAAGCAGCCAAAAACAGAGCACAGCAACGAAATTTGTTTATGTATGTTTTTTTGATGTGCCAGTGAAAGCGTGTGAAAAGCATTCAACTTAACATTGCGAGGCCAAAGCCAAAGCCAAAGTCTTGGCCAAATTTCTTCAATACGCAAATTGAGCCCCCATATATAAATATATATCTCTCTTGCTCGCTCTGGTGTGTGCGTAATGCAGTGTTGGGCAAGAGGAAGCAGCGTTTAAGAGGGGCATAAACTCTCGCACCCCCCCCGCCGGTGCGTCCTGCGGCCAACCGAAGCTTCCGGCCAACCACGAAATGCAACCACAACTGTTGCGCCTGCCCAGCTCCACCGCATCGACTCCAGCTTGGAAAGGTGAGTCCCGGCTCAGTTGGGAAGGAAGATATTTCCAGTTGCCTGGAAATCAATCTGACCCTGTGGATGAGACGAGAACCGAATGCGGGAAAAGTTCTCTAAGACTTGCAAAGGGATTTAATTTTAAAAAATCAACATTTATAATTTTAAAGATATAGACTTTATTATGGGTATACAAGTATATAAGCACGGTCTCTATTTAATCTACAAATTTCAGAAAGATCGCTCGAGCAACTCCTGAGTTCCTATAAAAAGTATTTTACTAATGATCATTTTTAACTTGCTTTTTCACATGATATGTGTTGCTGATGTACTAGAGCATTTTTATGCTTCATATAAGCACATTCCCCAATTATCTAAGAAATGCTCACAGAGATCCACCGACAAAGACAAAATGAAAGTTATTGATGTATTGGTTCTTGTTTCTTCTTAGCCATGTTCTCGGCTATTATCGCACACTTATTCCATATAACATGTGATTTCTTGGCCTTTGCCGTTTTCCAGTTTGGATTAAATTGTTTTTTTTTTTACACATTTCGCTGCTGTATTTTTTTGGCAAAACTTTTGTTGTAATGATGTTTGTTGATGTTGATGTTGATGTTGCTGTTGTTGTTGCTGTTGTTGTTGCTGCGGCTTCAGCGACGTCTTCTTTGGGGTTTCGGGGTCATCAACTCTTAACGATGGCAACAGCAACAGTCGCAATTCTTTGGCTGCCAAAAAGCCAAAAAAGTTGCGTGCCAATGTTGCTACTGTTGTTGTTGTTGTAGTGCCTTGTATGATATGCATTACGTACATGAAAAAACATATATCTGACATATCTGCTGATACGATTTGGTACGTGCATTTGGTTTCTGCATTTGGCAGCTCAAGACCAAAAAGTTTCATGAACAAATTGATGTTGTTTGGCTTGTTGTTGGTCTGCTTTGGTTTATTTTTTTTTTTTTTTTTTAAATACCCTGTACACATTGTAAATTGTAAGAGGTGGGTCTAATGAAGTTGTGCAAATTTATGCAACAGGCAGAAGGAACATTTGTCTGTCTGTCTTCAATTAAACCTCATATCCATAGAGCAAGAAGAGTAACTTTTAAATTCAGATTTTTACGAAAATTAGATAAGGGCAATCTTGTCCTTTTTTTTTTTTAAATCGATAAGTATTGTGAGAAAATCTTTGAGCATTGTAGGATATAGGTGCACCAATTTCTTCATTATTGTCTATTTTAGTTACTTTTTTGATAACTTCTTGAATCTCTCTACAATCTTTTAATATTCTAAAATTTACTTTTGTTTTCTCCTGATTTCACTCGTACAGGATATCTTTTAGTCATGCATTTTGTAACTAGAGCATTTTTTCTTGTTTTCTCGTTTTTTTCTGTTTTGATGGAATGTGCTGGGTGGACTTGATTTTATGGCTTCAGCTTCTCGATTAGATGCGTTGGCCAGTGAAATTCGCGGCATTTGCATAATCGAGACGGCCCAAACGACGACGGAGCCACCGGCCAGACGACGTCTCATAACCTCAATTCGCGGCGCAGCCAGACGCAGCCCAGCCCCTCTTCCCCTACCCCCACCCCCTGCCCCTGCCCCTGCCCCTGCCCCTGCCATCGCCAGCAGTAAATTGCATTGCGTGTAATTTGTTGTCCCCAATTGCGTAAAATTTACGCAGTGCAGGCAGCTGCTGTCGCTGCATCGATTTTCACCTGCCTCGCCGCAGTCCTCCCCGCAACCCGCTGCCTCCCCTGCCCCCTGGCTCCACTGGCTAGTCGCTGGGGCTTGCAGCGAGTGTGAAACTGCCGTTAACTGCGGCCGCACCAAAAGATTCTTAATTACTCTCTTGCGGCCAAAACTCGCGCAACGCACGAGGCTGCTATGCGCCTGCAGGGCATTAAATATTGTCGCGAGGTGTATATGCAGTTGAGTGGATATATCCACATTTGTCAAAAAGCTCTTTTCCTTGTGAAGATATTGTAAGCAAACTTAAATACTCAACTTCGTATATATTATATATTAATTTAATATTTGAGGCCTGCAGTCATTCAATATGAGCAATGTGCAAATGTATTTAACAGGTAAAAGGAGGCTGAATATGAATTCTGGACCAGCCCGACTAACTATATATCGGAGCGATTCTAAGAGTATAGCATACACAGATTATAGATATTTTACTTTTTGGAGCAAGTTCGAATTGCTTCACTTTTAATTATGTCTTATCTTTAGTTCCACAGTTCCATTTAAAAAACAACAAGAAAATAAAAATCAGTTTTAAACATGAATTGGGAGACACCTAACGGTGATGGTAGATTCTGTTGATGTGCTCCTCGATCTCCGGCTGGGTGAGAGCGCGGAACTCGGGACTCGACTTGGTCGCCATGCCTATTTCAATGTCGGAGGGGCTGAATTCGGTGTTCAGCGTGCTGGCCAGGCACATGACGGCCATGTGCACGGCCTGGTTGTCGGACAAGTTCTTCCTGTAGTGACGGTCCAGGTAGGCGGTGGCTTGAGCCGCCTTGGTGCCCACGGCGCAGGCGCGATAGCCGCAGCAGCAGCCGGAGGGATCGGTCTTGTAGATGGTGGCGCCCAGGTCGTCGTCGTACGCGACGAAGAGCATCGTGCAGCCCAGCGGGCGGGACTCGGCGCTCTGTGTGTACACCTGATTGAGGTCGCCCATGCGACGGCTGATCACGTCCACGGGCATCGGGTAGCCGTATCGGAGGTTAAAGTTGGCCGCCTCGTAGGACGCCTTCCTTGCCTGGGCGCGGCAGTCGGCTATCCGTCCGGCCATGCCGCAGCCAACCTCCTTCGTAATGCGGAACAGCCGTGAAGTGGACTCCGGCACAACGAGCTTGTCGAACAGCTTCCGCTGGCCAACCACGACGGCGCAGTCGCCGCTGCTCAGAGCCACCATCGTGAGGTTCTCCAGCGTGATGGATTTGAAGGCATATTCCACCTGAAAGAGCCGTCCTTCCGGCGAAAAGATCGTGATGTGTCTATCGAAGCCAGCGGCGCTTCCACGTGCCATTTTGTTGGTAATATAAATATTTTAAAAATAATATATTCTGGATTTGGATATGTCAAGGTTCGGCAGTAGAGCCCCCTTGACAGCAGCTTTTCCAGTTCGATTCGTAGTTTTCTTTTTTCTTAAAACACTTTATATGAATCAGTTAATATTTAGTCCAACCATTCATTCCAGTCTTCAATCAAATTAAATTCTGAACATACATAAAATTTATTTTTTATTTTTAAATATTTTAAATTTCTTAAATTATTTAATTCAACAATTTTGGACTGATCTTGATTCTGAACGTGCGGTCCTTTCAACCGGATTTTATTTTTTATGCGAGTTCGACAATTGCGTCAATTGAGATGTGCCCCAAAAAAAGCTTCAGTCGCTTATTGTTTGTAATTATCATATTTTATCATTACGCATAGGCCTAACTAACTGTTGTGTGTTTAAGTGTTGTTATTGTTGTTGTAGCTGTTGCTGTTGTTGTTCTTGCTAAATTGGAGCAATCTTAAAGCGAGTAGCAGACCGGAGTACGGGTTTGTTAATTCAGCAATTGTTCAACGCAAATTGCGTGCGACTCGTTCGAAGACGTTGACCCATTAAACCGAGAGCATAGAGAGAGAGAGAGAGAGTGAGAGAGAGAGAGAGAGAGAGAGTGAGGCTTGAGGGAGACAGCGAACGAAAGATTAAAAAGTTAAGAAAATGTAAATCAACTACTAGGCAATGGCTTACGAGTATACACAACAGGTTAAATCGCTAATAAGAACTTAAGAAAATTATAAAATTATGGAAGCCCAGGGAAAATATATAAAATACATCAATAAATTGTTTTATATTTATACTCATTTCCGAGAGTATTCGGTTTGTGCAATGTCCATCATGGGGCCTGTCCGTCTGTTCGCATGAATTACATTTTTTTAGCCGCTATTAAAGATAGAGACTTGCAATTTTGAATGTTCACCTATATATACCCGCGTCAGATAAATTGTTAAAATCTTTTGCCTACTTGCTTCTGGGGGCGTGGCAGATCGATAAAATCTATATAACTTAGGGCCGGGTAAACTGTCACAATTTTAAAGCTACAGTCACCAAATTAGGGCTACAGTTTTCCCACTCCCACAAATTACAAAAATGTAACGTAAATGTAATGTCGAATGCAACGTTCTCAATTATTTAAAATTAATAACATAAATGAATTTTGTAGAGTCCGTTACTTTAAAAAAAAATCTATAAAATATGTCTAAAATTGTAATTTGTATGCAAAGCGACTTTCTGAATAGTTGAAATACTTCAAATTTCGCATTACCGAGTGACTACTGTATGTGAGGGTCATAAGCTGAAGCTATAGTTGCACTTCCTTCGGCATCTGAGAATATCCCCTGCGAGCAGTTTATTCCAATCCATTCCACACAGAATTGAACTGCCCCACAAATGGCCTGTAAATGACTATAAACATTGGCAAAGGGGAGCCAAGGGGGCAGCAAGAGGGGGGGAGGTGGGCCATCAAGTGCATAAATAGCTGCTACAGCAGCAACAATTAAGGCTACAGCAGCAACATTGCAACGCCACCTCCAACTCCCCCCACTCTTTGTCCCCCTACTTCAAGTCCCTTTTGTTGTTTGCTTTTGTTTCCAAAGAAATTTCAAATAAAATTGTAACAAAATAGACTCCACAGCAAGTTTAGTTGCTGCTCGTAGTTGTTGTTGTTGTTCTTTTTACAATATAGCCTAAAAATCTGATAGATCGAATGGCACGCACGTGCTGCTTGGTGGCTAGCAAACAACAATTGGCATACACTTACTTATGCCGGGTATAAAGTAAATGTATTTGTAACAAATTACAAAAGCCAAGTTTATTAGGTTTTAAGAAAGCTCTGCTTAAAATAGAAGCATTGCTGCAATCTTTTTTTCTTCTTTGTGATAATAACCCTATAAATTCAAGTTAATTAGCATTTATTTGTTTAGCTTTCTGTAAGAGTATCTTGTTTCGGTGTTTCCGCCGCACGATCTAAAAGTCTTTATAGTCTTTGGCCATTTTCAGCGGCCAGTGTAAACAATAAACAGATCTTTGTAAATGCTGCATATGTGGGCAGGCTCGACTATGCACACACACACACACTCTATATATGTACATGGCTATTTTATGCTTATAAGGCTGCCTTTTTTCTTTCAGTGCTCAGTTCAGGTCAGTGGTGGCTTCTGGCTAAAAACAACAACAGCACGGCCCATATACACTACTGCAATTACGTTGAGGATGGGGGCTGGGGGCGGGGACGGGGGCTGCTGGCGAGGGCAATCTGTAAAAGTTGATCGCAGTCTCCAAGAAGAAGCAGTCGAAGAATGTGTGTGTGGTTCACCCCTTTCCCCGTTTGCAGTCTTTCCAATTGGATTTTCTGCATATTCTCACACAACACTCGTAACAAGAGAAGTTTCGAGTACTCGCTGCGATTCGTATTGTGTAAATTGGCGAGCCGAATTAACATGGCTCGTTGGTCTAGGGGTATGATTCTCGCTTCGGGTGCGAGAGGTCCCGGGTTCAACTCCCGGACGAGCCCAAGTTTTGTTTTTGTCATTTTTTCTCTTTTATTTTTATTCAGTATTTTTTGTTCTTTTTTTTTTAAACATTATAATAATGGAGATTGCTATCGGGCTGTCATTCAAGCTGCGGCTCGTTTAACATTCATCTTGGGCCCATCTCTATTGATGGGGTTCTATCAACCATTTGTCATTTGGCCAGGCCGCGGCTCGGGTGGGCGTCAAACTTGGCCAGTGAGGGGGCAGCGAGCCGGCGCGTGAATGAACTGTAACCGAAGAAGAAGAAGAAGAAGAAGGAGAACGATCATTACGTTCATTGTGATCGTTGTGCTCGTCATCGTGGCCTTTCGTGTAATTACATGTTTGATGCTGATCTTCCAAGTTGCGTGTCGTTTTTTGTTCTTTTTTTCTCGGGGCGTCCAAATTTCAACAACATCTCAACTAAGAGACCGAAACGGGCGACGTCGACTCCGACTGGATCTGTTTGTGGTTAAGGCCGTTTATGTGGTTGCAGGAGCAGCCAGTTTTTTGTTTCTTGTTTGGCTTAATTCTTCATCGCTGAACTGACTCGGAAAGTGTTTTTGATTTATTATACCCTTGCTGAGGGTATTGTAAATTTGCAACAAATTGTGCAACGTTTCGATGGTGTATATTTTTGATGAGGATGACGGACTGGCTCATATTCGTCAGCTTCTTAGCCAACTTGTATATCGATTAATATTGATTATCGTCTCGGGTCGCTAAATCGTATAGCTGCAATATAACTGATTGGTTAAAACTTTAGCTTTTGTGTAAACAATTTGTATATTTTTCAAGACATCTTAACAAGACATTTTAACAGTCACCGTAACAGTTAGTTTTTGACACTTGTTGCACATCTGCCGAGGGTATTAAGGCTTCGGCATACCGTAGATAACAGATTTTTCTCGTTTTTATTACTCTTTGGCCTCTTGATCGAATTTAAATTGAAGATTGATTGATTGAGATACGAGCACCGGCTAAGGCACTTGCAGTCCTTGCTATCGCTTGCACTCACTCTGTCTCTCTCTCTTTCTTTTTTCTCCCTCTCTCCTTGCCTGCTAGCACTTGAGCTGCACTCCCACAATTCAATCAAGTGGCTGCTGGTTCCCTTTTTGACTCCGACTCCGACTCCAACTTCGACTCCGCCTGGCAGTCGGCGACTCTTGAGCGTAAAATTTCTCACAAATCTAAAAATGGAACTTCCCAGGCCCAAAGCCAGCAGCTGGACTAATTGAAATTGTAGCTAGCAGTGCGATAAGAATCCACAAGCGATATAATTCGAGTGCTCGACTCGCAGATACCTAATAGAGAGTGCGAGAGAAATAGGGAGAGAGAGAGGGAAGAGAGAGTATTCTCAATTGCATTCATCATTTGCTCATTAGAGCGACATTTTAGGCGACTTCTATGGATTTTTAAATTCTTATCCCAAGCGAAACACCAATTGTAATGCACTACCCAACGCTAGATGGCGCTTTCAACGTGCTCTTTCGGATTTTTAGCGCTTTCTGTTCAGTTTGTGCACATTTCCGATGCCGTAGGCTGCCTCCCTCCCCTCACTTTGGCTATCATGCCCCCCGCTCTACCAATTATCCACCTGCAGCTTGAATAATATCCGTTAAATGCCTTTTCGGAGATCTTTTGTCCATTGTTCGCCGCACGTTTATTTTCCACGATGTTGCACGCAACTCAGAGTTGATTTTCTCGGACTCGGATTTCGTTATGCAGCCGACTCATGCCACCAAATTACGTTGATGATTAACGGATCGCTTCGAACCGCTGGCTCTATGTATCCAAACGTATCTATAAGATGCATCTATTTGTATATTTACGTATGTACATAAAGATGTGCAGCGCGACGACTTTCCGAAAACAATTAATGTGCCGGAGCGAAGAAATGGAAATACATGTATATAAGTAAGAGAAACAAGGAGTGCTCTAGTCGATTTTGCACGACTAGCAGATATCCTCTGAATAATTTTAATCCAACATTGTGTTTCTTTAAATAAATGCACAATTATTTAAAAAGCCAAACCATAAAAAAGTCGTGGAAATATTTTGGTACCAAAAAAATGTATTTGCAACTTTAAATTCCATATGCTTTGGATATTTGAAATTTGAATCTATGTTCATACGGAGTTTGGGTACAATTATTAAACATATCTGGTTTATACTCCCTGCGTGTTGCATACATGTACACAAAACTATTCTACCTTTATTTTTACACATTTTCATGGGTATAGGGTACAAACAGAAAGCCATTAAAAATGTTAATTTCCATAAAAGCCTAAAATCGCTGGAGAGCTATAGCACGTGGCTAAGAGCCACAAACTGGCCAACATACAAAAGACGGAATTTGTAGCTGTCGAAGTGTGCGTGTGTTTGTGTGTGTGTGTTCGTCGTTTCAGCCCTGTGTGAAATGTATCGCAGGCAGCGTTCGCTTCAGTTTTGTGGCATTTGATTTGCTGCCAAAAATCAAAACATGCGTGTTGTAGTCGATCGTGCTTGACTTGAAGATACCCTGGCACAATCTTGCGACATAAATTTGTTCTTGGGACGCTCACAACTGGATATCTTGGAAAACAGAGAAGTTTTCATTATAAAAATGTATTTTTGGTCGATCTACATATATATATATATATCTTGATCTTCCATCATTTCTATCCCTCTCTCATTCCTTACAGGCCGGACAGCCGGTGATGTGTGATATTATTATTAAAAAGGACCCTTCTGACTCCGACACAGGGACTGTCTGTAACAAAAGGACGGACCTTTGCAAAGTGTCCTGACATTAGTTTCAAAATTGAGCGTACTTATAACTTATGGTGTGTATATTTGCAGAAATCAAGTATGCCCATCTTTTACACTTTTTCTCAACAAGTACGGGGTATTGGATACCCCAAAAAAATGCGTAAAAATTAACATAAACGCCCACGAGCAGGCGAGACGAGTCAAAAGCGCGGCATCAGTTGTAGTTAAAGCTTTGGAGCTATAGTTAGAGTATCTTTTGGTATCTTTAGTGCGTGTTTGGTGGCTTGTTAGGCGCAGAGCTGGCTGATTTATAGTTTTGGCCATAATTAGCTGGTTTAAGGTGTTTGCTAATGGCCAAGATACGCGAGATGCGATGCTGCGATGTTGTGGCTGCGGCTTGTTTAATGAAGCTCACATTTGACAGCTGAGCAATTTGCATACCTTTGGCTCACTCTAATGATGACCGCCCGGGGGAAGGGGGGAGATGTACACAGTTGACCAGTTATGACAGCTGCGGTCGGCCATCAGCCGCATCAGCCACACACGTAGTTTTTCATTTTCCATTTGATTGGCGCTGAGTTTTCCCGACTGCAACTGCGTCCGGCGTGGACTGGACCTGCCAGAAGGTACTGAAGCCGCATTCTGGCCAAAGACGCGACGCTACGCGAAACTATAAATTATGCCGTCCGGCCGTCTGCCTATCAGTCTATCTGTCAGTCACAATCGGGCATTGTCTGCAAGTTCTTGATTTCGCGGTTGTCGTATGCCCAAGTCTGCACCCTTCCCTCTCCTCTCTCCACCCCTCCCGCCACACGCATGGCATGCTTCATTGTTGTTGCTGTTGTTGTAATTGTGCTTACGCGTTTAATTTTACAAACAAAGACGCCCATTTTTCTTGATTGTCGTTGGCGTTGTCATCTTGTGGCCTCTGAAAGGGTATGCTCAAATAGGTATGCTCCAAACTAAGCTTAAGTAAGCTTTTTGTGTAGACTGAAAAATATTCAATAAAAGAAATCTTAATATGCAGTTTGCCTAGAAAGATTTTTTTTTTTTTTCCTAAAAATATACCCCATTGGGTTATTATTATACCCTTTCAGATGAATTTTAGTTAACGAGTTTTTCAAGGCAAGCAATATTCCAATTTTACAGAACAAAAGGATTTAAATTGTGTATTGTTTGTACCAGGATTTAGAAAGGCGTTTTTCTCTTAGTTTAAATTTGTCTATTCTGCAAAACTTATGACAAAATCGAATTCATTTCAAGCATTTGATTAGACAGGGTAGTGCTGCAGTCGAGTACTTGCCGTTGACCTCGCTTCTGGTGCCTCTTCTTCTTCAGTTGTATTTGCAATTAACCGACGCCGCTGCTGTCATCGTCGCCGCGCCGCATGCGCAGCTAATCAATCAGGCGGGCCCTGAAGTTGGAGCTCAAGTTGGAGCCCGATGTTGGGGAGCAGGACCAGCAACGACTGTGGACAGTTGGGCTGCTGTTGTCGCATTAGACGCGCCATCACGAGTGCCAAATTGATTTCCCAGCACCTTCAGGAATGCGCCTCAACAATGCAGCGGCTTTGTTGTACTTCTATACTCTGTTGAGTCGAGTGAAAAGAGGTATATTTGGCTTGTTGAGAGTTGCAGTCAACAAAATGTAGTAGCTAAATTTTACTCTTTGAAAACGAAAAACTCTTAATTAATAATTTAGAACATCTAAAAAATAAATATTGGAAAAACATTTTTAATAGTACAAAATATGTTGAAGTTTGGGTGTTTTTCCTTGATTTAGGGAGGTTCTTTTAAACTTAGAGCATTTTGTTTTTAGCACAAATTTAGTTAAGTTTGAGAGACCACAGTTTTTGAATCGCCAAAACAGATTATCTTCAAACCCTTGTTTTACGCTGTGAACAGAGTATGGCGCAGTCGTTTGCAGCCGACAGCAACGTTTTTACTTCTCGGACTTGACGACTTGGCGATGGCTCGCTCGAGTGTGGCGACGAGTCAACTATGACCGGGTCGGAGGCGTGGGCGGCATTAGAGCAGCTCCCGCGTGGGCAGCGCCGACAAATCGCCCCCGGCCGAGTGCAGGCCCGTTAAATTGTCAAATTAGGTGGAATCTAAAGGCAGCGCACGTGGGCCCGTGGCCCATTCAATTCAATTGGATGCACGAGAGCAGCAACAACAACGACACCAACAACAGCTGGTCAATTGCTGCGAACTCTTTGCCTATCGCAGCAGTTGGCCCAATCTTTCAGCCAGCTCATTGCGGCCAAGCTCGACACGTTCAAACGTTTCATGCCAAGCGGCACCGATAAACAAAGGCACTCACGAATACACTACACTGCAGCGTATATTTAAGCGCGTGCCTTGTGGCACGGTGTGGATAAAATCTAGCTAAATAAATAGCTACAAACTACATCTTTAAAATGGAAATTTAAAAAAGGTTTTTTGAAATATATTGCATACGAGTTTTATTAAGATATAAAATTATCATGAAAAATTTGCTTGAAATTCACAAGAAAGTATAATTCTAATTCTAATTAAAATTATTATGTTATAAATTATTATTATAAACTATATACTCATTTAAAGCGAACGCTACACAAGACACAAATATTAGGTTGTAGACTTTTTTTCTTAGTAGTAAAATTAAAAAAAAAAATAGATTTTTTTTGGTAAATTTATGTATGTATAATATATTAAATATTTTATATGTATGAATATCTAAAATATTATATATGTATATCGTGTTAAATATATTCGACACGCAGTCAGCTCTAGGAAAGAGTAGAGTAGAGTACTGTATAGAGAATACAGAGAACTGCATTGATTTCAGGGTCGCCAACATTATTATTGTTGCTGTTGTTGCTATTGTTGTTTTGTTGCTGGCAACTCGTTTGCTGCAACCGCTGCTCGGCTCGATCTGAGCCAGAAATTATGCCAACAGGTGCTCAACATTCTTGGCATAGTTTCGAGAGAGCACTGCAATTCATGGGCCGCAATCGAGGAGTAGGGGAAGAGGGGGGCGTGGCACAGGGGATTGATTGAGCTATTGTAATTGCCAGTCATAGCCAAGAGATGCGTGCAGCATGTGCATGTCCAGGAAGGCGGAAGAAAGTTGCCGAGAAGTGCAATTCATGCCATTTACACTCTGAATGGAATGTTTGGATGGAAACAAAAATAAATATAAACATCGAGTGTACACTCGGAGAAAAACTTATTTCGTTCTGAGACCAAGCATAAACATTGTCAAAATTAAACCGAGTCCTTCAAATTTCTTACTTTAAAGGATAATTTCCTATTTGGTGTATTTTTTTTTTGTAAATTCTGAAACTCCCAAGAAAGTGTGCAAAATTTTTCAGTCTTATTTTAAGTACACAAATTCTTGCAACACGCATACTTAATTACTTAATTAAAAAATGATTTACATTAAATTAGAGAAAAGTTAAAAAAAAACGGTCTCAAATAGAACCCAATCTTATTAAGATTTATAACCACATTTTTTTCGGTGTACTTAAGACGATTGATTGATTGATGGGTTGGTTGATTGATGGGTTAAACCATCACGTAAATATCAAGCTATTATTCATGCGGCTTGTCTATGACATATGCCAAGAAACTTATCAGTTTATGGGGTTGACATTCGTATTCCTTTATAAAATTGCGCATTTATACCACCTGTTGTGCACTCATTTCAACTGCACTCACAGATGCACTCATTCGAATTCTACTCGAATAGCTCGTCACATTATCTTTGCCTCTACGAAACTGGCCCTTTGCTGAGTTCTGCTCGGCTTTTGTTTTGCATTATGTCACGTTTTTATGGCCCCACACATACACAAACACACACACGCACACTCACTTCTAGAGAGCTGGGCTAATGGAAATGCTGGCGCCAGCATCGCAATGCATAAGCAAAGTGGAGACAGCAACAACAATTTAATAAGTGGCCAACAATTTGGTCAACAGTCAGTGGGCTTTGTGAATTTGTCTTTGTTTTCGTGATGATACCCTGTACCGTTTAAAATTGGGTAGATGAGGTGTGCCTATAGTATAATAAAGCACACGCCTTGATGCCATCAAATTCATCAAATGTATGTAAAAACATCAAATTCTTATAGTGTGGGGCTAAAATAAGAAATATTCAGTGTCGATGTGTTGCAGAGTACCTTCTAGTCGATCACTCTCGACGTCCACATTTGTACTTGTTGTCTTCTTAGCTGCTCATCGCAGAATGCTCATCAGTCTTATGTAATTGTCGCAAAATTGTTGCGTGACTTCTGCTCGCTTGATGACCAACATTAGCTTCAACAACAACAGAAACAATAAGTTAGCTTCAACTATCCGCATGTGTGGCCTCCAGCTTCACATCTCGCGCGCTAAACTCAATGAAAGAATTATTCTTCTTATCTTCTTTTATTTTAAAAAAGAACATTTCCAAATTTGTATCTGTTTTCTACAAATTATGTAATAAAATAATTAATAATTTGTTGAATTAAAATAATAATTAATAATTTTTTGAGTGAAAAATGTCACCTTTTACTTTGTCTTGGGTATAAGTAAAATTAATCAAGAAATTATGTGAGGCGATCGTGTATAATAATAGTGTATATATGTAGTGTATATATATATATATTGAATATCATGACATATTGATTGATTTTTTAAAGGGTAGAGGGGGGCTTTCTCACGCCAGTAACAAGAAAAACAACAACAAAAACAACGGCAAAAACTGGACATAGTTGAAAATGATTGAAAAATTATAAATGAGTCGCTTGTAAAAAGAAAGCGTCTGTTGGCCAACAAGTTTGTCCAGCCGCCATTTGCATTGCGTGCGATGAGGCTGAAAATGAAGCTGCAGACTCATAACCCAGCCCCAGCCTCCCCCTCCCCCCTTCCCCCTTTCATATACCCAGCGCCAGACTTAAGCGTGGCTTGGCCTGCATGCGTAAATTTTGAGTTTATGTCTGCCGTAATTTATGAAGAATTTTAATCAGGCTGCCCAAACATAATGTGTGTGTATGTATGCATGGCTAGATAATACTAGATTCGTATTGGAATTGACAGGCGAACAGCGTTGAATGTTGATTGCTTGATCGACGACGACGACGGCTTGTTGCAAGCTGAAAATTGCCTGTCTCAAATTGTTGCATTTCACGCAACATTCGAGCGCAGCAACAATTGACCGCAGCAACAATTGAAATGCCTGACCATGTCTTCCCCCTGCCCCTTGCCGCCTTCCCCGTGACACTAGTCCCCGTCATGCCGCATCATATTTCGTGAGCATTCGCCGCACTCAACAGACAAACTCGATTAATATGCAAAACAAGCGTTTCCACTGGCGTCCAACGGTCGCAGCAGGTGCGTCCACATTGGAATTATGTTAATTTTTGGGCGAGCTTAGGGCACAGACGCAGGTCGAACGACTTCGTGGCCCGGGGTAGCATGTGGCAATTAGCACCGTTGCAGCCATTTAACAATTAGCATAACCATTAAATGCGCATCTTTTTAGCACTCGAACTAGCCTGAAATAAGCCCAAAAACCATGATATAACCTGGGAAAATTGTGGATTCAGAAAATTCTTTATAAATGAAATAGATTGCAACAACAAAAACAGGTTTTGCTACGTATTTTTATTGTTAGACATGCAGACTACAGCTCTAAATTTGATAACACAGAAGTTAATAGGTTTGATTTGTTATGAGCGATAAGATAGCTCTAGTTATTGGTAAATTTATTCCAAATTTTAAAAACAAGCTTATTTTCATACATTTGCGACTGATTTAATATACATACACAAATTATATTTCTTGAAAAAAAAATACTTGAAAAAGTCATGAAACGTTCTTAATTTAAGTACAATGTTACTTCGATTTGTGAGCTTACAATGTAGTAAGTGAAGTATATAAATCCAATTATGATACTCATAGAAGTTGTATTCCAATTGGCTTCTCACTGAAATTATGCAAGTTGAATCAAGTTTGTTGCCTAAGTCTTTCGTTCGAGCTGCAGTTGCCGTCGCAGTTGACTTTGTTGAATGAGTTGCGAATGAATCGAATGAATGGCAATGCGAATATGTTGCATAATCAGAAGTGGGCAATGTTTCCGTTCAGCGTTTCGAGCGCTGTTGCCCCACATAGTTGCCGCACGCGCTCGGCATTCTGAAATGCGGGGACTTTCACTCGCAGAACTTGCTGCGTTCCGGCCCGGTTCGGACGCAGAGGTAAAGATGAAGATGGAGATGGCGATGAAGTCGAAACGAGCAACATTGCCTGTGCTTATACATTTGTTTCTGTTGTTTTATCTTGGCTGCGGGAATTCACATGGCCGCGGCTAATTGCCAGCGACACGGCAGCCGTCACGAGCTTCAAATATTTTTATGGCCTACCAGAGGGTATTATAATTTTAGCACGAAAAATGTAACGCATAAAGGGAGACATTTTCAAGACCATAAAGCATATATTAACTTTGGCTCGGAGTCAACAGCCGAGTCGATGTATTTATGTAAGATATTTTTTATAGTACTGTTTATTTAATTGATAAGATTCATAAAACAAATCTGATCAAATTGATCGATCTGACTTTTTAATAATTCGACAGATCTGCTCACAAAATCCTATACTTCCCCTAACCTAGATATTTGTATATAGTTATCTAAATGTTAATTAACATGTTGGAGTCAACCGAACAATCAGTCGAAAAATATGTTTCTGCGAGAAAAACTTTTTTG
Organism: Drosophila sordidula; assembly: GCA_035047465.1. NCBI lineage: Eukaryota > Metazoa > Arthropoda > Insecta > Diptera > Drosophilidae > Drosophila > Drosophila sordidula. Next base: position 15,537,704 of record JAWNPQ010000136.1, read on the forward strand.
TTTGTCAAGTTATCCTGAGCAAACTGAGCAGTAATGCGGTAATGCAGTTAACTATATATAAAGAGCTTCTTCCATATCTCTGCAAGGGTATTAAAAATGCGACATCCCGGAGATAACTGTTCTTGTTATTTTGTATTTTTGCTGGTATTTTGTTTGGCATTCGAGCGATGCGGAGGTGCGGGCGTCGTCACATTAAGTTGTCATATTCTCATTGCTGTTGTCTTTTCTCCCCCATGCTTGCAGCCATGTCAGCCACAGCCACAGATTGATCGTCCGCCTGCGTGACATTGTGAGATTGAGAGTCTCTGAATGCCAGCCATAGGCGTAGCCCCGAGTGGAAGTTGTCGTAGCCGTACAATGGCCACGCATGGCACGCCCATGGCCGCGGCCACACTGTACCGGCCGTCCAGTGGTGCTGGTGGTGTTGCCACCGCCGCCACGCCCGCGGCCGTTGCGATCCACTATGCGACGACACCGAAACCGTTTGCCGCCGGCGCCGTCCAAAATGGGGCGGAGCGCAGCCGCCTGCTGGAGCTTCTGCGTGCGCCCAATAATCTCACCTCGCCCACGCTGGAGCCCTCCTCGAAGGGACTGCTCAATGGACCCGGGCAAAACAATTGCTTTCTCAACTGTGCCGTTCAGGTAAGTGGAATTCCTAATTTGAAGATAGGAACTGTTTTGACTTGACTTATGGGATTACTTTAAGATTGTTTTAATTGTGTAAAGAATTCATTTTTCGAATGAAATATTTATTGAAACTCAATAAGATGAGAGGGGACTATACTCGCATTGAATTTCTGTATATAAAACTATTTTTCCTGACTGATTGACCGGCTAACCGGCTGTGTTTCTGACTGATGATCAACGCACAGTCCAAACCATAAAGTGCACATTAAGACGGGGTTTTGGAATAATCCACCGCAAAGTGTGAAACATTTTGGTAAAATTTAATTTTGTTTATATTTAATTTCGAAACATTTTATAATAAATAAATTCAAACGTATTTGCATCCGATAAAAAATTAATGAATAATTGTTTAGCGGACTTTGGAAAGCCACCAGCTAAAAGATATTTTGTAGTAAGCATTTTTTGATCCGCGCAAAGCCGGTCTATAACTGCTAGGTCATTCATATTCAAATAAAATTCACATCAGCTGCCGAAATTCACTTGAAATACGCCTGAAACTACAATTTGCGAGCTAAAGAAACAGAATATACAATATATATAAAAGTTCTCTACAATTTCGCACAGTTTTGTCGTAAATTTGTATTTATTTTCGTATTATTGTTTTTGTCTGTGATTTTTTCGTTGATTTGATGATGGCCTCAAATGGCATTTGGTATTGTTTCACTCGTAATTTTGTTGGCTGTTGGTTTGCCTGGGCAACCTTCAATTTGGCATCGCGTTAATTTGTTGCTCAATTTGTGAGTCAACACAATTGATGTGGGCGAGCCAGAGGCGCCTTATAAGGGGCCCTGCACACCACCAATAATACGAGTCTAGCTGGGCCAAGTCAAGGCAAGGCCAAGGCAGAGACTGGCTTTTCTCATAGCCAATTGCTTTACATACAAACTATTGCTCGCATGTTCTGGCCCGGCCAAAAGGAGGGGCGCTCTTGTCTGCCATTTGCATGGGGGAAAGCGAAAGGCAGAGACGCAAGCCGGGGCAGGGGCTAGACTAGAAAAAGTGCCACCCAGTTGCATAAATTTGCCTCGGCTTCCACGAGGCCCCATAATAAGCATAAATTTGTATATTTATGATTCTAACGATTGTTTTCGAATGGGGGCTCGAGTTACCTACACGAAACAACTCCCCCCTGCCCCTCGAACAAAAACATGCAAAACTCAATTAATACAACAATTAGTCTCGAGCTACAAGAAATGGGACGTCTCTTGCCACAGCACGACCAAAAGCCTCATAACCCCGTGCCCAAAGACCCTCGGTCTGGAGTTAAACACTCTGCCAGTTCTTTTAGAAAAAATCACAAGAGTAGTATACAATAATATGAAAAAGATAAAGAAGATCGCTAGACATTGGTTTATTATTCGATAAACTTATAAGTACACGATGAACTTTTTTTAGAGATATAAGTTATCTTCTTTTGGTAAGATTTAAATATCACATTGGGTTTTTTGAGCTTACCTTTATTTATCTTGATCTTTGGCATTTATATGCTGGCTGACGTCTTCGGTATGTGAAGCAATTCTTAAGTCTTGATTTAGAATACTCGAGCTCGTATTCGAGTTTTTGAATGGGCGCATGACTCACTGCCTGGGCGAACATTAAAATTGGTTCAGGGTAAATCACGAATCCAATCCTAAGCGCGTTTTATGCACTTTGGCTGGACCAATTGTGAGATACCTCATATAGTTGGCCATTTAATTGGCGCCTCAACAGAGCTCACGCCCAGTAGCTGCTAAGGGGGCGCCACTTGGCCGGCGGGTGGGGTGGTGTGAGGTGTGCTGGATTTATGTTTGGGTTGGGTTCGTTTTAGAGCTAAGATTGGCGCCTTCAAGGTGTGTCCAAAACTAACATAACCTCAAACTAATTGAGCGTGTGCATGTGCTTCCATTTCTTGCTGTTGTATTTGTTTTCGGGCGTGTCAACAGCGACAAAACGCAACAACGACAACAACCGGCAACGGCAATCAAATAGTGGCCAAGTTGCAGACACAAATAGACGCGAGATTCCAGTTGTTTGTAGATGGAGTTGTAGATGAAGCGTGCGCCAAGCCCAAGTCAACTCCCCCCCTTTAATCCGCCCTCGGCAATTGACAGTTGCCTGTCGCAGCTTCAGTTTTGACATACGCATTGTTGTTGTTGTTAACATTGATTGTTTGTTGACATGACACAAATTTTGGAGCCGCAACGAAAGTGATGGAGATTTTGGTACGGGTTCGGGTTCGGATTTATTTTAGCTGTCGGGCATTACAAAAGCGCGAAAATCAATAAAAAACCCAATAAAAGCACGCCCATAAGCCCAGATTGAATCGGGTTTTCTCTGCATAATCAATTTTATAATTTATATTTACTTTCTAATCAGTCCAACCCGAGAATATTTCTCTTGTCCCGATCTTGTTCTCCCAAATTTCGTTTCATTTTGTTAGTACTTTAAAGAGCGTTTTTGAGTGTCAAGAAAATCTCCTTTGCATACAATTAGCGACTCTTGGGAAAGCATCAGGATATTCTTCTTTTCACAAGCTTTCTGTGCCGATCTATTCCATTCCAATACTCTCTACAACTCTAGTTGCATGAATACTGCATCATTGTCAGAAAACTCAAGTCACGACTGATTGCCTTGGGCATACTCTATAACCATTACATATACTTAAAATGTATTGTTGCACTTGCCTTCAACTCTGTGCCCATTTTCTGGTGGCAGGGTATAAAAAGCGTTAGACCAACTATTAGTAACAGTTTTGGGGCTGCCGCTTCCGCTGCAACTGGCAACTGGCAACTGTTGCAAGTGGCAAGTGGCAACCGGCAACTGACAAACGCTGAGAACAGTCTGATGATGATTTCACTTGATATGCTTTTAATGTGTTTCTTTTGCCATAGTCGCCGCGGACCGGAGGCAGTCAACTGCAACGACGGCGACAGACCCTTGACGACAAAAAGCCAAAGCCCTTAGCCCCGCACTCCGAAAACTTCTTGGGCCTGTGGTGTAATAAAGCAGCAACAACAACGGCAACAGCCATAATTTTCTTTGGCTTCAATTTCAGCTGAAGACGGTCAACAATCAGTCCAAGACGCTCGCTGCATGATACACGATGCAGGGGGGAGAAAAAGAGAAAAATCTATGCCGAATATTCAATACCCTGGCAGACATGTTGAAGACACAAAAGCCAGTTGCTCCTTTAGAATGTTTTATAATATAGCTTTAAAATGAAGACACTAGACTAGACAGACTCGGCTGTTAACGCTGATCAAGAATATCTATACTTTAAAAGCGCCTTCTTCTTTGCGTTACAAGTGTCGTGGCAAAATCATAATACATTGTGTATGAAGTGAGTAAAGAGAAAACTGAGTGGAGTGTATTATGCTCACAGACATCGCACATCATTTCACAGCTTTGACTCTGCCTCCCTATCTATATCTGTGTCTATAGCTGTAGCTGTATCTGTGTGGAGTGGTGTCTGGGACTTTGCTTAGATTAGTTCACACGATAAGCCACACAAACGGCTAGACCAGACGACGGGACAGACAAATTCTGGCCACTTGTTGCAGAGCATTTAGTTTGGCTTTCCGCTTGGCTGGCAGCCAGCATGAATTTGATATCGCTCGGTGTGTAGACTGGGCATTATTATGATCTCTGCGATCCCATTTGATTGCACCTGTATTTGCTTGCCACGCCGAATGCCAATTGCCAATTGACGTTGCAGGCGGCGCATGCGTGCCTCAAGGCGAAAACCAGCTGCAACCGAAACTGCGAATTTTTGGGCCAACAAGCGATGGCAGGTGCCAAGTTGTCAAAAGTGAATAAACTAACCACAAGTGCAAATAGAGGCTATGCGGCAGTTTTGTGCCTGTACAGGGTATATGTTTACCCAAAAATATACTGCTTAGTTTATTGATCAGCAACATATATGTGTACTTATTTACATTGGATTTTTAAAGATGTCTTGCCATTCTTTTACAGGGTATAAAAACACAAGTGTTTGGGTTTGTACAGGGTATATGCGTAGACAGTAAGCAATGTGCTTGTCCAAGTGAATACATGCTTACTTTGTGGCTGTTAAGATGCCTTCCGCCGTCTCTTGCTTATACTCTACCCACTCTCTCAGGCTACAGGGTATATGCTTCACTTTGCGTCGGTTCCGGCTGAGGGAGCTGCCTGGGAATAAGTCGCAATTGGCCTGCGTGCACTTCTTCGACTTGGCAGCGACTCCTGCGCCCAGCTCAATTTGCTCTTCCTGTCTTTGGGGGTTGCACTTGGAGACGGCTTAGAGTCCCAGTCTCAGTCTAAGTCTGAGTCGGCGTCTTGGCCATGCTTAATTTAACAAATGCATGTTTAATCAACACACACAAACACACTCAGACAATTTATGTAAATTAATGCATAAGTACTTACGTACTCGCATATGTGAATGTTGTTGCTTTCAATTGCTCAGCGTTGTTGGCTGTAAATTATTTTATTATTATTTTTTTTGTACACCTCTGCATAGGGTGTTATAGCTTTGTCAGGCAGTGTGTAACGCATAGAAAAAGATGTCTTTGGCCTACAAAGTATATATATTCTAGATCAGTATCTATATATTATATATATATAGCGTTTTATAGGAAGAAGCTAAGCACATCTTTATTTCTATATTTCTGTAAGAGGATTCTGTCTTTGGAACCTTGAACAAATCCGATCTTTTTCGATAATATTTGTTCTTGCGCTATTAAGCTTTTGTATAAAGAAAACACTTTAAGGGTATTTCATTTTCAGCACAACGAAGTCAAATTATTTTCTTTTGTTTTTTGTTCAGCAAGTTTATGAACAGGCACACATAATGATCATGATTAGGATCATTATCAACAGCATGCTCATCATCACGGTCACTTTTATGTTTTTTCAGTTTTTCATGGCCAAAATGTGAGGACCCTCTCGCATTTCGTATGCGCTGTGCGCCTTCAACGTTTCTGTTGTAATTGTAGCACCCAAAAACAACAACAACATCGTGTTCGGCTATTCGAAAGTTGTCCACAGTTGTCCAATGTTCAATGAACCTTTTAAAACTGTTACCGTTTCACAAGAGCCCCTCACTTGCCCCTTGCCAAGCAGAGCAACAGGCAACAAGTTTTCGTTCAAATTGAAGTTCGTGTCTTAAGTCTTTTGTTTGTGCGCTTCATGTTGCTGTTGTTGTTGCTGGCGTTGTTGGGCTAGGGCCTTTTAGGGGAAATGCGCGTCTTTATTAGTGGAAACGGTAGCCAAATGGAAATGCTGTTGTTGTTGTTGTTGTGTCGGAATTGGTTAGGTGCGACTGCGAGTAGGTTCGTCGCATTTTCAATTAATGTTTTAATTAGTCGTTGTCGTTGACTTTGTGGTCGCTGCCTGTGAAAGTCGAAAGCAAAGCAGAATACTTTGTTATGGATATTTTTGATTGCTTGTCGCCCAATAAAAGCAACTTTGTATGGCTAATGAAAAGATCTGCTGCAATTAGCTGCTGACTTGGCTTGAAAATCAACACACAGACCGTAGCTGGGCTAACGGGATGCGTGCGCATAAATTAATGAAGATGAGCCGTACGATGATTAGCGAATTTGAATTATAAATTGCATGACAAGAACGGAATTTCTGTTCTATCAATCAGCCAGCCATTTAAGTACAGTTTTAATAGTAGGTCCCTTAATCTACAGCTGTTAACAACAAATTAGAGGTTAACAGAGGTATTCGAGGAATATATAAATGACAAATGTAATACTTGTATTATTTCAATATTACTATTATATTTACGCCCATCAATAATAACTTAATTTGTCAGTGCGAATCAGATTCGAATTTATTTCATTTACTTTACTTTATTTTATCAGGCAATAGAATAGTTGAACTTCTTCTTCTTTTAAATGGTTTTTTTTGTCGCTCGCCGCCTGTCGCCCAATTAGCCGCTAATTGAAGCACAACAATTGAATACCTCAAACCTCAAATACGAACTCTAATCCACATTCAAATCGGATACTTGACGTACGCTGCACTTCCGTCACCGTCTGCGACTTGTTGTTGTTTTTGGCATTTTCAATTAGCTGTTTACACGGCATTTCCATTTACATGCATTTCCTTGCCACTGGCCAAGCAAGAAAACTCGTCTCGACTCGACTCGATTCGACTGGCATATCTAATGTCGAGCGAGCGCAAAGGTGAAAGCGGCGGCATTTGAAATTCTGTTTCTTTTAGTTTTTTCTTTTTTACATATTTTTTGATGTAATTGTTGACCCAAGAATGCTCATTTCCTGCTCCCGTCGACTCGCGGCTCCGCTGCCTGCACCAATTTCTATGGCTGGCAATTTGTATTTCACCATTTTACGATTTTACGATTTAACGATTTGGCGAGCATTTTGCTGTTTCACATAATGCCCCATGATAATAACAATCACGGCAATAAATATAGTTATAATGCGGCAGCAGGTGCGCCAATTTTCTGGCCGACATCGGCACAGGCGTCGCTGCTAACGATGCCCGGCAACTGCGGCCACATTTCGCCAGCTGCTCCAGTTTTGTGGCATTTTTGTATGCTCTCCACCTGCTTAAGTTATTTGAAGGTGTATATTGAAATCAGAGGAAAAGCCCATGGTTCGCAGTTTGACTTGTGATAAAATTGGAATTTCAGCTTTAATTAAAGTGGCACTAATGTGAAATATTATCCAGACTATTTAAACTAATTATTATCCATTACATTTTAAGCAATTCTAATAAGATAGGAATAGCTAGTGTAAGATTTAAGATGAAATTATCTTCCAGGAAATATTTCAAAAGTGTTAGCTTACAGCGTGGGTATCTGCTAGTCGAGCAGACAAAATGGGCTTTGATTTTTGGGTGAAATTGGCGTTTATTGGGAAAATTTGATGTCTAACTTGCGTGTGTGTGCGCGTGTGTGTGCGTGTCTGTGGCTTGCCCCACACTCGCTGTCTTTGTGTGGTCCACCCACGAATAACGAGAAAAGCAGGGGCGGGGTAGACCACCCTGGCCGGCTTCAAGTAATGCGTTAAGATGCTTATAAAATTAAAATCGTAGGGGCATTTGGGTTGGAGGAGCACCTTGCTTGGGGAAATACAATGATTAATGAGTCCCGCTGTTGCTGTTGTTGTTGTTGGCTTATTGTCTGCATCGGATGTGGCAATCCTCAATCCCAATCACTCAATTGCTGATTTCAATTAGCCAATTACGCATGCCAATTGCCAATGGCCAATTGGCAAGACCCCAGCCTCGGAGAGCTGACATTTGTAATTACAGATGCCGATGCGGTAATTTGCAGTTGCTGCCGCAAGTTGTTTGCCACTGCGCCAATTGGCCAAGTGGAGCAAGTGCAACGCGTTGCACGGAAGTTGCACAAGCGGCACGCATGCAGACGTCAGCACCAAGAACCGATATCGATAGACTCCCCGCCCCTCCCCACTGCTTGCTAATTTGCTAGTGAAACGGAAGTCGCCGCTGGCCACTTTTGCGACTGGGTGGTGCACTGGGAGTGCTGCACCACTGCTAAATCGGATGTTGCGCTTTCAGAGTGAGAGAGAGAGAGGGGGGATGCTATCTACTTCCGTTTTGGCCGATTGGCCCTCGATCTGTGCGGTCAGAGGCACACCACAAGACAGCATCAGATTGGATTGAATACGAAAACAGTTTTCTTCCTGTCTCTCCGCGCTCTGCGAAAGGGAAATGTTTCCTGCCCTTTCCACAAATAGAACGCCTGAAAGTGTTTAGCACTATTTAGTAATAGCCTCAATTTTTCTCTTTTTGTTAGGGCCTTTCAAAAGATGTGAGTGTGGGATTCATTTGGGCCTCGGGTTACGCTCATGTGGGGTCCCGTTTAATTGCCCATTGGCCTGCTGGCTAATGAATGTGTTTATGAGCACAAAGGGCGGCATCTTTTGACCCGAATCTAAGTATGATTAAATAGAAAAGGCCCAGCAAGCAAATTGAGCGCATAAATAAAAGCGCCCAAGCCCCTCGGGCAGCTCGAAAAAGATTGATTTGCAGAGCATTTTGAAATGGTAGCGCACTGTGGACGCAAGTGTATTTATATATTTGTTGGCTAGCGAATTGTTCGAACTGTGAGAATTATGATAAGCTCACTCGGGTGCTGTTCTCTCAGTTCCAAACCCTTTCATGCCCTGTAGCTGGGGGTCAGGCAAACATTGCGGCTGCTTTGTTAATTAATTTCCTGAGCCGTCACAACGAAAAAACTTGAACATTAATCGTTTTGGCCCGTTGCCAAAAGCTGCCGAGCAGGCAAAACAAAAAAAAAAAGAATACAAAAAATTAAAAAAAAAAAAAAAATATAATAAATATTTCAATAAATTACGACGCAGTCGATTATTTATTACGGGGCAGCTCGAATCGAAAGTCATTTGAGGTATTTTTTTTTGAAGCTGGCACGCGCCAAACAAGTTACAAATACCCCGTCAGAGGCACAGCCACACATACATATGTATATTAAAAGAAAGATAATTTTTCATCGGGTGCAAACAACAGCGCAATACTCTGCTTACAATTTGAAAACAGAAAAAATCAGTCGAAAAGATAATTGATTATTTGCTAGGTGACAGATTTTTATTACAAAAATATTTTTGGCTCGATTTTTGAAAAAGATCAGTGTTGACCTAGTTCCTTAACTGTAGTTTATATCCTACTACTAATATAAATATAGCTAATAAAACACTTTATATTAATTTCCATAGTTTCACATTTCGTGACAAAATTATTAATCAAATTGCATTCCGTGCCATTCATATTAGAATGTAGAGTGGCGTACTTTTCTCTGAGTGTAGCTGCACTTAAGAAAAACATAATAGTTTTTGTGTTTTCTGTTTCTGTTACTGTTCTGTGTCGCTCTGCATCTGCATCTGCAACTGCATCTCTCATGTAACGTGATCGCAAGCCAATGACACCAACAGCAGCAGCAGCAGCAACAACAACAGCAGCAATAACAACAACGAGCGATTCTTGAGAACTTTTTGCGCCCTGTGGTTTGCTGTGGTGCCGTTTTCTAGCGGCACTTTGTCGTAGGCGGCTGATCACCGCAGCCGTACAAGTGCCCAGATTCAGCAGTGCCTGGCATTCCGATTCGCAACTTCAATTACCACACCCCTCGTCTGCCCTTGGCCTTGTCATTTGTTTTGCAATTGATAACACATACACACATCGAATACAGTTAGCTTCGCCTCATTGATACCATGAGCTTTCGCAACACCGCTCAACACGGCTCGTTGGTCTAGGGGTATGATTCTCGCTTCGGGTGCGAGAGGTCCCGGGTTCAACTCCCGGACGAGCCCAAGCTGATTAAATATTTTGCAATTATTTTTTCAGCATAAGCAATAATGTGGGCTTGTACAAACATATATACATACAAATCGGAATAATTGGAATCCACTAAAACAAAATGTTTTTTAAAAACACCCAAAAGAAAATCGTTTTTTTGAAGAAATCATTTTTCATTTTGAAGTTTAATTTTCTTATTGCTAAAAAATTTGGCAAAATTGGAGGTGCTTGATTTTCGTTTAAGGGCGATTTTATTAAATTAAGAGAGTTATGTGTTTTTTTTTTAAAGGAATGACTAAAAAAAGTTATATTTACTAAAAATATTAATTTTTATTGTTTTATTTTTATAGTACTGAAGCATTTTTTGTCAAACCATGATAATAATTAAATATTTGATATTTGATATTTGACTATGAAAATAAGATTTAATAATATAATATTTAGGAAAGTGCAGGGAAAGTTTTTCCTAAAAAAAAAAAACAGTTTCAGTGGCAAATTTAAAAACATTTAATGCTGATACGAATGGAGATAATATTTAGATGTGTAGATTTTCTAACTAGATAGTTTCATAGATATTTCCATGTTACCCATCTGGTTTTGTTTTGGCGTTTGTCACGCTGCCAACTGCGGCAACTGTTCGCGGGCTAACTGTTTCTGCTCTTTTTTTTTTGCTAAAGCCATGCCACTTTATAAAAAGTGCATGCGCTTCTTCTTCTGCTGCTGCTGTCACTTGTTTTTGTTGTTGTTTAAATGAATTAAGCAATGCCAAGCGTTGTCGTCAGCGATGCCTGCGATAATTTGGCCTAGTCAACGAGCCGGAGCGGCCAATGGCAAGACTCTGGCCAAATGAGGAAACAGTAGAAGGAGAAGTGTAAGGAAAGGAAGTAGACACAGCAAATGACTCACTTCTCCAGGCAGGAAGTAACTTGCCAAAAAAAAAAAAAAAAAAAAAAAAAAAACACAAAAACAAAGTTTGCCTGGCTCTGGCCCGTTCTGGTAAAGTAATTTGCGGGCGTGTGAACCGCAATGTGGTACTGGGAGAGAACCTCTTGAGAGGGTCATCAGCTGTCAGACTGTCTGTGACTCAGAAGGCAACGAATCGGCTACAAATACTATGAGTAACTCGAATCTATCTAGCGTGTGATAAGATTGCTAGCAATTGGATTTTTGTTTTGCTAATACCTGCAACAAGTACCCCATATAGATAGATGTATTCAAATGTCATAATCTGTATTCAAATGTCTGAATCAGCTGATCCTCCTCTCATATAGCATAATCAATCGGTGGAATTACTGAACTTCTGAAACAGAAACAAGTAAAAGCGCTCTAGACGACTAGAATATACCCTGTAGCAAGCTCCATTCGTAGTAGATAATTATATATACGTATATTTTTCTTCCTTATCCCCAGACTAGCAAGTAATTCTTTTTAACCCGTCTATTTTTATGCAAACTGGTGGCTCAGGCTTAAAGCTATCGTCATGAAAACTTGGCTTAGGTTCGTCTATTTGCTGCAGACAGTACTTGTGTCGAAATTGGCCAGATCCAACCACAATATCTGCCAAACCACTACAGCTGCCCTAGGAACTACTTGTAGTAAATGAAGCTTCGGAATGAAGAACCTTTTTTCAAGATTTCCTGCCCAAACTTGGCAGTTGAGAGTCTCAATATGCTCACAATATATTACAAAATACTTATCACAAAAAAAAATCATACATCAATCTGCACAGTATTTGTCATAGTTGTATATACTCGAATAGTAATCGATGCGTAGTTGCGTCTGTCTGTTGCTGTTCTTGGCTGTTTTCGTTGTGTTCGGTTGTTGTTGGCTGTCGGGCACGTTGCTCAATTTCCAGACTCGGCTCGCATGTGAGAAAGATGTCAGAATTTGTTGAACCTGACGAGACGAGAACTTAGCTAGCCCCAGCCACAGAGCAGCGAGACGCATGCGCTGCTTGTGGGGCGTGAGCCAACGATGAAATTTGGCAAGACCTTTGAGACGCACCTGACCATCGAATGGCGGCAGCAGTACATGCGATATACGGTGAGCCAGTTGCAGCAGCAAAGCAAAAGTGTAGTTAGCCAGGGAACACACAGCAGGCAATCCAACAACTAACAATCCATTCCAAGGACCTGAAGACGATGATCCGGCGAGGCGTGGACGGTGCCCCGTCCCCGGATGGGGCCTCGCCAGAGGCGTTCAAGGCCTACTACGAAGCCTTCGAGGAGCAGTTCTTTGCGGAGTGCAGGCACGAGCTGACGCGGGTGAACAATTTCTTCCTGGAGAAGCTAGCGGAGGCGCGACGCAAGCACGGCACCCTCAAGCTGCAGCTGCTCGCGACGGTACGGGCGCCCGGACACACCGCTAGCTCCTATTCGCTCAACTCGCAGAGGCAGTCCGTGAGCAATGTGCGCGGCAACAGTAGCAGCGGCAGCAGCCGGAAACTGATGACCCAGCGCCAGCTGCGCAATGCCTACAGCGAGTTCTACTTGACGCTGGTGCTGCTGCAGAACTTTCAGACCCTGAACGAGACCGGCTTCCGCAAGATCTGCAAGAAGTACGACAAGCATCTGCGATCGACGCGCGGCGCCGATTGGATGGAGCGCAACGTAGTCTATGCCGCGTTCACAGACCAGCGCGCTCTCCACCGCATCATCGTTGATGTGGAGGAGCTGTACACGCACTACCTGGCCGGAGGGGATCGATCGCGCGCCATGTCCAAGCTGCGGGTGCCGCCCCTCGGCGAGCCAACACCGCCGCGCATGGTCTTCCGGGCGGGCCTAGCGTTGGGCATGTTCCTCATGCTGGCGCTCACCACGCTCTTCAGCTGTGAGTCTCGACTCTCCAACCAGCCCGTCCAATACATTTCAACTAGGGACGTAACAGAAATCATCAATGTGTCGAGCTGCATCGTTACTGATCGCCCCGTACTTTGTCGATAATATTGCTTCTATATATTTTTTGTGCTTCAATTCACAGTTCGAAGTACTGCCTCGTTTCGATTATCGATAATTCATTGATCACGTTGAAGAGACCGTCGTGTAATCGATCAAAAATCCAACATAAGAGCTCGTTGTTTATCCTTATCATGAATTTATCGCTTATCGATAAGTCCCAAGTCTATGTATTTCCCACCAAAATTACTTTAGAGACTGCCAAAGTTTGTTTTGTTTCTGAAACACGTGCTTTTTTTCGACAGGCTCCAAATATCTTTTTCAATATTCGATTACTTAACGATCTTCAGATCGTTTAGAATTATTTGTGAGAATATCGATTAAGTGAGCGATCGATTGATGCAGCGACATATCGATATTTCGAAGTGCGACCTACATCCCTAACCCCAACTAAACTCAACTAAAACGCAGTGCCCGTTCACGCTTAGACTTCCGGAGGCCGCCGGTACAGGGGAACATTGAGGCATTTATGCGCCTCTACCGTGGACCGTTCACCTGGGTGATCTTCAACTTCTTCATGGCCGCCAACGTGGCCGGCTGGCAACGGGCGGGCGTCAATCATGTGCTCATCTTTGAGATCGATCCACGTAGTCATCTGCTGCCGGCGACCTTCCTGGAGATCGCCTGCACCTTTGGGATGCTGTGGACTCTATCGATACTTGGGTTCCTGTTCCACGATCTGATCAATGTGCACGATCCCTTTGTGTTTCCGTTGGCGCTGACCCTGATCATGATCACGCTGCTGATCAACCCACTGCCCATAATGAACTGGCCCGCCCGCTGGTGGACAATGCGGTTGGTGGGCCGCGTGATAACCGCTCCGCTGCACTACGTCGGCTTCGCCGACTTCTGGATGGGCGATCAGATGAACTCGCTGGTGATCTGCATGGCCGACTACTACTACATCGTCCGGTTCTACGCAATGTGCTGGCTGCGCTATGCGAACGTGGACTTCTGCTTCGAGGAGGATATGTTTGTGCCGATCTCGCGATGCTTGCCCGCCTGGTTTCGTTTCGCCCAGTGCCTGAGACGGTTTAGGGACAGCGGCTCCAAGTCGGTCAGCTACTTGCTGAACGCGGGCAAGTACTCGACCACCTTCTTCGTTGTATTCTTCTCGACGATGCGTGGCCGGACGGATGGTACGGCGTTGGCCAGCTGGCCACCCTCCACTCTCCACCTTCCACCTGACACTCACTCTCTGGCAGTCTTTTGCAGATGGCTATGCGAATACGTTTAGCAATCCCTACACCTGGTTCTTCATACTGAGCTACATTGTGTTGACCGTCTACTGCTATCTGTGGGACGTGATGAAGGACTTTGGCATCTTCAAGATCTGGCGAGGCGAGCATCTGTTCCTGCGCGAGAAGCTGGTCTATCCGCAGGCCTTCTACTACTTTGTGATCGTCGAGAATCTGATCTTGCGCTGCTTTTGGGCCGTCGAGCTGCTGGTGCTCTACCACAAACTCATCACGCCCTACAACATCAAGACCTTTGCCAGCATCCTCGAGATCACGCGGTGAGTTCGCCAGCTCCATTAGCCCAGCTACTTGACCAGTGACCACTCCACTGATTACGGCACCCTGCACTCTCCCCGACTCAAGGCGATTCATCTGGAATTATATACGGCTGGAGAACGAGCATCTCTACAACTGCGGCCACTTCCGCGCCACGCGCGACATACATTTGGCCGAGCTCAATTCCAAGCAGGAGCGCATGCTCGAGAACATGATGGACGAGACGGAAGGCGGGGCAACTGGCACTTCAGGTGGCCGCAAGACGGACGAACGCCGACATCTGGGCAAGGAGTACTTTTAGTGCTTTCAGTTTCCCCCCTTCCCCCGACCATACTGCAGCAGCTGTTTCTCCTCTCCGTCCAAGTGCCCATTGCCCAGTTTGTCGTTAATGTTAATGGCCCTCTGCCATCGTCGTTGTCATTTAAGCCACTTCTTTAATTAATTCATTTGTGCAAAAAGCGAAATAAAATTAAATAAACCCAAGAGACGGAGGAGCGCGGTCAATATGCAGACACGAGCAACGGGCAACGGGTAATGGGTGACCGGCATCGGGAGACGGGCACCGGGCAAGGGGAATTTGGGTATCGAGCAACGGGCTAAGCCGCGACACGCGCCAAACCGGTTCAACAGCTGCACCCAAATGCAGCCTGGCCAGCAGGCTCCTACAGCCTCTTCCCCCCTCCTGCGTCCAGCCGCAGCTCCTCAGCTCTACAGCTCTATTCAAGTAACAATTGTCATTGCATGCGAATGAGGCACACAAACTGGGACTCCGACTCCGACTCTGACTCGGACGCTGATCTCAGTTGTTGGCTGTTGTTCAAAAGATCTTTTAATTACCGCGTGTGCTTTGATTTTGTTGTTTTTTCATCTCTCTTCGCGGCCTTTCCATTTAATTAATGAAGCGATTAGCTGGCGAATGAGTTGCCAAGGAGCCACTCAATTTATGCTGCCTCATCTGCTCACTGCCCGATCATGTTTGCGATATAATGCTGATTAGTAAGCGAACAAAAAATAGATCCTCATTGCTGCAGCTTGTCCTCTTTATTATTTTTACCTACTTATTGGCTTAGTCACTCGTGATCTCTTTGTTTTTTTTTCTAATTCACTATTCCTTGGCACAGATTGAAAGAAAGAAAGGCAAGTGATATAGAAACATTGCATATATAAAAAACCAACAAAAAGCTTGGGTGTTTGAAATATGGGCGTTAGGGATCGGAGATTTTTATATGTCAAAATTGTTGTCCAATTTGGCATGATTTTTGACAAAATATTTGACCCCCTCAGAATCACTTTTAATGTTGTTTTTGATACTAATTGTGACAACCACAATCGATTAAAAATATAAATTTTAAAATCTAAATTTTGAAAAAAAAATTTTTTCCAAAATGAGTAAGGGGGGAGTACATGATTTTTATACCGAAAAATGTCAAAAAAATTTATTTTCAATAATGCTTGATTTTTAAATGTAGAATTATTTTAGAGTTAAAATCATGATCAAAATGCCATCAAACATGAAAATCGGGTTAGTTTTGACAAAGTTATGGGAGTCTGAAATACGGTACCTATGGATCTCAGAGCTTTACTTGTCAAAATTGTTGTCCATTTTGGCATGATTTTTGACAAAAAAGTCGACCTCCTCAGAATCACTTTTGATGTTGTTTTTTATGCTAATTGTGACAACCACAATCGATTAAAAATATAAATTCGCAATTCTAAATTTGGAAAAAAAAAAAATTTTCCAAAATGAGTAAGGGGGGAGTACATGATTTTTATACCGAAAAATGTCAAAAAAATTTATTTTCAATAATGCTTGATTTTTAAATGTAGAATTATTTTAGAGTTAAAATCATGATCAAAATGCCATCAAACATGAAAATCGGGTTAGTTTTGACAAAGTTATGGGAGTCTGAAATACGGTACCTATGGATCTCAGAGCTTTACTTGTCAAAATTGTTGTCCATTTTGGCATGATTTTTGACAAAAAATTCGACCTCCTCAGAATCACTTTTGATGTTGTTTTTTATGCTAATTGTGACAACCACAATCGATTAAAAATATAAATTCGCAATTCTAAATTTTGAAAAAACAAATTTTTCCAAAATGAGTAAGGGGGGAGTACATGATTTTTATACCGATAAATGTCAAAAAATGTATTTTCAATAATGCTTGATTTTTAAATGTAGAATTATTTTAGAGTTAAAATCGTGATCAAAATGCCATCAAACATGAAAATCGGGTTAGTTTTGACAAAGTTATGGGAGTCTGAAGTACGGTACCTATGGATCTCAGAGCTTTACTTGTCAAAATTGTTGTCCATTTTGGCATGATTTTTGACAAAAAATTCTACCTCCTCAGAATCACTTTTGATGTTGTTTTTTATGCTAATTGTGACAACCACAATCGATTAAAAATATAAATTCGCAATTTTAAATTTTGAAAAAAAAAATTTTCCAAAATGAGTAAGGGGGGAGTACATGATTTTTATACCGAAAAATGTCCAAAAAATTTATTTTCAATAATGCTTGATTTTTAAATGTAGAATTATTTTAGAGTTAAAATCATGATCAAAATGCCATCAAACATGAAAATCGGGTTAGTTTTGACAAAGTTATGGGAGTCTGAAATACGGTACCTATGGATCTCAGAGCTTTACTTGTCAAAATTGTTGTCCATTTTGGCATGATTTTTGACAAAAAATTCGACCTCCTCAGAATCACTTTTGATGTTGTTTTTTATGCTAATTGTGACAACCACAATCGATTAAAAATATAAATTCGCAATTTTAAATTTTGAAAAAAAAAAATTTTCCAAAATGAGTAAGGGGGGAGTACATGATTTTTATACCGAAAAATGTCAAAAAAATTTATTTTCAATAATGCTTGATTTTTAAATGTAGAATTATTTTAGAGTTAAAATCATGATCAAAATTCCATCAAACATGAAAATCGGGTTAGTTTTGACAAAGTTATGGGAGTCTGAAATACGGTACCTATGGATCTCAGAGCTTTACTTGTCAAAATTGTTGTCCATTTTGGCATGATTTTTGACAAAAAATACTACCTCCTCAGAATCACTTTTGATGTTGTTTTTTATGCTAATTGTGACAACCACAATCGATTAAAAATATAAATTCGCAATTCTAAATTTTGAAAAAAAAAATTTTTCCAAAATGAGTAAGGGGGGAGTACATGATTTTTATACCGAAAAATGTCAAAAAAATTTATTTTCAATAATGCTTGATTTTTAAATGTAGAATTATTTTAGAGTTAAAATCATGATCAAAATGCCATCAAACATGAAAATCGGGTTAGTTTTGACAAAGTTATGGGAGTCTGAAATACGGTACCTATGGATCTCAGAGCTTTACTTGTCAAAATTGTTGTCCATTTTGGCATGATTTTTGACAAAAAATTCTACCTCCTCAGAATCACTTTTGATGTTGTTTTTTATGCTAATTGTGACAACCACAATCGATTAAAAATATAAATTCGCAATTCTAAATTTTGAAAAAAAAAAATTTTCCAAAATGAGTAAGGGGGGAGTACATGATTTTTATACCGAAAAATGTCAAAAAAATTTATTTTCAATAATGCTTGATTTTTAAATGTAGAATTATTTTAGAGTTAAAATCATGATCAAAATGCCATCAAACATGAAAATCGGGTTAGTTTTGACAAAGTTATGGGAGTCTGAAGTACGGTACCTATGGATCTCAGAGCTTTACTTGTCAAAATTGTTGTCCATTTTGGCATGATTTTTGACAAAAAATTCGACCTCCTCAGAATCACTTTTGATGTTGTTTTTTATGATAATTGTGACAACCACAATCGATTAAAAATATAAATTCGCAATTTTAAATTTTGAAAAAAAAAAATTTTCCAAAATGAGTAAGGGGGGAGTACATGATTTTTATACCGAAAAATGTCAAAAAAATTTATTTTCAATAATGCTTGATTTTTAAATGTAGAATTATTTTAGAGTTAAAATCATGATCAAAATGCCATCAAACATGAAAATCGGGTTAGTTTTGACAAAGTTATGGGAGTCTGAAATACGGTACCTATGGATCTCAGAGCTTTACTTGTCAAAATTGTTGTCCATTTTGGCATGATTTTTGACAAAAAATTCGACCTCCTCAGAATCACTTTTGATGTTGTTTTTTATGCTAATTGTGACAACCACAATCGATTAAAAATATAAATTCGCAATTTTAAATTTTGAAAAAAAAAAATTTTCCAAAATGAGTAAGGGGGGAGTACATGATTTTTATACCGAAAAATGTCAAAAAAATTTATTTTCAATAATGCTTGATTTTTAAATGTAGAATTATTTTAGAGTTAAAATCATGATCAAAATTCCATCAAACATGAAAATCGGGTTAGTTTTGACAAAGTTATGGGAGTCTGAAATACGGTACCTATGGATCTCAGAGCTTTACTTGTCAAAATTGTTGTCCATTTTGGCATGATTTTTGACAAAAAATACTACCTCCTCAGAATCACTTTTGATGTTGTTTTTTATGCTAATTGTGACAACCACAATCGATTAAAAATATAAATTCGCAATTCTAAATTTTGAAAAAAAAAATTTTCCAAAATGAGTAAGGGGGGAGTACATGATTTTTATACCGAAAAATGTCAAAAAAATTTATTTTCAATAATGCTTGATTTTTAAATGTAGAATTATTTTAGAGTTAAAATCATGATCAAAATGCCATCAAACATGAAAATCGGGTTAGTTTTGACAAAGTTATGGGAGTCTGAAATACGGTACCTATGGATCTCAGAGCTTTACTTGTCAAAATTGTTGTCCATTTTGGCATGATTTTTGACAAAAAATTCTACCTCCTCAGAATCACTTTTGATGTTGTTTTTTATGCTAATTGTGACAACCACAATCGATTAAAAATATAAATTCGCAATTCTAAATTTTGAAAAAAAAAATTTTCCAAAATGAGTAAGGGGGGAGTACATGATTTTTATACCGAAAAATGTCAAAAAAATTTATTTTCAATAATGCTTGATTTTTAAATGTAGAATTATTTTAGAGTTAAAATCATGATCAAAATGCCATCAAACATGAAAATCGGGTTAGTTTTGACAAAGTTATGGGAGTCTGAAATACGGTACCTATGGATCTCAGAGCTTTACTTGTCAAAATTGTTGTCCATTTTGGCATGATTTTTGACAAAAAATTCTACCTCCTCAGAATCACTTTTGATGTTGTTTTTTATGCTGTGACAACCACAATCGATTAAAAATATAAATTCGCAATTCTAAATTTTGAAAAAAAAAATTTTCCAAAATGAGTAAGGGGGGAGTACATGATTTTTATACCGAAAAATGTCAAAAAAATTTATTTTCAATAATGCTTGATTTTTAAATGTAGAATTATTTTAGAGTTAAAATCATGATCAAAATGCCATCAAACATGAAAATCGGGTTAGTTTTGACAAAGTTATGGGAGTCTGAAATACGGTACCTATGGATCTCAGAGCTTTACTTGTCAAAATTGTTGTCCATTTTGGCATGATTTTTGACAAAAAATTCGACCTCCTCAGAATCACTTTTGATGTTGTTTTTTATGCTAATTGTGACAACCACAATCGATTAAAAATATAAATTCGCAATTTTAAATTTTGAAAAAAAAAAATTTTCCAAAATGAGTAAGGGGGGAGTACATGATTTTTATACCGAAAAATTTCAAAAAAATTTATTTTCAATAATGCTTGATTTTTAAATGTAGAATTATTTTAGAGTTAAAATCATGATCAAAATGCCATCAAACATGAAAATCGGGTTAGTTTTGACAAAGCTATGGGAGTTTGAAATACGGTACCTATGGATCTCAGAGCTTTACTTGTCAAAATTGTTGTCCATTTTGGCATGATTTTTGACAAGAAATTCGACCTCCTCAGAATCACTTTTGATGTTGTTTTTTATGCTAATTGTGACAACCACAATCGATTAAAAATATAAATTCGCAATTTTAAATTTTGAAAAAAAAAAATTTTCCAAAATGAGTAAGGGGGGAGTACATGATTTTTATACCGAACAATTTCCCAACAATTTATTTTCAATAATGCTTGATTCTTAAATGTATAATTATTTTAGAGTTAAAATCATGATCAAAATGCCATCAAACATGAAAATCGGGTTAGTTTTGACAAAGTTATGGGAGTCTGAAATACGGTACCTATGGATCTCAGAGCTTTACTTGTGAAAATTGTTGTCCATTTTGGCATGATTTTTGACAAAAAATTCGACCTCCCCAGAATCACTTTTGATGTTGTTTTTTATGCTAATTGTGACAACCACAATCGATTAAAAATATAAATTCGCAATTTTAAATTTTGAAAAAAAAAAATTTTCCAAAATGAGTAAGGGGGGAGTACATGATTTTTATACCGAAAAATGTCAAAAAAATTTATTTTCAATAATGCTTGATTTTTAAATGTAGAATTATTTTAGAGTTAAAATCATGATCAAAATGCCATCAAACATGAAAATCGGGTTAGTTTTGACAAAGTTATGGGAGTCTGAAATACGGTACCTATGGATCTCAGAGCTTTACTTGTCAAAATTGTTGTCCATTTTGGCATGATTTTTGACAAAAAATTCGACCTCCTCAGAATCACTTTTGATGTTGTTTTTTATGCTAATTGTGACAACCACAATCGATTAAAAATATAAATTCGCAATTCTAAATTTTGAAAAAAAAAATTTTTCCAAAATGAGTAAGGGGGGAGTACATGATTTTTATACCGAAAAATTTCAAAAAAATTTATTTTCAATAATGCTTGATTTTTAAATGTAGAATTATTTTAGAGTTAAAATCATGATCAAAATGCCATCAAACATGAAAATCGGGTTAGTTTTGACAAAGCTATGGGAGTTTGAAATACGGTACCTATGGATCTCAGAGCTTTACTTGTCAAAATTGTTGTCCATTTTGGCATGATTTTTGACAAGAAATTCGACCTCCTCAGAATCACTTTTGATGTTGTTTTTTATGCTAATTGTGACAACCACAATCGATTAAAAATATAAATTCGCAATTTTAAATTTTGAAAAAAAAAAAATTTTCCAAAATGAGTAAGGGGGGAGTACATGATTTTTATACCGAACAATTTCCCAAAAATTTATTTTCAATAATGCTTGATTCTTAAATGTATAATTATTTTAGAGTTAAAATCATGATCAAAATGCCATCAAACATGAAAATCGGGTTAGTTTTGACAAAGTTATGGGAGTCTGAAATACGGTACCTATGGATCTCAGAGCTTTACTTGTGAAAATTGTTGTCCATTTTGGCATGATTTTTGACAAAAAATTCGACCTCCCCAGAATCACTTTTGATGTTGTTTTTTATGCTAATTGTGACAACCACAATCGATTAAAAATATAAATTCGCAATTTTAAATTTTGAAAAAAAAAAATTTTCCAAAATGAGTAAGGGGGGAGTACATGATTTTTATACCGAAAAATGTCAAAAAAATTTATTTTCAATAATGCTTGATTTTTAAATGTAGAATTATTTTAGAGTTAAAATCATGATCAAAATGCCATCAAGCATGAAAATCGTTTCTCACGTAGTTGTGAGAGCTTGAAGTCTAGGGAAAGTATTTCCTAGATATTTGGGAGCTTCACAAGTAAACATTCGTGGGGGAAAATTACGAAAATCAAAGCTATTTTCAAATCTTAACATTTATATTCTGTTTTAGATGTCGCAGCACTTCCAAACAAGAATTCCGCTTGGAAAAGGGTTTGGCTTGAGCAGGGGGATACAAAAGGATGCGAACACGCATTTGTTAGCTTGAGGCTTTTCGTTCCTATGAGTGATTGAGGGATTTTCGACGTTATCGGGGCTAGATTAAAGAAATTGTTAAGCGGCTTTGCTCTTTCGTTTGTTTACTATGACCTGACCCTCGATTTGTGGTTGCAAGTATTTGTTTGTGTGGAAAGGAATGCGAAGATAATCGTCTTATTGTCTTGGGTCACTTGGCAGTCCTTTCAGCCCCACTCCTGCTGTTAGCTGTTCATGCCGAGCAGTTCTCATTTCAGATAAAACTGCTGCGCACTTTCAGCTGAAGCTAAGCCTAAGCCGATCTGCCCTTCTAACAGTCTCGGCTAATGGCCCGACCCTTGCTCACTCGCCGCTTAAACCGGTTCGAGTCCTGACTCCAGTCCCCAATCGCAGTTCCAGCTGCAGTCCCCATCCCTGCATCTGCACATTGATAAGCAGCCGTTTAAACGCGTCTGGACAGGCCCGTCATTGCCCGCTGACGATGACTATCCAATTGGCAATAGCCAACTGGCGCGGAGTCGGACCAAGGAGGGTCGGGGACCGCGACTAGAGTCTGGGCCAGTCAATTGGCGTTGCCAGTGCAACTTATCTGTCACTCGAGTGGTTCTCATACCCATTGGAAATGCGTGTTGGCGGGTATATTGGTTAAGTGCTCATTTGTGTAACAACAGAGTATTTATTCTCTTGCTCAGACCGAAAATTCGAACAAGAAGATTATTATAATTACCGATGTTCATGTTTTTTGGGCATATATTCCTGTATAGCATGGACACATCCATAAAATATCACATTTTTCAAAACTCTCTCCGCTGTCCCCTACATACATTGAAGTGATTAATACATACATATTTAATAATAAAATGTTTATAAATATACATGCATATTGCTTGTTGCGCAGGGCATCTTCCAGCCTTCCACTCTCGTTGAAAGCACTCTTGTTTGTTCTCCTTCTTATTCTTCTCATGCTTTCATATTTGACTTGGGCACGAGGCAAACATAAATTTGCCATCAACGTTGTTGTTGTTGCCGTTGATGTTGATGTTGTTGTTGTTGGTAATGACAACTGCAATTTATGCTGCTTGTCGCGACAACAACGGCAACTGTGCTGTTGTTTGCTCATGCAACTGCGAGTCGGAGGGAGGCGGAACAGAAGGAGCAGGATGTGCCCCGTGCCCCGTGCCTAGCACAGTTGCCAATAGTTGTTATTGATGTTGCTGTTGTTGTTGTTGTTGTTGTTAATTGTTGTCTTGTGTCTATGCTGCTCCATCGTTGCTGTTGTTGTTGTAGAGCCAACGAACTGACTGCACTTGGCCAACTAACTGGGCTGACTGCGCGTGCAATATGCTAGACCGATGTTGTTGCTGTCGCTGATGTTGCCGATGTGGCTGATGTCGATGTTGTTGATCTTGGTACAGTTTGCTGCACACGCGCCAAAAGCGGAGCAAAGTAAACAAACAAACAAACCAGTCGAAAGATAACAACCAAACAAACAAACCCAGTCCAGCCCAACCCAACTCCATCCAATCCCATCCAAAGCGTCCCGAAGCAACAACAGCTAAGCCAAAGAAGGCGTTCATTTGCCTGGGTCAGTTTCTGCCTTCTGCACAATTGCCAATTGGAAAATTAAAAAATGCAAATCGTGGCTTGTCTCAGATATTGCGCAATATATAAAATAAAATATATAAATACATCTTTTTACACGAACTTTGGATTCAAAACCAAACGCGTTAAAATTATTTCGTTTTAATACAATTTTAAATATTGTCAGAAAGTGAAGAAAATATTATTATATTTTTTCCAAATCATATTTAATAAATAAAAATGTTTAAGCAATGGAAATTCAGCTTCTTCTACCCACTTTGCCACACCAAAAAAACTCACTTCTAAATAACATTCGTGTTAATCGTTATGAAACGCAAATAAAAATTATTCATTTGGGATTCTAAGTCAATGTAAAATTTTCTCCCAATAAACAAATAAAATCTACTAGTCAGCTTTAGATTATAATACAAATTGTTTTATATGCTTCGGGCTTATATGGTATGCGCCCCCATATCGTTAATTAAGAGTCCGCCATTTGTTCTATGGAAATATATTTGTAGGCACATTTTTTGTGGCTTTGAATATTTGTGTTACTCTCACTCATGAATAAATTAATAAATATTTGAATATTAAAAAGCTTACAAAAGAAGAATTTTGGCCTAAAGCTCAAGATAATCAAACCACTTTCTTTATATGTCTATTTCGTATAAGTTTGTATGTATGTGTGCCTATACAATTGTCTGAACGACTACGCAATACTCTGCTGCCAGCGCTGTAACTTAGCATGGAAGCAGACAGACAGACGTAGTGGTCAAGAATAAATGTATATATACTTTATAGGATCTCGTGACATAATTATAATACCCTCACCAAGATTGCAGAGACAACTGAGAATATGCTGCAGCTGTTGTTGTTTTTGATTCTCTTTCAGCTTGTTGTTTTGAAGAAAATGGCGCGCAGGTAAAAAGCAACAACAGCAGAGGAACATTGCCAACAACAATCAGTTGCAACTGGCGTCCAAAGTCCACGACTATTTTTGGTAGTTGCACTTGGCCCGAGTTGGGCCTCGGTCGAAGCCCTTTTTCAGCCGAGTCGACCTGAGCTGAGCTGGGCTGGGCTCGTGCTAAATTTAGCCAGGACGCGGTGCAGGAGCAGCGTCAAGGGCAAGGCACGAGGCAGGCCACATGCAACATGCAACACACACACGCACACTCACAGACTTGGTTGTGCGAAACGAGTTTTGCGCTCCTTTTCCTGATTTTGCTCGCGCCATCAATTCGCATGCTGCGGCTGCTCCTTCAGCTGCTGCTTCTTCCTTCTCCTTTCTCTCCTGCTTTCAGCTGTCGCCGCTCCAGCTGGCCACAGCACGCGCCTGTCCCGCGCCAGTCCCAGTGACAGCTCCAAGAGATTTGGCAGACGCTGCTCATAAATGCATGTGGCATTCGTTTGATTGCCTTTATGCTGCGCACTTCTTAAGCCATTTATTCAGCTGCTTCTTCTTCTTCTCCTGTCTCTTGCTCTTGTTGTTGTTCTTGCTGTTGCAGTTGTTAATTTGTGCGCATAAATTGTCCGTGTGGCAAGTTCTAAGCTGAGTTGCCACCGTTGCCGCTCAGCTTGGTCCCAGCTGAAGCTCCGTCGAAAGCTGTTTCATTTCTGAATTGCTGAACTTCTGCAGCTGCCCTCGCCTGCAGCTGCAGCTGCGCGCATCCCAATCGGCATCAGCAGCAGATCTGCCATTTGGGATAAGATAATAGTTTGATTTTGCAGTTTTATCGTTTTTAATTATCACCACTTTTCATTGCTTTCTACATACATTTCATTTATGAAAATGTTTTTCCTGGTTAATTGACGGACTGATTGTTCCTTTATTGTTGTTTCCTTTGTTGATGTAAGTGCTCATTTAGACTTATGTTGGCTACGCCCACTGATGATGACGAAATTTAGCAGACAGAGTTCTGATGATCTCCTCAACAGATCGGCCCGATACAAAAATCGATATTTTTCAAGAATTACAATAATAATTAAACATACAAATATTTGCGATAACTTTCACACTCCGATAATGGGAATTGCAAACTTTTCCTTATGTTTTGATTGACTTTAAACTCACTTTCAAGGCTTCAGGTCAAGTTTTATTTTCTCACGAGCAAAAAATGGGTGGAAAAAAGCTAGCTAAAAAGTGTATTAAATTCAGCAGACTTAAAAAAGCCGCAACTAATCCGAAACAGAAACAATCTTAATTCGAAGCGTGAATTGAACAAATGTTTGGGCTTACAGCACTGATTATATAACTTATATTGATAAAATTGGAAGTCCTGTAACAAAGTTTTATCTATATTTCCATTGAATTAATGTTAAGAATTTTGATATTCAGTCCGATAATAAAAGAAATTTTGCAATTGCTTTGCGGCACTGGCAAGTGGTCATGTCCGGCAGCAGCCCACATCAGCGGAGGAGTGGGCGTGGCAAGCCTGTTGCTGCTGCGCCCACCTCGAACGGCAGCAACAGCTCATTATGGGCTTTGCTGGACTTTTGGCTTGCCTGGCATGCAGAATTGCAAATTATGCAGTAGAAGTTGGGCCAGGCGCAATGTGAAATGATTATGGCCGCGCTGGGCGGAGGGGGCGTGGCTGTGGCTAAGGCAGCAGCCCGAAAGGCGAGCGGCGACAAGTGCAGTTCGGTTGCGAAAACGAATTTGAATTTAATTAGCTAATCAGGTGACTCGAAGTGGACGCAGCTGCATGAGTGTGAGTGTGTGTGTGTGTGTGTGTGCAGCTAAAACGAATGCCAATGTAATTGCCACAAATTGTTGCCAGTGCTGCACGACACAACAACAGCCGCAGCAGCAGCAAGACCAACAACAACTGCGCGCAAAATTATGATAATTGACAACAAGTCGAATTGGCAGCCGCGATTGCAACATTCTTGCACACACAGCACACACACGTACACACAGCTTTCGATTTGCGCACACATGGTTTGGGCTTAGGAGCTTAGATAAGTATACGGCTCTATATCACTATTAAATACCCAACGCATCGGGATGTGGGCGGCGCAGGAAGCAAGCGCGCATTTCCTAGAACAAACTCTCCTCTTGCAGGAAACAGCTCTCGCCTCGCCTATAATCAAGTCTCATATGTGGCTACAATTCCCCTTTGACGGACACCCAATTCTCTCTTTACTCAATAGATAGCTTTCCAAAAAGTAAATAAGTATAATTAAATATATATATATATATATATATAATCGATTAATGAGGAAAATTATAAAATTTTTGAGGATTGACATTAAAACAAATTTATAGAACACAAAAAATTGCATAAAAAGAATTCATAGATATTTAAAATCGTATCGTAGAAAAAACGAATAATTTAAACTATTCAACGCGTGTTAATTCAAAACCGTGTAAAACGAGAATTAGGTGTATACATAAATTCAGAGCCGTATATTGTGTATCATTAGCAAACACTTTAAGCCAAACAATTATGAGCCAAACTAGAAATCAGCTAGCTCTGCGTCTAACAACCCACAAAACAGGCACTAAAGATACCAAAATATATTTTAACTATAGCTCCAACGATTTAACTACAAATTATGCTTCGAGTTTGAGTCGTCTCGCCTGCTCGTGGGCGTTTATATTATTTTTCACGCATTTTTGGGGAGCTCTTTTATTGAGAAAATTTGAATTGTGCAACGAAAAGCAGAGCGGAAAATGGTTGCTAGCTTTAAATTGAAGAAAAACTGTGATAAGTCGGCTGAAACGCTCTAGTCGATTAAAAGAGCAAGTTTTTTATAAGCAATTTCGAAGTGATTTTTGATTTGTTGCGATGAAACCTCTTCATCTCCGAGTCCAACTGCTTTGGCTGCGCCGTGAAATGCCAGGGCCAAGATTTGCCTAAGCGGGTTTGCTGGCTACTGTGCGGATTGTGGGCTTGGTTGTTGTTGTGCGTGCCTGCCTGAAGGAAAGCAATTGGGTGCTGGCAAGTTTGTTGCCACAGTCTTTTGTTTCTAAAGATGAAGCTTGGATGCTGTCTTGCCTTGGCTTGGCTTGGCTTGGCTTCGCTTTGGCTTTTGGCGCGCAATTTGAGGACGCTGCGCGCCTGACTGCCCCAAGTGGCACATAAAGAACGCGCCAGCGCCAAAGAGGCCAGCGTAGTAAAAACAACAACAACAGCCGCTCAGGAGTTGGCCCCCAAAACAAAAGCCTCACAAAGGCAGCTAATGGGGCATGAAAACAAAAAACAACAACAAAAACGCATTAAAAAAGAGAACACAAAAAAATAAAAGCATAAAAGGCATAAAAAGAAGCAGACTGATCTGAGCCGTAGGAGCTCCAGCTCCAGCTCAGAGTCTCAGCCTCGTTCTCAAAGTCTGCGTCTGCGGCTCAGTCGCAGTCTCAGCTTATTGCCACTGAGCAGCCTAAAAGTAGTTAGCTCACTCTTCCCTTCCCCCGCTCCACTGAGTGTTTGTTTGTCTGTTTGTTTGCTGCCCCCTTGACGCAACCTCAATAACAATATTTTGTATGCTTGCTCGTTTTCTCGCTTCTCGCTAGTTTCTACCTTTTTGGCTTTTGCTGCCGCTGTTGCACGTTCATTTTGAAAACCAGCCAACAACAAATAGCATGAAAGAATGTTGCACCGACTGCGCAGTACTCTGCTTACTGTGTATAAATAGGCTTGAAGAGATTTTCAAATTGTCTACAAGAGTGGCGTGGCCAAAAATTGTATCTAACAGGAATGTGCATATTGGAGTATATTTTGCCAGTTTCGAGTCGGACCAATGCACGAGCCGAATATACTCCTTTTCATTTGCTGAACAGTGTATAAAAACCAAACAAAAACAAAATCGACGGACAACAACAAACGACAAAACTCGTTAAGTCTGTAAACGTGTTTTCGTACCTTTTCTCTTCTTATTTCTTTTCTACTTTTGTTGATCTCAACGGCGCACAATGGCCGCCATTTTGTTCGCTTGAAAGCAGCGGGCAAGCATCGGCTGGCAGCTCGCTGCTGCGATATTTCTGGTTTTCGAACTTCAAGCAAGTTGGCAACGCGCGCACTTCGCCATAGCCCTACACAAAACGTGGGGAACATTTCGATTCGATCTTGGAGATTATTTCCCAACGCTCGGGCTCTCTGAGTTGTACCAAGTTCGAAATGCCTTTGATAAAATGCCCATTAGTTCGAAATGTTGCTTGGGAACAGTCGGCGGTTTAAGTCCTTACTGAATTGTTAATTATTAAATTGTTTTTTTGTATATTATGCGTCCAAATCGTTATTGACAGAAATATATATTTTTGCTTTAATCTGTGATAAAAAAAAATCATGACAACAATTGGCAACAATAAGCAAATGACTTAAGCAACAAACTTGCAGACATTTAAATATTCGCGCAAAAGCAGGCAACACCTCTTGAAGAAATTAACATTGTAAGCTGTGACAGCAACCAGCGATGGGAATTTCCCCATGGTGCCTTGCCCAGATACACAACTTTGGTACTTTGCCGCACTGAACGGCTCTCTCGGCGCTCACTTAGCGCTTGACTGGGGTAATTTGTTTGTTCACCCAAGTGCTGGGAAATTTTACAGCCGCAGTGTTGCGCACGCTCTCAAGATCAACG
Source organism: Drosophila sordidula (assembly GCA_035047465.1). Taxonomy (NCBI): domain Eukaryota; kingdom Metazoa; phylum Arthropoda; class Insecta; order Diptera; family Drosophilidae; genus Drosophila; species Drosophila sordidula. The sequence goes on from JAWNPQ010000136.1 coordinate 15,567,096, forward strand.
GACGCTGCTGTCGCTGTCTCCGTCGCAGTCGCAGCCTCAAACAAGCGCTGCTTTTGTTGTTTTTTTTTTGGTTTCTCGTTCAACACATTCTCTTTTATTTGTTGTAATTTTTGTTCAAGTGAATTCGAAAAACTGCTGACAAGAGTTGAAACTATGAAAACAAACAAAACTATGAAAATTGCAAACGCTGGCAATAGAGAAAAACCACAAACTTAAATGAAATAAAAGAAAAAAATTAAGAAAATAAAAACTCTTGAGCGCGCCGCGAGCACACGAACCGTCTGCGAGTGTGTGTGTGCGAGAGTATGCAAGTGTGTGTGCGTGTGTGTCTGTGGCATTAAATAGAAGCTAAGCGCAAGCTGCTCAGAACCCAAAAACAAAGGCAAACGTTGAATACAAACAGGTGCAAAACATATATAAATTAAAGAGGCAAAAACAGTTTAGCAAGCGACAACAACAACAACAACAGTCGCTTAGGGCCAAGAAGAAGCGTTCGGCAAGGGTTGTCTTCTTGACGGACTGCTGCGGGAGTTTCCTTCGCTGCGGAAGTAGCCAGTGCGAAAGCCCAACCCCGGCGACGTCGCCATGTGCTAAACAGGGGAAGAAGAAGAAACCAAGCAACAACAACAACAGCAAATTCGCACAAATGGATACGGTGGCCATAAAAACGGCGCCGCCGCATGCGCCACTTGCCACAGCTCAGCAACAGCAACAACAACAACAGCAACAGCAACAACTGCAACGGCAATCATCGAACTCACCCGCAACAATTGGCGATAATGTATACAACAAAAACAACATCGGCGCCTTTTTCCAGACCTGCAAGGTAAGCCGAAGCAAAAGAAGAAGCAGTAACTGTCTACTGAGAACTGGAAGCTGTACCTGAATCTATAAAAACCCACCAAGGATTATGTTTCAAGCCCGGCTTCAACTGGGAACTCCCTCTTTTTGGCAAGCTATAAAGCAGAGCTTATAAAGCCCAAAGCGAACCTTGAACCACACTGAAAAATTTCAATATGAGTAAGAGTGCACTGGTCGGGAGTCTACTACTAGAATATACCCTATACTTAGCTGCGAGCGGCCCATGCATACACTGTTTCTTCTTTTCAAAGATTTTAATATGGACAATTCAATTTTCCCGATCAGGAATACATATATTTTTTGCGGACAGAAATGCTGACTGCTTCCTAAACAAACATTAAACTTTTTTCTATCAATTTTCAGTCAGTACAGGGTATACCAAAAATTACACATTTGTCCCAATTTAAAAAACTTGGCCTTAAAAACAAAGTAAATATGCTAACATTACAATTGCAGTAAGGAAGCTACAAAAGAAGTATTTGATGTAAATTATTGTTTCCAAATTGGTAAAAAAGGTTCGAACCCGGAACTCGGGTTGCATATAGATGCCCTTAGGTTCCATACTGAACCCATTAACCTTAAGCCTAAACGTGGGATTGAACCCCAAACCAAAACGTCAAGAATCTAACGTAGATTTAGAGAACTGGCTCAGGGTCACTTGTCTGGAGTTCAACTGTACTATTCTAAAAAAACTGAAAGAAATGTTTGTCATAAGCAAAGGTAAAAGCATTGCTCGAATGCTCGCCCGTCACAATGAACTGTCACATTAACATTAACCTTAAGCCTAAACGTGGGATTGAACCCCAAACCAAAACGTCAAGAATCTAACGTAGATTTAGAGAACTGGCTCAGGGTCACTTGTCTGGAGTTCAACTGTACTATTCTAAAAAAACTGAAAGAAATGTTTGTCATAAGCAAAGGTAAAAGCATTGCTCGAATGCTCGCCCGTCACAATGAACTGTCACAATTATGCGCTTTATTTACAACTTTTACGAGCAGCAGCAACAACAACAACAGTTACAAGAACAACAATAACAACAGCAATCGCTGCTGCGTGGGCTGCACAGAAATGGTAAAACAGAAATTGAAATTGAAATTCTAATGCAGTTGACAAGCCAGAAAAATTATGAAAAAACCCAACAAAACGTTCAAGTTGAGAGAAATATGTTACAGTAGTAATAATAATAATAGTAATAATACTTGTATTCTGTACTTGGCGAGCACTTTAATTGCTTGGTCATGAGTGCGGTCGGGGGCGAACAGCGGACAGGGGCACGCAGGTGTAGAGCAAGCCGAAGTGCGTGTTGCACTTGACATTTGCCTAGATTGAGCAGATAATTAATGAATAGACATGCCCCCTTGGGAGGGGAGGCATTTATAGTTATGCTCATAATCATTATGAGATAAAACCTTGAGGCATAAAACTGAAACTAGAATATATATATAGGAATACATTCTGCTAAGCAGCAATATTTTAATTTTAACGTGTATCATTTCAAAGATCTACAAATGCTGTGTACATGTGTATCCGAATAGCACATGCCCTGCACAAATAAGTTTAATTATATTAATCTGTTAAATTAAAGAATAGCTTGCGCTGCTGAGCTGCCTGCTTCTACCAGCTGCATACATTGGCACACTTTCAGCATACCCTCTCAATTAGTTTCAATGGGTACAGGGCATACAAAGATCGCAGTTGTTTCGGCTAGCGTGGTGCGCACTTAAGACAGTGCTATTATGCCACAGTTTGTGGCACCGGAAATGTGACAGAAACCCAAACAATAAACTCCCCGAGAATTGTCACTTGCTATACCCTGTACATGCGTGTGTTGTGTGGGGCATATCGTGAGGCTAAGGCAGCTGGAGCTGTCAAACAGTTGGGGTAATTGTCGTTAGTGTTGCTGCTGGTGCAAACCGTCGGGGCGCCCTAAGCCGCTGCTGCCGCCCGTTGTTGGCCATTTGCGAGTGGGTTTTGAGAGGTTTTTGGCCACATTATAGTTGGGGTCTTACATAACGAAAGTGCCGGCGACTGTGACTATAACTATGCATAACTGCGACTATTACCACTGAGTGTGTGTGTGTACGTGTGTTGTTTAACGGTACAGCAAGTGTACACCAGGCAGCGGCACATTGCGAGGTGGCAGCCTGGCCAGGCCCGCAACCCAAATCTTTCAAATGCACCCTTGAGCCGCAGGCACAGACACAAACAAATCGGGCCAAGGGACAACGCTCAGTGCGTATCCTGGGAACTGTTTGCTGCGCATGCGTGACCGAATAATGACAGCAGCAGCAACAACAACAGCAGCAACAGCAACAACTGCGGCTACCTGCTTAACTGGCGCATTTAGCTTGGGTCTCTACCTGTTAGTGATTTTCTATTTCCTTCGTTCTTGTTATCCTGGGAAACTGCACTTGAGCTGCAGCCAGACAAAGTTTGAAGGCAGCCATCCGCTGCTTATGCAATTGTCTCTCGTGCCAACTCGCTCACACGCTCGTGCTATCTCTCTTCAGCGCTGGGTTGCGCAAAAAGCCCCAAATAAAAATAAGCTGCAAATTCGTCTCATTTCTTTTGTCGCGAGCTTCGTTTAACATTTAATTTAATTTTCCGCGGCTGCCTTTTAACTTAATTATGTCAGTCAACGTTGCAGCACACACACAACCCACACACACACACACACACACACACACACACACACACACTCACAGACAGACAGCAATTGTTTTTGCTACAATTTCAATGCGCGGAAGCGGAGTTAAGGAGAAAAAAATTTAAATGCTTAAAAAATTGTATTTTACACATGAAACAAACAGTAGGAAAAGTACGTTGAATATGAAATACCCTTACTAGCTTGTTTCTATGGAAGTTGAATGATAAGATTTTGAATTGATGTTATAGATTAGCTCGATATAAGCAATTAAGGTTTATATACCTTGTTAGGAACAATGTTTTTCGTTACAAAACTAAGAGGCCCCCTGAAAGGGTATAAAAACAGCAACATTTATTTATAAAGATTAAATGGGATTTTGAAACGATTTTATGCTAATTGATTTCAATGATGCTGCGCTGAGGGGAGAGTGTGTGTGTGTGAGTGTGTGTATGAGGGAGGGGTGGGGTAATTTGTCACTAACAGCGACAGCAAATATGCGCAGCTGGGCAACGATTTCAAATTCATGCACGACCATATCAATAACAATAACAACAACTAGCACCTCAATAAATGTGATTTGAACAACAACAACATTAATGCCAGCAACAAGTGGGGCCTCAGCAACAGGTTGAGCATAAATTATGACCAAAAGCCAAAAGTATTTGCTTCTTCTTTTTAATTTGGACTTTTTATTTCGGTGGTTTCTGCTGCTGTGGCCAACTTTTCTTGCAGTTGTTGTTGTTGTTGTTGTCGTTGCAGTTGCTGCTTGAAGGGAAATTTGGTGTGCGTTTTGCTGAAAACTTTCACAAAGATTTGGGCTTTTCAAAACGAAAATTGATTGAATATTGTTTTTTATGTTTCTTTTCCGTTTGTCGCTGACTCGCAGTTTTAGTTTGTCGCCTAAGTCTTTTGTTTTTTGCCAATTGGCTGCTTTTTTGCTGTTTATGCAATGGAATAACCACAAAATGTGTGTAAAAGAACCACAAATTTGTGGGTTAGTGATGTGTCGGGGAAATGGAAAATGTTGACAGGAACAGGCGTAAGCAAAGTAGAAAACTGTCAGAGTTTAATTAAAGTTATATTAAATTAAGGGAATCGAAATGGTGGGTGTTATTATATTTCTCTTACCTAACGATACCTAGAGCCAAAGAGGAAGCACAGAGAGCGAGAGAGAGAGAAAGAGCGAGAGGGGGGCAATCGGAAATGGTTTCCTGTTTGGTTATTTACAAGATAATTAATCCACATCGATGTCAAATTGACATGTGCGCGACGTAAAAAGGCAACGCCAACTGCCCAAGAGGCCCAAGAAAGGAAGTCATTAACTCAACAACAGCGCTGTGTGTGCGTGTGTGTGAGGAAACAATGCCTAAATGATTTGGATAGCAATGACCAAAAACGAGCTGGGCTCCGGGGCAATTACGGATGGGCCATTAGCACGTGCTAAAAGCTACTGCTGCTGCTTGGACGTGGCCCAGATCCCTGCCCACATGGCCAGCTATCGGGGGCGTTGTCGCAACAAAAACAAGCCAATTAATGCGAGCCATTTAATTTAGTTTAGCTTCAGTTTAGTGAACAATTCTCCCAACTGCCGCGTGGGCAGCGATAACCCACGCCAGCAGTAGGCGCCTTCCAGTGGCCAGCGGAAGTGCAAGTCGAAGCTTGACAAATGCCTCGTTGCCCACACACGTGTCTTGGGTGGGGTGTGCGTGTGTGTGTGGCTGTGGCTGTGGCTGTGGGCGTAAGCTAGAGCCAAAACAATGCCCAACTCCATGCGAGTAGCCAAATGAGTCTGCTTACAAGTGTGAAAGGCCGCCCAACTGAGACAAGTGCGTAACAGCGCAATAAAGTCTCGGGTCCAGTGAAAGGTGGGCAGATTTGATGACCGGGTCTGTTAGAAATTCAACAGGTTGCAGTTGCAGCTGCAGTTGCGGTGCTAAGCTAAAACTCCTACGTAAGAAATATAAATAATAAATAAAATAATGAAGTTTCGAGTTCATGGAAGGTGGCTTTGCTAAAGCTTTATGATAATCCTTAGTCCATAACTGCTACATAATAAGATTTAACTCAAATTAAGTCTAGGCGAATGGCAGATAGACCAATACAGTCTCGAGTTCTTAGAAGGGGTTATTTGAATGCCATTCTCTGCTAGAGATGGAGTTCATCTGCTCCTATCCAGCATTCAGACGTAAATGTGAAAATCCTAGGTAATAAGACCCGATGCCGAGCTGATTAGATTATGCTGATGCTGGTTATTAGTGCAGTAGATACACTTAAACTATGTCCCTCTATCTGTTTGTTTCCATGCAAGCGTGAAATTCAGTTTTACGCCTATTCCAAAGAAAATCCGTTGCTTAACTAGAAAATTAGCAAAGTTTTTAACTTAAGTAAATAAGTTATGTGATTTTACGTTTCTGTTATATCTTTTGGTGGTCGCCGCAAATTACAATAATCCAGCCAAATAATGAACTTCTTTTTATTTGCGCCCAATCCTATGATTCCTTTAAAAAGTTTAGACAAGCGTCTCATGTCAGCCGTCTGGATTAGAGTACGTATAATCTCATTTCGTTTTGTCTAAGCTCGAAACTGGCTCGTGCCAGCCGAGTCGAGTCCAGGCCAGTTGAGTCTAGTCCAGGTTAGAATCGAGTCCCGAGAGCTGCAGCTGCGGCGCACTTTTGGTCGTTTTGGGTGCCCAAATGTGTGTAGCTTTGGTGGTTTTGTGGTTTTGTGGCCAACCGGTTATTCGATTATCTGTCGAGTGGCGCTGAGTCGCAATTGGAGTTGGAGTTGGATCTGGACCTGGAGTTGGCTGTTGGCTGTTGCTCCAATTTAATGGAAGGCGCTGCGTTAGACGCGTGTCACGTCCGATCCAAAAGAGTGTGTGGAGCTGGGTGAAGGGAACGCCAGCTTTCCGACAGCTGACAGCTTTCACTCCAACCGAATCTGAGCTGCAATTGCAGAGCTAATTTCTAGTCTCGCGTATCTCATTTTGCATAATTAGCTGGCAGACTGTCCACAGATCACAAATCTCCTTCTGGGTGCTGCTGGCGCCCAAGTCATGACTCATGCGGCCAAGTTGAACTCTGACAGCAACAACAACTTACAACTTTTGGCGGTGGCATCGTTAGGGCAACACAGCCAGCCACAAAGAAGCGAAACAAAACCAAGTAAAAGCGTTGCAGGGGGTGCGCGCGACTGCGCAATACTCTGTCACAATTGCAAGAGTGCCTGGTTTGTTAACTCCAAAATTGTGACGCCAATGGAGTTACTTTCAAAATGTGATTTTTTGATTCTAGCACTTTATCTAATGCAAATATTCGTCGCCAAGCTAATATGCCCTTTTACAGGTTGTGAACAAAGTATAAGAAACCAAACAACAACAACGACAATTGCGCCGCCAAACGACCAAAACGAGACGAAACGAAACTTTACGAATAACAACAAAAATATAAAAAGATCAAGAGTCGCCTGGCGGGTTTCGGGTGCGGGGCTCTTTACGTTTTACTACGTCTACTCGACTCGACTCGGCTCGGCTCAGCTCCATGCTGACTGCAGCAAATCTCTAAAGACACAGACCCAAACCGGCTGCGGCCCAGAAGCAGCCGGCAGCAGCAAAGCTCGACAACAAATCCGAAAAATACGTTGGCAACTTTGTGGCTGGCAACACTTTTGTGGCCAGCTACAAAACTGGTTTGCTTCGCTGTCGTTTTGGGCCACAAAACTCTTTAGCCAACTGGGCACTTGGGTTCTCTTGAGTCCAATACACACACACACACACACACAGTTGAGATCTTTGGCAAGATGGCGTCGGGGCAACCGGTTTAAGACTTTGCCTCTTGTTATACACACACAGAGATTTTGTGGAGATTTGCGCGCGTGTACCCCGCTGGCTTGAAGCGCCCCTCTACAACCTGGAGTCTCCCATAATAATCATTTTTCTTGTCTTTGCAGGTCTTGTGGCACTTGGACGCCTTTCGCCGCTCGTTCCGCGGCCTCAATCAGCACGTCTGCGGCGGCCAAGACTGCATATTCTGTGCGCTGAAGGTAAGTGGCAAAGCTAAACTTTTCGATATTCACTCAGCCTGGACACGAACCAGTCTTCCTTATTTCTACGCTTTGGCATTGCGAATGGTTTTTATTTTATTTTTTGTTTACAGGTTTTATATTTTTTCAATATAATGCATATTTCTTCAGCTGTAATTTAAAGACTGATAACGACTAGAGGGTTCTAATATCGAGAGCTCTGACATCCAGCGTACACTGTATTTACATTTGTAATTTTTGTATTCAAACCTAATTTTCAGCTTTTTATAAAATTTAATTTAACTGTCCAATATTTTCGTTGCCTACTTTTAGCTGCAGGCAATTTGTTTTGCACTTACTATTGCCTGCTTTTGGGGTGCCCACTTGATAATAAATCTGAAATAAAGTAATTAGTTGTCCAGGGTCAGTCTGGCAATTAAAGAGACGGCAATTTTCCCACTCTCATCTGTTCGTCTTCATCGTCTGCTTTTCGCGTGGATTTTCCTGTGCTGCTTGTTCACTTTAATTGCAGTGACGCCTTTCCTCCGTCCGACAGTTGCCAAATCATTTTTCACACGCACACACACACAGTACAAAGTGTGTGGCTCGTCAGGCTCATCAGCCTCGTCAGTCTCAAGTGCGTGTTTCCCATTTCCATTGCACGAAAATTCCCACAATTGCCAGCTAGTTGGGGGAGAATCCCTCACCATTTGCAGCTCGGCTCTGTGCATCTGCTGCTGCTGCAGTTCTTGTTGCTTTTGTTAGTTTTCGAGTTTTTCCCGTTGCGCAGAGACAAATCAAAAATCTGCCACCTTTTGAACTCTGACCAGAATGCCCGAGGAAACAAACAAAAAGATGCTGCTGCCAGTCACGTTGCGCCTGTACCTGCCCCCGCCCCTATCGCTGCCCCCGCTACCGCTCCTGTGCCTCACCTCTGGCAAGTCGTGCCTGCGCCCACTTAACAGGGCGTTGACAGCCACGGAGCGTATCCTGCGCGTTATCCTGGCGTCGAACTGAATTGCCAGTTACGCCAGACGTTGATTAATGTTTAATGTGGCCCGTTTAGTGTCATGTTCAGTTCTCACCCAATTATGCAAATCGCGAGCCAACCAACCGAGCAACTGGCCAATCCACCCCCTGACCCGGCATGGAAAGCCAGAAAGTTTGTTGCTTGAGTCTTTCGTTTAGGCCTCGCAAGCAGTCGAGGCTCAGAAGTCAATAAACTTCAGTCTTGGCGGCGTATCCTCCTCCTACAACAACAACCAATTTCCATAAAATTAAAGAAGAAGAAGAGGAAAAAGGCAGCAGCAAAGAAACGTTTGCTAGAAATCAGGCTGGAAAAGCGTTGGGCACTGGGCAGCGCTGATGATGATGATCGTTTGGGCAGAGCAACAACAACAACTGCGCCAGCAGCAGCAGCAGCAACAACACGCAGCAGCCACATCTTCTGCATGTTAACCCGTAGGCAACAGGCAGCTCGTGTCGATGACGACGACGTCGCTGTGGAAAACTCAGCGCCTTTAAGACGCGACTGTACTTTTCGAGGTTCGTGGCTGAGACAGAGCAGAGCACAGCGCAGCACAGGGTGTTCCCAGTTAGCGACTCCTGTGCGCGCTCTCTTGCTCGCTGCGCTCTTCCTCTGTCTTCCCCCACCTCCCTCTCTCTGTCTCTCTCTCTATTGTTGATGACGTCGTCGTTTGCTTTGGCAGAAGTGGAAAGTGTTCCAGCGCCGCGCTCTGCGCTACCTCCTCCCCCGTTCCCGTCCCCAAGCGCTCCTCTCACCTGCCGTCGCTGCGCTTTGCTCTTCTGCCGTTTGTTTGTTCGCCTGTTTGTTTTGACTCCGGGCCGCTGCCGCTGCCGCTGCTGCTGTTGTTGTTGCCGCTGCGCTTTGTTTTCTCGTGCCCCTTTTGATACCCTGAAAAGGGGTATTATTATTTAGTTGGAAAATGCGTAACTCCATAAGAAAATAAATATATTCTCGAAGAGAAACTCTAGTGTTTAAGATATTTTACCTTAACTTGGCACTAACAACTTTACGATATCTAAGCAAATATATAAGCAAAATCTGCCTCTATTTAAACAGAACCAAAGAACTGTGAGGGTATTTAAACTTCTACACCCCCAAAGTAAGTGTTTTTCTCTTGTTACCTTTGCCCGATCGCCGGTTGTCATAGAGCCGTCGACTGTGGCTGTTGACGCTCCCCACTTGTTTCTTGTGTTTGCTGCCACATATTAAACGACGACGGCGACAACAACAACAACAACAACAACTACAACTGGCAACCCCTTTGCGTTTGGTTCTTTTGTGCTGTTCTTGTTTGTTGGGCTTTGCATTAATTATCTTTCTGTTTCTAGCCGCTGCCCCTGCCCGCTTGCTTTGCCGGCTTTTCCACTTGTCGCTGATAAATTAATTTACCTTTAGCCAACCCCTCCCCCTACCTGCTCCATCCCGCGAGCAGCCCACACCCATGGCCATTTCGATTTCCATTTCCATTTCCATGCGCGTTCCCAGTTCCTAGTTCTGGGTTCCCAGTTTAATTATGAGCAGCAACTAAGAGTTGACTCACTCGCCCGTCACAAACACAGAAGAAGAAAAAGCAGAAGGCGAAGGCGAAGACGTCTGAAGACATTGCCCCTGTGAGAAACTCCCACGCCAACAAGCAACAGCCACAATTCAGATCGCAATTCAGATCTGGATCTGCATCTGAATATATATAGCATGTGGGTTCAGTGCCACACTTAGAGAAAAACCTTGATTCAAGTTCGGGTGTGAATGGAATAAGACTCAAAGGGTATTTTGTTTTTCAAATTTTAGACAAAAAAAAAAAAACAAACATATCTTGGTTTAGCACTAAAATACCTAAGTACCAAGAATTTTCATGGAAATAAGCGCAGTAAAGAATAAATAAATAACAGAGGTAAAGATTTCTTAGATATTTAATCTTGTTTTTGGACCTCTGGCTTAAAAAGTTGTTCCTAGCTTAAAGTAAAAAAACAATTGATTTTAATTTTAGTAAATAATTTCTGGATTTTTTTCCAAGTGCAATTTAATTGTTTCCCATTTTCATGGCCACTTGGTTTTTGGCTTCTTGGCTGCACTCGCTATTCCTCTCTCTCTGCCTCTCTTTATTTATGTCTATCCCGCCTAAATGAAAAATCGTCTCGTCAAGTCTTTAAGTGAAATTTTAACGCTTCAATGCGCAATTCCCACAAGTTAAACCTCAACCTCAAGCCGAACCTCAAGCTGAACCTCATGCTGAATCTCGAGTCTGAGCCGACTCCTGTCTAAGGACAAACTCATTTAAGGGCGCGACGAGCCAGGCAACGTTCCAAAATGGCCAATTGATTTTAAGCATTTTTTCTCTGAATTTGATCATCAGAAAAGCAGCAGGAGAAAGAGCAGAGTACAATGACTCGTTGTCTGAGTAGATGATAATGACGATGATGATGATGTTGCATCTGAGCTGTGAGGCCTGTGCCACTTTGATAACGTTTGTTGCTGCGCTCTTATCGCACTTGGACTAGACCCGGGCTTTATTTACCTGTTAAACATCTAATCTCGACTGCATATCAAATCCGAGAGCAAACACTGCGCTCACTCGAGTCCAGCCCTTGAGTGCGATTTGGGGTTTTATTTTTATATTTTTGGGCTGTGATTCGTTTATTCATTTGTTTGCGGGCGGCCATAAAATGAAATTAACATGAACATCAACGTGAACAATTCACAAAGCAGCGGCACGGCGGCCATTAACACTCGGCAACGGCAACGGCAACGGCAACGGCAACATGCTCATCATCTGATTCGGATCATCATCATCATTATGATCAGTGTGCTGATCAGCGTAAAGCACGAGCATGCCGGCGTTAATGAGTCCAGGAGCAGCGCTCAACTGACGACTGGCAACTGGCCTCGTGTAAGTGAAAACTGGGCACATGCCAAGCCGAGCACATGATGCTAGGGAGGAGGCTGTGGCTCTGTCTGTGGCTGATTCATCTTGCCCGCTCTTCCAGTTAAATCTCGCACAATCTTCAGCTGTGGCCTACACTTCACAAAACGATGAATAATCGCTTGAAAAAAGGCGCCAGAGGCAAATTACTTTACTTAAAACAAAAGCGTTCGTCTTAATCTCAAGGTTTTATTTTAAATTTTTAAACATGGCATCAAAGTGAAGTACATTTTTATAATTTCCATTTCCTTTTTATTATATTAGAAAAAAAAAACAAATTTTCATTTTTATACACAATCCAATTTTATTGTGTTACTTATAAGATTTTTTTCTAAAAATCTTTTTCGATTTATTTTATTAAAAAATGTAAATCACTATTTCCTATATCAAATTTATTTATTTAATATTTATGTGTGGTATGAATATAATTTTTTGACTCGTATTTATACTGTATATGTACATAGATGCATACATATATGTATATAACTTTATATTTAAATTTGCATCATATATAATAATTACTCGCATTTTGCTTAATTTACGACATCGACGTGTTGAGTGAAGGTTGTGCCAACCCACAGACAACTGCGCGCCGCAAACAAAGAGCATGAAATCAGCGCTTATCGGACACGATTCGTGAATTTTTCCACATTTTTCGCTTATTACTAACCATGGGAACCAAAGATGGGCGGCAATCAGTTGCATCTATCGATTAGTTGGGCAATTGGAGGGCAAAAAAAGCTCGAAAGAAATCATATGTCTTTTCAATGGGTTGCGTTTTGAATAGTTATATTTGCAACACTTATAGATATATATATATATATATGTTTTAGATAAAGCTGTCAAGTATTTCCTGGAATATAGGGACATGCCACTTGAAGGAAAAGTGGCTTGGTTGTCAACGCTATTTATTTAAATTGAATCTACAAAAAATAGTTGCGTTGTAATATCGTCTTTAGTTTCTTGTTTTTATATGCCATAATGTTGTGTACGTACGTGACTTTTTTTACTGCATAATTTACTTATTTTTTGCTTTAAATTATTCAATATACGAGCTTATATAAAGTATTAAAATAATAGTTGGCCAATGTTTAAGAGAAAACACAAGCAAATTTTTATTTTCCAATTAAGATACAATTGCTACAAGAAGCAATTGTATGTTTATATCACTTTTCGCGGCGTTAAATCTTGGCTTATTTGCTACATAAAGAATCTAAACTGTTATTATCTCTTTTCATATTTCCTAATACGTCGTAGTCAATCAATCAACGTTATGATACATATGCCCAGCTTGTCCAAATAGATATGCCTTGGCTTCAGTTTAGTTGTTCGTTCTATCAAATGCCCAGCCCTGTAAGATCTAGTCATTGCTGTCAGCTCTTGGGGATTTGCTAAGCTAAGCTCCCCCTCCCCCTCGGAACATTTAGGCCCAGTGCCAATCAATCAAATGTTGGGTGTAAAATGGCCACATTACACGCAGCCGCCGCGTGAGTCACAGAGTGGATTCAATTGGTGGGGAGTATTGTGTGGAGTGAAATGGACTGAGATGCAGCAACAGCTCCGCTGGCAACAACAATGCAATCCATTTATGTTTCTGTGTCTGTGGGTTTTGAGTCATGGGCCAAGTCATGGGCCGATAAAACCACCAAGTAAAAAAAGAAGAAAAAGAAGACGCTTTTAAATATTGTATGTTGTGCAGAGAGGAAGAGAGATAGAGAGAGGGAGAGAGAGGGGACAAGCAACAAAAACGTGCAACATGAACGTGCTGTGGCTTACTTTTCACCTACAACAAGACAACAACAACAGCAGCAGCAGCAAGTTGTGATGCCGCTGACTGAACCTTGTCTTTTAGGCCGTGTTGTTGGGTTTTTTGTGGGTTTTTTTTTGGTTTCTGGGTCGATCGATTTGATGCTGTGTCGATGATCAGGCGATGCGCCTCTTGGTTTCAGTGGAACAGGCCCATTTGGCATAGCAGAAGCAGCGGTGATTTAGGCGCGATTTACGTGCGGCTTGCTGGCGATTCTCTAGCGTTTTGCCACTCGCTATGTTGCGGCATTTCCGTTCAATGCTGACTCAGCAGCAAGACATTGGCCATGGCCAAGAAGTCGCGATGTCGAATTCGAATTCGAACGCGAACACGAACGCGAACGCGAACTGTGGCCAGTTTAGGCGGTTGTTTAAGCAGAATTGTCTGCTCGGTTTCTAATGCCAATTAAGGCGAATGTTGCCCGCAGCCACGCCCACAGCATCCCAAACAACTGGCGACTGATTAACTGGTTTTGCGCGCCGTAGCCCTTTTTGCTGCTGTCAATCGATCGAGTTGAGTTTTGCGCCATTTCCATTTTCATTTCCATTTCCATTTGTCATTTGAACAGACGCAAATCTGTGGGCATCCAAAGACAGGGTGATCCAGGCGAACGCGAGAGAGCGCGAGAGACTTGTTTACCTGCGCGAACACGTTTACCTGTTTACCTGGCTCGGCCTGGCCCACTGCAACACGCAAAACTCCCCCGAAATTCGAGTTGCTGGCTCAGGTGAGTCTCTGGCCGAGAGCGAGCGTTGATATAACAGAAGTTCTTGTCTCTATTGTCTCGTCGCGCAAACCGGTTCGCTCTCCCAGTCTCTCTCTCTCCCTCTCTCTGTGTGTTGAGCGCGCTCGCTCGGGGCCCGCGCTTGGCCAGGCCAACACAAACGAGTTTCAGTTGCGAGCCAATTTTAGTAGCGCGTGGACGTCCCAGCGCGCGAATCAATCGAAACACGCTCAAACACACACATTCAAACAACAACCAAAAAAACTCGAATATCGAAACGGGAATTCAAATCTCTGGCAAAAAACGAATCTTAAACGAGAAGCTAAGAAACGCGCGCGCGCTGAAAAACGTAAATCAAAATTGGTTTCTTCGAGTACGTTTTAAACGTTTTGTTTCTGCATTTTTTGTTTGTTCTCGTGCAAAAAGTGCCCAAAAAGCTGAAAAGTTGAAAAGTTGTTGAAACAAGCAGCACAACAACAACAAGTTTCTATTGTTGCTACCAGTTGGGATTTAAAACAGCAGCAGCTGCAGCAAGAAGCAGAAGCAGAAGCAGAGACAGCCTCAATCAGGCAAAATGTCAGCGTAAGTTTTGAGCGTTTTGGCCACATTTGCTGCGCTTCCAAGAGGTTTGCCAAGTAAACAAGCACAACTTAAGCCACTAGAAAATCCAGTTGAGCATTTCATGAACAATATTGCATTATCTTGGCTAGATTTGGCCTTTTGTCTTGACCAAAAACAAATATTCAATAAACGGCTTTAACTAGCCGTGGGGCCCGCACACAGTTCCGCTAGCTTTTAGCCGTTTCTGTCGTCTCTTGATTTGGCCTTTTGTCAGTATGTAAATTGTGCTCGCCAGCCTTCGCTGCGCATCTAATGGCGGCAGCACCACAGTGGGCCAACTCGTGTTTATGATTTGATTCTTGGCTTATTAATCGACTCTGTCAAGCGGTGGTTCACTGGCTTTTTTCTCAGGCCACGGGCCTTTCCCTAGGGAAAACGTGCGCCAGCCAAAAGCACGCGATGGGCCCAAGCACTAGGCAGCACTTGTGTGTGTGTGTGTGTGTGTTTGAGTGTGTGTGGGTTGGGCTTTGGCAAATTTGCATTGCGCGGCCATTAAAAGCGGGCAGCTAACTGCAACTAGCTGCCCACTTGACATGCAGGCGACGCGCCAAAACAAAAGACTCAAGCAACGAACTCGCCTCGACTCGAGCGTTGCCTTTTGGGCATATGTCACAAGTCCAACCTGTTGCTGTTATTATTATTATTATTGTGGGCAGCATAAGCGCCTGCAGACGCATATTAATAGCCTCCCCCGCACCCCCCCCTTCTTTTAGCTGCCTGTGGCATTCTTAAGCAAGTGCCACCAAAATATTTATGGTTAATTCTTGAAATGCTGGCGCATGTTCAGCATATGTAAATGCTTGTGTGTGTGGCTCCAGCTCCGTCTCCGGCTCAGCCCCCACTTGAGCCACTTGGCCAACTAGTCAGCCAGCCAGCCAGCCCATTTGGCAGCCGTCTCACGTGCCGCGAACAAGTTCTTTGCTTATTAAACGCTTACGTCCACCCCCACCGCGCACACCCCCCGCCCCTTGGCTGTCTGCCAAACTGACAGTCGATACAAAAGCTGAGAAGCCGTTGCTGGAGTGGAGCTGAAGTGGGACTGGGCGGGGTTGCAAGATAATATCTATCTTATGCCCAGCTGCAGTGTAGCTATCATTTTGTCGTTATCCGAAGGGTATTCTAAAGGGTATTATAAATCAGTTGTGAAATGAGTGAAGCACAGAAGGAGACAGCTGTGAGTAGAGCAAAGTATTTGTGTATACTCTTGATCAATGTCAACAGTCGAGTCCATGAGTCCATTCTCGTCTGTCTCCATGGCTTGATTGGCTTGATCGGATCACCATATCTACCATAACTACGTAAATATAGCGCCTATTTTCTATATGCCTCCAAGGGTATTGCATATTCGGTGCCCCGATAAAAACAATTTGTACTTGTTTTTGACTAAAATTTGTATGTGACTTTGGCTTTCGGCATGACGCAAGTGTGCACTGTTCTCACATTTATCGCTCTCTACCTGCCGTTCGTTCCACTGCGGCCATCTGCCAACTGCAGATACAACAAAAGCAACAGATACAACTGTCGCACAGGTCACTCTCAGCGCTCAGCGTTTAGCTATAGATACAATTGGCAATCTCAGCTGCTGCTGCTGTGAATAGATCTCGCTGGGGTTTCTTTTTATTTGTATTTTTGGTTGCTGTTGTAATTGCGGAAGCAGCTACAAAGCAACAGCAGATACAACAAGAACAACAACAAGAATAATGGCAACTGCCATTAGAATCATTTAAGCAAATACCCGACTTGAAGAAGGGAAGCTGCTGGAGGTGCCGAAGGGGATGCCTGCATTAAAAGTGCGCAAAAGCCCCCGCTTGATCAAAGCATAATGCCATAAATCAACAACGGCGGCGACAACAACAACAATTATATTAATAAATGGGAATATAAAAAATAAATAAAGAAATAAACAAAAGCAGCAAAAAATGAAATTAAAAATGAATAAAAGTCAACGCAGGCAGCTGGCAAGCTGTTAACTCGTTTTGCATTTGGCTTGAAGCGAGCGGATAAAATACGAAATATATCGACAGCTATCTCACATACATAGGTGTTTGTATGTGTGTGTGTGTGTGTGTGTGACAGTTTCAAGGACTACCAGTAAACTGTTCGCTGTGGCTAAAAACTCAATTCCACTCAGTTTCGCCATTTGACAGAACGGTTTCAAGTGCTGGCAGCAATAATTACAACAACTACAACAACTGCAGCAACAACTACTCCCAGCTCCCGAGTTTGCCCATACGGTTACTCGGCCGCTTTTAGCCATGACCAGCAAAATCGCAAATCACTCGAATGTGTTGGCCAATTGTATGCCACTTAATTACGACAAGGCTCGCTAGCCCAAGCCCAAACGCAATCTCAGTGATTCGCCAGCAAATGTTTTGGCCACTTGCGGGGCCCAAAAAACTAATTGAAACTAAAAAGCGTGAAGCGCGTCTCCCAACTGAACTAATTAACATGCAACTGCTGCCGACCCACCCAGCGACCAATTGCAGCAATAAGTCACATGCATAAGCACACGTATTTAGCCATTAAAAGGCCCCTTGTGACACAACCCGCACACACACACACACACACACACACACACGCACACACTCGCAACACACACTCATCGAAATGAGCTGGAAAAATAATTAACTTCAAATAAGAGCGGCGCCCAAAAAATAAAATACAAAGCAACAACTACAATAGCTACTACAACTACAAGAACAACAACTACTACAGCAACAACAATTACAACTACAACTCCAACTGCAGCAACAGTTGTGCCAACTGTCCCAATGCCCACTTCCGGTGCGGGGCTTTTCCGTCAATTAAACAGTTTTTCACTTGAAAGGCAAAAAAAAAAAAAAAACACACACAGAAGTGGACACGTTGCAGTCGGGTGTAAACAACGGTGCAATACTCTTGTTTATCAAGCAAGACTATAGTTACTCTATAAACACTGATCAAGAATATATCTTATATACAGGCACAATTATTATAACCTATTTGATTAATGGGTTAGTGACTTTAGAACTGCCAGCACGTTAAAGTGCCTTCCAAACTGTTATATAAATTTGATTGATTTAGAGGATATTATCAACCAGTCAAATTGGTTGACATTAACCGCCAAGCTGCGGGATATACTATATAAACTCGTTATCACTTTGTGAATTGAGTAAAAACCCACACACCTTAAGTGCCCGCAACCTATGCTGGGAAGTAGCTGGAAATATATTATATATACAGCTTTCTAGATATATGCAAATCAGCAATAATTAATGCTTAAATATGTTAATCAGTCGGCAAACAGTTTAACCAGACACTCAATCATTCATGCAATGCGCATTCAAGTGCATTTCCAATCAACATTTGGCCAGTGCCTAATGTACAGTCGCGGTCAAATGAGTTGTCACACCCCGAGCTGAAGGCAAGCGTGAAGAGAAGAAGAGGAAGACAGAGTAACAAAAGCAGAGCGCCAAAAGTTGACTCAGTTGGAGCCTGTTGACAATTGTCAAGTGTGCTGTATAATAGCAGCAACAACAGCAACTTTAACAAATGTGAATACGAGTAATAATATGGCATAATATATTTTGTAGACACGAGTATATTTGGGCTGGCCCATTCTTGTTGTTGTTGTTGTTGTTGTTGACTGACACGACAGCTTGAAAAAAAGATTAATTTAAGAACAACAACAACAGCAGCAACAGTTGTAATTGGCAGTGCTAAAAGCAAAAGTGAAAAGCCTTTTATGCCATATGCCGCATATGGCGCGTCACTTGGACGCCGCTCTATGCGTTCCCCCCTCCTCCGACACGCCCCTCTCCCTTGTTCTGCTTCTGTGTGTCAGTTTCTTTTAAGTGCGCCTCAGTTTTCAAGGCGTCGTCAGCAATTGACAGTTGCCAGTTGCCAATTGCCAGCAACAGATCTAGATCCAACTCCAGCTACGAATCCAGCGGGCAGCCCAAAAGGCCCTCTATGTAACTTTAGAGCTGTCTTGCTGCTACAGTGGACGCTCAATAATTGCGTCTCCTTCTGTGTGCCGAAAGTAAGGCAAATGATCGGAAAATTCCAATTGCTATGCTATACGAATAAATGTGACTAAATTTGTTTTATTTACTTCAAATGAATTCTTTTGCAATATATTTGAAACTTTTTGCAGACAATTAACTTTATTTGTTTTATTTGCCATATGAATTATACAAGTTCTTTGTCAATTAGTTTTGTATTGTTAACAAAGGAAGCCACTTTCAGTCGAAATGTTTTTACTGGGCTCTGTTAGCGAGCGTCCACTGTAGTTTATACGGCGCCCGAACACTTGCCGCGTCGGCAGTTTTTGTTTGCAATTTGCAATTTGCAGTTGTCAACTTGCAATTTGATTTTTGACACACAAAGCACACACACACGCTCGCACACACATTCAGAAAGCGCCCTGTGAATATGTGGGGGCATTTGGTGCTTCGAACTTGGGGGAGCTGAGCTAGACCGGTTTGTTGGCCAAAAAACTTTCGGCCCGTTGCCAAAATGAGGTCGTTGTCAAAAGCAAAAGCGAAAGTTCAATACGTCTGGTTCTGGTTTTCCTGGCCCTCCTCGCTTCCCGGTCCCCGCTCTCCGCTCTCCGCTCGCCGCTCGCCGCTCTCCGTTCACCTCTCACCTGTCGTCCGTCCGGCGTTTTAGGGTGTGCCAAAACTAGCCGCGTGCCGGCCAAAAAAACTGATGCGCAGCCCGTGCAGCTGTTAGCGGTCATTAAGCCACCAAAGCGACAGCACCACCAACTGTCTGCCGTGGTGGTTCGCGTGACCAGGCGAAGTCCAAGTTCAAATCGGTTTCAATTGGCAGCTCGAGTTGGCATTTGCGGTTCTTCTTCTTCTGCGTGCGCTCTTCGAGCTAATTTGGGCACTTGCGGCTTCCTTTCCCTTCACGAGCCAACCAAACAAACGTTGGGGGCTGACGCTTCACTTTTGCCCCTGCATACCCTGTGCGCATGGAGTACGAGCTTAAACGGGTGTTCTGGTCTGGTGCCTGGGTATGGCAGGCTGCCAGGCAGCTGGATAAATCAAATTTTGAATGGATATCCCCCTAAATTAATGAAATGAAAGAAAATACCCTAAGCCCAATTCTTGTTTCTAATTAGTTGTCCTTTAAATATCTAAGTTGAGCTCCAAAAATGTGATGGCTGTGTGCACAGGGTATTTGCCGGTCGGGCAGCCTCGACTGCTGGCTTTTCGACTTGTTCTCGTTTTGCACTTGTTCGATGCAGTTTTTATGTGTTGCTTCGCTTTTACATCCACTTCCGTTTGCGTACGTCAGCGTCTTTTGCATGTCGCTTCCGCGCCCGCTCCCCGTCCCCCTCTGCCAGCTATTGAAATGCGTTTAGTCAGCCACCGCATCGTTATCGCACTTAATCGATGTCGCCATCATCATCACCATAATGACCACTGCCCTCATCGTCATTATCACGGTCTTCGTTGTGGCTGTTATCGTTTCTCGGCAAACTGTGAAGCGAAGCTCGGCTGAATTTGAATTCGCATTTGAATCTGCATTTGAACTCTTCTTCTTTCCCAAGCAGAGCCGCGCCAGGCGTCCGCATTAATTAGACAGCGCCAGCCGCGCAGCCAGTCAAGCAGGCAGCATGATAAAGTTTCGCTACAAGCGGAAGGAGCCCAGCAATGTGGTCGCCATCGCCAACTCGCCCACATCGGCAGCGGCAGCGGCAGCGGCAGTGGCAACGTCGCCGCAGCTGCAGCAGCTGATTAGCAACAACGGTACCTTGCCGCGCAGCAGTCCCCGCAAGCTGCTGCTCGAGGGGGGCGAGGGGCACAAGTCGGCGACGCTGACGCGCCAGAGCAAGCAGAACGTCTGCGCCCTGGCCAAGGTCTCCAGCAGCGTGGAGCTGGCGGTGCTCGGATACAACAGCAGCAGCAGCCTCAACAACAGCATCAGCATCAGCAACAACGCAACTGCCGCCGAGCGCGATCGCTGCATCAATGCGGTCATTGTAAGTCCTGGAGTCCAGCTGCCAGCTGCCATTTGCAATGCCTAGCGATAGTTCCTCTAGCAGTAGCCAATAGTCTTCTAAGTGCTCATCCTACTCCACTTCCGCAGGAACTGTTCCAGCAGCTGCAGACGAGCTCGGAGCCAGCCCTCTGCCCGGAGCCCCTCCGGCGTGCGCTGGCCAGTGGGCCGCTGGCGGGACGGCGCTTTCCCCTCGGCTGCCTCGGCGACGCCGCCGAGTGCTTTGAGCTCCTGCTCCATCGCGTCCACTCGCACATCTCGCCCGACGACGGCGACTCCTGCGAGTCCCCGGCGTGCATCGCCCACCGCCGCTTCGCCATGCGCGTCATCGAGCAGAGCGTCTGCAAGTGCGGCGCCAACTCCGAGCAGCTGCCCTTCACCCAGGTAAGTGCACCACTTGATCAGCCACACGCACGCCTATTCAAACAGTTAGTCAGTACACAGTAAACAATTTTGGCTTAGAAATTTAAAAAATGTGGGTTTTCTCTTTTGTTAGCTTTATTAAGGTTAAATTTTGAAAAACATTTTTTTTCCCAAATAAGTAATGTACTCCCCACATGATTTTTTACCAAAAAAATTCGAAAAAAATTTATTTTTCATATTGAATATATTTGAAATGCTGAATTAATCTAGGGGACAAATCATGATCAAAATGCCATCAAACTTGCAATTCGGTTAAGTTTTGACAAAGTTATGAGAGTTAGAAATATGAGAGCTATGGTTCCGAGAGCTTCACTTGTCAAAATTTTTGTCAATTTTGGCATGATTTTTGACGAAAAATTTGACCCCCTCAGAACCACTTTTAATGTTGTTTTTTATACTAATTGTGACAACCACAATCGATTAAAAACAAAAATTTGCAAATCTAAATTTTGAAAAATAAATTTTTTCGAAAATAAGTAAGGGGGGAGTACATGATTTTTTACCAAAAAAATTCGAAAAAAATTTATTTTTCATATTGAATATGTTTCAAATGCTGAATTAATCTAGGGGACAAATCATGATCAAAATGCCATCAAACTTGCAATTCGGTTAAGTTTTGACAAAGTTATGAGAGTTAGAAATATGAGAGCTATGGTTCCGAGAGCTTCACTTGTCAAAATTTTTGTCAATTTTGGCATGATTTTTGACGAAAAATTTGACCCTCTCAGAACCACTTTTAATGTTGTTTTTTATACTAATTGTGACAACCACAATCGATTAAAAACATAAATTTGCAAATCTAAATTTTGAAAAAAAAAATTTTTCGAAAATAAGTAAGGGGGGAGTACATGATTTTTTACCAAAAAAATTCGAAAAAAATTTATTTTTCATATTGAATATATTTTAAATGCTGAATTAATCTAGGGGACAAATCATGATCAAAATGCCATCAAACTTGCAATTCGGTTAAGTTTTGACAAAGTTATGAGAGTTAGAAATATGAGAGCTATGGTTCCGAGAGCTTCACTTGTCAAAATTTTTGTCAATTTTGGCATGATTTTTGACGAAACATTTTACCCCCTCAGAACCATTTTTAATGTTGTTTTTTATACTAAATGTGACAACCACAATCGATAAAAAATATAAATTTGCAAATTTAAATTTTGAAAAAAAAATTTTTTCGAAAATAAGTAAGGGGGGAGTACATGATTTTTTACCAAAAAAATTCGAAACAAATTTATTTTTCATATTGAATATATTTCAAATGCTGAATTCATCTAGAGTTCAAATCATGATCAAAATGCAATGAAACTTGCAAATCGGTTTACGTTTGACAAAATTATGGGAGTTTGAAATATGAGAGCTTGGGATATATGTACATATATTCCAAGTTCCGTGAGTTTATTGCAAATTTGGTCTTAAATTCAAGTCAAGAAGTTTTCAATGAAAATTCGAAGAATGTTTTGAGCTCAAAGTGAGGCGAATTTCAATTGAAGGCACAAATTTTTTGCCGTGCAGCCACTGACGCAAATGAGCTGAGCTCGTGGTGTGAGCTTGGAACACCTGCAAGTAAATTGTAAAATGTAAATTGGACAGAGCAGGGACCAGTTCGGACTAGGAACAGTTAGACGCTGCCGGCTGCCAAACGGGTTTGGGCAGAACGTGAACCTGAGCGGGCGGCGGGGCGAACCAGTTGTGGAACACCCACAACGGGAGGAACTAGTCCCCCACTAGCATGGATCCCACCTTGCAACGCTTTTTAACGCTCCCCTCTTCCCGCAGATGGTGCACTACGTGTCCGCCTCGGCGCTGACCTCGCAGAAGAGCCTCGCGCTGCAGAACCACCAGCAGCTGAGCTTCGGCCAGCTGCTGCGCGCCGCCGGCAACATGGGCGACATTCGCGACTGTCCGGTAAGTGGTCAAGTGGCCAGCCCACATGCTCCCACAATGGCTAATCCTCATCTTCGCTTCCAATAGAACACCTGCGGCGCCAAGATCGGCATCTGCCGAGCGCTGCTCAACCGGCCGGACGTCGTCTCCATTGGCATCGTGTGGGACTCGGAGCGGCCCGCCGCCGACCAGGTGCACGCGGTGCTGAAGGCCGTCGGCACCAGCCTGCGCCTGGCGGACGTCTTCCACCAGGTCAGCGAGCAGCGCTGGGCCCAGCAGGCGCAGCACGAGCTGGTGGGCATCGTCTCCTACTACGGCAAGCACTACACCACCTTCTTCTTCCACACGAAGCTCAAGGTGTGGGTCTACTTCGACGACGCCAACGTCAAGGAGGTGGGCCCCAGCTGGGAGGGCGTCGTCGACAAGTGCAGTCGGGGCCGCTACCAGCCGCTGCTGCTGCTCTACGCAGTGCCCCAGCCGCCCAGCTCGGCAGTCGCCGGCTCGGGCTCGGGCTCGGGCTCGGGCTCGGGCCTGGGCCTGGGCCTGGGCTCCGGCGCCGTCTCCGTCTCGGGCCCCAGCTGCGGCTTGGAGCGGCGCGCCATCACGCCCAGCCCGGAGAAGCCGAGCTTGGGCTGCAGCAGGCGCGCCATCACGCCCACGCCCACGCCCCTCAACGACTACCAGAACCTGAGCGTCATCCAGAAGAGCATCTTCCCGGCGCCGCTGCCCGGCGCGCAGGCGGCCGACGAGACGGACGCCTACATCAGCCGGAAGACCGTGGAGCACGTGCTGAGCGCCCAGTACCAGAACCTGAGCGTCATCCAGGACAAGATCGCCGCCG
Organism: Drosophila sordidula; assembly: GCA_035047465.1. Lineage (NCBI taxonomy): Eukaryota > Metazoa > Arthropoda > Insecta > Diptera > Drosophilidae > Drosophila > Drosophila sordidula. The sequence continues at coordinate 15,590,866 of JAWNPQ010000136.1, forward strand.
CCGCGTCGGCGGACAAGGAGGGCGGCTTCCTCAACCGCAAGCCCATCGAGGCCATGCTCAGCGCCCAGCTGGCCCGCCGCCAGCACCTCCAGCTGCAGCGCAGCCACAGCGCCGAGTCGAGCTCGGGCCACGCCAGCGGCGCCTCCAACGGGAGCTCGCCGCCCAGCGACGGCCTCACCATCCCGGAGCACCTCAACCAGCCGCGGCGGCGCGACTCGGGCAACTGGTCCGGCGACCGCAACAGCGCCAGCTCGGCCAGCTCCACCACGCTGGACAACCCCTATCTCTACATGGTGGCCAAGCGGGGCGTGGCCGCCGTGCCGCAGAGCCCCACGCGGCACGGGCTCGCCCACGGACACGGACACGGACACGCCCATGGACATGGACATGGACATGGGCACGGACTCGCGCACGGACTCGCACATGGCCACGGGCTGCCCTACGACGCGGGCTACGACTCGTTCTCGCTGAGCTCGACGGACTCGTACCCGCCCAAGCACGCGCTCAATCCGCAGCTGGCCAAGATCCCAGAGGCGGGAGCGGGGGCGGGGGCGGGGGCGGGCGCCGTCGCGAGCGCAGCTGCTGCCAGTGCAGCTGCCCACGGACACGGCCCGGGTCTGGCCCTGTCCGGCGACTGCGAGAAGCTGTGCCACGAGGCGGACCAGCTGCTGGAGAAGTCGCGCCTGGTGGAGGAGTCGCACGACCTGGAGACGGCGCTAGTGCTCTGCAACGCGGCCGCGGGCAGGGCGCGCGCCGCCATGGATGCGCCGTACAGCAATCCGCACACGATGACCTTCGCCCGGATGAAGCACAACACGTGCGTGATGCGCGCCCGGAGCCTGCACCGGCGCATCCTCGTGGAGAAGGGCGCCGAGAGCGAGGCCATGCCCGAGCTGAAGCACATGCGCGAGGGCAGCAACAGCAGCGTGAAGCACCTGCGCCAGAACAGCAAGGACCGGACGCTGGAGAAGCTCGACAAGCTGGAGAAGCTCGACAAACTGGACCCGCCCAGCGCCGCCGTCGCCAAGAGCATCGAGATCTACGCGACGCTGCCCAAGCGCAAGAGTCCCCTAAAGGCGCTGGCGGGCGGTGGTGGCGGCGGGGCGGACGACAACGCCATCGAGTACGAGCAGCAGGTGACCCCCAGCAGCGGGGGCCAGGCCAAGCCGGAGCGCGAGAGCCGGTCGCTGTTCGGGCGCCGCGACAAGGACAAGGACAAGGATAAAGAGAAGGACAAGGAGAAGGAGAAGCGCAGCCGCAGCGAGGACCGCAACAAGCTGACGCGCGAGTTCTCGCTGACGGAGACGCTGCTGGTGAACGCCAAGGACACGCTGAAGAAGCACAAGGAGGACAAGGACGAGAAAAAGGAAAAGGACAAGAGCGGCAAGAAGCAGCACAAGATCCGCCGCAAGCTGCTCATGGGCGGCCTCATCCGCCGCAAGAACCGCTCCATGCCCGATCTCACCGAGGCCGTCGACGACGCCGCCGCCAACGTCGGCGCCGGCGCCGGCGCCCGCGCCCACGCCACGCCCGCCGCGCCCCTCACCAGCTCCGTGGACGACAGCGTCGTCGGCCTGAGCCTGCACGGACACGGCAAGCACGGCCACGCTTTCGGCGCGATGGGCGCCATGAGCGGCTACATCTCCGAGGGCCACTTCGAGGGAGGCGTGGGCGCGGCCGCCGGCGGGGGCGTGGTCGGCGCGGCCGGCATGCTGCAGTCCAGCGCCAACCCGAACCTCGAGCGCAGCAAGCTGATGCGCAAGAGCTTCCACGGCAGCGGGCGCCAGCTGACCATGGTGCCCAAGGTGGCCCCGCCGCCGCCCATGCGCACCAGCTCCGCGCTGACCCCGCACCAGCAGCAGCAGCAGCAGCAGTTCCAGCACGAGGCCAGCCTGTCCATGAGCTCGAACACCTCGATCAGCGAGGACTCGTGCCAGACGATCATCACGACGTGCGCCCAGGTGCACTCGGAGCAGAGTCCGCTCAAGGAGCTGCAGCTGCTGGGGCCCTACGGCGGCCACGACGAGCTGGACGGCCGGCTGCAGGAGCTGCCGCCGCCGCCGCCTCCGCCGCCGATGGAGCTGCCGCCGTACCCCAGCCCGCCGCAGTCCGTCTGCCACTCGCGGCAGGCCAGCGAGGACTTCCCGCCGCCGCCGCCGCCCGAGCTGGACCTGGAGCCGTTGAACCAGCAGCTGAGCCAGCTGCACGCCCTGGAGGCGGCCAGCAAGCAGCAGCGCCAGCAGCTGGACTCGCTCGAGGGCACCACCAGCATCCTGGCCCAGCTGCAGCAGCGCCAGCATCTGCTCAAGCTGCGCAAGGAGCAGGCCACCCCGCTGCCCGATCTCAGGCTGGCGCGCAAGCCGGAGGCGCCCTCGCCCAGCAGCGTGCGCGACCTGGCCCATCGCTTCGAGCAGACGAGCAACGGCAACGGCAACGGGAACGGCAACGGCAACGGGAACGGGAGCAACGGTAACATGCGCTCCTACGCCTCCCAGGAGCTGCTCAGCCCCAACTCGGGCCAGCTGCGCACCCAGATGAACGGCCTGCCCAACTGCAAGCAGGACGCCGACGAGGTGGACGCGGCGCCCGGCCGCCTGCCGCTGGCCATGCTGCTGCCGAAGCCCAAGTACGAGATGTCGCAGTCCCAGATCGCCGAGGAGATCCGCGAGGTGGAGCTGCTCAACTCCATGGTGCAGCAGACGCTCAACCAGAGCACGCTGGCGGCGGCGCCCAAGCGCGTGAAGAAGAAGAGCGTCTCCTTCTGCGACCAGGTGATCCTGGTGGCCACCGCCGGCAACGAGGAGGACGACGACTTCATACCCAACCCCATTCTGGAGCGCGTCTTGCGCACGGCGCAGCACCCCAACGAGAAGGTCGCCGTCCAGCTCATCCAGCAGCAGCAGCAGAACATGCTGCGCCTGCAGACGGAGCCGCAGCCACGCCAGCAGCAGCAGCAGCAGCAGCAGCAGCAACAATCGCCCATGCTGGGTAGGCCCGAGATGCAGCGCTACGTGCAGCGACAGCAGCAGCTGCTGCAGCAACAGCAGCAGCAGCAGCAGGAGCTGTATCGCCTGCAGCAACAACAGCTGCAGCAGCAGCAGCAGCAGCTACAGCAGCGCACCAGCATGAGCGGCATTTCCAGCCAGCAGCACCTGCAGCAGCAGCAGCAGCAGCAGCAACAGCAACTTGAGGCACAGCAGTACACTAGCATGCCCCGGCCCCTGCATCACGCACATCAACTGTCACAAAGCTACTCTGTGCAACTGCAAAAACATCAGCAGCAGCAGCAGCAACTGCAGCAGCAGCAACTGAACCTCGCCTACTTCAGCAATGGCAATGTGGCAGCCAGCATGCAGCTGCCGGAGCAGCCCCTGCCCTCGCCCTACCAGCGCGTGCCGCTGCCCCATGGCTACTATGCGCCCCCACAGCAACAGCAGCAGCAGCAACAACAGCAGCAGCAACAACAACAGCAGCAGCAGCAGCAACAGCAACAGCAGCAGCAGCAGCTGGTGAACGGCAAGCCGGCGCAGAAGAAGGTCAGCTTCGAGCCGGGCACCAAGGGCGAGACGGACTGCCTGCCCCCGCCGCCGCCGCCGCCGCAGTCGAAGCTGGCGAACGGGCTGCCCGAGGCGGCGGGCAGCCTGAATGGCGTCACGGCCATACCCACCCGCGTCTACAACAATGCCATCGTGAAGGCCTCCGCCAAGGCCGTCGAGTGCAGCCTGTGCCGCAAGCGGCACGTGATTGCGCCCGCGGTCTACTGCACCAACTGTGAGTACTATCTGCAGATGCTGAATCAGCGCAGATGATGCTGATGCTGAAGCCAAGTCTAGCTCATAAGCCAGCGTTATCCTTAGCGTAAGTGGAAATTCGTAATCTCAAGCAATGCTGCCTTAGGATGTTACTTAGGTTGAGGAGTGTACATAATTATTGTTGCAGCAGCAGTTGCAGCAGCAGTCGCCAGCGGGATGCGATTGGTTGCTTTCTTGGTCCTTCCGTGGGCAGATGGCAACAGCAGCCACAGTCCTTTTATGGTTCCGCATAAGATGTCCCAACTGTGCCAGCCACGCCACACACACACACGCATGTTCCCAGCACACATACATATATGTATACTTGCCTATATATCTAACACTCGTCGCTCACAATGAACATCAACAACAACAACACATGACTAACTCCATCCAGCCTGGCTTCCGCAAACTTTTTTTTTTTGTTTTTTTTACATATGAGCATTTTTTTAACATATACTTATCATAATTATCATAATTTTTTAATTGCCTTTTATACATTGATCTTAGTTAAGGGCTCTTTTTTTGCTAGACTTACGCAAGTTTGAAACTCAGCCGCTGAGCTTCCGCCGCCGGGCAGTTGTCGAACGACTCCCGGAAAAGTTTTTTTTATGCCTATCATATAGATTAGCTTAAGCATTTATTTTTATATGGACCATCATGTATCATGTACTTAATAAGCATTTGATTTTCAGTATACTTCTCTTTTTAATGCATTTTATACGATTTATTATTTAATAGTTCTTAAAATGTTTATATTTACATACTTTATAACGATTTTTTAAGATTTTTCTTTACAGAAAACAGAGTTGCACAAAATATGCGAAAAAAGATATAAAATGAATGGTAAAAATTATCTCAATAAAAAGAATGAAATAAAAAAACTTTTTTAATGGGCTTTTTTAAACCAAAAGGTATTGCAATTAAATATTCCAGATCCATAAATGAGCAATGATTCTTTTAGACTCTGATATAATTTCAAATATGAAATTAATTGGAAACTTAATGTCAGTACAATTTATACACAGCATACTTTTGGGGTGCGCAATAATTTCAAATATGAAAACCACTTCCTGTGGCATATTAGCGTGCGTACTAAAATCTAAGATACAAACCTTTTCAACAAAATAAATAAAACACCACATACTTTCAGGCTCAACGATAAAAGCAATTTGCAAAGAAGTTAATGCAACAAAATGAATGGCATACTTTTAGGGTGTGCAGTAAAAGCAAAACCACAACACTGCGAGGGCAAATTAAAATTTCTTACGCATATTTTTAGGATGCGACTAAAGTCGAAAGACCAAATTTTTTTTCAGAAATATAGTTATAAATCCTTCAAATCCTTACACATTTTCAAAGGACATGGCGCGTTAGGATCACAAAGACCAACTCCATCGATCGGCATTCAAATATTATAGGGTGATCAAAAAATCCGGCACTTTTTATTCTGAATTGTAGTTTGAAAACTTGTCAAAAAAACAATATCCTTGATAACTCGGAAACTAACAGGACGATTTGGATATTCTTTGGCCAGCTGATAGCACTGGTCAATACAAGTCATTTGACATAGGTCCTGTCAGGATACGCAAGGATATGGCCGAGTTATGAGCAAATTTCTGTATATAAAAATATTCTCTTATTTTGGATGTTTAAAGGAATATTATCCTTTTTAATGCATATTCCGAATCGGCGCGATAAGGACTATATTTTGACAAAAGGACATCATGATAGCCTTTAAAATGGCTGCGTTACAGTGGATTTTGTGATTTTTGGCCAAATTTTATGACCAACCCCCTTACAAAAATTTGAGGTCAAATTTTCGAGCAAATCTTGAAAATCCTTGAATGCCAGTCAGTAGTCCTGCTTGCTGTGAGTTCAACAATGTATTTCCTTTAAAAATCCTTATACATTTGGCAGAGTAATGGCTACAAATAGAACATCCTTTTTAGAAAAATAGCTATAACTTGGCCATATCCTTACACATTTTCAAAGGACATGGAGCGTTAGCATCACAAAGACTAACTCCACCGATCGGCATTCAAATATTATAGGGTGATCAAAAAATCCGGCACAAACAATAAATATCCCTAATATCTCAGAAGCAACTAGGCCTAGTTGGAGTCCTTTAGCCAAGGTCGCAGCTCCAATGAATGGGTACAATTGGGAAAAGTTCCATTGTCCTTCGCACTTCACCTTCTGTACTGAAAAAAAACTGAATTTTTCGCTTTTCCCAATTAATAAAAGACGCAGATAAATTTCGTTAAAACCAAACATTTTAATTGCAGAAACAAAAGGGTTAGGTGTTGTGTTATAATGTTTGATGGCAAAATGTTATAATTCCTGCATCGGTTCTCAAATACTCGCATGTAAGTAAATACTTCAAACAAATTATAGTTTTTCGCGAGAACTGAAGCAGGCGTATAACGGATCTGCTTTTTATTCAATAGTTTTTTTATGCGCGATTTTGTGAAGCCGCGTATAACGCTTTCACACAATTGGCATATATTTCATTTTCATTTTCATTTTCATTTTTTTTTTTTTTTTTTTTTTTTTTTATTGTGCATTTTTCATTGTCGACTCTTTTTTCGAACTGCGTAAAACATTAAGCCGTATTTTTTTTTTTTTTTATTTTTCATGAACTGCGTACCAAACGTTTCAATATATATATATTTTTTTTTTTTTTTCGTGCTTCGTAGGCAGTTCTTTAATATTTTACGCAATTCTTTTTTTTTTTTTTTGCTTTTCTTTTTTTTCTACTTTTAAATCTTTTTTTTTAAGGCACGCATACGCATATCTTAAAAAAATCTCACCGGAATTCGAAAACGACGATCGGATGTGGTTGTGAGCTTGTGAAATTGTAGATTGTGATGATGTATGTGGTGGTATTTTGTGTTCGGGTGAAGCACATATAAGTAAAATCGGGGTGTCAATGTGTATAAAATATACAATCAAAACTGTGTGTGAGAGGCGTTCTTGTTTTGTGTTAGGTGGTTTGGAGGTTTGTTAAAAGAAAGAGTAACCAAATTGGTTAGAAAAAAAGACGAACTTAAACGGAAGAAGGAAACAAAAACGGAACATAAATACAGTTACAAGTAGGACATTTCCACAAAATATAAAGCGTTTAAAAATTGTTCAATACATTGAAAGCAAAGATCAAACGCAAAATGCTGGAAAAAGAAATAAATAGTAGGCAGCGGTTGCAATCTTCATGGATGTGGCAACCCTGGTTTAAAATCTTCATTGGTATGGTAACGCTTCCTGGCGAAAAGTTTGGAATCTTCATTTATGTTATAAATTATCCATAAGCTGCAGTCGAAATATTTTGGGATGTGGCAACGCCTCTTGGCGCCAAACAGTTACAATCTGATGTGGCAACGCCTCTTGGCGTAATATTGAGTCTTAATTTTTATGATAAATTATTAATTGATTTCGAATGTTTTTAAAGCAGCAGATTAAATGGTGTTGTTAAACAATAATGTAGATCTTCATTTATATAAAAAAAAGTTATGTTATTTTGATTAGTTGTGAGCAGCAGTTGAAATATTTTGGGATATGGCAATGCCTCTGGCGGCTGTTCTTCAATTGGATCATATTTTTGATCAATATATCTAGATTTTTGTGTAACACTTGCATATCGAAGCAGTCGGGGCACAGACAGGGAAAACGCTAGTCGTAGTATGTGGGAATACCCTATAAGGGGGTTACAGCTCACAATGCCTCAGCAAGGTTTATTATAGTTTACAGTTATACGAATGCTGTGATTCGTGATAGGGGCACAAAAGTGTCCCCAAGTCAATTTTGACATGAATTTTGAAGGACTTTGAAATCGCGGACATATCTGACATAAATGGCAGAAAATAAAGAGGAATGCGTGAACTAAAATAAAACTTTGGCTCCCAGTTGGCTCCAAGTTTCGGCATTCGGGGACACAGACCCTGCTGGACTTGGCTGAAACTCATCTGAAAGGACATAGCACAGAAATAGGTTAATAAATGTGCTCACGATCTGTGCTTCACTTGTTCTGTGTCTTTGGACAGACGTGTCGCTGGCCCGCTCCAGAGAATTGCACGCGTCTTTGCACTGGACCCACTTATTCACCAAAAGCTAACACGATTTTTTTATATTTTGTGATGTGCGCAATTAGTGGCGATTTTTCGTTTCATTAATTTGTTTAGCATTTTCAGAGACAAACCGGCTGCTCGTGACAGACGTGTCACGAGCAACAGGTTTGCCATTTTTTCATTCATTTGAGCTCATTAATAATCAGCGTTTACGCCGTGTTCGAAAACACTCGCGAAAACTAAATATTGCATCTTTTTTTTTTGTTTTTCTATTATTTTTCTTTTTGTAATATTTTTTAATTTTTTGTATTTTTTTTTTATATTAATATATATATATATATATATAATATTTTTCTTCATTTTTTTTTTAATATTTTTTTTTTTATATTTTTTTTTTGTATATTTTTTTTGTATATTCTTTTTTGTATACTTTTTTTTGTATTTTTTTTTTTTTGTGCAATTTTGTGCACTAAGTGCACACATCACACGTATAACGTTAACCTTTATTCACTTAATACTCGATTGGGGTTTTATTGGTTTACCGGGTTTGTTCCAGGCAACCGTGCAATTCCCTCTAGGGGTCAACGCCACGTCGCGGATCGAAGACAAAAACTCACCTAGAAGCAGCTTTGGAAAAGCATTGTATATATAGGGTATATTCGGATTCACTTTGCTGTAAGCAACATTCGTTAAATGGTATATATATATATATAAATATATGTGTATATATAAAAATGAAATATGTACAAGGACAACTTAAAACAGGAATCAAACAAAAGCAGAAAAGGTTTCAGCTGCGATTTGACTGCGATCTCAAAGAGATTCATTTTGAATTGTGCCTTTCTCGGACTAATTGTTTCTTGAGTAAATTGCTATAAACCTGCCAGGGGGTCTATGTGTGTGCTGTGCCCCTAAAGAGCTATCTATATAGCTGCGACTTTAACGCTTCCAGCGCTGTTGCCCGCAAGAGCCCCTGCAGTGGCAGCTGATTCTTCATGTGATTCAAGGGTGGTTCTGGTTCTGGTTCTGGTTCAGGTTCTAGTTCTGCTGGGGTTTCTTCATCTCGACAGCTAATTTTGTGTTTTGCCATGGCTTTCGAGGGTTCTGGATCTGCGGGGTTTCTTCCTCTCTCGTCTTCGCTGTGACAGACGGCCAGCGACACGGCCGAAACTATAAACAAATTCATCTCTAAAGCTGACCTAAACACCCTTTACATGTATGTATGTATGTATATGGGAAACGGACAATAATAATTTGCTGCGCAATATTCGAATATATATATAGACGTGTATATATGTGTGCCAGGAATGGGGCTTGATGTGTTCGTGAGCGAATTACGATGACATTTTGTGGCTTATCTAATATATCGTTCAGTTTGTGTGGTGTGAGCGGCACTTGTTGGCCTTCTTTTAAATTTGGGCTGTATTTCATGTCAGTTGAGTCATGCTCAGATTTTATGCGAGCACCCACGGGGCGTCCTGACGCCGAGCGTGGGCCGCATCGGAACGGCTTGTGGTGGACGGGGACGTGCGCTGCGTGAGGGGGTGGCTCGGCCCGCAGTTTATGTTATACACACTGTGCAGCGTGTAACTGTAATCGGTTATGTGGCTTATATTGCTTTCGCGTTCGTTTTTGTGGCTTTGGCTTGCGTTTGGGTACGGCCGTCCCGCTCTGATTCGCTTTCGCCGCAAACACTTGCCGAGCGAGATGGACATATGTATACTGTGCACTGCTGGCGAGGGGAACGCGCTCTCGCTCTCGCTCCGGCCGTCGCTCTCATTGCTCGATTGGCTCTCTCGCTCGCATCCATGTGCCGCCACACACACACGATAAAAGTATGTTGTTACGCTTCTTCTCGTGCTTCGCGTGTGTGAAACCAAACGGATGACCAAGAAGGTTCTGTTGCATCTGTCCACCTCGCAAGGCACATTTTTCCAGCGCCAGCTCATTTCTCTCCCCCATTTTTCCCGTCGCCGTGCCCGCCTGCAAGCGCAAAGATTGATTGACCGAGTCCCCGACAGCGACGCACGCCTCGCCACAGCTCAGCTTGGCGCGCATCTCGGCGAGATGTCCCAAGCAGCAGCGTCACAAGCAGCGCCCCAAAGACACCCGCGCGCGGAGCCCGCACCTCGGGCTGCTCTGATATGTGGCTGACAGAGGAAAACCTCTTCTTCGTTATCGGATTGATGCATGTTACGATGAAACTATGCGGAACGATTCTGGCACGGACTATATGCAAATATTGCGGCAATTCGGAGTCTGGCGGACTTCTGGTACAGTTGCACTCAACGAAAAAAAAAAACAAAAATAAATACACTTTGTTGTGAAACGGACACTTAAAAAAAAAAAACCACACTTGAAAAAAAAAATTTGCACTTTTTGGAAAATAAAATGATGGAAAATTGAAACTGAAGCCGTGTCGCTGGCTGAAGAGTTCGCACTCGACTGTGTCCGACGCTCTGCGCTGAGCTGCGAGCAAGACTCGGTACGTCTCCTAGGGTACGGACGCTCTTTGTTCGCTCAGGTAGCTGCATCCCCTGCGCGCGGCTTATTTCGGGCGCGCAGTGGCCTTGCAGCTGCATGTCCTGTTTTTCTGGATAACTCCATTCTTTTCACTCAGGTATACATTTACGCCGAGGCTACCCGCTGCCTGCTCGCCCGGGCCGGCTGCCTGCGAACGACCTTTTTAATCCGCGTTCGGCTTCTCGCTCGGCACCTCTTGCCTGTTTCTCTTTTGCTGTTGGCAACGCCGTGCCATTGCCGTGGCTGCGTCACGTTGAAGTTGCATAAACTCGTCCAGCGTCTGCTTTAATGATTTCTTTGAATTGCGTCTCGATTAGCACACAGAACACTTTTATCCCCGAAAACTTCACTGTTCTGCCACAATTTACGCTTTAACTCGCTGGACTTGTGCCCCGTCTGGCCGGCCTTCGCTTCGGCTCGCTTTGTCACAGCGCAAAGAGCGTGGAGGCCATCGCGGCTGTGCAGTGGCGTTGCCAGTGGGGGCCGCCAAGAACTGGCGCATTGGGCAACTCTGGCGTTCTGAACCCTACTAAAACTGCAGCTGGAGAGCCTCCACAGCAGTTTAGCTGGCCATTAGGTGACCCCGCGCATCTCAATTCCATTCGAAATTCCCTCTTCATTTCTATTTAGTTCCAAATTTCCCATTTATTTGATGCGTGCGATCGTGCACACTAAACACAGCGCAGCGCCAGTGCTGCCAATCACACGCAAGGCCACACACACACAGAGTCTGCTTGCGGCCAAGTGGCAACGCTGCGCGCGCAGCCCTGGTTTCGGAGTCGCTGGTCCGAAGCTTGACGCTAAAAGAAACCAAAAGGCGTTAAGTTCAAATCAACCTTAAAGAGCAACGCAATGTTTGCCAGATTAAATTGCTTATTAAATAAAAAGCCGAAGGCATCGATCTCTTCAGGTTGTCGAAGATTAAATACCCTAGCAAACATGTTAAAGATATGTTCTCAGTTGCCAATTTTGTCCAGATATGTTACAAATCAAAAAAGGCTTTTTGTTTGGTATATCTGAAGTTGCATAAATTCCTTTTTAAAAAAAATTACGAACATATATGCATGTATTTTAAAAACACAATTTAAATAACAACGAATATAAAAAAGGGCTTAAAAACACTTAGACACAGTTGAAATAATTTACAAAATGCTACAGAAAAAATTACAGATGGTGGCGAAAGCATAAAATTAAATAAATAAAACTCTTAATGGAAAGATTCGAAATGACACCTGGCACTAGGACTCCAGGTAGCTGTCGTAGCCATAATTATGATAGCAGCCCTGACCGTCGAGGCCGCCCCCCGAGGCGCGCTTCTTGTGGAGGTGGAGGGACCGGTGGTGCTCATTGGTGGTTCGGCGAACTGTTCTGTTCGTCCCGGTCTCCTTGGCGAGGCTCGGCAGGTCCATGTACTTGTAGTTGCGCGCCAGGAAGAGGAAGATCAGCAGATTGACCAGCATGATGCTGGCGAAAAGCGCAAACTCCGCCGACTGGGTGCTCACGAACTTGACCTCGGCTATGACCACCACGATCATGTTGCCAATGGCCACCGAGAGGAGCCAGCAGGCCTGCAGCACGGATTTCATGCTGACCGGCGCCTGGGTGAACGAGAACTCCAGCCCCGTCACCGAGAACATGATCTCCGCGGCGGTCATGACCACGATCTGGGGCAGCTGCCAGAGTATCGACAGCGATCCGGCCGGCACCACCTCCACCATATTGTATTGCTGTTGGACGCACGAGAAGAGAAAGAGCGTTTAATTGGGCAAGTTGAAGATCAAGATCAAGGCGAGACTTACGTAGCCATAGCTGGCGTTGCCCTGCACCACCAGGCTGTAGAGGGCTCCGTTCTTAGCCTCGAAGCTGGCCGCGCGCTTGCCGTTGATGGCCAGTTCGCCGTAGCCCAGCGCGAGCTCGTGCAGCGCCGACAGATTGCCGGTGTCCACCTGGACGCTGGACCCGTCCGCAACGGGCGCCCTCAGCAGAACGGGGCCCTCGCCGCTGGGCGTGTTGACCAGGGTGCGCAGGAGGGGCGGCCGGTTGGAGCGCTGTGAACTGTCCAGGCCATCGGAGAACTCCTGCAGGGCGGCGTTGGCAAGGAAATAGCCGACGGACCTGCCCGGCTCCAGGCGAATGCGGCCCTCGAAGCTGGGACACTGCTCGTCCTGCGACTCTGCCTTGAGGACGTACTCCCGCGGCTGGGGCACATGCAGGCCCAGATGGGACCACATGCCCAGGGGCTCGATGTGCTCCTCACCACGGGTGAGGGGCGGGTCGCTGGTGAAGTCGTAGCGACAGGGCATGCCATTGTAGAGACGCAGATGGGCCATGTCCGGGCCGGAGGGGGCCGCCGCCGGCTTGGCCTCCTCGAGGCGCAGCTCCACGGCGGCGGAGAGGAAGAAGCCGAAGGCGGCGAGCAGGAGGCCAATGCTGAGCTTCTGCAGGGGCCGCTTGATGCCGATGCGGGCGAGCATCGGGTAAACGGCGTAGTCGAAGAGCGGAATGAAGGCGAGTATGAGCAGCGGATTGATGACCTGCATCTGGTCCGGCTTGATCTGGTAGCCCCAAATCGAGCCGTCCATGTGCGTCGCCTGGAAGGTCCAGCGCGAGCCCTGCTGGTCGGACAGAGCCCAGAAGATGGGGAAGGGCACGTAGAGCAGCAGGATCCTGGTCAGGCACTTGGTCTCGTACACCATCTGCTGGCCCACCATCGGCGTGGCGTAGTCCAGGAAGTGCACCATCGGCTTTTCGTTGCGATTCTGGCGCCAGCCCTTGTACGCATTCGTAATGCACTGCGACACGCCGAAGATCATGTTGCCCGAGGGCGGTTGTATCCGGTAGCGAGCCCTGCCGGCCACGAAGATCACCATCGAGACGATCATCAGCACCGCCGGCACCCCGAAGGCCAGCGAGTAGCAGTCCTCGTCGCCGAAGCACTTCACATCCGCGCGCAGGATCGGCGTGACCGTCGTCGAGATCATCGAGCCCGCGTTAATGGCGAAGTAGAAGAGCGAGAAGAACTTGGCCAGCTCCAGGGCCTGTTGCGGCAGCTGGAACTGGTCGCCCCCAAAGGCCGACACGCACGGCTTTATGCCGCCCGTGCCCACGGCGATCAGCAGCAGGCCCACAATGGTCACCACCCTGCCAAACAAGAGGCGAATACATATCTGCTAGGATTGGGGGACGGGCCCGACAACGAGTACTCACTTGACGGGCATCCCGTGTATGGGAATGGCGCCGAAGGCCACGACCATGGCCCCCAAGCTGTACACGACCGACAGATACAATATGGTCTTGTACTTGCCCAACCAGCCATCGGCTATGAGTGCTCCGACCAGCGGGAATATATACACCAGCATGGTGAACACGTGGAAGAGCACCGTGGCCGTCTCCTCATTGTAGCCCAGTTTATGCGTCAGGTAAAGTACCAGAATGGCTAAGTCGTGGGAAAGCAAGTTAGAGCTTTGCAGTCGGGTGTAACCGACTGCGCAATACTCGTTCAAAGTAAAATAACAGCTAAGAACAGCCAAATTTGAGTATAGCTCTAAAATTGTGGGTCCTATTGATTTTTTTGAGATCGATTTAACCCCTGTAGAAGTATACAAAAATCTTTTTGTGCGATCTTTAGCTTTAACATTGAGGGAGATATGTACATGTATAAATTACATCTCATTGCCACTAATACTATCTGATGCAGCTAATAGACGGACCAGACGGACATTGCTCAAACCCAATATGTTTTCACTCCGTGAACGAGTATTAATAGAAATTACGAACCGGCGCTCAGAGAGGCAGAGAGAGGGAGTCTACTTACCACGCATCCCATAGTAGTTGAAGCGCTCGCAGAACTCATTGCTGATAATGAAGGCCACCGATTTGGGATACTCCGGAGCCTAAACGAGAACAAGAAGAAGAGCAAAAATGGGAATTAGAATAGGTGCGAAATGCACCCTGGACAATGTCTAGCCAATTATATAGTACAACGACATGACTTGTAATTATTGCAACTATTTTTGTACCACCAATTATCGGAGCAGTCATTATCTACCCAGTCCCCAATTCAAATGAGAAAGTGCCGCATCATTGGCTGACTTGTGGAATCCGGCATTTGCTATATCTGCATAGGTAAGCTTGTGTGTGCGTGTGTTGGGTGGTAGTATCTTTGCAGATAGGCCTTGTTTATGTATGGCAATCTGCTTTTTAAGGGCGTTCAAGCGTAATCGTCTCATCATCGAAGCATTAAACTATATTATTAGGTATTACGAAAGTCGAAAACAAAAAATTATTTATTACTTCTCTTTCTTTCTTTATTTTTCAAACCTATCAATGGAAGGCCAAATTTTCCGTTGCATTGACATAAATCAAAACCATTTAATATATACATCTCTATATGGTTCGGTTTGGTTATATAAAAATATTTTTTTTTTTGATATTTCAAAATATGTAGAGAAAACTTTTTATATTTTAAGATGAAATACGCTGTATACGAAAAATGAACTAGTGTAAATAAGCTGAATTGCTTAATTTAATATAGCGAAAATGTGTAAAAACGGGGTTAAACCTTAGTTGTTGGTATAAACCAGGTTTACGAAAACTCAAGACGAACCAAATAGATTTCTTTTGATCACCTCGCTACAGGGTATCTCGCAGTTGAACACTCGCACTACGAGCATTCAAATGAAAAATACCTAGATACTTATGTATTCTCATGATAGTAGGACTGACCTACTGCTGTTACGAATGTGAGTGTGAATGTGAGTGTGAATGTGAGCATTTGTGTACGTATTCGGTTGGATTTCATTTTTGTTTTTGTTTTGACGTAGTTGTTTTCGCTTTCAATTTGTATTTGCGTTTTGTTTTGGTTTGTGACTGCGTTGCTTGATGTTTGCCAAGGTAAATGATAAACGGATTTGAGCCAACAGCTGTTGGCCAAATTTTATTCAAACTGCGAATTCTACGTGCGCCATGCTTAAATCCAAAGTCAAGTCCGCATTAAATATACAATTGTACATGTGTTGTATATACATACTGTATTTATATATAAATATTGTGTACGTTTGCGATCCCCTCAGCTATTTGGACTCTCGATTTAGTTGGCACTCACCGCTGGCCAAGATACGATCATTGCGAGAAGTTGGTTGGAATTGCAAGTGGATTCGTTCAGCAATAGTTTGTTGTGCTTACATAACGAGTTACGAGTAAATAGAACCAACCGATCGAGAGTGATCGCAAGTGATCGCATGTGCTGCGAATCGAACTGAAAATGTGCTTAAAGTTCGATCTGCTGCTCCACAGACCCAGACCTAGAAAACTCCTCTCCTCCCTTCCCCCGCCCACTTGTTGGGCTTTGGCAAATATGTGAGTAGGAGAATAGAGGAGAGGAGAATTGAACCCAACCATGCCGAAAGAGACCCGATGAGCAGGGAAACTCAATTGAACAATGATCAACAACAATGTTCTCCCTCTCTCTCTCTCTCTCTCTCTCTCTCTTGCTGGTAAAATGCTTTGTGCGATCGTTTACATTATTTGCTTAAACAATTTAGTAATTTGTGACTCTATTTACGTTAAATAGAATTTTAATGATTTAATTTGTATATTCTATATAAAACGTGACCGATACCTTGCATTTGCAATCCTATAAAATATTCGGAATTTTTAAATCTATGCGTAGTTCAAACATTTTTACCTATACCCAGAACCTAATCATAGTTTTCGAAAAATGGTTTGGCTTACTTTTTAGCACAACCTATTAAGTAGTCGCGAGTCTGATCAGAAGGTTCTTTGACGCTTAAACGTCTTCAAATTTTCATTTTCAAAACTTAATTAACAAATTACAGAGATTCGAAAATGTGACGTCAGGTTCTTGCAATTTATTTGGTGCTTTTGACGATTAGTCGTTTTTACGATAATTAATAGATACAATGTGGAATGCATATCCATACACCTGATGATTTAACTGTGGGATCGAGAGCTGCGACTAATTGCATAGCCGGTGAGGCGAGACTACTGGAAGACAGAAATCACTCGTAGAGTTGGAAAACAAACATATTTATATACATATATACATGTGTATATAGACTACGTACAAGTCCGGTTAGTTAAGATACCTTGCGCTGGGCGGGTTGTTCAACGTGCGATAAAGTCTCACAGCCGCAACTGGTAGTTAAGCAGTTTAGCGGCGAAGTAGGCCATCGTCATATTGTTTTGATTCTAGATTTCATTGGCGTTGCAATTCTCGATTCTCAATTTTGTTTTCGCTGATTAATTCAATCAATTTGCGGCAATAAAAGGATTCCCAGCTCTGACGTACACTATGCCACACCATGCGATCGGCGGGCGTCCAAGTTCAGCGTGATAATGGGTGGGAAACACAGAAACAAGTAAGCATCGCCTAGCCCCAGTACATACACTTGGCGAAAAACGATGTTCAAGTGCAATAGAATTTATGCTTAAATAATCTTAAATGAAGTGTGAATTGAATATTAATGTTGCATAAATAACAAGAGAGCTTTCAATTAGGTAAACAAAATCGTCCATTTAACAATTTTCTTACTTTCTCGTACAACGTTTACTAAATATGAATTACCAATATTATTTTTAGGAGATTGTTGGATTTAAAGATCATTTGTTGGATATGAATTTACTCTCAAGCTAAGAAAATTCCCAAGACTTGACTTTTTCTCTGAGTGTACACCCACTTGATCAGCATCAACAGCCACGTCGTTCTCAGGGTCTGAAAGAACTGCAGTTACTTAATTTGGTGTGTTGTCATATGCTGATCAATTTTATTGTCAATTACAGTTACATCGTCTCCGTACTCTGAAAATATCTCCTTAGGGAGCACATTTTCAGCCTTATAAAGGTATCAACGATTTAAGCGGCAATTACAGCTCACACGCACACGGGCCTATATACATAAGCACGTACAAACATATATAGCCAAAAACTGTCAGTCGCTTTGCCCAAGATATTTGACAAGCGATCTCTGGCTCTTGCTATTAGAGACGGGTGCGTGTTGCATATTTTTAACGTTTTGGCTTAAATTCGGCTTTATTTGTGCTTGCTGCCTTGGCTTTCAGTTTACTGTTAATATTCAATCGACATACTCTTTTTCGTAAACTTGATTTTTAGCCTATACTGCGCAAATTTAGATTTGAAATGTTGTTCTCTTCACACGAACACATCGTGTTAAGTCGTGCCTATTCGTGTCGTTTAATTTAACACGACGCACGCACAACTCTAATACATATATGTTAGTAAGTGTATGTACAGATACGTATGTATGTTTATGTACTTTTATGTGCCTACTTATGAGGAATGCTGCACGTCTGAGCCTTAATGTGTGCGCACTATACTTTCCCAATTGACAACTGAATGTAACAATAAGCAGACGGCGCGCAGACGCCGCGTTCACTGTCGCTGTCGCTGTCGCTGTCGCTGTCGGCGCAGCTGCTGATTTCTTTTCATTGCAAGTTTAGGGCTCTGCGACTCTAGAAATCTACATGTATACATATGTGTGTATTTATGTATGTTTGTATGTGTTCATGTAATTAGGCACATACATACATTCATACACACTTTTAAAGTGCAATCGCCAGCTCGCCATAATTGTCCGGTAAATCGTTTAGCGCAACGGTACATTAAGCTCACCTCTTTCTCTTGTTTCTCAATAACTGCCAGCTCCTTTGATTTGCCGTTGGCAGCCTCCGCCGCTTCCACGTCCGTCGATTTCATTTGTAGGCCGTGACTTTTGTTGTAATTGCGTTTCAACAATAAAATGTAATGCACATAACAATCAGAAGACAAAGAAGATCGGCGCACACAAAACGAGCAAAAAACTCTCAACTCAAGTTCAATTTACGAGTTGGAATTTAATCAACTGCCGAAAAATGCACGCGTCTTGCAATTTTTAATCTCTGAGCCGAGTATTTGGCGCTGGCAGGTGGGCGCAGGGGTGTGCGGTCACGTTTGCGCCACAAAACGAAGACGAAAACGAAGTCGAAGACGCAGACGCAGACAACACCTCCAGTGCGACAAATGTACAAATAATGCGTGAGTCTTGTGCAAGCTGCGCTTTTTAAGCGAAAATCGGGGCGCAGCAGACACCCCCGAAAAAGTTCAACTAGTATAAGCGTCAAATAAGAATTTAAGATAAACAGCATGCAAGGGGAGGAGTAATAAGCTAGCTCAACAGCGGCGTCGCTGCGCCGATTAGCCGAGAACAAGATTTACTCTCGCGGCACGCTCGCTCGCGCACTCCCTCTCCCTCTCTCTCTCTCTCTCTCTCTCTTTTTCGGGTGCTTAGAGAGCTTGCTGCAGCTTAGGTGAGCAGCGCATCCGCCGCTGCGCCGACTTCAATTCGACCCCGAGCTTTGACTGTCAAGTTCAATGTTGATAAAAACGATTGTGTGTATGCCTGTGTTGTTTTGTGCTTTCGCCTTCTGTAGAGGGCGGAGGGTACTTAGCACAGTTATTCCACGCGATTAACGGGCATAAATACAGGGCAAAGATGCTGCTCTTAGCTTAAGCAAAAGCAAAACAAAAGAGTACCGCAGATGAAATACCCTATATGGATATACCACAAATACATGTATCATATGCTTATCTTTAGAGTCTTACCGAAACTTGATCACAGGAATCATCGCGCCAGTCCCTGCTGTCCGTGGTATCGGTTCGACTCTCCGTCTCATTCGTATCGAACTCCGACTCGTAGTAGCGAGTGCGGGCTGCGGACACGCCATCAGTGTTTATCCCAAGGGCCAACGGGAACAGCTCAGCGCCGCCGCCAGATCGCAGAACTACAAACGAAAAAGAGGGAGAAAGAGAGAGAGAGGGACGGGACCACCACTTGCTAAAGACAAGGCGCAGCTGCCGACTTACGCAGAGAACTTTCGGAATCACAGCACCAGCCAGAGAATTCGCTCAGTGGCGGGGTGTCCGAGCGCTCGCTTTGTTTCGGAAACATTGGAAATTTGATTGTGACTCTGGAAAGTGAGCACCTAGGTTTTGACAGCAGGCTCTTGGCTAGTTGCGAGCTTGGCTTGCCCAGATAAACTTAATATTATCGATAACAAAATCTGGTTTGCTTACAGCCCCGTTGAGCCAACGGCGCAAAGTGCGCCTGGACTAGATTACTGTTAAGCTAATCTACCCACGAGCAGCTCTTACCCGTCGATTCCGATC
This sequence comes from Drosophila sordidula, assembly GCA_035047465.1. Taxonomy (NCBI): domain Eukaryota; kingdom Metazoa; phylum Arthropoda; class Insecta; order Diptera; family Drosophilidae; genus Drosophila; species Drosophila sordidula. The sequence goes on from JAWNPQ010000136.1 coordinate 15,610,427, forward strand.
TAATCAGCTGACCGTAGAGCCCTGCAATCCATGGCGCGTGCTAGGACCGCTCTTTAAGTGGCCGACCGTAAAAGCGAGGAGCTATCGTCATTATTGGGAATTTATTCACGTAAGCTGCTAATGAATACACAAGTATATAAATATATTGGTTATAAATAGTTTTCAATCGTCACAGAGTTTACGACGTGGATCACATTGAGTCAGCTTTGTTCCAGCTGAGTGAATGGAACAAAGGCAGATTTTTGTTCAGAGCGCTGAATCAAGAACGTGGTTGATGTACGTCCCACACTATTGGGCAATGTGCTGTTCGACTAAGATTTAAATAGTGATATCCAACAAAGTTTCTCGAACAATTGCTTAAGAGCTTTAGTAATCCCTAGCACCTATAGATCACAACACTATCGCCAGACAGTTGTTGCACTTTGAGTGCGAGTATTGTAGATATGGGCCATGCGCTGCTCTCGGCCGGGCTGTGCCCACTCTAATGGGTTCAATAAAGTGTTACTCAATCCATTCATAATGTGTATATATACGGAGCGAATCAAGTACTTCATAATACCTCAAGTCGCTGCTGTCGCCGAGCTTCGCAATTGACAATCGTTAAAGCGAAAGCAACAATAACCAAGAAACAAAACGTTCATAAATCGCCCCGTCAATAACACCCAATAACATAGTCATACAATGCAATAGTCATGTATGCCCGATACGATATATACCTATACGTATATATGGTGCTTTGGATGTGCTAATCTTTGTGGTCATAATTATAGGCAATCGTAAATATGTACTATTCACAGTTATCAGCTACAGCTACAGCTATCAGCTATCAGCTATCAGTTATCGGTGGAACGATTAAGTTCATAAAACAAAGTCGGTCCGCACCGACCAAGTCAGCCCTATCATCGGATTGGATCATTGGATGGCTCTCAGCACTTGGGCACGAATTGACGCCCTTGCAGACACATAATTTATGGGCCTCAGCACGGTCCTACAATAGTGGCAAACTGGGCTTACGCCGATTGAGATCCGATGTTTGTTAAGAGCTAAGGCGAACCCGGTTCAAACCGAACCATCGACAGTTGTTTGTTCGTTTCTCTGCCTCTGCCCCTGTAGAAATAAAAACTATCTGTATATAGTCTTAGCTGGTTTGCTCAGTAAGTTATCTAACTGGCTGCGATAAGAAAAGAATTGACACAAAAATATTTAATTAATGACGCCGCAGACACGACTTGACAAGAGCTGCTGTTGGCCAGATAACGAGCTGATATCGGATGCCCTCTCTATACGTAGATATAGATGAGTATATTGAGATTCACGAGCAGATTCAGATACACAAATGTGTTTATTCAGATGTCGGATGCCTGATCGCGACACCTCACCATAAATTAATGCGAAGTGCGAAGGACGCGGTCTTATTACTCGTAAATACTTCAGCGCGATAAGCTGATAAGCTCCGGCGGCTTATCGCTGGGCGCAGAGTTTTGGGCCAAGTTTCCGGCGAGTGCCTCTGGCCTAGAGATGGGCGGTACGGCACGCTCTACAAATATGTTTTTGATACGACACGCTTACTCTCTTTTACACCCAGAAATACGCCAAGTTATTAAAGAAAAATTAAAAATTTGTTTATTGTAAAGTAATGAGTGTTTCATTTTATGTATGTATGCAGTTGTGAACAGGGCATCTCCTAATCGGACACTCCCGACTAGAGTGCCCTTGTTAGTTCTAACATAATTGATTTGTTCCAGCTTAAGTTAGCTTCGGTTTTTTCGAACACGAACACTTCGTGTTGCATCGTGCGTGCTCGTGCCCCGAAGGAACTCACGACACGAGCCCGGCTGCTGCCGCGACGCCTTCACACGGCACGCGCGCAGTCGCAGCCGACGACGAATCGAATTCGAAGTCGATGTCGATGTCGATGTCGACGCCGACGCCGACGCCGGCGTCATAGTTGCTGCTGGCAGCTGACGACTGACGGCTTCTTAGTTGGCTCGTCGGACATCAGTCAGTTGATTGCCGTTGGCGGATTTAGACGCGCATCGTTCGAACGTGTCCGCGTATCCAGTGAATGCAGCGTTCCCATCGCATACCTGCAATTGTTTCCATTTCGCACTTGTAGCTTTTGTGTTCAACCTTGCATTTTTTTGTGCTGTGTGTTTTTTTTTAAATGTTTTGATGTGAGTTGCCTGACTTGTAAGAGCTGCAGCTGTAATTATATTCATATTTTATGTCGCTGAGACGCGCTCGGTTCTCGCACAGAGAAATAATTCATTGACTTTTCGTTTACATTTTATGTATTTTCGTTGAATTTTATTATACTTTTTGTTTAGCGTGCTTTGCTCTTGGCGAGTGCTTTACGTGCTAATTAAAATATTAAAATAAATTATTCGAGTTCAGTAGTACATAAATAAGTTTTTTTTGTCTCTTTTTCCTTTTGCTTATAAATTTTAGGCATTGTTTTTAAGTGCTTTTTCGAACTTTAAAAAATCGGTACTGAAAAATTAAAGCGTGCGTTGATTTCTCTTCTGTCTTTTCGATTTCAAGTGTCGCATAACGGATGTGAAGTGATTACAACCCAGTTACAACATGCCGGACAATGAAAATGGTACTACTTTAAGCTTACTATATAATGCTTTCACATATATGCGATAAGAACTCTAAGCATCGGGAGAAGTTTCTCTGAACAAAGAAAGAGATAATTAAATCAAATTGGGGGTACTTACAACGCGGTTGATTGACAAACTGATTGATTTAGAGACACTCAAACTGTTCATCTGTACTTTTTTTGTTACTATACTTTTAATTACAGTTGTCAAAAATATGTAAACAAACATAAAATCAATTTGTTGTCAGGTTTTTCAGTTTCACAAATCATATAATTGCCGATTAGGCAGTTGTCCATAAAATCAATTTGTTGTCAGGTTTTTCAGTTTCACAAATCATATAATTGCCGATTAGGCAGTTGTCCATTAGCGTGAGACCCTGCCCGATTGGCCTATCGAGCGTTTCCAAGAACTCTTGAGAGCGCCCGTGTGTACCAAATCCTAGTCGAGTCGCGCCAATCTTATCTAGCGATAAGGTCTTAAGTGTGTTCCACAGGGCTTATTGCCAGATTGCTCTGTAGCGCGTCTTCACTGTAGCCACTTGGTTACGGGCTTGGTCTTTGGCTACGGCTCGCAGACAAAGCCAAGTTTGGTTAATAGGCACAGCGCACATTTTGGCTCCACATTGTACGAATATATATCGCGTATATCACTTACACAATATGTTAATCCAAAAATGCCGCAATCTCCGGCATTTCAATGTCAAGCTAAAGCGCATTTGCATGCTACTCCCAGGCGCAAGCGTTACTTTTACTATTACTGGCATGATTTATAGATGCGCCCAATATAAAGCTACACTCAGAAAAAATATACATTTCATTTCTGAATATTTTTCAATTATGTATATTTTAATAATGAAGTATATAATTCCAATAACAAAAACCTACGTACAACGCGTTTAAACAAGGAGTAGTAGTATTTACATTAAAAAACACTAAATAAACTGTTATTATAATTAATAATAATAATAATAATAATTTTTCTTAAAAACAGAACTTACATTCTTTTCTAAATTACGAAAAATTCTTTAAGAATTCTTAGGAGTTTTGAGATTGAAGTATAAGTTGTGGGTTCTGTTCAAGAAATTGCGAGCGTGGCTGAACTTTGACGACGATTGTATCTGATTTGAGCAAGCAATTCTTGTTTATTATCGCCTATTGTAGTTGCATACAATATATACTATATAGTCGAAATCGGTTTTTCCCCAGCGTTAGGCATTCTCAACTAAATTTAATTTGCTGCATGACTAATTGACTGCAATCTGAGCTGACTGAATCACTGAGAGGAGCGGAGGGGTGCGCGGGAGGGGGGGATAGCAGAGCTACGGGGAGCTACATAATGGATGCTGTTGGCCGGCTGCTTGCCGGCATGCCCGGCTACTGTAATTGTTTTGGCCAGGTGGGCTGTAATTGGGCGTTGGGTCGGCTCGTTGCCAATTGCCAGTCGATCACATCCGCCAGAACTTGCCAAAACGCCAGCCGATAAACCGTTGTGTACTGCCACTAATTACAGTCGCAGCGCTCTTTGCCAATGCCTTTTGGCCCGTTAATTAACGGCAACAAGTCAATCATTGGGCCGTGTTTGCGAAAGATACCACTGCAGGTATCTGAACATGCCAAACACGGGAGTTGTCAAGAATGCGCCACACAGAACTTGGCCAACTCTGATGCCAGATGCCGCGTGGGAAATGCAAGTGCAATTGTTTGGTCAAATCGCTTAGGCCTTATCGCTGATACAACGGACCATAAACATGGCAGCAGCCACAAAGAGCCGGCTTAATCGCTTGTAAATCAGTTAGCGCTGCCAAAGCGAACAAGCGATATAGCCGTTAGATCGTTGTCGATAACGCCCCATATAATGATAAGCCAGCCCTATGGTATTCCCATTTGGCCAAAACTGAAATTTACGACTCTGACTGGTTTGAACGCTAATCGCGCAGCAATCCCGATATGGATGTCCACGGGCAGCACCCATTTCAGGCCGCACGTACGCCCCACTCACGTGGCTTATCTCTATTCCCAGAAGTTCCTCTGAATAAGCGTTGCCTGGAATTTGTTTTCCACTCCACTTGGTACTTCAAGGTTTTATTTTATGTCTCTGAGACTCTTCGAAAAACTCGTCCACTTTTGTCCCGCCCCCAATTCCGACAGTGCGCCCCCCTTTTCTGAAATCTTTCAGCGTTCGTTAAGGTAACACTAACTAACAATAGTCTCTCTATTTGTCCAAATTGAACCAACTGCTCATTTAGTCCTAATTGCTCGAGAAGTCTGCTTTAAATTAAAACACCTTTTGAAAATTGTTTTTCCAACTGACTCGATTGAGCACGTTGTAGCTTAGCCCTAGAGTATGACATGTGTTGTTAGGCTCAATTTATAAACAAACCAATTTAAATAAACTCGGGGAAGTAGCTGCGCCGACCAAATGCACATTTGCAACAGCCTGAAGTGAGTAAGGAGCCAATCGATGGAAATGAATAATCAAAGATGCAATTGTGGAGAAATCTTAGACTACTTTGATGATTTGAAATCAAATTTAATATTTGTAAAAAATATCTCATCTCAAAAGAATTATCGGGATATAAGAATTGAATTTAACTTTTGACACGGTAGAAATAAAGACCCCAAAAAAGTAAAAGATAAAGAGAGATATGCTTTCTCTTCGATTTAAGTTCCGCATCAAACATAGAGGAAATCGTTAAAGAAGTCTAAGTGGAACCTGGAAGCATAACGAGTCCAAATTCGGCTGATTAGCGAACTAGTTTTTCATGGAAGGTTTTCAAATAACATTGACACACATTTATGGGAGCTACGCTTTTATGAACGAATGCAAAGATTGACGTCGAGCAGTTACGATCGAGAATCGACATCGGCAATCGCTGTCGATGTCCGTGTAGAGTTCCGATAGGCACTCGACATTCAACATTTGCGCATGTTTAATTTTGGCCAAATTAGTTTCAGATTTCCATTGCCAGGCTTGCGCCTCGTTGGCTACGCAACTTCAAACAGCTGCCGCGCCGCGATACCCGGCTCTGATAAGGCTGGTGGAGCGCGGGCCCCACTGAAATAGAAATTGGGAGCAATCTACATACGGGTATATGTAGGTACATGCGTACATCTGATATCGCGAATTCCTGAGCATTGTTTGGCCTCTAGTCTCGACACTCTTGGCCTATTATGGCTAATGTCTGCCATAAAACCCAAAATAAATGTTTATCGAGCGCATGCAATTAGCGAGTACCCGATTGCAGCGATTAATCGATGTCGTTGACGTTGTTATTGGCAGGAAGTCTCAATCAAGCCCTCGGTGCCGGACCAGGGAACGGGGGAGAGGGCAGCGGGCTACAGGGTATCGTCCAGTCGGGCAAATCTTCGGTCCGCAGCTGATCTGACAGCTAATGCTCCTTTGCGTATAGATATGGATTCATTCAGCTTTTGCAACCTCAGCCCGTATACGATATGACTGGCGTACACAAATGGAGCCCCGATCTATATATGTATATGTACACGTCTGGCGTAATGTCCACGGGTCTGAAATTTATGAATACTAATTCAAGTATATAGAATAAGTATTTAGCCGTTCTGATGGTGATGAAATGGGGATAAAATCAGAGTCAGACGGCTCCCACCAGCAGTAACAATGACGGCCCCGCATGAGATAGTCCCGCTTCTGGGTGGGCTTGAATACTGTTTGGGAGCTAACCACTAAATCTGTTTGCCTTTGTAGATGTCAAGCCTGCCGAGACAGTCGGTGATTCTGCAGCAGAGTCAGGAGGCGCCCCAGTCGAAAAGAGCCCAGCTCCTTCAGCACCTCCTGCTGCGGAGGTGGAACAGAAACAGGAAGTAGAACAGGAACCGGAGCCAGCTAGCAATGGCAAGGCTCTGGTGGCCGTCAGCAAACTGGCCGAGGTCGAGGCCGCTTCCAAGAAAAACGGCACGGATCTAGCTGACAGCAATAACTTTGACAACGTGGCCGAGGCGGAGGGACAGCAAAAGGTAACGCAAGGCGACAGTCCCAGCCTGGGCTAATCGCATTCCTCCCTTCCAGAAACTGCCCTACCCCAAGTCGGTGTTCTTCATCATCAGCAACGAGTTCTGCGAGCGCTTCAACTACTACGGCATGCGCAGTGAGTAGGCGCCAGGTTCACCTGGTATGCGGTACTAATCCTTGGGGAATCCTTGCAGCTGTGCTGGTCCTCTATCTGAGTCGGCAGCTGGGCTACTCGGACGACACGGCCACCGTGGTCTTCCACGTCTTTACGATGTTTGTCTACTTCCTGTGTGTATTCGGTGCCATAATTTCGGACTCCTGGCTGGGCAAGTTCAAGACTATAATGTACCTGTCCATGGTGTACATATGCGGATCGGTTCTTTTGACCCTGGGCGCCATCGGACCCCTCAACTTGCCCGTGGAAACGTTTACTATACTAGGCCTGGCGCTGATCGCGCTCGGCTCGGGCGGCATAAAGCCGTGCGTGTCGGCCTTTGGCGGTGATCAGTTCAAGGTGCCGGAGCAGGTGAAGCAGATCACCTCGTTCTTCTCGCTCTTCTACTTCTCGATCAACGCGGGCTCCCTGATCTCGACGACCGTGACGCCGATCCTGCGCGAGGATGTCCACTGCTTCGACGACATCAACTGCTATCCGCTGGCCTTCGGCGTGCCCGCCATCCTGATGATCGTCTCCGTGCTGATCTTCGTGCTGGGCCGACCTCTCTACAAAATCAAGCCCCCGGCGGGCAACATGGTGGTGCTGGTGAGCAGCACCATCTGGACCGCGCTGACCACCAAGTGCAAGGAGAAGAAGACCAATCCGCGCGAGCACTGGCTGGACTATGCGGACCAAAAGTACGATCACCAGATGATCGCCGACGTCAAGGTGTTGATGCGTGTGCTCTTCCTCTACCTGCCGCTGCCGGTGTTCTGGGCACTGTTCGATCAGCAGGGCTCCCGCTGGACCTTCCAGGCGACGCGCATGGACGGCGACATGGGCTCCTGGGACCTGAAGCCGGATCAGCTGCAAGTGCTCAATCCGCTGCTCATCCTGGTGTTCATTCCCCTGTACGACGTGGCCTTCTACCCGGCTCTGCGCCTCATCGGTATCCGTCGTCCGCTCCAGAAGCTCACCATGGGCGGCATTCTGGCCGGCATCGCCTTCATCATTTCGGGCATCGTCGAGCTCAACCTCGAGGTGAGTTTTCCCGAGCTAATTGTTAATGTTGTTGATGTTGACGTCTTCTTCTCGTTTACCAAATGCACCACTGCACCCGCTACTCTCTCTCTTCTTCTCTCTTCCTCTATCTCTCTCTCTCTCTCTCTCTCTCTCTCCCTCTTCTCGACCCTTCAATTGCTTGCTGTCGCTGTAGAAAACCTATCCCGCATTACCCTACAGCCAGAACGCGCAGCTGCGCGTCTTCAACTCCGAGAACTGCGCCTACGACTTCACCACGAACATCAACTCCCTGCCGAGCTTTAGGGTGGAGCCGAACAGCGTGTACACGAACAAGGACATCTACGTGCCTGGCAGTATTGCGATGGAGTATACGATCAGCAGAACAAATCCCGCTTGCCCCGAATATGCCGGCGGAACCCACACCCTGACGGATGGGAAAGCCTGGTCTCTGGTCCTGAATGCGAACAACGTGACGAGCGAGACCTTCTGGCTGACGGACTTTGTGAACAAGCCCTCCGACAGCTATCCCTTGGTCCGGACCATCGGCAACGTGCAGCAGCAGCGCCAGATCGTGTGGAGGAGCAGCAAGGAGACGTACGAGTACAACGCCAACGAGACCTACCTGCTGCGCGTCTCCTCCGGCAACTACGACGTGTCCGTCGACAACCAGCTGTTGGGCGCCGTGCACGTGCACACGGGCGGCGTCTACACGCTGCTCCTCAACGAACTGGCGCCCGGCAGCTATAACCACAATCTGGTCGCGGTCACGGAGGCCAACTCGATGAACATTCTCTGGCTGATCCCGCAGTACGTGGTCATGACCCTGGGCGAGGTGATGTTCTCGGTGACGGGCCTCGAGTTCTCGTACGCCCAGGCGCCGCCCAGCATGAAGTCTGTGCTGCAGGCCTGCTGGCTGCTCACCGTCGCCTTCGGCAACGTCATCGTGGTGATCATCGCGGAGGCCGCGCTCTTCGACTCCCAGGCCAGCGAGTTCTTCCTGTTCGCGGGCCTCATGTTCGTCGACATGCTGCTCTTCATGTTCATGGCCTACAACTACAAGCCGAACAATCCCAACGAGGTCGAGGAAGCCGAGCCGCTAACCAACGACGACAGTCGCCAGATCACGGCGCTCGACACGGGCATCGATAACAAGGGCCAGGAGATCAACGAGTAGGCTAGTCCGCTCCCTCCTCCCACACCCACTTCCCCATCCCAGCCAATGTTGTGTATTATAGAAACCCCCTTCCTAAGACAATTCATATGTGTCCTTTGTGTCCATTTACAATGTAAGTGTGGAGCCCCGCCCGGGTCAACTATCGACGGGTCGGGCGTTGTTGAATATGACAAGACATACGTTTTAACTAAACTAATCTATACAAATAAATGAGAAGATAAAGAAACCTATAATCATATTCGCATTTGTGTTTGTTTTTGTCTCTCTTCTTCTCTCGATCTTATCAATTCCTCACTCAAAAACTCCTATCTTCAAATTCCTATCTCAAAATCTCCTATCTGCACCCTCAATCTCTAACTAAGCCAAGTTTTCTTCCGACTATCTACGTGCTAAGTAAAAGATTAAAAGGATAGATTTATATAATTTTTACTTGAAACAATTCAGATTTAATATTTAGGCACCAAGCTCCAAGCCCAACAACAAGACAAGTAAGAACGTGTATAAAAAGTGGTCGGTGACTGGGTTTACGGTTCGAACCAATGTCTCTGCTTTGGGTTCGATTCATGAACCTGGTTTTCCACATATTTCCATATAGTTTATTTTATTATTTGATTTATTTGCTATAAAGGGGCGGGGTATCTCCTAGCGAACTCTCATTAGTGCAGGCTCTAAGGTTTCGGGTTCAGGTTCGGTTTCTGTCTTAAGAAAATATTGGTGTTCCGGACTCCGCCTCTTTGCAGCGCACCTATCCGGCTCTGCCCGAGGTGGGCAGCACGCAGCTGCGCATCTTCAGCGGCATTCCCGACTGCGACTACCGGGTGAGCAGCAACCTGGACGCACCGGCGGGGAGCAACTTCACGCTGCAGGGGATCGACTTCTACGCCAGCGGCAACGTGGCCACCGGCAATGGCAGCTTCACGCTGGTCTACGGCATCGAGAGCCTAACGGCAGGTGAGTGGGGCGGCTGTGTGGAGGCGGCGGGTGTGCGAACTGATCCGTTCATTCCGTGGCATTCCAGGCTGCCCGGCGCTGGACGGCGGCGTCCAGATGCTGCGCGAGGCCACGGCGCACACGCTGTTCCTGCGGCCCACGCAGAGCGTGGCCAAGCTCTGGTACGAGGACGAGCTGCAGAAGTCGAACAAGTCGCAGGCGCTGGTCCGCACGCTGGCCAACCTGCCGGCCAGCAGCCGCATCCAGTGGCGCGAGCTGCGCACGGGCAACACGGCGCTGGAGCTGCAGGCGCGCACCTACGAGCTGCACGAGCTGAGCACCGTCGAGTACGAGGTGTTCACGGGCGAGGAGCTGCTGCACCGCCAGCTGCTGCGCCCCGGCGGCGTCTACGCCCTGGTCATCGGCCAGAGCGGCGACGACTTCGCCTCGCGCATGTTCGAGGTGACTGCGCCCAACTCGATGAGCGTGCTGTGGCTGATCCCGCAGTACGTGGTCATGACCCTGGGCGAGGTGATGTTCTCGGTGACGGGCCTCGAGTTCAGCTACTCGCAGGCGCCGCCCAGCATGAAGTCCCTGCTGCAGGCCTTCTGGCTGCTCACCGTCGCCTTCGGGAACGTCATCGTCGTGGTCGTTGCCGAGCTGAAGTTCTTCGAGTCGCAGGCCAACGAGTTCTTCCTCTTCGCGGGCCTCATGTTCGTCGACATGCTCGTCTTCATGTGGTTCGCCTTCTATTACGTCAGCTACGACGAGGTGGCTGCCCTGGAGCAGGCCCGTCACAGATCCGGACAGCGAAAAAATGTTAAATGTCAATGAACGGCAAAACTTGGGATAAATATATAAATAATATCGTGACTATCGGCATTCTAAAATGTACAAGTATTATATCAAAATGAACATAAATAACATAAAAAATACGCAAAGTATTTATATTATTTGCATTCGTTTGTTTAATCTATTTTTAATTGTAGTCGCTTTCTCAATATTTCAAAAGTTTACCATTCAAATTCGACGGCCACCGCGCCAAAAAAATGTGTGACCGCAGGCAGCAAAATATAATGGTTTTACTTAGCACAAGCACATAACCAGGGCTGCTGTGCTGACCAACGTGGCGCAGCGTTGCCAACTGCGCACCGCTTTGCCAACCGCGCGCATAGGCTGGCAGCCTTGTAGGTCATTTGACGTATGGCATTTTTAGTGTTTTTTGCGCTGAGTTGAAAAAAACGAAGAAGAGGAAGAGCTTCTGCAATCATATGACTCGTCGATCGATAGAGAAAAATAAAGGTTGCAATTAACTCAGCACTGCGTTGGAAAAGTTTTCGGTGTACCGTTTAACGCTTAACACTTAACGCAAACAGCCGAACAAGTGCTCATCTGTGCCCAGCACCAAGCACCCAGCTCCAGCGGATTTCCAATCTTTCTTTTCGCCCCCTCTTCGTCTGTGTGTTCGTGTGCCACAATAATATGGACAGCTCGGGATTCATGTTCAACGTCGACAACGGCTACCTGGAGGGCCTGTGCCGTGGCTTCAAGTGCGGCATTCTGAAGCAGGCGGACTACCTGAACCTGGTCCAGTGCGAAACCTTGGAAGGTAAGTTCTCGGGGGCGACTCCCCACACGAACGCCCTCTGTCGGCGCCCGCCCAGTCACATGACGAGCTAACGCGCTGCTATCAGCACCAGATGTCGCTAGTGTGTGTGCATGTTTTCCATGTGTGCGCGTGTGTTTGTGTGCGTAAGCTTGTCTTGTGATTTGTTGTCATTTGTATACTCTTCCATTTTGTCACGCAATGTGTAACACGAGTCCTTAAATCCTACATATTCTGTCTATTGCTAAGCTATTGTCATGAATATATATATCATATAGCTGCCATAGGAAGCATATAGCTGCTAACCAAACATGCCAATTGACAGCATCCCTCGACAATCAATCAAAAATTAGTTTTTCAATGAAAACTTGTTTGTTTTCCAAGAGTTCCTTCTTTAGAGTTAAAGGGAAATATAATACATATATTGCTATAACTAATGACCCAGGAGGTTGCAGTGCACGTGACTGTCAACTAATAATAATAGATATAGATATTGTTATCAATATTGACATATATCAGCGGCATCAAACTGCCTTCAGTAAATGTGTACCAGGGTATTCCGTCGTCGGAGCACCGCAGATAGCCGTTCTAGCGCGCTTGTCCTATTCATGTTCTCCTTATTTGCCATTCAGATCTGAAGCTGCACCTGCAGGGCACAGACTACGGCAGCTTCCTGGCCAACGAGCCGTCGCCGCTGTCGGTGTCCGTGATCGATGACAAGCTGCGTGAGAAGCTGGTGATCGAGTTCCAGCATATGCGCAACCATGCTGTGGAGCCGCTGTCCAACTTCCTGGACTTCATCACGTACGGCTATATGATCGACAACATCATATTGCTGATCACGGGCACGCTGCACCAGCGTCCCATTTCGGAGCTGATCCCCAAGTGCCATCCGCTGGGCAGCTTCGAGCAGATGGAGGCCATACACGTGGCGTCCACGCCCGCGGAGCTCTACAATGCCGTGCTGGTGGACACGCCGCTGGCTCCGTTCTTTGTCGACTGCATTTCCGAGCAGGATCTGGACGAGATGAACATCGAAATCATTCGCAACACCCTGTACAAAGCCTACCTGGAGGCCTTCTACAACTTCTGCAAGAACATGGGCGGCTCCACCGCCGACGTCATGTGCGAGATCCTGGCCGTAAGTGTGCTCCTCCCCCAGTTCCACTTCTCCCGACTGTAATCCACCTTCTGCTCCCTGATTAGTTCGAGGCTGATCGTCGCGCCATCATCATCACGATCAACTCGTTCGGCACCGAGCTGTCCAAGGACGATCGCGCCAAGCTGTACCCCAACTGCGGCAAGATGTACCCCGACGGACTGGCCGCGTTGGCGCGGGCCGACGACTACGAGCAGGTGAAGACCGTGGCCGAATACTATGCGGAGTATGCGGCGCTGTTCGACGGCTCCGGCAACAACCCGGGCGACAAGACACTCGAGGACAAGTTCTTCGAGCACGAGGTCAAGCTGAACGTGTTCGCCTTCTTGCAGCAGTTCCACTTTGGTGTGTTCTACGCGTACCTCAAGCTCAAGGAGCAGGAGTGCCGCAACATTGTCTGGATCGCCGAGTGCGTCGCCCAGAAGCACCGCGCCAAGATCGACAACTACATACCCATATTTTAAGCCGATCACCTGTGACTGATCACTGATCACCGGTCACGTGAGCGGCTCCACTCCACATACAAATAATTTTTAAAAGCAATTTTTCTTTCGTGCGTGTCGTTTACAACTTTTTTTGTTTTTTTTTTGTTTCCTCTTGTTATCCAATTGTTAATGTGTATGTATATTATATGATACTACTGTATATGTATTCTTGTTTCGAGTATTATTCCAATTATATTACTTTGTTGTCGCGCCACAGTCACACATCGCTATGACGCACCACGCGAAAGTCTTAAGTGCAATGCAGCTCCAAAGGGCTCGCTGCCCAGCTCTCGGTTCTCGGATCTCGGTGCTCAGTGGCTCTTTGACTGCCAGATTCCCGTTCCCATTCCGATTCCGATTACGATTACGATGTCGGTTTAACATCTAATATATGCAAATTGTTAACTCTTTCGATCATGCAGCTGCGCATTAAATATAAATATATATATATATAACTATATTAAATTGTGAAAATAAACCAATCTGTTTTCGTCTATTCCAGTCTATACATAGAGTATAGACATAAAAAAACATATTTATATTTCCCGAGAGTTTCGCAAAAATAAAGCTCAATAAGTTGTCAAGATCAAATCCAATCTAGAAGAAATTCAAGCCAAGATAAATGGAGCTTACAGTTTTTATTACAGACCCTTTTAAGACGAGCATAAAAAGTTACCTACATACGGAATAACCCAAAGTTGAATACGCTAGCAGAAATTAAGAAGATATGCGGTCTATGTATATCTACAGTTAACTGTGTTTTCACACAAATACTCGATTGCTCCTATGGGAACTATTTTCTATATGTTTTGATACAAAAACTCGTGTGTCGCCTTCAAATTCGTGCCTGTGAACTCTTCTCTCGTACAAGAGCCGGCACTGTGTTCAGAATGCCTAAGCTTAATGTAGTGGAATTTCTTCTGTAAGCATGGCGTACACTGGTGGACAAAATAATACGGGGACATCCAAATATTCAAATATCTTGCATTTTATTGTAACTGGTCATTACTAATTATAATTCCTTTTTATTTTTGTTCTGTTGATAAAATAATGCTTACCTGATTCTGTTGGCAATTTCACGTTATCGAGTCTCCTCCCGCACCTGTGGCACTTCAAGGTCTTCAGGGCAGCGGCTGCTGGCCAAGTACTTTACCTGTGAATACTGTTTGCCGCTTAGCATGTGCGACGTGTGCTCAGGAACTTCTTTGTGTGGAGACACACCTTTTGACCAGACGGCGGGCCACTAACTGGTGGCTCAAGGTTTCCGGGGTGCGGCCGCTGAGTCACAAGGAAATTATGACTAGACAAAGAGGTCTCCTTGTCGATATGCCGCGATCGAAGCGAACTGCAAAAGGTAACAAGTACAAGTGTTTGATCGAGAGTGCCAGATCTACCCTTGCCCAACTACATAAAATGTAAAATGTTCCAGCTTTATATTAAAGGTACATATAATTCCTCATTAAAATTGGTCGAGTTTGACAATGTTATGGTAGTTTGAAATTTTCAACATGAAAATTGTGTTTCCAGCTTTAAATGCGACTTTGATGAGAAATTGCAGTTTTGACTAAGTAATGGTGGATCGAAATTGTGAACCTAATCATTTTAAATGGGTACAGGGTATACGAAAAAAAAAAAAAAAATCACAAGCACCAACAACTCATTAGCATTGGAAGAGGGAAAATAAGAGGAAGAAATATGACATATTGTCCAAGTGGCACGAATTACAGCTGCCAGTTCGATCCAATGTTAATTATGCGAAGCGGACGAACATGTTGATGTCGAATGTTGCGTTGTTGTTGCGCCCGTTAGCCAGAGGGCGCCAAAGTCAGACACACACACATCGGCATTTTATACATTTGTAGGCATGTGTACGTGCGCATAGCGCGTCTCCGTTAGGCCGAACAGGTGCCAACACGTTCGAATTAAAAAGAAAGCCGCGCTCAGCTGTGCCTCAACTGTGTCCAACTTGAACTCCATCTTCGTGTCGAGGTTCGGAGCGAATTAGCTGCTTGTTCGGTAGCTCGGATCGTTCGAATTGCCAATAACTCGACTTGATGTCGTTTTCTCAGCGCAGTTGTGTTTCGCGTCTCCACACGTTGAGTTCACTCATCAGAGTTTTCACCTGGTCACCAAAAGAAAAGCTTTGCGCACAGCTTACAACGCGCGCCGATCCAAATTCTTAATATAACAAATATATTTTTTTTTCAAATTGCCTACCGTTATATTGCTGTGAACATAGTTTTTTTTTGCTTTTATTGTTTTTTTTAATAAAAGTGCTTGTGCTGCTGCTGTTCGACTGTTGAGTGAGTGAGGCGCCAGGATAATACACGTGTAAATAGGTAAATAAGAAGATGACTGCGTTTTTTCGCAGACAAGGAGATGAAGAGCTATTTAATTCGAATATCGAATTTAGTGTGCTTTTGTTTTTGTTACTGCTGTTGTTGAAATGCGAAAGGCGGCCAACGGAACACTTATCTTGGCTGCGACGTCAACGTCGACGTCGAAGACGAAGTCGCAGCTAATGATGACCAGGAAACCCAAAAGCAACAAAACGAGCAACGTCCAATGCACGTAAAAGTCGCCGAGAAATTGTGTCAACCAGTTTGCGTTGCTGTCGCAGTCGCAGTCGCAGTCGACGTCGCTGCCTGCGTTCGCTTGTGTTGGGTGTTCTGCTTAACGTTGTTGTTGTTGTAGCTATTGCTCAGCAATTTATTTAAATTTGGCACTCGTTTTACTTTCTACCATTGATCATCCCATTGGCATCCTTTCCCCTCTCTCCCAACAGCAAATCTAATCCGAGTTTATTCTAACTAGGAAATACATTACTCCAATCTCCAATTCTTGTCCGCTGCGATGAAGACAGCCAAAGCGCATTCAAAAGAATCGATTCTCATTATTTGTGCACTAGCCTTAAATGCTACGCGGTCAATTGCAAAACAACAAATGAGAGAGCGAGAGTAATGTGGTACTTTTTGAGAGAATTTTAGAATTCACTCTGTGAGAGTAAGCGTGGAGTTAAATCAATAAGAAAATAGTTTAAAGTGATTTAATACATTGCATGGATTAAAGCGTAAAATATAATGCAAATTGTGAGTGAATTAATTGGAATTTGTATTTTAAATTGTTCTCGAGGCAGAAAGAATAGCCTATATTACCACTGAATCGTGGTATTTAATGTAAACAACTTGGCATTCAATTGAATTCAAGTTAAAAAATAGAATAAAGTTGATGGCACCAGGAGTTCAATCAAAGATATCTTTCACACACAAAAAAGTTTGTATGTGTGCGCAGACTGCATTGCAATGCATTTGCGCGCGAACTTTGAAAAGCTCACGAAACCCAATTCGAATACCAATACAAGTGCGAGCTGGCTTACTTTTATGAATCACACTAATGACACTTCACGGCTCCAGTTCCAGTCCATTCATCAGACTTAAAACCGAGAAATTTCACCTACCTGGGATTGAATGGGGCGAGTTGCTCAAACTTAATATAATATAATATAAACACAAATAAAGAAATAAACATAAAACATAAATACATATGCTTCTGGCCTAGACTTGATATCGTAATTTTTGGTATTACGATACTGTTTTCACCCACAACGAAAAAGTGTGGAAGCCAAAGAAAGTGAGATGTATATTATGCAAATAGCTCTGCTGAGTGTGCACGAGTGTTTGCGAGTGTGTGTGTGTGTGTTATATAAACATTGAAGGATGCAAAAGTCTGCGTGAAGCTGTTTAGCATAATCGCAACAGTCGTGTCGTAATCAGCGGCATTTGATTAGAAGCAGCTGCCAAAAAAACAAAAATAAAAAGAAATTTTTCGCAGTAACAAAATCAATATATACAATATAATATGTATATCAAATATTCCAAAACAAAAACCCAACACTTTCGCTGCGTGGACCGCTTTAACAGCTACAGATGCATAATTAACAGTTTTTCGTTTCGGTTCGGTTTCGATTTCGATTTCAATGATCGACTCGCCTTTGGGCGCCATCTGTCGGGCGCATGTCTTATGATAATTTTGATAAAAGCTATTGCTGTTGTTGTTATTCTCGTTGTTGTTGCTGCTGCTGCTGCTTACTTTCTATTTTCCTATGCGTTTAATAATTAATTAATGCTAATATCTTTTCACAACCGTTATAATTTATTGACAAAAATAGAAAATATGCGACCGACACAGCAACAAATCAAACAAAAAAACACTCGAAGCACACACACATACACACAAACACACACAAATGCGCTGTTTTTTTTTGGTTTTAGTCCGAATGCGGCAAATGCAAATGACTCTGGTTATGAACATGAATATGAATGTGAATACACTCACAGAAACAGCCGCCGTGCGTTACGTATTGGAATGTCAGTGAAAATTATGTGAACCAGAAGAAGAAGCAGAAATAAGGAGGGGAAGAAGCAACTGCCGAACGGCTCCCACCAATTGTTTCAAAGCATTGCCAAATTCGTTAGCTAAGTGCAGCAGTAGCAGCAGCCACAAGAACAACAACAATAGCATATACACACACGTTTGCCACTCATAACGGTTTATAGTGGGTGGACCAGCCCACCAACCCACCCACCCATCCACCCACCGGCTCCAGCGCACAGACCACTTCATATCCAAGTCCGATTCCAATTCCAAGCCCATGGCCATTTTCAGTTTACTGTTATTTTGCTTTTGACCATTCTACTTCTGGCCACTTGGTGCTGCTGCTGCGACTTGCTGCTGCTGCGACTTGCTGCTGCTGCGACTTGCTGCCGCATTTGGTCACATACTTTCTATCCACTAATATGTTGACATGGCCACAGCAACAACAACAACAACAATTGGGTTACAAATTACTGTTGTCTACGGCTTTTGTTGTTGTTGTTATACCCTGTACTCATTGCAAATGATTAAACATGGGCGTATTGGCTTTGTGTGAGTGTCCGAGTCCATAAAGTATACATATTCTTGATTAGGGCGACTAGCTGACTCGGGTTCCCTTTATCTGTCCGTCGTAATCTATAAGAGCCAGAGACTCGATATTTACTATAAATATTCGATACCATTTTCTTCTCCTTTTTTTAATATCAATAATATCGTACAGTCCATTTCTTTTTGTGGATTCCTCGTCTTTGGTATTCCCACACATCAAGTCAGTAAACTTCGAAGTTATTCCATAGCAAAGAAAAAGCTGACTTCGAATATATGCTACGGTAGCTGGGTGCAGGGTATCTCCTAGTCTGCCACCCCCGGCTAGTGAACTCTCATTTGTCGCTCATTGTTGTTTCTGCTCAGTGGAAGGTCGTTAGTTAGAGCAAAGCTGGAATAATTATACACAGACATTTCAGCGGCTTGGCCATGAAAAATGAGCAAATATAATGAGCATTGCCCCCACCCGCCTTTCTCGCAGCCCCCCTTCAGCAAGAAGTGGCCTCAAAGACGCACAAATATTAATGTGAAAGTTATCTGTTCTATGGATATATATAGAACAATTGATTTGTAATGACTGACTCATTGGATTGATGATCAACCAGAGCGAAACCATTAACTTCAACTGCACCAGTTTATGATCTCGTTTTATTTAATTGTGGATTTTACATTAAAAATTAATGAATAAGTGGCTTACCAATTTAAAAAAAAAGCCCAATCCACGGGCAGAAGTCGGATTTTGATTACTTTGAATATTTCAATAATTTTAAGTTAGATTTTAGTCAGTACCTTTTGTATTTGGCAGAATATGTGTAAAGTTTAATTACAAAGTTAAACTTTTGTTTGAACATCATTAAGTGAAGACGTGCAAGGGAAGCTGATTTGAAAATATATAGCCCGAATCTTATCTAACGGCTTATACCGTTCAGGTTATGCTCCCCCCCCCCCCCCTTATCCCTCTCCCATTCTCTGACCGTTGAAAGCGAGATCGAAGCTGCGGCTGACGCAGAAGCTAAGCTGAAGCCGAACCCGTAATCGGAGTTAATGACGCCGCTTTTGGCCGGCGGGGCACTCGAGAAGCTGAGCCACCAAGTGGTTCAATGAATGAGTGGTTCAATGAGTCAATAGCTGAGAAGATTTCACTTTGCCAGCGCACAAAGCGGCCGATGAAGCCGAAGAGAGAGAGAGAGGGAAATGGCAGAGACGAGGCTTCGTTGGAAGGGAGGTTGGGAGATAGGGTAATTCTAACAAGCCGTGGCCCGAATCAACAGTCAATTAAATAACTTGCCCAGCTCATCTCATCTCGTTGCTGTCGTCGTTTTTGTTGGTCTCTTGAGATTTCACTCTCGCTTTTGGTCAGCTTTGTCGCTTTGTCTCTTTTAGCCTTTTGTCTTGGGTCTTTTGTGCGTTGTTGTTGTTGTTGTTTTTTGGTCGGTCCGCTGTTGTGTTTGCATTCGCATTTTACACAATATTTACGCATTTTCGAATTTCGATATTCGCTGTCCGCTAGATGGCGCTGTTCATTTGTTTACTTTGAAATTCGTGCAACACTTTTTCTCGCCGCCTCCGCCCCTCCTCCCACTACTTTTCGCACGGCTCGCTGAGAAAGAAAGAAAGACAAGAGATGGCAAGTGGAAGAAATTATGTCAATATTTATTTAAATTCATTCCAAACAAACCGGAGAAGAAAAGAAAAAACCCGAAACGGTGAAATTTAATCGCGCGCCTCTTGAAAGCGATTTTTTGTTGTGTCTTGTTTACTTTTGAAATACTTTTCTGGGGCTTTGGCGACTTTACCTTGCCGAGGTGAAACCTCGTGCTAAATGAAGCAAGGCCCCGCTCAGCCCCTGACCGTGCTAACTCCATGCCCGCTTCCCATTGCAGTTCAAGATGAGCAACACCCTCGCCCGCTCGCTCCTGCTGCTGTTGCTGGCCAGCGTCGCGCTGGTCTCGGTGCACGGCAAGACCGTGCATCGGCGCACGGACAAGATCTCCGAGAACTTCAAGCAGCTCGACCTGCCGCCAGAGGAGATCGATCCCAATGTAGCGCCGCCCGAGCCGCAGAAGCTGGACAGCGCCGACATGGCTGCGTCTGTCGCTGAGCCCGCTGCCGCCGCCGTGGATGCCCTTGTGGACGAGAGCGCCAACGAGATTGCCAGCGTAGACGCAGCAGCAGCCCCAGCTGCAGCTGGATCTTCTGCTGCCGCTGCCGCTGCCCCCGCCGCTGCCGCTGCCGCTGCCGCCGAGACTGTCACCGAAGCGGCGCTGGCCAAGCCCAAGCCGAAGCCGACGTCGGGCGCCAAGCCGCAGGCGGAAGAGGACAAGAACCCCATCAGTCGGTACTGCAAGTGCTCGGAGTCGCACTGCGACTGCTGCCGCAAGTTTGGGCTGCCGCTGCTGCCCAGCGGGCCGGGCTGCGCGAAGATCTCGTACCTGGGCAACGACGAGATGAGCGTCTCGCTTAAGTTCGGCGAGATCACGCTCGCCTCGCGCCGCATCTCCAGCAAGCGGGCGCGCCCCATCTGCGTGGGCATGCCCGGCGGCTACTCCAAGTTCTGCGGCCGTGTCTACGGCCTGTCGCGGGCCAAGGAGAACTTCAAGGCGTGCCTGGCCTTCGAGCTGCGCGCCGAGGATGAGGTGGAGGCCCAGCTGCCCATCTCCTGCTTCAAGTTCGGTGCCGAGGGACTGCGCGTCGCCGAGGCCGAGCACCTGCCCACAAAGGTTAAGCGGCCGGAGGAGGACGACGACGACGATATCTTTGGCTTTGGCGGTGAGTAGCA
The DNA here is from genome assembly GCA_035047465.1 of Drosophila sordidula. Classification (NCBI taxonomy): domain Eukaryota; kingdom Metazoa; phylum Arthropoda; class Insecta; order Diptera; family Drosophilidae; genus Drosophila; species Drosophila sordidula. Next base: position 15,631,247 of record JAWNPQ010000136.1, read on the forward strand.
AACCATTTTAGCCAACCCACAGCCTACAAGCCAGCCTGACTCTTGTCCATTTGCTTTCAGCTGGCGGCGACGACGACGACGATGAGGATGAGGACGACTACGACGACGGTGAGGCCGAGCCCTCGGCGGAGGACGACGACGCCGACGACTATGCCGAGGACGACGACACCGAGGCGCCCGAGGACGCCGACTACGGCGGCTTTAGCCTCGGCGGCCTGCTCGACGAGCTCGACGACGACGAGGACGAGAAGCCTAGCAAGAAGCCCGTGGCTGTGGCGGCCGTTGCGCCCGTCGCGGATCAGTCGACGCGCGAGCACGTCGAGCTGGAGCCGCAGAGCACGGACTTGGCCCAGAGCAAGGATGAGGCCGGCACTGCCGCCGCACCCGCCGTCGCGTCTGTGGTTGCCGAGGAGGCAGCTGGCGCTGCCATTGCTGTGACTGCGGCGCCCGCTGTCGAGGGTACCACGGCCAAGGTGAAGAAGTCCAAGAAGGCGAAAAAGAACAAGAAGAAGAAGGCCGCCACGGATGCGGCCGCCGATGGCGAGGGCGACTTCGCCTACGAGCTGCTCAACGGTATTCTGGATTTTTTCAACTGAGCGGCCAACGTGAATTCGCCAACATGCTTGGAAACACTGTAAATACCCTGTATCGACGTTGAGCTGCGTTTACGAGATGCACGCGGAGCAACGAGAAAGAGAGCGAGGGAGAGAGAGAGGGAGAGAGAAAAGTAGAGGGTATCAGGAGCTAGCTTGTAGTATCCAAAGTACATTTATAATTTTGCTTGCGCTAATTTATTTATTTATTTATTCAAACCATCTGGCAAGAACAGACCCAAAATTGTCGCCGATTGCGAGGAGATCGCCTTCTATTCTGTAATTGTACTCAACTATGCTTAATTTATTTAAATTAATAACGAATAAAACAATGCTCGAAAATACCTTAACTCCGTTTTTATACTCTGTACTCATCGAAAACCCAGTTTATTGAGCATATTTGAGACTAAATGTGGTATATCCAAATCCTTATCTTATCTTAGCTTTTTCTGGATAAGAACTTTCACTTTTTGATTAACGAATTCTTGTTTATTACTTTTAGCAAAAACTTTCAGAATAATTTTTTGTGAAGCCGGCTTGCAAGATTTTGTAAAAATCCCAGCTGAAGTATCCGGCGAACAGAATTATCAGAGGGTCGACAAAAAATGTAAAAGTCCAAAATTCTATTGCATACTTATAAGGTAAAATTCTTGGACCGCCGATGTGCATGATCACGGCGACCACACAATTATATTGCATACTCGCAAGGGCGACATTTACAAAACTCGCCGTTATTTGGCCAGTTATATATATGTACCTCTTTCGATATTTGATAATTTGGACAAATTATCGCAATTTTGAAATAAATTTTGATTTTTGCCAATTTTGGTCAAAATTTAGAATGGGAATTTTTGGATGCCAATCGCTAGTCCTGATTCGTAGGAGCCTAAAAAAGTATATATTTTGTAGATTTGACCTTATTTGCCCGAGAATGCTGATGCTCCTGTGGCTTTTGTTTTTGTGGTTGCTGTTGTGTAGCCTGGTTTTGTTGTTGGCTCGGGGTAGACTTTGACATGGGCAATGGCCGGAATTGCGTTCGGGATGGGCCTGTACGAAAGCGCTGATTAAGTGCCGAACCATTTGTCAAAATGCCACCGAAGAAGCCACAGACGCCTCCATGGATGCTGGGCCAACTTTTAATTAGAAACCATGCGTTGTTGCATGTAGTTAGGAGTAAGTGGGCAAACGTGATAAATCGCTCGGGTGCCAGGTACTCCTCACCCCGCCAGGGGGCAGTCATCCTGTGCCACTTAATTAGCTGCAAGTGAGTGTGCCCTGATTTGAGCTTTATTTAGTGGGTTATCATCGAGCCAATGTCATAAATGAATCAACTTGTAGAGTTAGCTTTCTATACATATATATATATATATTTATTAATACATTCATATACACATTAAATAAATATGTTGTGCTTAAAATTTGCATCCAATTTGATTGAATGGACAAAAACACCCAGCTCAAATGTGCTTACACAATTTCCACGACGATTTATCGCCTACCGATCTTAAGTTGGCACCCTTTACGGATGCTTCATGACAATTCCATTTAGTACAAACGACAATACCATAGCCATTGCATTATTTTTGGTTGGCTAGCGCCATACAAAAATATTAAAAAAAAGAAGTTCACACTCTACTTACATAGCCGATCTCTAAATACGCTTTCAAAAAACATACATTAATGTGTATATGTAAATTTTCTATATAAAGAGCAAAAATGTGTAAGTTATCATAATTGTTCACACATATAAAAATTGTATTTTGTATACTTATATCATATGTATACACTGCCCGTCTCCTGCATAGGGACAGTGGAAAATTCGGATTTCTGATAGATCAAATACCCTTCAAAAGAAGCTAGCAAACTACGGGATCTAAAATGGAGATTGGTAAAACTGTTTCATTCTCATTTGCATTGAATCGATGAATTGATTTGAATTGATTTGAAACATTCCGATTGCCAGTTTCGATCAAAAGATACGATCAGTTCAATAAAAAAGTACATTTTCCACGGCTTCTATATACCTTAGTGACCAGCAGGGTATCCATAGTTCATATGTGTGTAGATATATATATCGCTGAATAATATAATATGTATTTTATAACGCACACATATGTTTAACAAACACCAAAGAGAGCATTGAAAACCATATTTGCAATATTGTATATAATTCAATTTCAATATAATTTCGAAACACTCCAAATTCCTTCAATTGTCCAGCGACCATACCCTATATATACTAATATGTATGTGTTGTCAAGGGTTATGGTATACGATCGAAAAAGAGTAAAAATAAATAACAAAAATTCTAATATTTTCCTACCATTAGATGCCGAGTTGTTGTCAAAAGAACAAACATGAAACTTAACTTTACGTTTGACATTATAGTTCGTAAAAAGAGCAAAAAATTTCAATCTCATAGTATATGGTAGATAGTAGATATATGTGTTGTATATAATTATACGTTATATGTATATAATTGTATATTTTTATATATATGTATGTAAATATTTGTATATGTTTTGGTTAAATATGCATGTATATGTAATTGTAATTGTATTTGTATATGCATTTGTATAGGTATTTGTAAATGTTTTTCCCTACGATTTGCTTGTACGAAATGGGTATGAAATACGTTGGAGAGAAGACTATGAAAATGGAAAATCGTCGAAAAGTTTTACCAAATCCAAGTACTAATTAGTTAGTGGGTTTCTTTTTTATCAGTCTCGTTGTTTAAAAAAAAAGTTTAGTAGGTTGTAAAAGTTTGTAAGTGTGCATGTGGATGTGCGTGTGTGGGTGTGTACGTGTATGTTCAGTTATGTGCTAAGGTCGTTATGTACGCATGTCGTGATCCCATTCTCCATGCCACGTGTGTAGATACACAGCATGGTCGAGTGCTGTGCAGACACAAATAAATACCCAGCAGTTGCTCAGAGTTGAGCCTGAGAACAGCCGCTGGTTCGTAATATCCTTTCCAAAAGCATTCGCTTGCTCGTGTCGCTTGGTGTGGGACTTGAATCCGAAAATTGATATGCTTCGTAGTGTTGTTATTGTTGTTGTTGGGTTGGTTTGAGTTTTGATTAATATGTGGTTCCGAGATATGTATGTGGTATTTGTGTGGATCCAGGTGCAACTGAAATTCCAATCTCTAAATATCCTCGCGTCAAGCAAACCGAGTTTATAGCTGGAAACACTCTCTCTCTTTCTCTTTAATCCTTTTAATTCTCAGGTTTGGGAAAAGCGTATCGCTTGCTTCGTTGTGCATTCATTCCGTTCAGTTGACCCGTGTTCGTTTATTGGCCATATTTCATTTTGTTGCTGCAGTTGCTTCCTTTTCTTGTTTTGTATGTCCGAATTTATGTGTCGCGTGAATAGTTTCAAGCCCCACTCAATGTCCTCCTTTCTCTCTCGCTTACTCCGATTGATTTTTCGCTGATTCCGTTTACGGTTTTATGTTAGTTTTTTTCCTTTTATTTGTATTGATTTATTTTAGCTTTCATTTTGTGGCGAAATTTGCATCCCACTTTGACAGTTCTCTGGCAAATGCTTTGCCGCAAACGTTTCCTGTCCCATGCGGCGCGTTGGGGGGCGGTGCAGGTGGAAGTTAAACAACTTTGCAGCTTACGCGTTGTTGTTGCCAGCATATAAACGTACTGATTATATATTAAATATATGTACATACATATATGAGAGACGCACAGCTACAAATTGAGCTTCGTTTGTGTGCGTGAGGCTTCAAACATGCATGTGCGTTGGTGCCTCAATTTGGTCGCGTGCCGAAGCGGGACAAGTCGTCGCCTTGTCAAAATTCGACGATCAACTAAAAACTTCGCGTCTAATTAGTCAAGCTCAGCCGAAGTTCGGCGCACGGATTTGTTGTTTCATACTTCGGGCGCACGACAACAAGCACGACGCAGACAATTGTCGCTTTACACAACATTCAGCCAATGAACTGTGCACGTCTTATATATGTATATATATAATATATATATATATATATATTATATATATGCACGTCTTATATATGTATATATATAATATATATATATATATATATATTATATATATATATATATATTTACATATATACATATGCACGTTATATGCATCCGTAATATGCCCCATTATTGTTATTATTATTATTATTATTCGTATTATATGAATGGGATATAGTTATATGGACACAAGCCCCGGGCCCTCGTTATGCAGCTGCCGAGGACTGCAAGACTTATTAACTACATATATGCATATATTATTATAAGAGGACAACATACTCAATTTCCCCTGCATAAAGATATCTTTTTTGGCGAAGTTATTTGCCTGCGCATCCTGCGGGATGCAAAGACCTTCGCTTAACTGGAGTTTCATTTACACTCCAGCTATCCCCCAACTACCTCCAGCTACCCCCCAGGTACCCCCAGCCACGCTCCCATTTCTGTGTGCGTCCAGTGTTTGATGAAGTGCAAGTAAGAGCTCAGCTACGCCGAGTTGGTTGCGATGGCTATTGTCTGTCTGGCTGAATGTGACACAAATGTGTTATATGCATGTGTGTGCGTGTGGGTATATATATCTCTTATGCGAGATGTGTGTAAATATGCAGATCTCAGCCACTTCTCACGCTTAGTTGGAGTCAAAGGAATGCATGCAGACAGCCCTCAGACTCAAAATATGAGTAAGAACTGGAAAGATGCTGATAGTAGATACATTGGGGATTTTCCCCTTGGCTGGCGCTAATGCGTCGATAGCTTGATCAATATTTTGGAATAGTATTGTGTGAAGAAACCGAGCGCAAAGAGCAGAGCACAAATGGATCATTACAACTGCAAAAAAAATAAGCTCAAACTGAGGTGCCAAACGGGCTTGAACCGAACCGGTTCAAATCAGCATTTTAAGTGTTAATTTTATCATAAGCCGAACCTGTTGCGCAAAATCACCCAAACCCTAAACAGTTTGTTCTAATTTGTTTTTTTAAACAAGTTTCAAGTTGGCCCCTAAATTGATATTGTCTGAAAATGTATTCTACTTCTTAATTTTTAAAAACAAAATAAAGGAAATGTTGAAAAAACCTTCTGAATAATAAAATGTACCTTTCCAATTAATAATTAAATATAATGTGACAATGCAAGGCGTGGACCAAAACCTGGATTCACGAATATTAAATCCATGGTCAAATTATCTCCTAGAAACATTTAAGTAAATTATTTGCAGTTGTATTTGGTCTTAAACAGGTCCCATATAATATGCTACGGCTACTCCTTGCGTGTTCACATAAATATTTTGCTTTTTTTGTATTTTTTTTTTTTTAATTTTTTTTGTTGTTTGTTTTTTGTTTGGTTATTTTAGCACAACACAAAGAAGTATAAACGACATCAATTCTTTCATATTTAATGCAATTATGTATTGCTAATTTATAGTATTTTGTTTTTTGTTTTTTAACGATAAGTGCTGAACTTATCTTTCAAAAAAAATCCTCCTCTCTGTGTGTGAATAAATGTTATTCACGGTATACCAAATTAAGGTATAACATGCTTCCTCTGAACTGCGTACAGGGCATGTCACAGTCGAGCATGTCGACTAGACCTTGCCAACATTATGTGTTCGTTCTGCCAATCAAAATCATTCCTTTTTTATTTTTTGTTTGCTAGTCATTTTTTGTCAATTAACTAATTTAGTTAAGTGCTAGCATAGGTACTAAAATACCTGATGGTGTATTCTAGATTCAGCTTTAGTGTATATCAATATACCCTGTCTACCCATTTATTGGGTGTTAGAAAAAGCGATTTAATAAAGATGTTTTTTTTTTTTGATTTGACTGCTGTTTGCTTTGTTTTTCAAATACGCATGTAAATCAGTTTTGTATCAGTTTGTAAGTTAAGCTTGTTAGCAGGTTTAACTTAAAGCATGAAAAAACGCAACAAAATGTAAATAAAATTCATAATTTTTTGCTGTTGTCCAAGCTGTTGTTGTTGAAGTTGCCGGACCGCCAGTATGTGATTTTCTTTGTTCTGCATATACAATATATGTTGCATAATTTTCTATTGAATTTAATTTTTGTCGTGAGTTTTCAATTTATAAATTATTGTCCGCAGTTAAAGCTGGCAGCGCTGTCTCGCTGTGAGGGGTGTTCAATGAAAAGTTATGATACAGCGAGAGAGCACAGCAAAAACTATAGATAGTAATACAAATAATAGAAACAAAAAATATAAGTATATATTTAAGGAATGGTAATGATAAGTATTTTTAATGCAATGTGATATTTTGATTGTTTCTTTTTACTCTTATCGAAATCGATTTTTTGCGTTCTATAGGATTTCACTTCATAGACTGTATAAGTCTTCTGTTTATCAGACAATCTTGTGTATAGCCGTCAAAGGTGAATTTTTCGTTTTCAAACCGATCTGAAAGGTGGGTCTATAAATAATTCGGCACGCCATAGACAGACAGTTTTTTGTTTTAAACTCATCTCAATTATTTCTCAAGCCGGTGATTTTGTAAGTCTGTGAAGTTTTAGGACAATTTCAAAGTGTTTCTTTCATTGTTGTCTGTATACTCTATGGAGCGTCATATTCAGATTTTCATTACTCGCCGGGGTCATTGTTTATCTTTGGTTACAGTGCATTCTGATAAGTTAGACATTTTTTTTCGTTGTTCATTTCCTGCTTTGTCATGCTCTTTTGTCATTCTATAGCTTATTTATTCACTAACAAGTAACAAGGCTGCAAACCTATTTTGAATCGAACCGGTTCGTTGGCTGAATTCCAATTTCTCAATAAACCGATTCTTGAACCGAACATGCTGATGTTCCAATTTATTAATGAACCAAAACTGAACCTGAACCTAACCTGAACCTAACCATATACATATGTTTTTAAAGAATTTAGTTTTAAAAGGAGCAGTATTTGCTGGAAGATATTTTACTTTGTAATTAACTATAAACAACAAAGAAATATATATTTTGCTATAAATATACTATTTCAAGATAGCCGAGAATGTGTCGAACGCAGGTTCAATTCAAAACCTCGGCTAATGAGTGTGTAAAACAGGTTCACGAACCGGACCTAAACCGTTTAATTTGTTTTGGTTTTGCATGCTAGTTACACATACACACACACAAGCAACCACACGTCACACCAAACGCATCACACAACGCCTACAGAGCCTAGGATTTACTAACAACTTAGATGACAAACAAATCGCTGCAGCTGGACGAGTTGCGTCTCTTCATGTTCTTCTTGAAGCGCAGCACCGAGGCCAGAAAAACCTTGGTACGAGCCGTCAGTTTGGTGACCACCTTGCGATTGCAGTCGGTGCCGCTGTTCGACTCGACGTCATCGTCGTCTCCACCGGTGGCATCGATGGAATGGCGTCTTCCAAAAGCGGGAGCTGTAGCTGCAGCAGCCTCCGCAGCCTCCTCCTCCGCAGCAGCAGCAGCAGCAGCGGCAGCAGCAGCGGCTGCAGCAGCGGCTGCAGCAGCTGCAGCTGAGGTGGATGGCATATCGTCGTCGAGCTCGTGGAGCTCGCCTCGACGCTGGCGCATGCCTGCGGCCAACTGCTCGAATTTGCTGAGCGTGCCGTTCCGGCCATTTAGGCGCTGTGACTCGCTGCTGTCCTCATCCTCCTGTTCGCTCTCGCCCATCTTCAAGATGCTCTCCAGGTTGAGCGTGCGCCGATTGGGTCTGCGTACCTGTTGACCGCGTGCGGCGGCTATGGTGGCTGCGGCCGCAGCTGCAGCTGCAGCTGCCGAGGTGCTCGGTTCCAAGTATGCGTCGGCATCGTAGCCACCGGCGGCGAGGGCCGCAGCCGCGGCAGCCGCCTGACGCGCCAGGCGACGCCCAGCCAGATGCATGCGCCGATGGTTCTGAATGGCGTTGAGCATGTTGAGGCGCTCGCGTTCGTGGTCGGTGAGCAGCCGGTAACGCTGCGGATTGAGCTTCACCTGTGCCACGACGCCCACCAGCAGCTCGTCCACGTTGTGATCCAGGCCCGACGACGTCTCGATGAACTTGCAGGCAATCTGCTTGGCCAGCTTGCGACCCACTGGAATGCAATGGAGAGTCTCACATACAGCACTAGGGATTAGCAGGAGATAGCGATTAGCACTCACGTTGACGCGACACCTCGCGATGCCGTTCCAGATCCGTCTTGTTGCCCACCAAGATGGCACCGCGGGTCAGCAGCATATCGTTCTCCTTGAGGTACATCAGCACCTTCTCGGCCGCCTTGAATGTGCCGCGGTCCACCACCGAGTAGACCACCACGAATAGATCAATATTGTAGGTGGAGCAGAAAGCCTCGGTCTGCAATTTGATAACAAAATTGAGATAAAGACAAGGATAAACTATAAGAAAAAATTTGTACAGAATCGTACTCAATTCATCAAAGATGTTCAATGGTAACATTTTAATATGATAACATACATAATGGCAAATTGATCTAGAGGCCAAATCACTAAGATTTTTCCTAATCGAATTAGGTCCAGTGTTGACTATCATAAGATAGTTATTATTTTCGTTTTGTATTCAACTTAATTTGGACCAAAAATTATGTTGCGAAGGGCTAATTAAATTCGATACCAGTTATTGCAGATGCGTCTGTTTGTGCTTTATTGGGAACGCAATGTCAAAGTGGTCACGGTGCAGCGCAGTCGGGCCTTGGGCTGTGGGGAGCGCGCGCAAAAGTAGGCAACATAAATTGTCAATGCAATTTTGCGCCACAGCCTGCTACAAAGCGACGCACACACACACACACACACAGGCTCACATACACAACTTATGAGAATGCGGACGTCACTGTGAAAAGGCGTCTATAACAATGTAATGCGCTGTGGCCTTTTAGCAGTCGATAAAAAAGTGTTAATGACATTTTGAAAAAGTGTCAGCCACAGGGGCTAAGCGCACCCGCAGTAAATGCTTCACTGTGTGTGTGCGTTTATAAATATAGGAAGAGAGAGCTCTTAACCTAGAAAGAGCCAAAGTTTGACCTACTCAGCATCAGGAGCTGTGCATGCACTTACCGACATTTCGCAGGCCGGATGATCAATAATTTCCAAGTCCGTTTCAATGTTATCGACCAGCACCGAGACGGTTTTCTGTCCATAATCGTCATCTGAAAGGAGCAGCCAGAATGAGTGAGAGAGCAGCAGAATGAAAAAATAAGTCGTCACATTCAATTGACGTGTGCAAGCACTTAGATTCACTTTCGTCCCACGCCCGTTTTAGCAAGCGGGCTAATGCGCTTACGAATAACTAGGTACTCGTTTATGTCGATTTAATGCGTTGGCCCATCTCCTGAACATTTGTAGATGCATATGCATATCATTTATTTAAGTGAGCACTTGTTTAAATGCATAAGAGTGCGTAATCTCATTTTATTACGTGCACCCTTTGCATGGAGACATATTCGAGAAGCTAAACAAAAGCTTACTTGATGTGTACTTGACATATTCTCTAATTGTGCTATTGAAAGCTTAGGTAGGTATTATTGATTTATTTTACTTGAAGCTCAAATAATCCGATGAGCAACAACACGTGCAACAAACTGAATATATATATATATGTATAATTGAGCTATTTAGTTAGTTTTCCAACATCGCTTGTTGCAAGAGCTTTTTAAACAGTTTAAGGCTTAAGCAAGCATTTTTATAAAAGTCAATTATATTACATAAGTGAGAATTTTATACTGTTTATAGTTAATAGGATAAATAATAGCTTTAAGTAATTTACTTAATCTTTGAACAATACGCTCGTACTATTGTAACTACACTTTGCAACAGTATTCACTCAATTCAACTTATGATAAGTTTTTCAATCTCAGAAAACTTACTTAATTAACTAGTGAAGCAAGAGCTCGATAGCGCATTAAAGCTGAGGTAACTGCTGATACACCATTCGACTTAAACTTTGTTTTTTTAAAAGCCCACCCACTCGGTAATTGCACTTTGAACACGATAATAATACTAAAGCTAACATCCTTTGTTCACTTGTGGTGCAGGGTAGTATGCTGTCAATCAAAAGCTTCACACTTTTGGCTCCCGTGGCGAGCGCGGCGAGCCAAATTGATCAAAGCTGCAATGCAGCGTTGTGGCAGAAGGCGTTTTGGCGGCGTGGGCTCATAAAAAGCGTAATCAATGTGATTTCATCTGCCAGGGAAGTTAACAGACCCAGTGTGCACTGGCTTCGTTGCTGGCGTGTCATAAAAAGCCGAGTCGTAAAGTGTTGCACCCAAAAAGAAAGCGATGCCACAAATGCCTCCTCTCCCCGCCTAACCCTGCCCCTTACTGCAACACCCTCGACAGGTCTGATTGAATGCGGTGATATCAATGAAAAGCGACAGGCGGCTAAACAATGCAGCACATTCCATTATTCCTTGTTTGGCTGTGGCAAATACGGAAACTTCCACCTCCTGCCTTCCCTTTTTGCCCACTCCCAGGCAACGTTGGGCGCCGCCTTTGTTTGCCAGTTAATTTGCATGTCGCAAGTAATTTGCAGTGCGTAGACGGAGCACACAAATTGAATAGCGAAATACTAAGGACTTCGAACTGAATGGAAGTCTAACAAGCTCTCTAAATTTTCTCGAATTTTTTTTTTCTCGTATTTTTGGAAAACATATACAAAAAACCAAAATAAACTAGCAAGAACTTTGCACTCGGGTGTAATAAAAAAATTGTTCGAAAATGGGTAAGAGGAAGAAAATTAATTTTTAATAATGAGTATATTTTAAATGCAGAGTGAATCTAATCATACAAATCATGATCAGAATGATATCAAACTTAAAAATCGGAGTTTGAAAAACGGTAGCTTTGGATCTGAGAGCTTTCCATATTAAAATTATTTTCCATGATTTTTGACAAAAAATGTGACCACCTCAGAATCGCTTTTAATGTTGTTTTTTTATGCTAATTATGACACCCATAATCGAATAAAACAATACAATTGAACATCTAAATTTTGAAAAAAACTTTTTTTTCGAAAAGGAGTAAGTAATGATGATTTGTACCAAAAAATTTGAAAAAAGGTATTTTTAATATTGAATATATTTTAGATGCAGCATTTATCTAGAGGACAAATCATGATTAAAATGCCATCAAACTTGAAAATCGGCTTAGTTTTGACAGAGTTATTGGAGTTTGAAAACCCGTAGCTATAGATCTAGAGCTTTAAATCTTATAATTATAATTATAATGAGAATAATAATGAGAATAATTATTGTCCATTTTGGCATGATTTTTGACAAAAAATGTGACCACCCCAGAATCACTTTTAATGTCGCTTTTTATGCTAATTATGCCAATCACAACCGATTAAAAATATAAATTTGAAAATCTAAATTTTGAAAAAAAAAATTTTTTCGAAAATGAGAAAAAAATGTAAAAAAAAATTATTTCTAATAATGAATATATTTTAAATGCAGAATTTATCTAGAGTTCAAATCATGATCGAAATGACATCGAACTTGAAAATCGGTCAAGTTTTGAGAAAGTTATGGGAGTTTAAAAAACACTTTACATTTGACATTAAATAAATTACAAATTCAAATAAATTAAAATGTCATTTGGCTGGCGATGCCTAAAAGCATGCTGTATTTTATCTCTTTGTGCCCTGTACCCTGTGGATATCAATTGACTGAAGGGAATATACGTTCACAGCATTTTGATCTTGTTGAGGCAGTAGATTGTAGTTTTTGATTTTCGTTAGCATTTATAACAAATTAAACAAATACACGATATTCTTACTCGTGGGATCAAAACACCGCATGGAAATGCATTACACATCCATTTCTGCAGGGTACTGAATCCTGGGCAACCTGTAGATAACTTCTCCTTTGTTTTCTATTTGTTTACATTTCCATATGCTTTTTTGCGATTAGTCATGCGGCTGACAGGAGCTGGACTCCCAACCGGTCGAGTCATTTGAATGCAATTACCAACAGTACACAGCAAACAATAAATCTAAACCTACAATCTAACCATTGACGCATCTGTGTGAAAATTATTTGATTACATAGCTTTATACTCAGTTGTTGAAACTTTTCAAAGTTCACATGGCATGCACAAACATAACGTTAAAAAACTGTTTGTGCTGGACTAGTAACTGATAGATCATTGACTGATTGATGATTAACGCCCAGCTCGAGCCAGTTTTTACTGCAGCTTCCTTATTTGATACAAATATACACATAATAATAAGTGTGGAAATGGAGTCCAAGGCGTTAATTTTTTTCAGCTTTTCGCCTGAAGTGAAAAATGTTAAGTAAACTGTTGTGCAAAACCTTTGGCACGAGTATATCTAGGTAATACTTGCACGCCAATTTTTGTATGAAACAATAAATAGCTTGAATATATAGAACCCTAGTTACTCAAAATACCAGAGCCCTATTGTATATACATTTACATATAATCAACAACAATAAGAGCTATGGCAGATGCTCCACATTGATATTATTTCTGGTATCAGCGGTGACAATAAGCTTAACGGTAAAGAAAATTGTCAGTTTTCCCGCTTCCTGTAGTTTTTAAGATGTCACCGCTACTTTCGCACATACGCAAACACAACAAACTCACACACATTTAAACACACGTGCACCCACTCATGCATTTCAAAGCCCGTTCATATGTATGGATTAGCGGTTAGCCCCGACATGCAATGACGTGCTTCCTGCACCGTTCAGGACCCGCGTCACTCTTTAATCCCGTCCCACCACGCCCGCTCCTACCACCTACTGGCTTGGTTACTCGGCGTCTCTTTCGTGACCGGCACTCAAAACAAATACTGACATATTTAAGAAGAATAACTCCTGAAATAAAAACGAATTAAGTCGTTGCAATCGCATGTAACCGACTGCGCCATACTCTATTGATAGCGTAAATAACAGCGAATACTGAAATCTGAACTGTGCAGAAAACTATTCCACAAAACCAATATACCCGGTTCTACTGTGTGAACAGCGTATTTAAAAATCTAAACATGTTTTAATGGAGGTGTCCCCTAAGCGGCTCTTCAGTGGAATTTGCGCTCTATCTTTGAAATGTGATAATTTTACCGTAATGCCATAACAAAAAAGGGGTTTAGATCCGGCTTAGGTGATGCCAATTGGGGGCAGCTATACTTAAAAGTATGTTAGAGTCCTCTACCACTCATTGATAATTGGACTCATGTGCAGCAACTAAATAAAGGGGATGTAGTTGAAATAAATTTCCCATACATTTATTGTACACGAACCCTGATTAAGCTGCCGGGGTGTGCAGACAGCGCAAACTAAAACTATTGATAAACGAATAAATTTGCACAACTTCTGTCTTTACCGTTTTCAAGGGGGGCTGCTGTAGGGCTTCAACATATTAAATTGCCTTTTCTTAGGAATAAAAACAAGCGAGAGTGCGTCAGTCGAGAGTGCTCGACGAGCTGATACGCTGTACGCAGCTACGAGCTGCTTGTTTATATTTTATTACTGTCTTCTATTCTTCCTTATAATGGCTTTAGTTGAATTGCTTTTTTTTTGGGATGTCATTTCTGTATACTGAACCTACATATCAAACATCGATAGTTTGGAAAAAACTTGATCTGCTATTGAAAAACCTACATGCTCCCATTTAACTATCTTACAGTCTCCGACACGGCGGGAGTTGCCTATCTCTGCCTCCTTCAGCATGTTTTATGCGTTTGCTCAAGACGATTATAGCACTCCTTGTTGGCCATTTCGAAGGGCACCGGATACACAAATAAAACCAGAAAAGCATCAGCAACTCATATTTGCAGCTTGTTGAGTTTATGTGCGTTAAACGTCGACTAACAATAGACCCCAGGCTCCAATTGGCACACACACACGCAGGACAATAAACGTTGCGTGTGGCATAAAGTTGCTTTGTTGTGTTTGCTGGTGTTGGGGGCGCCTCTGCTGCTGCTGATGCTCGTGCCTCTTTGGATAGAGTGCTAATTAAAACTCGGGGAATTTCATTCTCTCCCTGGGTGCATCCACGATGCTGCAAAGGCCCTGGCTCCGGGCCAACTATTGTGGCCCGCGACATGCTTGCAACAAACAAATTGCTCATGCCCCAGCGACAGTTGCATTCCCATTCCCATTCGCAGCTTTCAACTTTACCCATGGCACATCTAAATCCACCTCCCGCCCATTTTCTTTTGTTCCATTCCCGCTCTGCTGCTGCACGCAAGCCATGCATCATCTGGGGGCGTGCAGCGCTTGCTGTTAAGATTAGGTTAATGGCAGCGGCGCCGCCTCCTACGCCCGCCACAACCTAGCGTCAGCTTCGGTCACGCTGCCTAAACGAGGGGATAGCGGAAACACGGGTAGGCGGCGCTGGACACGCAGCGTGCGTTGGCTGGACGAGAATCGGGTGGAGTCGGTTGCATGCACTTCCGACTTTGGGTTTCAGGTCAGGCCAAGCCGGGACACGTGTGCGTGGTGCATGCATTAGTGAAAAAACCAGCGACTGACTAATTGCAGGCAAGCTCTAAGTAAGTCAGGCAGGAGCGTATCCGGCTAGGAGATACTCTGTTCCCAGTGCATTCGAACTTCCTTCTATACATACATACACCAATATACTAGTTTCAACCAGGGCTTAAAGAAAGTAAAATCTGTACATATCAAATTCAGTTCAGTTCATAATAACTTCTAGCGGATTCTCATATTTCGGATTCGAATTTTTCCAAGGTCTGACAATATGGAATACATATGTCGGAGCTGACCAAGATTTTAGAAATATTCTTAATGGGCCTTTCACGCATTGAAACGAAAGCATTATAACCATATGCCAGCAATTTGCAATGAGAACAGGGTATAATAACTTAAGCGGCTTAATCAAAAGTAACAAGGTTTTTATCCAAATCTATTTCTATACATAATCCTTTTAATAATAACCCTCGTGGGTCGCAAGTACGCGTTTTTAAAGCCGTTTCCGGGCCGAATGGTATTAACAGTGGCCCCATCCCGAAGTAGGTGTGTGTGTGTGTGTGTTAAGGGCGTATTACCTGCCCTATTCCCGATCCCGTCTCCCGCCTACGTCGCTTGTCAGCGATGCGTTGGCAAAGTTAATGAAATTAGCAGCGACGCTTTTCATATTTTATGAGTTTGCGGCGTAATTAAAATGCAAATGCGCTTGATTAAAAGCCACAGACCGAACCCAAAACCGAAGCCAAACCTAAGCCCCTGCCCAATATCCATTCCGGGCGCACGCAAAGCTCCCGCATTAGTCTAAATGATGGCGTTTAACACGTGTCACACGCCCATTGCTGCCCCGCCCTCAAAACACTTACCCAGGCTCAAATCATAGGCGCAGATGTAGTCCGAAGTCGTGAACTGATATGTTAGCGTTGTCTTGCCCACTCCGGATGCGCCCAACATGGCTATTTTAAAGACCGTTATATTCGTCCCGTTTGCTTTTTGCTGCGGCTTCTGATGTTGGCTCTGTGCCACTGCATGCGAGGAGGGCTCCCCCTCCGCAGCATCGCCTGATGTTCGCGATGCATTGCTGCACATGCAAAAGAATCAAAAGGGCAGACTAATAAAACAATTTGCAAGTTTGTCCATGGCATGTCGCTTCTCAATGAAAATTAAAAAACGTAAAACATATAAAAAATTTCATCTTTTGTCAATCAAATGCCATCAGGCGGATGCCAAGTCAGTCTAGATGCCAACATTTGCTGGTATAGGTGCTGAAAAAAAAGCTTAGGAGTTGAGAAAGCGCCGAAAATACATTTAATATAAAAATATCGGAGAAACGTAACTTTTATAAGTCAATCTAATTTCGATGCCAAAACAATCAGAGAGCAACAACTTGACGGAAAAGGAACATGAATCTGTTTTGAATAATGAATGGGAGTCTAAAGTCTAAGAATACAATTTTCTATAAGATTGGAAATTTGTTTGAACAAGTTTAGATGCCAAATCAATCTAGAGATATTCCTAATGAAAATCGAGATAGTTTTTATCGATCTCTTCATACTGATTGGCATGCTTTCCAAAACATCTTGAAAAAACATACATTTTTCACTCAATCAAATTTAAGTGCAAAATCAATCTAAATGTGAAATTATGATGGAAGTTTTCTCCCTCATGCAAATCAATTCAGTTTTGCCCATGTTATGGTTAACTGATATATATTTTACTTTCCTGTACACTAAATCAGTCTAGATGATTGGGCTCAGCAAATAAATTTTTACTCAAGGTATTTAAAACACAAAAACAGCAAATGCTAAGGTGAAACCAAGAAGGTATTCTTCGTGGAAACCAACTCTTTGAACAAGCTTTTATAGTCTCTGAGGTGAGCTCCCCATATATGTACATGGGCAGGCTGACATAGTTGAATTGTAAATGCTGGTCGCTAGCGTATTTGAGTACAATTATTACGCATCACTATAAAAGGTTGGAAATGTCTGCCTATTTGGAGAATTTGATTTTATGATTTTATTGGCACAACCAGGGAGCAGAGATAAGGACAGACAGCGAGGGGGCATATAATAGCAATCATAAGTAGCGCATAGCGAAGATGAAACGAGAATGACAGCGAGAGGAGCGAGGAGCGGAGAGGTGGGTAAAATATAACAATAAAAGCGAAAAATTCCTTTGACACTGCGACGGCGAACTGACAACAAAAAGCAGGAAAAGTCTCTGCAGCTGTTGGTAATGGCAGCGGAAATTGTTTGTGTGGAAAATGTATGAAATTAGTCTGTGTTCATGTGGCAAGGTCTGCGTATATATATATATATATATATATATATATATATATATATATATATATATATATATATATATGTGTGTGTGTGTGTGTGTGGGTGTGTGCCACAATTCTTATTGTTGCCGCCGTTTATGGACTTTGCCCTCTGCTTTGTGTCTGTGTCTACGTCGCTGTATTGTCATATCATAAACAATTTGGTGACTGAATAACCGACTGACTTGCATCCACACTCATATTCACACTCACCTATTGTGACGATCTGCGCCGCTATGCGAGGTGCCTGCCGATGTCACGGAATTGTTTGAACGTGACCTGCGGCTGCTGTCGTTGGGAAAATCAAATACAACAATGAAATTAAGTTGACCGGTAGAAAATCGTGAAGAAAATTCCCCATTCTGTAAGCAGATGTGTGCGTGTGTGTGCGTGTGTGTGTGTGTGTGGGTGTGTGGGTGTATGCTCCCCCCACTTACCGAAGCGAGTCACCCAAGTTGCAAACTCCATGAGATGTTATGCTGAAGCTGCGGAGCCGATAATAGTCCATGTCCACATCTGCCGCACAATGAATCGCCGACCGGCGGGTGTCTGCCAAACGTGGCTACAAGACATGCAACAGGTGCAACGGAAACAGGTGGAAAACATATTTATGTTACGGAATGACCACTGGCCGGTGTAACCCAGCTGTGCCGGGTTCAAGTTGTTTTCGGAATGCCACCCATGGGAATTTAAAATTAGCTCCTTCTAACGTGATATTTTATATATCACTTTCAAAATGCTTAAGCTCTATTGGATAAAAAATGAAAGCTACAAGGTTTTTAAGGATATTTTATAAAGAAAACAATAAAAAGTTGTTCATATGCAGCTATATGATACAGTTATATGGGCAACTCCGAATTAAGTACCGCCTGCAACAAATAGGAGAACCTCTGCAAAGTTCAATGTCAATAAAATTAAAACGAGGGAATAGATTGCATAGAAACAGACAGACGACGGACTTGGACTTGGACTTGGACTTGCTATCAACAGCTCAAGAATATTTATACGTTATATGGTTTTTTTCGTGACAACTTTATAATTTTAAATGTAACCCTGCAAGGGTGTAATAAGTTCGAAGCCATTCAAATGATGAATAACAAAGTTCCATACAACAATTTTGTTACCTATTTTTCACAGTTGCCAGTGGAATTTTCTAAGCCCGAGCTAGGACACGGATGGGGCAGCAGTTACTTCACCATCAGGACAAACAGTTTTATATATGTATACAGCTCGTAATAATGGGTTTTAAATAGCAGCTGCCTTAAATGTTATTACTGTAGCTATTGACTTTTTACTGGTTATCTTTGATAACTTTTAAGCAGATGCTTTTAAGCAGGAACAGCTAGTTTTGTTATTTTTCGAAAATAGCTTAATTTGTAGATAAAGTCTGTTGCAAATTTTTTCCGTACTTTGTTGTTGCCAACAATCAAAACATTCGATTAATATTTAAAAGCCTTTAATTAGCAATTGAATTAAATTATTAATTTCGTTATAAATATTAAAGAAATTATCGAATTAGCATCAAGTGCACCGTTTGGGATAGTTAATTTGGACACAGTTGGTTCAAGATAAACATTCGAGTTTTCGATATACCAAAATACGACAAACAGCAAAGGCAAACAAATACAAGCCCACAAATATCTATTCATTCAACTGTTTTTACTCAATACTTTAAACTGGGTTAACCATTTTAGAACACTTAAATCCTTTGTTTCTACTGTCATCCCGAGCAGCCGAGCATATCCACTTATGTGCCTACCTATATATACCCTATACACATTCATCATGGCTACAACGGATATATTGAAGTTGTGCATGATGTATGCAAGACATTCCCAAAACAATATGTGTATATATGCTCGATCCGTATGAAGAGCTGAATCAGGTTTGTTTTTCGAAAACTAATCGTTATTAATCTAATATTCAAAATTTTTAAATTTAAGCAAAATCGATACGTGGTATACATATAATATTTGTATATGAGCTATAATTCCAAGAATGGTATGGAATCCCAGATAATTTCATATGTAGCAAATAAATACAAACGTTTTTAAAAATTATTTTTTTATAGTGCGAAGATGCAACGGCTGGGTATCTGCGAATCTGGCACTCTGAATTTGCTTGCTTTGCCAATGTTAGACACAATTAACTATTCACTCAGCTGTGTGAAATTAAGTGCATAGTGCCAAAAATGAAGGGAACAAATGAGAAACAAAAAGACGCCGGGTCTGAAAATAGCGGCGAAATTGGGCCAGGATTCGGCACCGCAGCTAGCGCTGGGGTCAGGGGCAGATTACTAATGGCGCGTTGTTAGGGAAACTTATAATCCAACCATTTGGCATGACTAAGCAACTGTCAACTCTTGCGTCTCGACTTTCAGAACAGTCGTTTGCCTCAATTTAAGCGTGGCGACCGGTGAACAACCTGGAGACCGAGTAGGTTAGCGCCAGGTGGGAGCAGCGTTATTAGGCATTCAGTCAGGACTAAAATACAGGCACATCTGACAACGTTCCAAATATATATTAAATACATATATAACTAGTAGGTGTTCGTGTGTGTCTCTTGTGGCTATCCTTAGCCAAAACAAAGTGTCTTTGTCTTTGCCACGGCAAGACTGTGTGAGCGTGTATCTGTTTGTGTGTGCACTAGTCATTAACTTGGATTTATGGTTAGGAGTAAGCAAGTATGCTAACGCCCGACCTCACATCATTATTCGGCACTGCTTTCCTTTCCTGCTCCCCAATATATATTGTCTTCCTCTGCACTTTCCGGGCCTCCACATACCTGTCTGTTTAGCTGGCATGCACTTATCTAGTTGCTGCAGCTAATGTAATTAGTTTGTGAAAATTGCTCAAGTGAAAATTGTGCACCGCGTGCGTCGCGTGCAAAATTGAAAAATGCAGGCGGCGCACAAAAGTAGGCAACACAAAATGCAAACACAGCAGCAGCTGCAGCAAGGATAACAACTAGAGTTGGGCGCGCGTCGTGCTTACTTTCGTGACAGGCTGAGTTCGTGTTAAAAACAAATTATATATTATGTTAATGTACATATATATGTCATAATTAAATTAAATATAAAAAATATGTTAATATTGATATGAAAAAATTATTATTTTAATTATTTGCGAAATTCAGAAAAATGCGTTTAAATATCTTGCTTATGATTTTTCCACTTAAAAAGTTTTGAAATAGAAATATGTGATATATGGGCTTATATGCTTGAAATTTGTTGTATCTGCATTTTCATATCTTTTAAGCCGCTTATCGCCAAGTTAATTTTTTTGTAGTTATATCGTGCGTGTTTGCGAAGTTTTCCTGCAGCAAACATCGGACACGCGCTCATCTCCAACAAGGACAGACTGCGGCTCGAGTGTCGAGGGGCAGAGCTAAAAGTGGAACATTGACCTGAAACGGGCAGGCCAACTTGTTAGTTGACTTTTTTGGCTAGGAAACAAAATTGATATGTATGTGAATATGAAATTTCGTAGCTGCAACAAATCCATGTAACAATTTTTAACAGGGACCAAATACCAACTGACAACTGGCAAATGGCAAATGGTAAATGGGCAACCGAAAAGGGGCAACGGGCAAAGGTAAACGACAGCTGGAGCGATAGTTTTCGTTGGCGTCGTCTCTCATCTGTTTGCCCGTGGCAATCTTGGGACTTTATGTGCCCAAAATGGAATCAATGGCAAACACGTAACGAGCGGACGCCACTGCCATTCAGGGAGCATCATATAAATTGCACAAGTGGAAGCCAGAAGAATGTCAAGTGTCTGTGTGTGGTGTACTATGAGCAAATTCGCACTGTTTTCAAAATGTAATACTTTAACAGTGCCCTAAAGAAATACTTTTTGGCTGGAAACCATAAGAAATACTTTAATAATAATAATAAAAAATAATAAATAATCTTCACTTAGAAAAGAGCTACACTTCATAAAAAATGTATTTTTCAAAAACCTGTTAGCTTATGCTATGTAACTCTGACACTCAAAAATTCTGTTTTGATTTTATTTAAGCTTATCTAGACCAAAATGTATGCTCATATTCAGAATAGGTGGAATATGTCCTTATCTGTATAACAGACAAATATAATATTGAGAGCTTGGCTTTAATCTTGGTTTGAATGAAAAAGTTACTTTCAAGCAAAAGCAAAGATATGTCTTAGCATTCAGATATTCTTTTTTATTTTACTCAGCAAATGCGCAAATTGCCCATATTGCGGAGAGCACACAGACAAAGGCATTGCTGCACAGGCTGTAAAAACTTGTCTATTGCACCGAGCTGCCTCCTTCTCCGGCTTCACCTCGCCCGGCGCTCTGCGGGAGCTGCACTGCTCCCAGGGGCATCTTACTTTTGTGCATGCCGGAATGTGCAATCCTCAATTGACGCTAGGCACGCGCGAGGGCAACGAAACAACTGGGATCGGATACGGGATTGGGATTGAGTTAGAGTCTGCGTTAAGGTTTCAGTTTGGGTTTGGGTTTGCGGTGGAGAGTTTTTGGCAATAAGTTGAAGTGAATTCAAGTGCAAACAGACAGACAAGTCCCTAGGAAATGTTGTGCTGAGCTGTATGTGTGAGAGTATGTGTGAGAGTATGTGTGTTTGTATGTGTGTGTGTGTGTTTGGGATTAACAAGATAGGCAAGTATATTTCTTAGTACTTTTGTGTGGTGCCTGTGTGCTCCCTGGGGCTTAATGCGCCCAATAAAACAGCAGACGGCATTGTTGTCGAGAATTCCGCAGGTACTTGTTCTGCGTCCTGAAAGTCCTTTGCGATTTGCCCCCAGTGCGATCCCTTGACACTTGGCACAGCTGTGATGTAATTAAAGAGTTGCCCAATTTACAACAATTACAAACAAGTTGGTTTTTGAAGTAATTAACAGAAAATTCGAATTACATAGACAGTTAGCCAACACGTAGTTTAAGTGAATGTCTTTGTTAAAAGATAACAAACAATTAAATATGAATTCGTAATTGAAGACAAAAGGCCGAGTGAAATGCTGGCAATAACGACAAGTCGTTCAAGTTATTGAATTAATTGCTTTGGTAATTACGATTAATTACAAAGAAATTACCTTTGTAACTACTTTACCTATTAAGTTTAAAATACCTATTAAAATAAATTATTAATCAATCTCTGGCAATATATTGTGAATTAAAATAATTATATTAATGGTAATTAATATAATTACTTTGGTATTTTGGCAGAAAAGTTTATGTACACAAGTAATTGCAGAAGTAATTAAAGTAATTATATATTTCATAAGAGTTAAGCCACTACCACTTGGATCTACTTACCTTCCGGCTCTCGGCGGGCATGCTGGATGTTCTGAGACGCTGCCGCTCCGCCATACGACTTCCCAACTGGGCGGCGCCTATGGTGGCCGAGCTGCCGTGCAGCTGATGTGAAGTGGAACTGGATCCACCTGATGCACCGCCCGCTGATTCGCCGACGCCACGTTCCCGCTGCAGGCTGCTGTACGGAGGTGGCGGCTGCTGCAACTGTAGTTGATGCTGCTGCAGCAGCTGCTGAGACTGCTGCAGCTGCACCTTGGTGGTTGACACGGGCATGCACATTTCGTCACTGGAGTCGGCTGTGGGAGAGTCAGTTGCATCGGCGCCACTGGTTGCAGTATCCTCGGCAACAGCTGCCAGTGTCGTGCTGGAGCCCAATAGACGTTGGTCTAGCTCCCCGGCAACTGGCAACTGCCCAGTCGCTCCGCCAACTGCTCCGGCTGCCGCATACTGCGGCGACACTGCGCCGGACATCGCCTGCTGGAAGGTCAGCACGCCGCTATCCAGCCCACGCCCGAGCGGCGATTTGGAAAGTGACATCCGCTCCCTGCAATGACAAAGCAGAACAAACAAAGTCCACGAGCCACGAGCCACAGTCGAGATGGTCGATGGTTGATGGTCGATGGTTGACATTTCGTGGTTTATAATAAATTGCATTTGTATACATAATTAGGCTCCGGGTGCCCAAGTAAGGTGAAGCGTACGGTTGCGCAAGGCGAATTTAAAAATCGATAATTTTGTATCTTTAATAATTTTGTGTAATTTACTGGAATTTCGGGTAAGTAGGCTCTCAAAGGTAAGTGCGGACCACCCGCTGCCGATGCAGCCAATTCAATTTGGCCATAAATCAGATTGCCTCAAAGTGCATTCAGCTGGGTATTAATGATGCTTTCATCCATTGATACACATTGCATATAGGCACATTGCCGCCCAACTGAATATATGGCTTACCAGCCATCAAAGGAGCAGCCAGGAACCGGGCGGATGCAGGAGGGCAGCGGGCGGACAGCGTTTAGGCAAAGCATGCGACAGGAGTGAAGCCAGACAGCTGCCCGCTTGACAAGGGACAAAGAACATTTAAATTGTGCTTTAGGAAAGCTCGTGGAACTACTGCCAGTGTTAACAATCACAAAAGAGCTTTGACAAGCTTCTTGAAACAACTCTTTTCAATTATTTTGAGATTAGGAAATATTTGAAAATTAAATTGAAATAAATAAAAAATACTTGATACAATAAATTGCATACTTAAAGTGTGTGCCTTCAGAAATCACTAAGTCTTGATTTGCAAGCTAAAGAAATATAGACCTTGACTGTATTTAGGCAAAGTTCTTAGATTTTTCATCAAGTACCTTCGGGGTAGCTGCGGGATTATTATGACTTGTCTCAATTCTTTTAAAATTAATAGCAGAAAATTGTATAGAATCGATAATTAAAGTGAACTTATCTAACAAAATCTTTGGATTTTTGTAAACTGTATATTTATATTCTCATTATTCTTTATGAAAATAATAGCACAGATACAGATGTATAGGCAAATTAATTTTAAACAATTAAAGCATTTAGTTCCGATCTTAGAAGCACAAAATCAAAAGAATATTTTTGCGATTTTTGTGAACTCTATGTACTCAATTTATAATTAGGAAAACAAAAATGCATTATCACACGGAAACCTCTTTAAAATTGATAAAGGCAACCAATAACAAGAGTAAAACTCTTAGCAACGTTAACAACAGCATTGTATTTTTGTGCAAAAGTCGCTGTGCACAGCGGTAAAATGTTGAGAGAAAGTTCACAGGTCAGCTAATTAGACTGAAGGCTTCATTTTCTACAATTTGTTGTACATCTGCAGCTGCACTATGTAGTTCTGGCTGTGTTTGTAGTTGTGGTTGCCGCTTTAGCTGTGCTGTCAATTGTTGTAGTTGCAGTGGTAATTGTTGTACTGTCATAGCCATTGTTGACGGCTTCACGGCCGCTTTTTAACGAAGAGTCGCAGATAAACTTGGGGAAAGTAGACTTGGGCGCGTGTCGTGTTTTCTTGCGTGGCACGAAAAGCCTCGACAATCAACACGACTAAACCAAACGCCAATTTATGAAATATATTAAAGTAAATTGAGTTAAGATTATCGTTCATATTAAAAGTTGGAACTAATATAAAAGGTTTTTTTAAAGCATACATAAATTAAATTAAAAATTTTTATTATTTATTAAACTATAAACAAAATTATTTTTTTTTTTGGATAAAGAAATATAGTTATGTATACACCTAATTTTCTTTTTAGACTATTTTCAATTAAAAAGTAAACATTTTGTGCATTATAGATTATACAATGGGAAACAAAGATATTACTTAATAGATAAATAATTTAAATTTTTAATAATAGGAGTTTCTTAATATTGTTTGTACTTTTAGGTAGCTTTTTTTTATTTTTGTACACGAACTTTTTGGGAACGTGTCTAGCGTGTAAAAAGAGAATTAGGTGTATTCACTTCGTGTTGCGTCGTGTAAAATTCAACACGCGTCCATCTCTAGTTAAAGCAGCATGCTAATTAAGTAAAGGGCTTAGAGCAGCTAAATGCTGGGATGGGGTGGGAGGTTGGGGAATGGATAAAGTGGGAGGTGGAGGGGGGAAGGATAAGGTGGGCAGTTGGTGGTGGAGGAATGGTGCAGAAATGAGGCAACTATGTCTTACTCCTACCTGGAACTATTGTGCGAGCTGCGCAGCAAGTCCTCGGCCCCAGTTGGAGCCCCTCCGATGCTGTTGCGGCCGTAGCCAAGATCGCCGTGCAACAGATTACCTGCTATTGACGAGGAGCGACGCCTATTCAAAATCGGAGATTTCTGAGCTCGGAAGCTCTGCTGCAATTTGATAAACGGCATTTAGTGGAATGAGATGGCGGCTCGTGGGGCATGCTGCTTACACGGCTGGTCATGGGACCTCCGCCCGGCACTGCCCCCGAATCCCCATAGTTATGAGCTTGCGCTGCCGATGTGCTGGGCTCGCAATCCCAGTCCCTATCCTGCTCCACTTCGCGCTCCCAGCCATACGATGAATTGTAGCTGCTGCCGGCTGCCAAATGCTGCTGTGGCTGCTGCTGTTGCGGAAGATTATAGTTGTTGTAGCCGGAGCTGGTGCTGGCCGCATTGCCGTACAAGTTGCTGCGACTGCCCAAACCGCTCTGCTGCTGGATGCGCTGCAGCGCCGCCTCGCGCGAATGATAGGCGCCAAAGCCCCCGTGGGTGGGTGGCGTTGGCAGGAGCCGATGCACATGACCATGTCCCGATGTTGAAGGCAGCTGATGATGTTGCTGCAGTTGCTGCTGCTGCTGCTGCAACTGCTGCTGCTGTTGCTGCAACTGGGACTGGGGTTGTTTCAGTATTGGCTTGAGCACATTGTAGGCCATCTGATGTGGGGCCGGTGAGGGCACAGGTCCCGGTGTGCTGGTGCTCAGCCTATCCCCGTCGTCACAGTTTCTATCTGTAATTGGCCAAAATGGGCTTAGAAACAGAAGGCTTGGCTGGCGACACAGATATAATGCACTTCCGTACCTTGATCACTTATGACTATCAACGTTTTTGTGCCCTAGCAGAAGGTAGGGTCAATTTCTCCCATTTCAATGTCATTCTTGATTACCACCAACAGACATGACTCTATTACTGTTTCTGTGCAAATCGCATTTTCCAGCTATATCTTTTTTCGGTGACTCTAGCTCTAAAATTGTGGGAGATATGGATTTATGCGGTTTACCGGCTCCAAGATTAATCCATTTCATCGATTTGCCACGATCGCCGAGGGCGAGCAAAAAATCTTAACACTTTATCTGACGCGGCTACATACGATTAAATATTTAAAGTTTCACGACTTTAGCTTGAATAACACCAACAAAAAAAATGGTGTTCATACGGACAGACGGCCGGACGAACGGCAGGGCACAATATACTCTTTTCCATCGTGAACGGCATAAAAACAAAGCGCACGTCGCATCTGCTTTGAAACATGACCAAGCACTTGGGCTGCAAACCACACTGCAGTTTTTTGTTGCGTGACAAACCTGAACTTAAATGATAATAAAAGAAACTCAGCTGAAAACGGCCGAAGAAACATTTCTATGAAAAATTCAGCTAAATGTCTAAAAATACACACGCAAATGTATATACATATGCATGTATGTGTACATATGTTTGTGTATGTGCTCCCATGCATATAACAATTGTTTGCGCTTGCTGCCAAATTTGCTTGTCGAATTTCAACAACGCTTTCTGTGATTGAGGAGTCTGTATCGAGCACTCATGGTATTTGAGGTAAGTTAAAATATCGGAGAATAATTTTGATCCATGAACTATTTTGTCTTTCAAGATATCCAAACCAAATGCAGTATCGAACTACTATGATAAAGGGTGACAGCAACGATCGGTTGAAATATGACTGTTTGTATAAGAATTTTGTTTTGTAGGATATCATAACCAATCTTGAACATTGTGACCGTCCCTAGGCTCAACTTTAAAATTCTCAAAAATATTGAACTGCTTATGAAAACACAATTTAGGCACCCAGGACGTTACTCTAGTTCACAGGTTTGAAACAGCTTTGTAGCTGAGAGAATTTCGAGATAAATTCGAGCTGGCTGGAGACAAACATGCTTTACAACGAACTACCAGCGCCCGAAACATCACTCAAAATCACACGTACACATACACAAACACACGTACAATGTAAAGAGGCTAGTCGTTAGGACCGCAAAAATGTGACCAACTAAACGGCTGTGGTGTTTGCGGCCTCTGCTCCCAGCTGCTCAGCTCTCTATCTCCATGGGGAGTCTGACAGTTTTGTGTATGTCCTGGGAATTCCTTAGCCCAAACAGCCAGAGATACACCTGAGGTACACCACACACACACACACACACACACGCACACGGAGCAGTCATGTGTGGCGCAGTATGTTCCCCTAGTCGAGGCTAAAGTCAAAGTCAAATATGAGAATGTATTCAGGCGAAAACTTTTCTTACATTTTTCAAAGGCTTTATTGCGAGTGTGCGTGTGAGTCTGTGTGCGTTTGTGTGTGTGCGTACAAAGGTCTGTTTACAGCAGAACTTAGCTTGTTTATACAATTTTCCAGTTCTTGTTACCCTGCACCCTAAAGAACGGATAAAAAGCATATTATAGAAGGCAGTAGAATAGATTTGAATAACCCCTAAGCCAAATATTTAGAATGGAATCAATATGATGGTAAAAAAAGTTTAAATCGCCTACAATATGGGTAAAGGGTATCTACCAGTCGAAAACTCCGTCTAGGGCAACCCAACTTGTTTCTTAAGGGTTACAGAGACAATTTAATAAACTTAAAGCTTTGTGCGCTGCAAAACGAAGGATCCAGCGAAACGAATGTCAGAAAAACAAGAAGAACAAGAGACAAGAGTCCAGTTGCCGACCATTGAATACCCTTGCAGCGAATATAGGCGATTATATTAATTTGTATTCATATTTTCGCGAGTACTCATTGTTGTACCGAAAATAAACCAAAAAGTTTTTAATGGTAAAACGTTCAGATCGCATTCAGGCTCAATTAAATATGTTATCATTTTGTATAATCCACGACAAATTTGACAATACCCTCTGAGAGCAGTGTGCAAAACACGAAGAAAATTTGTTCGTAGCATATTTATGATTAAATTTTTATGCCGCATCAGAGCCTAGCTAACTGTTTACGAGTCCAAAGTTAGCAACAGCCCAAAATAACAATTTTATTACAATAACAAGAACAAGACGAAGACGTAGAGAAAGAGAAAGCAGCCTCACAACTTGAGCAAGAGTTGAAAGAAATGAAGACATTCATTGCACTCATTCCAAAGATGAGGGTGGAATGGGATTAAAAACCGATTAAAATGAATATTAAGTACATATGTTGAATGTACTTAGACGGCAACTCTTAATGCGCATTCATTTGCGCGTACTCAAGTTATTCATGTGCCATTCATTAGAGGCAAGAGTCGGCCAAATTAAATTAATGTAAGTACTCGTTACCTTCATTTGAAAAGGTTTAAACCAATAGAAAATCCTAATGTGATTAGAGTCCCATGGAGATGCTATCAGATGAAAGTAAACTACTTGCGCGAGAAAGGACAAGAGGGGATAGATATTAGTCAACCAACCTATTAAAACTGGGTACAACAAAAAAAAAAAAAAACCATTGAACAGGACTCGGACTTTCATCCGCTGAAAACCCCATTTTGGGCTTCATTACAGTCTGGAAAATTTGAGCAGTTTTCGTCATTTGCTATTTGATTTCACATTTCATACCCCGTATTCACAAAAACTGTGTACAAAAAAGTGTGTTTGCATCCAATTGCATGTGGATATTTCCATGTAAAGGTCTGACATGAATAACAGCTAAAAAAAAGAAAAAGATTTTATCCGGTATCATTAAAGAACATATATCTATCTGTGTGTATTGTACGTATCGACCTATAATCCTAGTTACCCACATGAACAAAAAATGAACACAAAAATTTGATTTTTTGTGCACTAAAAAATAATTGTTTACAGACATTTAAATGAGTCTGTCTTTTAAAAACTATTAAATGCAATGAAATGTAAATCAATGGATCGTTTAACATTCATATAATATATAGATAGATAAATTTGTTCTACAAATATGTAATTTTTGACCAATTGTTCCCTTTGGAGCTATATGCTATAGTGGGCCAATGTTGATTAATTTTAACTAACATCCTATGATCTTACCAATGTAAAGTTTCATGAAAAGGGGCTGACAAGTCTCTTTATGTTACACATTTAAGATACAATATTATTACACACTTTGGGTTTGCAGTTCAAACCGATTTGGTTCAAACTATCGCAATTACTCATACGACCCGCGAGCCAGTCAGCCCGATTTTTGCAAAAATTAACACATATCAATGATATTACGCATACGACCCGGGGGCTTAATTTACTTTTGTAGACTTAAAATATTATGTATTAAAACTGCAAACCACAACCAATAACTGAAAACGCCTCCTGGGAAGAAATTGCGTTCCAGTCAAGCACTACTGAGTCTCTCTCTCTCTCTCGCTCTCTCGCTCTCTCTCTCTCTTTCTCTTTCTCTTTCTCTTTCTCTTTCTCTTTCTCTTTCTCTTTCTCTCTCTCTCTCTCCCTCTCTCTCTCTCTATCTTAGTTGTTTCATTGAATATTTGCTAAATGTGATTTTAATGTAGCCATCATTTAAAATGTGTCAAAGGCATTTACAAGATTTAATTTCAAGAGCTGTCACATATTTAGTCCATTAACTGAGATATGATTGGATTTCTTGTTTATTCTAACGACAATTTTCGATAGCCGTCAACTAGCTAACAAGCCTATTTAAGCAGTGTTGGCTTATGCAAATTAAATAATTAAAATTTTGCCAAGTTGATTAGAGCCAAGTAAAATCGATTTACACTGAAATATTTAACTTAGGTAATCGAATTATAACGAATCAGTTGTAGCATACTGTTCAAAGCCAGGAGAATATCAATCATCAAATTAAATGGCAATTTGTCTTTGCAAATCAATATGATAAATCAATTTTGTAAGAAAAAGAAAAAAACGCTATAATTAACAGGGATTATTATGACTTGGAATTAATGATCTGTTCAATCGGTGTCTTTGCTACCTAATGGCAATCGGCGTGCCTCTTGATGAACCGCCTACGCACTGATCCGATTAAGCGATGTTCAAGTCCGATGTCAACTGTCTCCATCGACAAGCCCGGAATACGGCCACGTGCCTGCAAAATGGGCTCTGCTCTGGCAGGCACTTTTTCTCGTACTCTGTGCACAAAGTGTAAAGGGGTGTATTGGTTTGCTGCAATTGACGACTATCAAATTCAACAGGTAAGTTACTTATAACCGTCGCCCAAGATCCAGGCGCCACATATTGCATTTAAGTGGTACTCAACGTTGAACAGAGTATGGCGCAGTCTGTTGCAGCCGACCGCTACGCCCATTTTCTTTTGCCATTTGCCGTCGGGTTTTGGTGGCTTTACTGTTGGGCGCTTTAATCGCTTCCAAAAAGGTAAAACGGTTCGATTCAGTTTGGGTTTAGCTCTTGGCTGGGCTGTTGTAACCTTTTCATGTTTGTTATTGTTGTTTCTTTCTCGTTGTTTGGCGGTTTTTTGTTCGCTGTTCATTTAGCACTTTTTAAGTTGATATTTAACTTTTGCTTTAGGCCCCGTTTCGTTTATGTTGGCCTCATGCATGTGCGCGTGTGTTGGCTTTTATTTTATTCCATAGAATATGTATATATGGAAACTTAATGCGCATTATGCTTTTTTGATGAAGACCATGGCGGGCGGCATTCCGTTAACGACTGCGCCACAAAGCAGGCAACTGCCACAAAAAAAATGAAGGCGAAATTCGCAACTTCGACTGCAACATTCATGTGCGTGTGTATATTCTATTTTAATTGAAATATGGATTTGACATCTCCTGCACCAGGAACCCGGCGAAGCGACTTTCCCCAAACAGTTTGTTAAATAAGAGCCTCAGTCTGTTAGGAGTGTGTGTGTGTGTGTGTGTGTGTGTATGTATGTGTGTGTATGTATTTGTCGTAAAGGGACTGCCCAGCTCTGTGTCCCGTTTAGCAGATTGGCTCAAGCTAAGCCACAAAGTATGTTGTCGCCCATGTCATAATCACCACAAAGTGTTGCCATACACACATACACACACTTGTGTGTGTGCGACAATTTAAAGTTCTCGCAGCGTGGCCCAAACAAATGGGCAAAAATACATCAGTCGCCTAATTATCCGGCTTATCCGTGGTCCGCAAAGCGCAAAATTGCTGAATGCAGTACCCCCTACTCTACTGATCCCTAAATATCTCCTAGTCAATGCGACCACAGCCTGTACTGGGCAGGCAGACACAACACGTCTGTATGTTCCACGTTCCACGGAGCATTGTCAAAGGAAACCAATTTTTAAATAACGCCTTTCTACGCAATTTTTATAAATGCAAAGGAGTCCCGCAGACTTGAAGTGATCTCGGCTTTTTTCTTACACTTATACTTTCTACATCTTAGCCTTTCTCTGACTTATTACTCCATATCTTGCTCTCTCTGTATCTCACTATTTTTCACATTACTTATTCTTGCTCCCAAGCTCTCTTTCGCTCATGCTCTCTTTCTCTTTCTAATACGTCTTCTCTCTACCTCTCTTTTTCTCTTTGTTTTCCCCTTTTTTATCGTTCTAACTTTTACTTCCGCTCCTTCAAACTTTCACTTTCTCACTCTTCATCTTACACACTTTCTCTGTTTGATATTCTTTTTTTTTAATTTCTTACTCTTACTGCTACTCTCTGACGACTTTCATTATTTCAAGCATACGTCACAAATTTTGATGCACTTTTCAATGGGCTTTAAATAGTTATGTTCATTAATCGCTTTTCAATATGTAATCAATTAATCAATAACAATAACGAGCATAGCTATAATTTATTATTTGAATTATTTATTCGGCATTCACTTACCAAGGACAAAATCATTATTCATGCCGACCGAGTGATCTTCATGCCCATCCCTGGAGCCGTCGGGCAAGACTCGATTTCTCATAAAGCTGCTGGGCATACGGCCACAGGTGTTGTCCTCTCCGTCCGGGCCGAGCCGCATCTGCTGCAGCCGTTGCTGCTCCATGTCTATGTCCTGTTGGTGCATCTGCTGATGCTGCATCTGCTCGGGTCCATGGGCCGCCTGCTGGGCTTCGGTTGATGGCTGTGTCGGCGGCTGATGCAGGCAGCAGTATTTGGCATGCTTGCAGCGCGAGCCACCGAACGTGCCCCCGCAGCTACGCTCCGGGTGCTGGGGATTATGCCCCATTTCCAGCAGGCTTCCGCTGCTACTCGAGCTTCCGTTGTGTTCCGAGGTGACGCCGCAGAAGCCGACACGACTGTTGCCTGTTGTGGTTGAGCTATCCGTTTTGTGGCAGGTGCGATTCATCCGAAACGAGTTGCCGTGAGCGTCGCCGTATTCGGCTGTCAAGCCCAAGACTGACCCTGGCCCCGACTCCGGATCAGCCACGACCATGTTCATGGTCAAAGTCATGTCGCTAACGCTGCCACTGCGACTGCGTGTAGATCCATGGATTTGATGTTGGTGCTGGTTCTGCTGCTGCTGCTGCTGCTGCTGCTGCTGGTTTGGCTGGTTTGGCTGGTGCTGGTTCGGCTGCTGGTTCGTCTGCTGGTTCGGCTGCTGGTTCGGTTGTTGGTTCGGCTGCTGGGAATGGAAGTGGTTGCGACCGCAAGGTGCAGCGTGGCTGCTATGGCTGCGCAAGCTGCCACCGCAGCGCTGGCGCTGGGCATACATGGGATTGCTGGTGCGTGGAATTACCTGGAAAGTGAAGGGGCAGAGGGGGAGAGAGAGCGTCAATAAGGGAAAGCGCATTGCGAAGGGGAGGCGACGCAGCGGGTGGAGGCTTGGACTTGGCGACTTGTCAGCTTTGTCTACAGGCAGTGCGTGTATACCTTGTCCTCCAGCAGCGTGGCAAACAGTTCAACGTGATCCTCATCTTCATTCATCATTTCAAAGAAATTTTTAAACGTATCCGGAAACGACGCCGGAAATTGGCCCTGGGCCGGGCTCTGGCCCCGGCACTGGCCGCGCGCGTCCAATTTGGTATCCATCTGTCGAAGTGGGCGCGGCTGCTAACGAACTAACCCAAGTACCATGCAATAGAGAACATACATCAAATAGTTAGATCTAAAACACAAGCAACAGCCACAGCGGTACAAACGGAAAACCGGCAAACATGCCAAAATCAAAAATAACTGAAAAGTGTTGAAATTCTTTGGACGTTAAGCTTAACTTTGTGTGTGTGTGTGCGCGAGTGTGTGTGTGTCTGTCTGCTGACATCGCAAACAATTACGGAGCTCAATTGTGAAATGGCTTTAATGTCAAACAATGAGTTCTTAGACTTTAGAAACAACAGCCAAATTTATTAAAACCAACAACAAGCAAGAATATATAGCGTACTCGACTGCCTGGATTTAGATTCGACTGAGATTTTGTGCAATTGGCTCAATGTTCGGTTTATGGTTTTTTGCACACCGGCTCCCTTCAAACCAGCTAGCAGCCTTGGCTCAAATTTAGATTAGTCAGACTTCTTTCTCAAATGAAACAATGGTTATTTCAAATTTGTAAATAAGATATATCTGCGAGAATTCTTAACAATTCTGCTTAGATCGAGCTCAAGCATTCGTTCCTTGCTCGTTAATTATGAAATGTTCCCAATTGTCTTTTAATACACCCAGATAGGCATAAACCCAAATTGCCTTTGTGAAACTGAACAGTTTGTAAGCCTTTAAGGACGATAATGTCCACGTTCACTTTTCTCATAGTGCGTCTACTTTACTTTACTTTACAGGGCAGGCACAACCACTAGTGGAGCAACAGCGCGCCGAACATTTTGTATACACTGCGGGAGCTAGGGAAGTGGGCTAAATTTCCAAGCGGCTAAATTTCCAAGCGGCTAAATTTGAACAGTTGCCGCGCCGCTGGCAAAGCCGGGGTGTCACTTGGCCAGGCGAAGCATTCACTGGAACGCGCCCGCGCTCACACCCATGGCCATATCCAGTTGCTCGCTCGGTGACCCACTCAGCGGCTCACCCGCCCACTCAGACGGCGACCCAACCTCACCTCGAAAGTTGAAAAGTTATTTTAATGGCGGTTTTCGGGCGTAAGGCTAGCAACAACAACAGCGACAAGAACCTATTCAACTTGTATACACTGCAAATGGACTGGCTGCGGTTGTTTTGGCTGTCATCCAATTCCCGCCCGCTTCTCTCAACTGTCCATCATACCTTTCCCCATCTGTCTCCAGACGTATCAAAATGAGGTGCACAACGAAACTGGTCTGCCAACCGAGAGCCGAGAACTGAGAACTGAGAGCCGAGAACCGCGACGCGAGAATTAAGAAACGAGAACTGCGAACTTGGCACTCACGACTGATTTAGTCTGTTAACTTTTGAGATTCGGTCGCTGCGTCAAAGCGTCGATGGTGGTGAAGGTGGCAGGTTAAGAGCTGAACCCAGTACACAGTTAATGAATTGAAATTATTTTGTGCACTTAATTGATTCTATGGCTATTAAGAAAGGTACGGAGGTCCTCAGCTGCAAAATGCCCTGTAACGGGCTTTCCATAAGACTGAAGTAGTAATAGAGGGCATTCAGTAGGTTTTTAGGCACAACTAAGTTTTCACCAAGGCTACAAGGCTACCGGTTTGAAGCAAAAAAACCTATCCGAAACAGGTTAAATAATAATAAAACGAGATTCCCGAGCTGAGCCTTAAAGCGAGCCATTTGTTTGACTAAGAAACAGAACCATCGACAGTTTATTTGCGTTCTTGCATATTTTTATACACTTGCAGAATATTTGAATTTGATTGTCATAAACGACGAAGGCCTTTGCGACTCTATAAAGTAGTAAGTAGTAAGAAGTTAGTTAGTTGGCTTAGTCTGTCTGTGTTTTTAGCTGATATTAAACATTACAAGCAATACATATATTAAAGTCAGTCGGATCGGATGGGCTGGATTTTGTGTTACTTAACTTGTTTTAAAAAAAATTCCCTTTTAGAGATCTGCGTTGCTACGGCGTGAAACTCAGCATTTATTTCCAAGACCGAGCGCTGCTAATCTTTCAATTAACATTTGTCAGGCGACTCGAGAGAACTCTCTCCTCTTGGAGAATAATGTTCATAGAGTATACAAGAACCTGCACACCCAATTTGCTGCTCCTAGCTGTAATAGCAGTTGGGAACGATGGCTGCAATTATATAATATAAGAGTTGCATTCTATATACATTTGCACAATTTTATTTTTGCCCTTTTATAGCCCGAGGGCAAACACAAGTCGGGGGACCCCGACTACCCCACGGGTCGGGCAGTCTAGAGTGAGACGCAGCTGTCAGCAGTCAACCGACAGAAGCTGAATTTGCCTGTGGGTTGCCTTGCCTTTGCTGTGCTTTGTTGGCACAGTTGAGCAGTCAGGCAGCTGGACGGACCGACAGAGACAGTCACAACCGCAAATTCAATTTCAAGCTGAAATTCGAAATTCCTTTTTGTATTTTCATATTGGTCTTGGACTAAGTCTAGATATTGAGCTTGGACTGCGTCTTGGTTTTCGCCCTTTGTATTGGCGACGAATTGTGCAATGCACTTGGACAATTTGCCATTTCATCAATAAAGTCGTAATAACGTTTGCAACCATTGGGGGCTCGGCCGCACTGACAGCCCAACTGAAGGCATTTAACGGGCAGAAAGGGTCAACAGCCGGCCGGAACAGGGCCAACCTGCATCTGCAGCCGAACCAAAAAATCAGTAGAAACACGCGGAAGTTGCCGCAGAATAAATACCCCTGCAGACATATAAAAGATGCATCTATGGTTTAGATATTTTACATAAAACTTACATTTTTGACCCAAACAAAAATTAATTTTTCGAACAACTATATGATATAGTGCTTAGATCTGGGTGACTTCGTCATATGTACTCCCTGCAAGCAGTTTAAAAATAAACTGCTTGATCATGTGGTAGATATATCGATTTTTAAGATTTACCTACCGACAAGTGGGGCGGGGCTAAAAACACATTGTTTAACACACTCGGCTATATATTCCAAGTTTCCAACCTTAAACTTCAATTGGCATTGCGCCGAATCAAAATGGTCTTTTTCGCTTTGCTTACAGAGTATTAAAAACTAGAAAAATTAAAAATAAAAAAAATAAATAATCCAAACTAATTTTGCAATGTTGCAAATTTGCCACCAATTTTCAGCAACTTTGCGGCGCGGCAATTTGCGAGGCGTTGCCGGAAGTTTTTACAAACGTATTTGTGTGTGTGAGAGTGGGGTGTGTGTGTTTGTATGTTTGTATGTTTAGGGGGGTCGGGTGTGTTTGTGTGTGGCATATAGAGAAACATTCGCCGGCTCTCGACAGTTGGCAAACGGTGTCAAGTATGGGCGCTCTGCTTTTGGTCCCTGCCCACGACTCGCGTCAAGCTTATTAAAAAACCAGCAATCTGGGCAAGCGGAACAGGGGATAGGCAGCACGGGCGGAAAGCTTCCACGTGGGGGGTTCCGGTCGAGGCAGCAGGTCGCGAATTTAACATGCCAGAGACCATGGAAACGGTTGGCAAAGTGTTTTAAGCGTTTAGCGCTCTCAGATGTTTGAGGAAGAACGGGACCGAGTGAACCAAGCCCGCCCCCTCTCCACAGCAGCATTTTCTGCACGCCCAAAGCCGGCCCACTGCTGGCCTCAATTGATATGTCAAGTCTGGGCAAGAAGCCCTTAAAAATATGCGTCAGTTTTGTCATTTATCGCTAATTTTTAATTAGCTGCAATTAAGAGCAACGAGCGATGGCGAACTTATTAAAGTTAAAAGGTAATTGGCAGAGGCAATTTTTGCAAGTATTGCAGCCCATTTCTAGCTATGTGGCATATATGTTGCACGCATGTGTGTCTCTAGGTCGTCTTCTGCATTGAATTAATATGGTGAGAGTTGTCTCACCAAACACCAAATAAGTGAGACTGCAACATACAATGGAAATTAGCTAGGCCTCACTGTGAAAACTCATTGTTTAAATGTGTCCATATAACAAAAATCATATATATATATATATATATATACTTGTATATATGTATATATATGTATATATAAGGACCGTTTTCATTTAAAATTGCATATTAATTCATTAACTTTTACATTTATTAAGGTGCACATGGAATGATAATTATTTCTGAACATATATTTAAAAGCATCATTATATGTATATATGTGCGTAAAAGTGAATAAAATTAAAAACAAGAGTAATTTCATGACTTTTAAATACAATTTTAAAATTAAATAATTTTTTTTTAAACGTTTTGTGAAATATTTTAGTTTTTTGTTGTATCTTTCTTTCAAACTGAGGGAGATATCATCATCAGTTATATATCCGAAAAACTGAGGAAATATATCGAAATCGCGTTCATACGAAGGAGCAGTAAGACGAACACTGTACAAACCCAACACACTCCTTTCACATCGTGAACGAGTATTAAACAAATAAAGTTTCATGTGAAATTGGAAAATGGTATGTGAACGAAGGCTTGAACAAAAATTTGGGTACATAGATGGTCAAAATCAGGCTTACGAGCCGAACTCATTAATTCGAACCGTGAACCGAACAATCAAGAAGTTTGTTCTTTAGGGTTTGCCCTAATAAAAACTCACACACAAGCATCAAAAGATTTTTGGCAAGAGTCAGAAATTGGATTGTTTGGCCAACGTGAACCCAACTTGATGCAGTCAAATGAAAAGCAAATAACGCAAAGGAAATGCGAAAAGTGCCTATCAAAGCAATCAATAGTAGCGACTGGGAAAGTCGAGGCTGGACTCGTAAACAACAGACACAGCGCCCAAGAAGGACATCTGCTAAGTGTGAATGCTCTTAATGGAACCAATATAATTGCTAAGTGCAGCTGATAACAATATATACGGTATTCATCATATATTCAATTAGCATTCGCAATACCCTTTAATAATTAGCAAGAGCACTGGTCCTTCGGTGTTATATAAATACGCATTCATATTTGTTGCCAGACACCATTTGCATTTCGGAATTTCGTTTGGCCTCGATTGTTTGCATAGGCCACATAGAGCCTCCTAGTTCCCTCTCCCAGCAAACCAGCAGAACCCGACGCGCCATAATAATATGTATATGCCACACCGTGCCCCAAACCGAGAATCTTTCGCTCATTTCCCAAAGAAAATCGCCAAAAGAAAAGAAGGAAAAAAGGCCTCGACAACGAAAATCGCAACTGAAACTGAAGTCGAAGCTGAGTGCCACTTCAACGTTGCGATGGGCAACTAACAACAACAACAGCAAAAAGGCACATGAAATTGGATTTGTACACAGGACATGACAAGACGAAAGTGTACCGAAGCAAAGCGTCCGGCACGGACTGAATGACCAAGCCAAATGAATGAAGTGAAATGAATGAATGAATGAGCAAGCGAATAAAGCAACAACCCAAAGGCAACACTCAGCTACCAGCACCGCTAGGCTTGCCACACACACACACACCCACACGCACACACCCACACACACTTGTTGTTGAAAAGCTGCTTACATGCATTACATTTTGTTTGGACTGCATAAATGCCCTGGTATAACAAGAGAAAGAAGGCAGACTTATAATATTAATAGCTTACAACATAAATCCATCCGTTTTTCACATAGTGTAGTGAATTGTCAAAAATCGTTGAAAAAAAACATGCGTTCGAATGAGAAAGAGAAAAACGTTTATAATAGTCACAGGACAGAGCCGAAGCAAAATATAAGCAATCGCCAAAAAGTCGGTTAATCAATCAATCAGTCAGTCACTACATATAACCGATTTATAAACAAGAAGTTTTTTGAAACATTTTAGACGGAGATCGTCTACGATTTTTGAAGCTGTGTTAGTCATCAATCAGTCAGTCAATCAGACAGTCAGCACAAGGCGTCGATTTATATTTTTTTATATTATATATTTTTACGTATTTTTTTTGTGCGCCAAGCTCGTAGCTCGATTCACATGTATTCATATTCACACTACCTCCAGTGAAGGGCGTGTGTGTGTGTGTGTTGTTGTTGTTGTTGAGTCTTTTGTATGTTTGTTTTTTACATTTAGTACTTATTGTTGTCGACAATAGCAACTGAACAGCGCCTCAACCTCGAAGTCGGGCTCGGACTCGGACCCTGGACATGCTGATGATGACACTGGACTTTGGAGATGGGACATTTCGAACGGCCACTTGCGGCATGTTGATTTAGCTGTTAAGACGTTGTAATGACAGAGATAAAGTTGGACGACAAAAGGTCGCAGCGCAAAAATGAAACCTTGACCAAAAACACAGCCTCTGATCCAACAACAGCAACAGGAGCAGCAGCCATAAGCAATCAGGAAAACACATTCATTCGATTTTCTCAGGTGAAATTCAATA
This sequence comes from Drosophila sordidula, assembly GCA_035047465.1. Lineage (NCBI taxonomy): Eukaryota > Metazoa > Arthropoda > Insecta > Diptera > Drosophilidae > Drosophila > Drosophila sordidula. The sequence goes on from JAWNPQ010000136.1 coordinate 15,670,847, forward strand.
CAGGCAACAAATGGACTCGAGCTCAACCAAGTGAAGGAGGATATTCGCCTGAACAGTTACCTAAGCTTTGCTAATTAAAAATCAAATTGACATAAGTTAGTTTCTACATAAATAAAATGATTACGCAAAGTTCAAGTGCAAAAGCTACGTAACTGCATTTTTCACTGTAGTTGCCTTTTGTGCTGTTAGTGAACGACAAGAGGGCGCTTTAGAAAATTTCATTCGCAAACAGGTAAAAATACGTTTCCATGCCTTACCTTGTTCACCATTGGAAAAATAGTAAATTGTGTTTGCGCATTGTCATTTGGGTAAGCCTCAAACAATTTTTGAGTTGGAGTCACCAAAATTGGCAGACAATTTTCTGATGACCTCTTCTAAATATCGAGCCAAAAAACAATAATAAGACAGTTTTCGCCGATTTATGCAGTTATTGTACTGGAAACGAGTATTGCGCTGTCGATTACACCCGATAGTAACGTTCTGACTTGTTTTGTATTACATCCAATCAATTTCATGCTCATTTTGAAAGTTCTTTGTTTTACTACAGACATGTTTTACACTTTTAGCTTTATTAACTCTCTTGTGTGGAAAATGGGCGTTGTTTAAGTAAAAGTCAAATTTCAGTCCAATCGATTCTCGTTTATATTTTTGAGGTAGGCAAAAGAGCCTGGTTTTTGCCGATTCAATCGACTTGCAGCTCGTTATGGAATTATGTGCATTTAAATTTTCCACGTGCTGATAATTGCCGAAATATGAGCTCTGACAGAAGCGAAAAACGTAGCCTTTGCAAAGCCATTTAACGCCTGTTAATTATGACTAAAATATTTTGTGTGCGTGCATTGTAATTATGCGAATGCAGTGCTTTCCATATTACTGGAAACAAAATAGTTTTCAGAGCAATTGCAATCTGGCATTGGCGTAAACAAACAGTGATGTGGACGTCCGAAGAACTGAAATGCTGCCGCAGACCGACCGTACGGTCCGGTGGCATGCGCCTTGTGCTTGGCTTGCAATTAAGCTGCCACTAATTAACGCCCATGGGCGGTATTAATTGATATCTACAAAAACAACAAAAACAACAAAGACAACAACAACAACAACAACAACAACAGCAACAGCCAGTTGGAGCCCAATCAGGCAGCCCGTTGCGAAGTCTACTTGTAATTAGGCCAAAGGACACACGTGTCATGTGCGAGGGGTGGAAGGCAGCTGCAATTTTGAGAGGTTTCCCGAGGCGTCGCCCCGAGCGAGCGGCCGCTGCCCGTGGCGACCGTTGATTGCATTAGGGCTTGAGAACTTCGGGGCAGACAATGGCGCAACATTTGGCAGTTGGCATTTAGGCTCCATTCAATTCTACCAATTTGCAAATATGGCCAAGTTTGTCAACTAGTTCAATTGTCGCTCGTTAGCAGGCAGACGCACGACGGACATGCGGAAGCGGAAACGAAAATCGGCAATATGCGGCAACTGTTTGGTGGCATGCAAGTTGACTGTCGGCACGTGCAACGAATTCGCACGCATCCATCAACAGTTTGCCCAGGTCGGGCTGCTGTTAAAGAGCTCATTGAACCCACAACCCGCAACACACTCAATAAATCGCTTTAATCGTTCCTGTTCTCGGTCTAGACCCTCCTTCACTAGCTCAATTCCGCTCCCCACTCGCCTTGTACTTGCACGCAGTGTTGATTGACTGCCACCATGAGCAAGCCCTTTCCCAGCCATTTGGCTGGGCGTGACCTCCGTACAAGTACCCTACCGCCCACCCACCACCTACGAAATACGGCAACAAGTGTTGATTACAAAACCGAGCCCTCATCGTCGCGGGTGGAGAAAGACAGCTATCACGCAACTGTCTGTGCCAAGCAAATCATTTTTGTACTCCATTTCGCTATTTCCGCCCACGCCTAAATGTATGCTGCACTTGTTTGTGTGCGCAGGATATTAATTTCTAAAATCAATCGAACTTGCGAGTATTAATTTCACACTAAGGCCAGCACATTCATTAACCTAAAGGTAAGCACAATGTAATTAACAATTGCGCAAGTATATAATTGAAAACTGCATAAGCTATTCTTTCATAAGAAGTTGACACATCAGTCACGTAAACCAAATTAAAAATTTGTTATTATTTGTTAAAAATAGAATATTAACGAGAATGTTATATGTTACAGTTGCCTGAATAACTGCGTCACTTATATAAGATAGAAGTATTTATGACGCCTTAATATGGGTATTATGCGCTTTGAGCCCATGCTCGCCTGTTTCACTGTTTACGCCCAAGTCAACATATTTATTCAACTTGTAATTAAAGCAAGCCTGAATAACTTTTATTACACGAAATTACATGTGGTTAAATAAATGCAAATATAGGGGCCCCAACTATTTATTGCGTATAAGTTACATTTTAAATATATCAACAGCTTTTTTAAAACAAACTATTGTCGTACTGTACGTATTGTCGGGAAAAGACCTAATTGCTTTCAAAGACAACTGGTTCCGTTAAAGAAAAAAATCCAGTTCGTATTAAAACCGGTGAACAGCGTTATTAATCACAAAAAGTCGTAATTTCGAGTACTTTTAGGAAATGATTTTCCATCAGCAAAAAATTTCTATTTATCATGTCGTTTTCTGGGAAATTTTGCTATATTAAATCCAGCGCAGAGCCGACCAGTGCCAAGCACGTAGGCCGCAATCTCATTATATACAGGTTAACCAGAAAGTAAGCCTGATGCACTTTGAAAATGCGCAAAATATTTTTTAATTTAAATTAATTTCAAGCGACGACAAGTGCTGGGACGACAAGTCAAGTGCGGACCATAAACCTAGCGACGCGATCCGACGAGACGACGACGGAGACGGAGACGGAGACGACGCCATCCGTCCGTCCGTCCCATTCGCAACTCATGGCTCAGATCCTGATGCCTTACCTTGGCTTGCCTTGGCTGCCCACCTTCGGCCGGAAACGCAACGCTTGCAGGGTCTGTCAGGCATCTGTGCCACTTCATTTGTAGTTGCTGCCGCGCCGCGCAATGCTGCATTTAAATAACCAAGTGAAAACAGCAGCAACAACAACCACAACTCGCTTTACCTTTGGCAAAAAACTCGCATTCACATTTTATATAAAACGTGGAAACGTTGCAACAGCATAGAAAGGGCACAGAAAGGACAAGGAAGCTTCAAGTGCTCCTCCACAGTTGTCAGACGGACTAACTGACTGACTAACGAACTGGGTGACTGAAGGCTGGAATTTTATCTATACATAAATCATATATAAGCATATTTTATATAAATACTTAAAACGATTTTTCATTTTGCTGATTTCTATGACAGATGTTGTGTAGTTGTTGCTGTTGCTATTGCTGTTCCTGCTATTGTCAGCAATGCTGCCAACGCGTCTTTGGAGCACAGTCGAAATACCATCATCAATCAGCAGTAACTACGTAAAATGGCGCACAGTGGAACCAAATGTCAAACCAGAATTTAAACCAACGCCTAGCACTAACTTCTAACATCATTCACATTCATTTTTATGTTAAATACAAAAAAGAGAGCTACTAACAAAAATCTTTATAAAAAACACAAAATACATTGCCTAACCTGCTTTGGCTCGGTTTCAAAACCTTAGAAGAGGTAATGTTTTATACTTTGAAGCAAACATTTGCGCACACATAAAGTATTTAAAGCCATATGTAAATGTGTGATATAACTATCCCACTGTACTTTTCCAATCCTGACAGCAGGCGCTCATCAGATTGGAACGTATTGACATCATTTACAGCATTGGTGGATAGAATCAAGCCAAACCAGATGCTGCAGACAGAACCGAAGCCAGAACTACGCGGACTTCAGCCCGCCGGGCACATGACAACAAATTTGAATCGAGTGTGTATATAAATATGGCCCTCTTGGCTATTATTTACAATCATTAGTGCGTTGCAAGGACAGCTGGAAGGTTTTCGCAAAACGGTCGTAATTGGGGATAAAGTTCAGAAATTGTCAACATTTGTTGATGAACATAGAAGTACGAGCATACAAAAAAAAATGAAAATAAATAATTAAATGCGTTTGTGCTGTTCAAAGAAACGTGTAAGACTGTGCGAGGCGTGCGAGCATGACTAAGAGATACTTCGCACCATTTTGTTAAACTCCTTGCTGCATGTCATAATTATTAAGGATACGCTATTTGCGTGTAGAAATAAATTTAATTTTTTTATTATTAAAATCGATGTTTATGCTATATATATGTATGATGATAAGGATATGTGTGAGAATATACTGGAGCCTCTGAGATAAGCAGGCAAACAAATGACATGAAAGTAGTATTATGCTTTAAGACTTTTGCAATTTAAACTGCGTCCATGAAGCGAAAGGAAAGTTTAACTACGCCCATAGTTTCAGAGCTAGAGTCACCTCCTCTAAAGATCGAGATCAAATTCAAACTTAATTTCATTCATATAAATATTGATTGGTAAGAGAGGCACGGGGTAATGCGTAAGTTACCCACACCCAATGCAACAAATGGCAACAGGGTATTACCCATGTTATTACCATTGAGTTGATAAAAAGCACAACTAACTTTAATGTTATTATAAAAAATTTTGCACAATTCCTTGTTATACACAATTCTATTGTAATATACAAACATGACTTTGACTTGCGTTAATCGAATGTAATTTAAACCTATATGAAAGCAATTTTTTTTTATTTATATGCATTCAGAAAGCAATAAAAAGACTAGTTGCAGCGCGCACAACTGTACTGGATGCAAGTGAGCATAAATTCGATTAAAAACGCTGACATCAATAATCTATTTATAAATAGGAAAGTGCAAAATATGTAAGCCGCCGGCCAATCCATTTTTTAGCAGCATTAAACCAATGTATTCGCTTTAATTTTTAAGCATTTGTAAAAGCAAAGCTCTGCAGAATATTATTTAATTCGCAAGACTATGTCCATAATAAAGGTAAAACCGAGCAACAAATAGTTGCAGTAGTAAAATAATTTCGCCAGATTTTTCAAAATTAAAAACTCATAAAAAAAAGCTGTTTGCAACAAGTGTGCAATTTCTAGTTAAAAGGGCGCAGCTTTGTGCTGCTATGCACAAAGTGAAGTATTATATTAAGAAGTATTATATTTACCATCTGCATAGTATCACTAAGCATGCTATGCTCTTAACGAATGAAATATATTATCGACATCAAACTATTATAGAAAAACATAGAAAATTTGGTAAATCAGCACACATCTTCTAAATGTCTTCTAGGGTATTTAATCTGCGGCCATACATATGTTTCTTTTTTCTTTTTACTCTTTTTACGCATTTTCAATGGGCACAGCGCCTATTCATTGATATATATGAAGGTAAATATGTTAATATTCAAAGAGGTAAAATGTTACGAAATTGCTTTTGTTCTCTAATTTTTTGCCACTCTATGAGCTCTATGTACATAATATTATACTAAACAATTTAGAACATTGCAGTCAGTAATCTGCGCAATACACGTGCACAGTACAATAACAGTTTAAAGCAGTTGAAAACGGTCTTATTATACTCGTTCAAAAAGTGAAAAGAGTATACTGGGTTTGTGCAATGTCCGGCTTGCTGTCCGTCCATCTGTCCGTATAAACGCAAATTTTTTCGCCGCTTTTGAGGCTAGAGAGTTGTTAAAATTCTTGTGCCATGCCCACTGGGAGTCTGGCACATCGATAACATGATGATCGCAAATCGATCAAATGTGAATATTTCCCACAATATTAAAACTAGAGTTACCAAATTAGTACGTAGATTGCTTATGACCCCCTTTCAAAGATTGCGACTTTGATATCCCGGCCATGCCCACTAGAACGCCACCATAGCGCCCCCGCCTTAAGAAATCAGAAATTGTTATATCTCCCAGAGTTTTTGAGCTCGAGGCTTCATATTTGGAACAAACATCACAAACATTCCAGGCAAAACACATGATAGAAGACAAACCATTAACTAAATGACATCAAGCATGAACATCGGGTGTACATGATATTTTATAAAATAATCCACAAAATTTTATTTTCAAAAACGAATATAAAAAGGCATCAAACTTGATAATCGGTTCAGTTTTGACCATGTTATGGGCGTTTGAAATATGGGAACTATGGAACCGCGAAATTTTTGCCAGTTTTTGCATGATTTTTGACAAAAAATTTTACCACCTCAGAAGCGGTTTTAATGGTGTTTCTTATACTAATTGTGACAAGCACAATCGATTAAAAATGAAAATTCGTATTTCTAAATTTTGAAAAAAATGTTTTTCGAAAATGAGTAAGGGGGGAGTACATGATATCTAAATATTTGAAAAAAATTTTACTTTAATAAATGAATATACTTTAAATGCAGAATCAATACAGAGGACAAACCAACAACAAAAAGGCATCAAACTTGAAAATCGGTTCAGTTTTGACCAAGTTATGGGCGTTTGAAATATGGGACCTATGGAACCGCGAGCCTCACATGTCAAAATTTTTGCCAGTTTTTGCATGATTTTTGACAAACAATTTTACCACCTCAGAAGCGTTTTTAATGGTGTTTTTTATACTAATTGTGACAAGCACAATCGATTAAAAATGAAAATTCGTATTTCTAAATTTTGAAAAAAAATTGTTTTCGAAAATGAGTAAGGGGGGAGTACATGATATCAAAATATTTGAAAAAAATGTTACTTTAATAAATGAATATACTTTAAATGCAGAATCAATATAGAGGGCAAACCAACAACAAAAAGGCATCAAACTTGAAAATCGGTTCAGTTTTGACCAAGTTATGGGCGTTTGAAATATGGGACCTATGGAACCGCGAGCCTCACATATCAAAATTTTTGCCAGTTTTTGCATGATTTTTGACAAAAAATTTTACCACCTCAGAAGCGGTTTTAATGGTGTTTTTTATACTAATTGTGACAAGCACAATCGATTAAAAATGAAAATTCGTATTTCTAAATTTTGAAAAAAAAATTTTTTCGAAAATGAGTAAGGGGGGAGTACATGATATCAAAATATTTGAAAAAAATGTTACTTTAATAAATGAATATACTTTAAATGCAGAATCAATATAGAAGGCAAACCAACAACAAAAAGGCATCAAACTTGAAAATCGGTTCAGTTTTGACCAAGTTATGGGCGTTTGAAATATGGGACCTATGGAACCGCGAGCCTCACATGTCAAAATTTTTGCCAGTTTTTGCATGATTTTTGACAAAAAATTTTACCACCTCAGAAGCGGTTTTAATGGTGTTTTTTATACTAATTGTGACAAGCACAATCGATTAAAAATGAAAATTCGTATTTCTAAATTTTGAAAAAAAAATTTTTTCGAAAATGAGTAAGGGGGGAGTACATGATATCAAAATATTTGAAAAAAATGTTACTTTAATAAATGAATATACTTTAAATGCAGAATCAATATAGAGGGCAAACCAACAACAAAAAGGCATCAAACTTGAAAATCGGTTCAGTTTTGACCAAGTTATGGGCGTTTGAAATATGGGACCTATGGAACCGCGAGCCTCACATGTCAAAATTTTTGCCAGTTTTTGCATGATTTTTGACAAAAAATTTTACCACCTCAGAAGCGGTTTTAATGGTGTTTTTTATACTAATTGTAACAAGCACAATCGATTAAAAATGAAAATTCGTATTTCTAAATTTTGAAAAAAAAATTTTTTCGAAAATGAGTAAGGGGGGAGTACATGATATCAAAATATTTGAAAAAAATGTTACTTTAATAAATGAATATACTTTAAATGCAGAATCAATATAGAGGGCAAACCAACAACAAAAAGGCATCAAACTTGAAAATCGGTTCAGTTTTGACCAAGTTATGGGCGTTTGAAATATGGGACCTATGGAACCGCGAGCCTCACATGTCAAAATTTTTGCCAGTTTTTGCATGATTTTTGACAAAAAATTTTACCACCTCAGAAGCGGTTTTAATGGTGTTTTTTATACTAATTGTGACAAGCACAATCGATTAAAAATGAAAATTCGTATTTCTAAATTTTGAAAAAAAAATTTTTTCGAAAATGAGTAAGGGGGGAGTACATGATATCAAAATATTTGAAAAAAATGTTACTTTAATAAATGAATATACTTTAAATGCAGAATCAATATAGAGGGCAAACCAACAACAAAAAGGCATCAAACTTGAAAATCGGTTCAGTTTTGACCAAGTTATGGGCGTTTGAAATATGGGACCTATGGAACCGAGAGCCTCACATGTCAAAATTTTTGCCAGTTTTTGCATGATTTTTGACAAAAAATTTTACCACCTCAGAAGCGGTTTTAATGGTGTTTTTTATACTAATTGTGACAAGCACAATCGATTAAAAATGAAAATTCGTATTTCTAAATTTTGAAAAAAAAATTTTTTCGAAAATGAGTAAGGGGGGAGTACATGATATCAAAATATTTGAAAAAAATGTTACTTTAATAAATGAATATACTTTAAATGCAGAATCAATATAGAGGGCAAACCAACAACAAAAAGGCATCAAACTTGAAAATCGGTTCAGTTTTGACCAAGTTATGGGCGTTTGAAATATGGGACCTATGGAACCGCGAGCCTCACATGTCAAAATTTTTGCCAGTTTTTGCATGATTTTTGACAAAAAATTTTACCACCTCAGAAGCGGTTTTAATGGTGTTTTTTATACTAATTGTGACAAGCACAATCGATTAAAAATGAAAATTCGTATTTCTAAATTTTGAAAAAAAAATTTTTTCGAAAATGAGTAAGGGGGGAGTACATGATATCAAAATATTTGAAAAAAATGTTACTTTAATAAATGAATATACTTTAAATGCAGAATCAATATAGAGGGCAAACCAACAACAAAAAGGCATCAAACTTGAAAATCGGTTCAGTTTTGACCAAGTTATGGGCGTTTGAAATATGGGACCTATGGAACCGAGAGCCTCACATGTCAAAATTTTTGCCAGTTTTTGCATGATTTTTGACAAAAAATTTTACCACCTCAGAAGCGGTTTTAATGGTGTTTTTTATACTAATTGTGACAAGCACAATCGATTAAAAATGAAAATTCGTATTTCTAAATTTTGAAAAAAAAATTTTTTCGAAAATGAGTAAGGGGGGAGTACATGATATCAAAATATTTGAAAAAAATGTTACTTTAATAAATGAATATACTTTAAATGCAGAATCAATATAGAGGGCAAACCAACAACAAAAAGGCATCAAACTTGAAAATCGGTTCAGTTTTGACCAAGTTATGGGCGTTTGAAATATGGGACCTATGGAACCGAGAGCCTCACATGTCGAAATTTTTGCCAGTTTTTGCATGATTTTTGACAAAAAATTTTACCACCTCAGAAGCGGTTTTAATGGTGTTTTTTATACTAATTGTGACAAGCACAATCGATTAAAAATGAAAATTCGTATTTCTAAATTTTGAAAAAAAAATTTTTTCGAAAATGAGTAAGGGGGGAGTACATGATATCAAAATATTTGAAAAAAATGTTACTTTAATAAATGAATATACTTTAAATGCAGAATCAATATAGAGGGCAAACCAACAACAAAAAGGCATCAAACTTGAAAATCGGTTCAGTTTTGACCAAGTTATGGGCGTTTGAAATATGGGACCTATGGAACCGAGAGCCTCACATGTCAAAATTTTTGCCAGTTTTTGCATGATTTTTGACAAAAAATTTTACCACCTCAGAAGCGGTTTTAATGGTGTTTTTTATACTAATTGTGACAAGCACAATCGATTAAAAATGAAAATTCGTATTTCTAAATTTTGAAAAAAAAATTTTTTCGAAAATGAGTAAGGGGGGAGTACATGATATCAAAATATTTGAAAAAAATGTTACTTTAATAAATGAATATACTTTAAATGCAGAATCAATATAGAGGGCAAACCAACAACAAAAAGGCATCAAACTTGAAAATCGGTTCAGTTTTGACCAAGTTATGGGCGTTTGAAATATGGGACCTATGGAACCGAGAGCCTCACATGTCGAAATTTTTGCCAGTTTTTGCATGATTTTTGACAAAAAATTTTACCACCTCAGAAGCGGTTTTAATGGTGTTTTTTATACTAATTGTGACAAGCACAATCGATTAAAAATGAAAATTCGTATTTCTAAATTTTGAAAAAAAAATTTTTCGAAAATGAGTAAGGGGGGAGTACATGATATCAAAATATTTGAAAAAAATGTTACTTTAATAAATGAATATACTTTAAATGCAGAATCAATTTAGAGGTCAAACCAACAACAAAAAGGCAGTTTAGACCAAGTTATAGGCGTTTGAAATATGGGAACTATGGAACCGCGAGCCTCACATGTAAAAATGTTTGCCAGTTTTTGCATAATGTACTTACTTTTACTTTATCTGACGCGAAAACAGGAATATTATTCCAATTTAAATCTTCAGACAGACGGACTGACATCAAGACGGCCACTGCACAAACCCAATATACTCTTTTTACTTCGTGAACGAGTATAAAAATGTGATATCTGCAACAAGAAAACTTGTTCTGGAACTAGGCTATTGAAACAATTAATTTGGGACAGACTTGCGTGAATTATTGATGCATGAAGAACTGTATGCGAAAGATAAACAACACCGTCCAAATCCCAGGAGTGACATTTGCGGGACTTAAAACATTCCGCTGGAGGAGAACGTGTTGCGATAGGAACTTGCAATACACGTAAGTGTGTATATATAAATATATATTTATTTGTTTTTGTTGATACGTGTATTTAAAAAGTGGGTGTGTGTCTGAACGTGACAGGGTCTTTTGCTGGGTTCAAATTTGAGTGACTTTTCAACTATGCTTTGCAGCAGGTGTTGGCCCAAGTGCTTGCAAGCAGCTGCCAATTTCTCCTGACTCCTGTTAGGCGCTTTAAGCAACAACTTTAACTATTGATTTTCTTCTTTTTTACTGCTAAGCTATTGGCACGCCCACTGGGCCAAACGGGTGTTGCTGTTTAGCCGGGAAATATGCGTGCGACATTTTTATCATTTAATTACCAACGCGTCTAAGTATATTAATCGATATTTGTAGTCTCAGTGGTGCCCGTGGTGCCGGTGGTGCGAGTGGTGTTAACCGAGTTGTGAGCGGCAAAGACAAGTATTCCATTTTAAGCGACGCAACATGTGCCTAATTTATGCACATACCAGACACACACACACACACGCACGCACACACACAAGCAGTTCTCATGTATATTTAAGCATACCACCCAAAATGTTGCCGTTGATTAGTTTATATGCTTTTCGGGCCATGTGCTTGTTGTTATTTCGTTATATGTTTTTATGCTCTATACCCATTGAAAATGAGTTAAAAGGGTGTAACAAAGTTGTACAAATGTCTGTAACAACCAGAAGAATAAGTGTGTAGATTCCTGATAATATATTTAGACCCACAAATTTGCTTTTCAGATTTAAGTGCAGAGTTTAACTGTAAAATCAACATACCTTTTTAGGAAATTGTAGATACCATATCACAAATTCTGTTTTCAGATTTTAATATAGAAACTATTTGAATTAAGTCTAAAATTTGGGCTTATGCCCTATTGAAATTATTTACGGTAAAAATTGAACATGGACTTACATTTTCACTTATTATTATTATTTTTTTTTTTTGCCTTTGTGTACAAGTAATGCAACCCGTGCAGAGTATCTCCTAGTCAGGCACACTAAACTAAATCTCTTGATATTTGTTTCTATTTGTCAAACACACCGCAAAATTATTCGGGAATTAATAGAATTGCGCGTTCGCAAAGTGCGCAGCATTAAAATAAATCGCTAAGATTACAAATAAAGACACAAACGAGCCTGCTCACACACACACACACACACACCCGATCTCTGATAATGCAAATTTGCTTTATTTATGTGCGAATTTAGAGTACATACATATGTATGTATGTATGTATGCCTTTAATATTGTGTCCCTTGGCAACACTTTTCACCTTTGTAGTTTAGCTAAGAACCGAAGCTTGAAAATAGTCGAACCTTAACCCGAATCTAACCATATTTTGATAATAATTTTCACTTCGCTGTTTTTAAAAATAAGTATATTAATTTTTTGTTTCTTCACTAACAGATTGATTTTACAGAAATTTCTTGTTGATAAAACAGCTTGATTCTTTATTCAATGGTTGGCATACCGACTAATCAATTATTACTTTTGCAAAACCTGAAGCATCTGAAAAACTATCTTATTTTGAGGAAGCTCCATTTAATTTTAATGTGCACACCTGTGCAACATCCCTCAACAAAAGTTAAACAACAAAGTTCAGCGAACAATTTTCAGAAATATGCTTTTAAAAATGTTCACAATTTCTGACGTTAATTAAACGCACAGGAAAATTTGCATATTTCAACAAAAAAACAATTAAGCATTGGACAGTATAACCGACTGTTCACTACTCTGTTTACAGTATAACTGCTCCTTTGTTACATATATTGGGTTTGGTGTGAACGCAGGAAAATAAATTTCTGTGTGAATTTTTTGCGAATTTGGATTGCAAAGCCAATACACTTTTTTCAGTTTGTGAACGGAGTATAAAAGGACATGCATGAGAAGCTTTCTATTCGATTGAATTGAGCTCTGAAGGCAGCTTCATAATCGTTCATTTATTTAGCCATATATTCCGTTTTACTTATATTTATATTACTTCTCATTATGCATTTTACAATTATGGATTTTCCGGGTCGCTGCAACTGTCAATTGAAGTTATGACCGCTAAGTGTGAATTTGGAAAAGGCAAAATCCTTATGACAGCCATGTCCTGGCTACTGACTCTGCGTAGTCATTTCCAGTTATTGGCTATGGGTTTTGTAGTTTTAATTCCAAATAATTGAAGTCTAAAAAATGAAATCCATGCACCATACGCGCATAATTACGTACATGTGTCCATTTTTTGCCATAATCACAGTAGTTATTAAAAATGTAAATTACAAAAATAATAACATTTATAGGAAAGATAATTATACCAACAGCAGCCGTAAAGGGCAGAGAGAAAGGAGCTGTGGCTTACGTCGTATGAGTAATTGCATTAATCGCAACCCAATCAGTTTCAGCGTGGAACTTCAATTGCAGAGGATATCATAATTTGTTTGACACATATCAAACATTGGAATTGTGAGCAGCCCTAACATATGAGCAATCTACATTACAAATTTCAAACTACCTTTCAGAGAAATTATCGCTCAAATATTATTTGTGAAAAAAGACATATGTATACATACATTCTTTATAATTATTTGGCGAAATTAGAACGAATTTCAACCCTATTTATGTACTTTAAAAAGTCGACTTAGCGAGTGACAAGCGTAATTAATAAAACAGAACATTAAAATAGTAATAAATATTTTATTTTATTTATTTAAAATATTTATTTATTTATTTAATAAAAATATTTATATAAGAACTTTTCGCGAAGATGTGCTATTAAGAAAATCGTTAGATGATTATCCGAAGGTTTGTGCATGAAATAACAGAAGGCCTCTAATAATAGTTCTATTAAAATTAGCAATAAAAGTTATTAAAACTCAAAGTATATAATAATTAAAGGTAATTTTGATTTGTTTTATGAATATAGCAACAGTAGGACTAAAAATAGTCTAAAAACTTGCTAAGCACCAGAGGTTGTATGAGTAATATCGATCATTTATGTGTCGACTTCTATTTGTACACATGGGTATGCGTCTGTGTAGGTATATTTTGATTTTTATAGCTCACAATTAGTTGACTGAGGTATTTGCATAATTCAAACCCACACACACACACACACACACACACACATGCACACATGCACACAACACATTTTCACACATTTGTATACACGCATGGCTTCCGCTGTCGCTTTTGTCCTTTGGCCGCATACACGATGAACGCATTGCGAGTTGTGCTTGTCAATCCAATGGCGCAACAATAATAGCAACAAAAGCTAGTAAGTGTGATTATATAGAACGTACTAGGAGTTACCCTGTACGTACCGATCCGAGCTGCCGCTTAAAATTAGGGAAGAAATGGGGGAGGCTGTGAAATATTCTTAAAATTTTAGAGATAGACCAGCAGTTATCGATCACTTCATAAGCAAGGCTGCAAGGTAAGTTTGAACCTAACAGGTTCGAATGCGGAATTCCAATATTTTAGAAATCAAAAACCAAACTCTCAACAGCACCACAATTTATATTAAATCAAATTAATTTTCATGTTCAAGGGTTTTTCAAGCGTTTAAGTAAATATCTCAGATATACTAAAAAATAAACAAGGTTTAAAATCATTTATTAACTGCTGTATACGCTTTTTTATGCTATAATAATAGCAACAGTGATAACAACAACAACATATGCTGTTGGCATGATTGCCATTTTGGCTTAGACGAGTGCGCACAGCGTGGTCTCCTCATTGGTTCGTTTAGATAAAACTTGCGCCTGCTGGCTGCCTGATAAGATATCGAGCGGCTGCCACTGCCCCTGCCCCTAAATCTGCCACTCCCACTCCTACTCAATGCCAGCGCCCAGTGGCTTTCATAATTAGTTTGACAATATCCATACGTTTATTGGAGACTGTGGGCTCAGCTGGTTTAATTTTGGCGGACCATTGTTGTCAGCGATTAGTGAATGAAAACGAATCAATGAGCAAATGAACAAGTGAGCGAATGAACGGGTGAACAAGTAAACGACTGAACGACTGAATGGAATGCTGATTAGGTTTATTGAGTACTATATGTTGCGACAGATGCCGCAGTTGATTAATTCTGAACAGAAGCGGCAAAAAACCAAACAAGAAAAGTTATTTGTTGTTGAAATACCGAAGACTAAATACTCTAGCAGAGATAAGGCATACATTGGTTTCCATCGAACCTTCTATGCCTTAAACATTTCGTGACAAAGTCCCTTGCAAGGGTAACGGAAAATTATAGGTTTTGAAACCAAAACCACGAACCGAACTTCAAGGCAGGGAATTGGTATGAACTGAACCGAACTCTTGACTTTCGTTTTTGGGCTTGCAGGTATGATGAGTCCGAGATTAAGCTTAAATGTTAGGAACATCGTCAGGCTCGTAATTCTAGCTTTAGCTTGACATATCGTGAACAACAAAAGTTTGTTTTATTTCCATTCCGATCCGGACAACTATGACATATGTTTGAGGACAAACAACTCATTTGCACATATATAGTTAAAATACCCCTTGCAAGATTATAAAGGGTGACAGGTATGATAATGAGTGCTGCGCTTGCTTGAGGCAGGAAATGTGACCGGATGTTGGGCGATAAGGCTTGGTATTTGCCCGCTATTGATTGATTAAGCTTGATTGCTGTAATTAAATTTGATGAATAATGCACAGCTCGACAGGCACAAAGCACAACAAGTGTGTAGCACACTTTTCAGCGGCTTTGCAAATCACCTTAGCATCGGGACATTGTCCCTGTCAAGGGCCAGACAGACGCTGGCAGCGTCACGCGCAGCAAGTCAATTTAAATGTCAATAAATATCCAATTTGAACCGAACTGAACTGATTCCGACTCGAACTCCAACTGGGGTGCCCGCTTTAACTCCAACTCCGGCTATGGCTACGGCTACGGCTCCGGCTCTGGCAGTGCATTGACTTCGACGCCTTAATGGCTTTTCGTGTTGAGCTGCGTTCGAGTTTTTGTTTTATTTTGCGGCCAACTCTTAGCCACACTCAAACGCACACTCACACACATATTCATACACTCATCCGTACCCGCACCCATACCCGAACTCACAGACACACACACGCACACACCTAATGCCTTTCACACCACGGCACACATGAACGCGTCGCAGAGACAGGCGAAACAATAAGCAACACAACCAAGCACACACGCACACACACACATGCCTAGCACAACAAAATGCCAGACTTGTGTCGGACAGAGTCGGGGGGGTAAACAGCTGGTAGACAGTTGTACAAAATCAACAAACATTTAGGACTTGGCAAAGCTTTAAGCAGTCGGAAATGGACGTAGATGATGACACAGCATAGCAGAAAACAACACAACAGCAGGCAGATGACAACCCTGACAGAGTTGTTAGAAGTTAAAACTAGATAGGTAATTGACAGTGTTCCATTCTTTGGCAGGTGTCAAATATTGAAATGCAATTAGAAGCAATTAAAAGCTTCTGGAATCGGAAGAAACAAAGAGAAATAGATCACCATCAAGGAACAAAAAGAGAAAGAGAGGTTGACCTACTAGAAAAAAAATCAAGACAGCTGGATCTATTTCAAAATAAGAGATACAGGTATACTGTAAAATAATATAGAGAGACATCTACACCAAGCAGAATAGATATGTTGACATACATTTTACAACAAGAAGAACAAGAAGAACATGTTTGATTGGGAAAAGGTACTGATCTCTTGATGTCATAAATATATATATTTTTTTTGAAAGACTGCAATCCGGTTTAGCCTAAGGGCGTAGAAATGGTTTGAACCATTTCCGTTTTGGGTTTGCAGCCATAATTAAGCACATGGTAGTCTACAATACTCAAATGCCTGTTGAATTTCCCAAGGTTTGGTTTCCCACACGGGTTGCTTTTCTTTTTATTAAATTTGTTTATCTTGGCTTCATCAAATAATTTTTTTTGCCTTAATCGAATCGAGCCTAGTTTTGAAGAAAGATTCTGAACTATAGCTGACCGTTGATGGTGTGCAAGGGCTTGAGGCACATAGGTCATTAGGCGTTTGTAAGGAGTGTTGCCTACTTCTGAGTGGCAAGTCTGCTCAGGCCACCCACAGCTAAGTGTAGCAGCTCATCTTAGCACAGCTCAGCACACACACATATATATATATATATGTTTATATATATATATATAAGTCAAATTGGCTCATTTATCTTATTTCACTTTTCGTACCCATTTCAAAAAATAAGAAAGCAGGCAAACGACAAGACGCGGGTGGATAAGAAAAGCTGGAGATGCTGTCGGCAAACGATTTGTGTTTTATTCTCATGTGTTGTGTTGTGAAGCGTGCATATATTTTATATACCCTTGCAGTGGGAATTTTGATTTTGACACTGAATGTGTAACGCATAGGTATAGCATACAGCTCCCATAGGAACGATTGGTCGAAAAGCTAGTTTTTGTGTGAACAACTTTTTTGTTTTCCAAGATATCCTGGCCAAGCTTGCCAGTTATGCCAACAGATAAGTTTTTGTAACTATCTAACTATAACTATCAGCAACATAGAACTCATAAATTATAATAGAAACAATCAGTAAACACACACTAAACAGAGCACAAGGGTCTTTATTCTTCGGCACCCCATAGATAAACTGTTCCTTTTCGTTGTTCTGCTCTTTGTTGTTGTTGTTTTGACTAGCATTGAAGCAGCTCCTGCTGGGCTTTAAAACAAATTCACGCACAGTCGCAGTCATAAATATTTATACAGACAAATTTTTGACTGGCATTTGCACAGACCGAACGACAGCTCGACTAAAGTTGAGAAGTACGTACATATGCTGGTACGAGCCGTGGCAATAGAATGAAATACACATACACGTTTTGAATGATTTTAAACGCATTAGCATATAAAATACGGCCTGCACCCATATCCTCCATATCCCCCACCCCCCTCCAATTACGTTTCTGTCCCCTTTGCGCTCCTTTGTCGCCTGCTGCCCTTAAGGCAGGGGGGAACACTGGCAACTGTCGCTTCAGACAATCGTCAAACGAATGAATTTTCACCACAACAAGTTTCACAAACAACCATTCAGCACGACAGACGGACCTGTGTATGTGGGTGTGCGGTAGCGAGTGTGCATTTGTGTGTTTGCACGGATGCAGCTTTTTTTCAGTTTACTTACAAACATCAAGCAGTAATATTGCTTCCCAACTCATCCCATCTCTTATTTGTATATACTCAGCAGACAAAATAATAACAAAGCAACTCAGAGAGCTCCAGTCGAGAGTGCTCAAACCGGAAATACCCTGTACGCAGCTCTAAAGTGGCCTGCACATATATGTGCATAATTTACATAATGTGAACTGCTCAAACAAGTTCATCCCGACCTGGTATCCGAAGGATATTTTTTTTAGTCTCTGATAAAGTTCAACTTCAAATGGGTCAATCTAATGGAAATCAGTTCAGTTTTGGCAAAGTTTTAAAGTTGGAATTATACACGAAAGTTAGTCAATATTTCTAAACAATTTTTTTTTCAAGTCAATCAGGTTAAGTAAAGTTATGGAAGTTGAAAGTCTTGAACTAGTACTAATACAGACTTGGTAATACACGGAATTTGCAAGAAAACTTTAGAAAGACATCTTTTAATTTTTTTATACTAAAGAGTCTATGTATTTTTACGTCAATCAAAGTCAATCAGGGCAATCAAAATTAAAAAGAAATTTCAGAACGAACTCTAATAGTATACGTACGCGATGTTTGCCTAAAATCATTTAATCTACCACAGATTTTTAAGTTGGTCGAATAGCAAAAGGATATGCCGTAAGGAAATTGACAAAACGACGAGACTTGGTAATCTTTAAATGCCATAAAGTTTTGACCAAGTTATGGACCTATTTGCATATGAACAGCATAATTTAGGGGTTATTATATTTTGTTGTAAACAAGCGTATTATATTCATATATCATATTTGACTTGTGACACCTTGATTTTGTGTACAATTGTCATACATGTGAAATGTATGAAAAGAGAACAGACAAGAGCCACAGAAATTTTTATCCTTGGTAGGGGCGAGTTTGATTGGCAAGATGTGGCATACCTTTATCGTTGATGTCATTTTCGATGTTAATTGTTTATCGATTGCGTGCTGTGCGTTTGGCACTGATTTAAATGTAGCTGTGGCATTGGCTCAAAAGCTGCTGCCTCGCACGCCGTGATTTGTCCTCATGCCGCATGCCGCACGCTGCTGCGCCAGCATCCTTAACCCCATTTCGCATTCCGTTTGTGGACATTTAAACACAAGCTGTGTGGACTTCAACAAGGCCACGGCCGCGAATTTGTTGCACAGCTGCCGGAGTTTGATTAATGAAGCCAACTGAAAATCGCATAACGGCGTTGAACATATATATATGTAGCCGTCTAGCCATAAGTATGATATCACCTAACATACAACTATATAAACTATTTGCCCTTGACGTCGCACTGATTGACTGACTGACGATCAACACAGCACAGCCCAAACGGTCGGCACTACGAGGATGTACCATCAATATTTCAATTGCTTTATGAAAAATCCTATTGATTGACCAATTGACTGATTGATGATCAATGCACAGCCCGGAGGGTTAAAAGTTGAAATTTCTCAACATTAACCTTTTGGAAAATAAGTATACACTGTGACAGGGTTATACATAATTCCAACGCGATCGACTGACAAACGGCTTAAAAACTGTTTTCAACGATCTTTTAAAGATCGACCTCAAGATTGCGTTTTACAAATATCTGTAAGCACTGTCAAAGATTTGGATCTAAGATAAGCGCCCGTGTTTTATGATGCAACCTCTTTCAATACGATCTTAGAAATTGTTATTTAAAATTACCGTGTTTATATAATAATCCCTTTATTTGATTTATGAATACTGTCAATAAATTGTTATGGATATATAAAACAAGTTTTGTTTTCTTGTTAATGGTACAGTTTTACCTGAAAACCCCCACATAGGTATATACTCGTGGTAGCATATATTAAATGGCACACAAATAATATACATATTAATACAATGCTTATTTGGAGTACATATCTGTCACAGCCTGTGCCGCCGGCTGGGCATTGCCCAGGGCTATGTGGCATACTTGTGGCATCAGTTTTGTAATTTGTATGTGTGCGCGTGTGCGTGTGTTATTGGCACATATTGTTCAAAAGAACAGCAGTGCCAACCACAATTATTGTAGCCGAGAAGCTACTAAAGTTATATTTTTGTTTTTGGGGAAATATTAAACACGAAACGAAAAGAAACAACGAAAATAAAAAAATTAAAAAAACAATGTACGCTCGATATAATAACACAATAATTACAATACAAAAAAACAACATACATTTCATAATTATTATTTGTAACACATATATATAATTAATAAATAACACATGCAAAAAAAAACTTATCAACAATTAGTTGTCATAATTATCGAGCGATCACTGTAATAAAAAGCTCACTACGAAACAAGCAAACCAACAATAATAACAACAACAACTACTATATCAATTATATCAGAGGTATATGTAAATATATGAAGAGTAACAAGAACAACAACAATTCGTATTGTACTAAGTACTTGCAATAATGAAAAACCAACAAGAAGCAGCAAACAAACTGAACAAACAAACAAAACTTGTAAAAAACGCACGAAAAAACGAAGATGGCGAACAATGTAAGTGAAAATTGAAAATTGAAGCGCAAACATTGTGTGAGGGAAATGAACTTTTCAAAACATAAAAAAAAATTTCGTTTTACAAACTGATTTACTAGGCTTTCCCCAACTCAGTGGCCCAGGTCGGTATTTGTGTCCTATAAAGTTGCATATTTGTTGGAAGTACCTAATTTGTTTTAAGACCTTCCATTATGCATTACTATTACTCAAATACATTATGAACGAATCTGGGAATCCATTTCTAAAAAAACGAGTTCTATTTAATTTAAATATTTTCCCGAATAAATTCGAAAAACGTATATTTTCTAAAATGCGTTATATTTAAATGCATATTTGACAAACTAAATTTACCACCTCAGAATATTTATTGATATGAAAAGAATCTAAGTTTTCTGTAAAATTTTTTTCAAAAATAAGTAATTTATTATCTATAAAAATCGAAAAAAATATATTTACCAACATGGATAATTTTGAAAAGCAGAATCAATCTAGATAAACCTAGATAAACCATGATTAAAAAGCTCTCAATAAGTAAAATCGGTAAGGTTTTGGTCAAGTTGTGGGAGTTTGAATTGTAGGAAGGGTATTTACGAAAGCTTTACTAATGGAAAACATAATTTTCCAAAAATGTGAACTTTTTTCTGCTAATTCTACAAACTTCAATTTTTTAAAATGCATTATATTTAGATACAGAATCAATCCCAAGGACAAACGATGGCCAAAATGTCATCAAGCATGCGACCCAGTTGAATTTTGTTATAGGAGTTATAGGGGACTGCAGTCCAGAAAAGGTTATATATAAGAGTATATATATTTTAATATTGCGTTTCATACTAATTTTTAATCCGCATTCGTATAAAAAGCTTAAACTCAATGAAGATATCCGGCTACTGTTATATGGCGATATTGTTGTAATTTTCATGTTTTTCTAGGAAATAAAGCACCACAAAATGTCTGTAAAAAATTAAAGCCCGCTAAATGGACGCCGCCCACTTTATGCTACATAAATCCGTCCAGTACAGCAAAAGAATAAGCCCAAAAAAAACAATAAAGCGCCAAAGGACATGGCTGGCATTTTTGATTTTGTTTACACTTCTCTGAGCCGACCCGGCACAAAAAAATTAAAAACACGAACAAAAAAGTAGAGTTACTAACGGTCAAAGCGTTTGGCTAGGGTATACCCTACAACCCCGGGCTAATCAGCGAAACATTCATACAATCGATTCAACTGTTGCCGCTTGTTTATCTATCTGCAAAAGAAAAAAACGAACGGAAAACTCATATCTGTCAAAAAATGTTTATCTACTGGCGAAACAGTTGTCCGATTTGCCCGCTGCCTGTTGTTGTTATACGTGGCACGTACAACTACTCACGCCAGCATTTGTTGCCACTTCAAATAATAACTTTGTATGCATATTAGTACGCTTTGAGCCAAGTACTAGAAAGAGCTATGCAGGCGATGTCAATTACGAGAGAAATAGGGTCTCTTTCTTTCTCTTTGGTATACAATATGTTTTTACTTCAGCATACCCATCAGTTGGTATTAAAATCTAGTCACAGAATGACATGATTATGCAATTATAATTATTAGCAGTTTTTTGGCACGTCCCACAATTCACATGTCGTCCACGAATGTTTTCTTGTGCTAGCCAAGAACTGAATCGCATTAAATATAATTGGAGCAGTGTGCCCAATTAATTTTCAATTGTGTGAATTTTGCCAGGTTTCGAAGCACAACTATCAATACAGGCCTCTTGATTGAACTCCCTCAAGTTGTGTACAAAGTCAAAACAATAGAGTGCCACAACTGCAAACAATTTATATCAAAAATTAATTGAACTTCTTGAATTTACCTAAAATTTTTCCAATTAGTTACATCAAGTACTACCACTAAACAGGGTCAAACATCAGTAAAACAGCAACGCCAAATAGAGTAAACATATTCTTATCTACAAAAATATTGCAAACTTTTTTAATTTGCAAGTGAAAACGAGTGAAAAATTTGTTATAAATTCCATGAGCCATTTAGATTTTCATTACCACTGTAAATCATATATAGCGGCCACAAAAAAAATAAGGTCGAAAAATTAAATATTGTAAGAAAAACTCTTTTGATTTCAAAGATGTCCTAACCATAATCCTAATATATGTAATATAGCCATCTGAGTTTTTATGGGAAAATACAGTCAACATTGATGGAAAGCCATATATGGATGTATATATACTAATATATATACGAGGGTATTTCATCTTCAACAGCCTGTAAAGAACTTGTATTTTGTTCTCCCATGTTGTTGGCTATATTTTTCACGTTCTTTTAATTAACGTGAGTTCAAAAATATTCTCGTCATTCCAACAGCTGAATGTTTCGGATTGCAACAATTCTAATTCGGAGCATTTCAACAATTTTCACAATCTAAAACGATGCGGTATCGATTAATTTTACACGCACACACACAGGTACTGGTCCAAGCAAAATATTCAGTTGGCTAAAAATTAGACCCTTTGTCGTTTTGGATGCTATTTGGGTTAAGTATTAGTGCTTAAATCGCAACTGACGCACAGATATCTCATGACAAAAGGTAAACGCCAATTCCCACCAGCAGCCCCAACCCCCAAAAACACTCAGAACCCCCACTTCTAGCATAGCAGAGACAACAACGGCCCGGGGCCCCACATAGGCAGCCGTTGCACTATGGGTACGTGGACACTTTTTGCGGCATGAATTAATTAATTAATTTATTCTTCTTCTTCAAAAGTGAACAATCTTGTTACCAAAACATCTTCGGGTTAGGTTAAGATTTCTGCTATAACTCTATGAACCAAAAAATAAATAAATTCTCACTGCCAAATTTTGGGGACCTACTCAAAAATTCGGAATTCACCAAAAATGCACCTGTTGCAAGCCTGTCATTTTTGATATTGACTTCACATTTCTATTATATAACATTGCAGGTTGTTGTATGTCCTATGCATTTCAAAAAAGAATTAATTTTTGTTAGGCATTTTAAAAAAAAATATTTACCAGCTAAACTTCCTACATTTTCCATAGTGCCCTGCGAACCAAGCGCGCCTGAAAAGTAGGCAACAATTTCTGAAGTTGTGAGTTTGTGAACTTGAGTTTTCTTTAGCCGCCGCCGCTGCCGTCTGTCTGATCAACTGTCTGGCACAATCATAACAAGACGAGCCCTGCCTGCGCTTAGAGCCCAGAGCACGAAGCGCAGCCAAGCCGAAGTCAACCTGAGCTGACGCCCATCTAATTAACTGCCAGACACACGCACTGTTATTGGCGATGGTTGGAGGCAGTGGAGCGGGATCTATTGCGGGCAGGTAATGGAAACTTGAAGCCCAATTGCCGCCAGTTTACAAATGCTACAAGATTAGGCATTGGGAACTCAGTTGTGTTTAAAAGCAACAGAGGGAGAGAGCAGCTTTTACACATATATAAATATAAATTTTTTTATATTTTCATATATAAAAACTACTTTGATGGGACGAAAATTTAACTTCCCACCCACTTTCCACCGAACCTCTATAATTTAAGAAAATTTCCGCTTTCTAAGCTTTTTGTGTTAAAACAAAGCTGCAAACCCGGTTGTAACCGATTCGCTTCAAACCAACTCTAAACCCCAACCGAACCATATCAAAATTAACAATATTATTGAAAATTGCCTACAAAACATATTTAATATTTTCTTTCTATATTTAAAGGAATGTGACGAACCGATGGTTGAACCATAAAGTGAAACATCGTCAGTTTCGGAGGAGTTTTCAGGCATGGTTTATATTCATTTGAATGGGTAATTTTGACTACAAAATTAATATTGACTACTCTTCGGCTAAGAATTGTACGAATTCACAAAAATATATTTTCATATTGGCCCGGCCAACAATATATGTATGTATATAATTTCTTTGTTTGCTTTTTCAGCATTTAAATACAAATATACCTGGAGCTAAGATTTTGCATCATAAAATATATATAATTGAAAATTCAAAATTAAGCCCACATTTTGTCTTTATCGTAGCATCTACGTAGCTCAGTTAAGCTAAACTGAGCTGAGCAACTGGCTGACTGGCTGTCTGGCTAAATAATACTAAAATTCCTGTGTCCGTCTGAGGCAGCTCTTTGACTACTAATGCTCAGGGAAAGGCATTAAGATGTTGAAATAATGCGATGCCATGATGCGGGCAAGATGCGGATGCTGGATGCGGATGCTGGATGCGGATGCGGATGCGGATGCTGATGCGGATGAATATGAAGACCAAGAAAGCTCGAAAAAGTCGCACTCAGCATATTCATAGCATGAGTATGTGATACATTTGTATACTCTGTACTCATTGCAAATGTGCAAATGGGGTAGAATGGTTTTCTGCAAACAAAAGAAAGTGACAGTGATTCGATAAAGTATATATACATATATATATATATATATATATATATATTATATTTATATATATATATATATATATATATGTATACTTTATCGAATCACTGTCACTTTCTTATATATATATGTATATATATATAATATATACATACATATATATGTATATATATATATATATATATATATATATACATATATCATATATATATATATATATATATATACTTGATCGAGACCACGAGCTGAAGTTGATCTTTTCATATGCGACTGTCATATGCGACTGTATGTTCGTCTGTCAGGGAAACTTTTAATTTCACGAGTGATTCCCGTACATTTCGAGGAGTAAAAATTCCTTAGAATACCATCGTTAGGCCCTGTAAACTTCAGAAGGATCGGACACTAAGCACAGAAGTTAGTTACGGTCACATTTTCCATAAAGTGTGGCTACGTATGGGTACAGGGTATCTGCGAGTCGAGCCCTCGCGACTACTTGTTGTAATGATTGCGAATGACACAATCTACACACATACAGATACATATGTAGATGTATACACACAAGTGAGTAAGAAAAAGCGCACATCAATATGTAATGAATGATAATAACGAGTATAACAGCAACGTTAGCGGCAATAATACAAAAAATAAAAATAATAACAGTTTGGAAACATTTAGCATAAGACTCTCACCTGTGTGAATCGTAGTCAGGCAGGTAAAGCACAACCGTCGCCTTGGAATCTCGCCTTAGAAACGGTTACGCTCGATGTCGAGGCCAAAGCAGAAATGGAAGCCGCACGGGACTTTGACTTGTTCAATATTCAGGTGGAGCATGTTTTCACTGGCTCTATATTTTTGTTTATTTTATTTATGTTTCTGTTTATGTTTATGTCAGTGTTTATATTTGCCTGTACAGTGAACTCTCGATATTACCACTTTTGGGTCAGTTTATAATCAGTATATCAGGTTTTCACTTGCTCTATATTTTTGTTTATTTTATTTATTTTTATGCTAATGTTTATATTTGCATGTACAGTGAACTCTCGATATTACAACTTTTGAGTCAATTTATAGTCGTATATCAAGTTTTCACTTACACTATGTTTTTTTTATTTTTTTATGTATGTCAATGTTTATGTTTATGCATGTACGACTTTTGAGTCAGTTTTTGGTCAGTATATCAGCTTTAAACTTTCTGAAATAAAAATTAAAAGAAGAAGGATTAGTAAGTATCTTAAATATTTGTTCATTACATGAGAAAATTTAACGAAAAGACTTTTTAATCTATACAAATTTAAAAATTTTAGTACACAAATTAGTTTTAAATAAATCAAGCATATTTCCTACATTTTATTATCAATTATCACTTTAATAAATGTTAAAAAAAAACAACATTCAAATTTTTGATAATTCGAACTAGTTCCAACTATCGACTAAACAAATGTATTTAATTTTTAATTTTATTTGGTTGGTATTTACTTTGCTTTTTGATTTATGACTTGGGAAACTTTCCGATGTTTGAACCGGGCAAAGGCCCGGTTTGATTTGATTTGAATTTAGTCTTTACTTGCACTTTTTTTGCTTATTGTTCTTGTTGTTGTGTAATTTGATTGAATTTAGTATAATTTAATTTGATTGGTTCGGATTGAGTCGAATTGAATTGAGTTGAGTTTCGCGGCTCTGTTTGGTTTTTCTCCTTTTTTATTTGTTTTCAGTTGTACTTGGTACGCTTTATTCCGTAGATAGTTTTAAGATGACTTCTGTGGAGTACACAATAAAAAAAGCAACAACAACAAAAAAACAACAACACATTAGGCACAAGTAATTTGAAAACGATACAAAAAGAATCGACAAGTTTTTCTTTTTTTGCACGTTTTGGCACCTTAACAAAAACAACAAACAAAAAATAACAACTCAAGACGGCAAGGCACGCACGCCAAGACACACAACCACAAGCACAGAAAACACAGACAAGAGGTCCCTGATACCCGCACGCGCACACACGCACCAACACAGAGCCCCAAAAGTAGGCAATGTCGACAGTAGCGCGCGTTTTTGCTTCAAAATCGAGCTTCAAATATTTGTCTTTGCGCTACTTTCAACAGTGGCCGCACATGTTGGGCTTTGCGGCGGGCGGCAAAAGCGACGGAATTGGAGTGGGAATTGTTGTTGCTGATTTTTTTGTTCTTCTTTGGTGCTGGTGCTTTATGTGCCGCGTGTGCTGCCTGGCGAGTCCCTCGTTGCTTTGCTGGGAGCGACAACGAACTGTTTCTGCGTACGTGCAGCCGCTAACTGAAAAGGCGAGCACGAAAAATGTCCGATTTCAAACAACGTTACCCTAACAAACGGTCGGCAGCTTTCTGATACGAAAGCTTTTTGGCTGGCCGAAGCACGACAGGCTTACACTTCGTAAGTGCTAAAAACGGCAGCGGCGCACGCTCCTTCTACAGTGGATGCAGCGAATTCGAATTGCAGATCGCTGTCAATAATTAATATATAGATATATTTTTTTATGATTTTCGAATCCGAATAAAATAAATTTGGCTTTAATTATTTTCTTTTTGCTTTTTTTTTTTTTTTTTTTTTGTTGTATGCGTAACTAAGAATGCAAAAATTTAAAAAAATTGTAAAAGTTTATAAAATTTGTATTTAAAAAAACCTGTTTGGTAATATGTATGGATTTTAAAATATAAATTGGAAAAAAATATATTTATATTTTTATTTTTCCTATATATATGTATATACAAATAAAATGAAAGATATAGAGAACCAAGTTAGCATAAAACAGGTTAATTATTAAATGGATGGTTCGCGACTAAACTACCCCACACTATTGAAAATTCATTTCTCAATCATTTTAGTGCTTGTAATCCGATTTTACTGAAATTTTCAGAGATTATGTGACACCCAAATGTGCGTATATAAAGCATAAAGCAATATTTCTGGATACGCGGAAACGGGCGAGATTTTATAAACTTTAAATATTAATAAATATTTTGAAAAAATTTATCAAATATCACAGCAAAAAAGATCATTCAGGAAGGCAAGAAGTTATAGTAAAACTGCAAATATTTATATTCCGAACA
This sequence comes from Drosophila sordidula, assembly GCA_035047465.1. Classification (NCBI taxonomy): domain Eukaryota; kingdom Metazoa; phylum Arthropoda; class Insecta; order Diptera; family Drosophilidae; genus Drosophila; species Drosophila sordidula. The sequence continues at coordinate 15,698,691 of JAWNPQ010000136.1, forward strand.
TACGTATACTTTATAGGAGTGTAAATACCTTGTCTCTGCCTGTCTGTCACAACACCAGCATACCCGATTTACGCATTTACATTATCTACAGGGTATAAAAAGGCGGTCTTTATCTGCTACACTGTGCGACTTTTCGCAATTTCTTGGAATTCAGATGGTAGCATATGAAGTTGATTTGAAACAAACCAAATGCGCAAGTTCCCGCACCTGCACCTGCGCCCGTGACAAGTGCGTGGGCTTGTGACAGTGTCTGTGTGACCAATACAAGTGCAAGTGTGCAAAAATGAATGAATGAGCCAACGGGAATTGCAGGGTAGCTTGCAATAACAATGCTGTTTGCATTGCACTTGACTCCACCCAGCGCTAGCGCTCTCTCGCTCGCTCTCCCTCGCTGCCTGGCGCTCTGCCTATCTCTGTCTTGCTCTTGCGCTTTCTATCTCGCTCGGACTCTTTTTCTTTCTTTGGCTCTATATTTAGCTATCCCTGTCTTCTCCTTCTATCTCCCTTCCACATTATCTCCATCTCGCTCGCTCTCTCTTATTGTGCTTTGTCCTGCAATTGTTGAGTGAATTTTCTGTATTAACGCCTCTACACACACACACACACACACACACACATGTTCATACATACATACACACACATGCATACGTATTTTCCCACACATGCCGCGTGCGCCTGTCCCGCTTTCAGTTCCATTCCCTGTGGCAGTCTCCACCAGGAACTAGAATCGCATATTGTTATCGTTGTGGCAGCGTGCGGCGTCTCAATTAACGTCGCCGACGGCAGCAACAAAGGCCGCAGCTGGAAACGAGGCCACGCCTGCGTCCAGTTGTTAAGCGTCGCGGATTTGGCGCGTAATTAGCAAAGTGCCGTTGCACGTCACGCAAAATGTCCTGGTTCAGTGGCCGATCCAGTCCCGACGGACACCTCCATTGCCGCTTTGAATTGCCGTTACTTTTATCTTGTATTAAGTCGATTTTGTGTCCCCTTTGCTACGTCAATTTTCGCGGCTTAAGCAAAGCGCGCACTTTTTGTTCGATTGCATTTGTGTTTCATTCCCCATTTTGCCATTCACCACAACAAGATTAAATGTACTAGCAACGGTTCCCGTCCAGCGTGCTGCCAGCGCCTTACTTGGATTTGAATATTTCTGAAATGTAAACACAGCTTATTCAATTTATTGATGATCATTTCCAGATTTTAAGCTAAACCAGGAATTTTGTATGACATCAGCCTCCGTTCGATTTCAACGTCTTCTTGACGTTTCTGACAGCCTGTATGTGTGCTTACGGCCTAAATAGTACATGTCAAATCTTCGCAGCTCACTTCCAGTATTTCCCACGAGAATTCATTGCAGTTCTGTAGTTGCGTGCAGGACGTTCAGCTGGAAAAATGTTTTTCAGCTTTAAAATAGCAGCAAAACGCGCGGTGAGTTGACAAAATACATATTACTTTTCTATGCATAAAAAAAAAAATTGTTTTAAATGTGTAATTATCTTCGTTTTATTATTCATTTAATTCGTATTTTTCATTTTTGTTCGTCTGCTTCATGTCGCGTTTGCTGCGCTTAGCGTACATGCAAAAAAAATTGAAAGAGCGGAGCGGAAAGCAGAGCGAAATCGGCTCGCCGAAATCACAATACGCTTGCAGACTTTTCTGAGTCCAGAATGGCAGCCATTACGTGTTTTTTTTTTCACATTTAAATATGCATAAATATTCTGCAAGTGTACAATTAATAAGTATATTGTGCAGTTTTAAAGCTAATTTTTTGGACCTAAATCTAATTGCTTTTCGTTTTTTTAAATTTCAATCTTGTAATAATTGATTATAGTGTATTTGTGTGTGTGTTTGTTTTCTTTTTGTGCGTGTGCGCGTGTTTGTGTGGGAATACCTTTGGGCAGAAATAAAAAGAAAAGAAAAGAACGGTTATCTTCGGACTGCCGAATAGTTGAATATCCTTGCAGACAAGTGGAGAAATGTGTGCTGTATTATCTCTACTCAATGTTCTACCGATTGTGAAAATATGAGGTTATTTTATGAAGTCGCCTAATGGCAATATATATTGCGTATATGTTGTTAAGGGCAGATTATCTTTCAAAGCTAAGCAGTTTTGTATACAAAAACTCGGTTTTCGACCGATTGTTTATAAGATTTTGTAGATATCTTAGGAGAACAAGGACACTTTCAATTGTCAAGTTTGGTCAGGATATCTTGAAAATACAATATTTTGGACCGATTGTTTCTATGGCAGCTATATGTTATAGTGTTCCTACTTGCTTGAAAACTGAGAGGGTACACAAACGGACATGGCTATATCGACAAAAATTTATACTATATCTATATAATACCTTCTGCAAGAGTATTCAAATGGGCGCTGGGCGGGGCGGGGCGGCGCGGCGACGCATTTAGCTGGCAATTTGATTGCACTGGCGCCAAGCTTTGGGTGCTGGGTTAGAACATCCCGTCGGATCTGGCGACAGGGATGAGCACAATGAGGAACAGGACCAGGTTGCGCATGACCAGGCGCCAGTCGTTGGGCACGGCGTAGGGTAGCAGGATCTGGGTGAGGCGGTGCACCTCGTGCGAAGCGCACACAAATATAAACGAAGTGATGATCATATTGAGCGTGGGAAAGCCGGGCAGCAGCACCAGGACGCCATGCCGATCGGCGGCCAGCCAGATGTGGTACTGGCAGACGAACAGCTCCAGCGAGATGCGCCCAAACCAGGCGAAGAAGTTGGAGTACCGGGTACGCAAGATGCCTGAAATGTTGCGGAGGACCACATAGCCAATGATGGGTATAAAGAGTATGTAGGAGTGAATCTCCTCGCAGTTCTGTACGTTGCGGCAGAGAAACGAGAAGGCCGTGTAGATGCCAACGCCGAGCAGGGCCAGCAGGGTGACCGAAATGGAGGTGCGCCGCGAAAACAGATTGCCGTGGTTATTATCGTCGAACACACTATACTTCTGGGCGATGTGGAAGCAGGCCGCATAGATCATGCCGAAGGTGACCGTGTAGCGGTCGAGCTTCCACTGGTGCCACCACTCGTGGATGTCGTCGTCGGTGGTGACGAACAACGCCTTCCAGGGGCGCGTCACGAAGATGCGCTCAAAGAAGACCTCGGACATGAAGAGGACCGTGATGACGCCCAGACAACCGATGCACTTGCACACCAGATAGAGATAGTGCAGCGGATTGGCGTCCACCGAGGCGGACGTGATGCGCGGCGGCAGCGAGAGCACAAAGTAGATAACGCACAGCCAGAACGAGAGGAGCGGCACAAAGTAGTAGAACTGGTACGGCCGATTCATGCAGAAGCAGAGCAGCACACTGAGGAAGTTCAACCGGAACATGGCCTGGAAAAAGCGCACGAACATCGAGCCGCCCCCGCCTGTCTGCCAGATGTGGGTGAAGTGCGTGTAGCCGGTGAGGAAGAAGTAGCCCGAGATGAGCAGCTTGATGTGCATGTGAATGGGTAGCACACGCTGGGCACCGGTCATATAGTAGATGAGCACCACCAGCAGTATCCAGCCGCGCAGCTCGTCCGTCTGGTCGCGATTGAGGACCTTGGTGAAGCGCGACTCCTCCGTGAAAAACAGGCCCAGGGCGAACACATACGCCACCGGTATCCAGAAGCTGAACTCCGAGTAGTACTTGTTTTCCTTCATAAAGAAGTTCGTCCGGTCGCACACATAGAAATAGGCCATGATCAGCCCCAGCAGCGACAGCGCCACCAGCGGCGTTCCATAGTCCGTGATGAGCGCGGCCAAGGCGTGGGCGGGCTGCTGCTGATGCTGGGGATGATGCTGCTGCTGCTGCTGGAGCGGCACATAGAGCGTCTGGCCACGCAGATGGAGCAGCCAGCGGCGCAGGCACATGCCAAAGACGAGCGCAATACAGACGCCGAAGAGCGCATACGAAACAATCTGGAGGCTGGTGTATGGCTCGGCGCTGCTGCAGCAGGTGCCGTCGTTGTAGTTCATCTGGTCGTTGCAGTACATGTTCCACAGCAGCTGCACCTCCAGGCGCTGGCCGTGCGCGCTCAAGCGATGTCCGTCGACGGCGGTGTCCAGCAGCCCGTTGGCAATGTGCCCGGCGGACTCCCAGACGTTGACGACCGTGTAGCGGAACACGTTGCGTGCCACATTGTTGAGCCGATCGATGTCCTCGTTGAGCACCAGCTTCCAGGTAGCGGGCAGCTTCTCCTCGTCGACGCGCTCCGCCAGCTTCCAGAGGACGCGCGACGTTTGGGCCACCAGGCGATGGAAGGGTGCCACCAACAGGGTCAGATTGACGCCGTACTGACGCAGCACCTCCTCGGTCACGTTGCCCGCTAGCTGGGCGCCATAAGTAAGGCCCACCACATAGACGGAGGACAGCTGCTTCTCCAGCTCCAGCTGATAGAGGCGCTCGATTAGTGCCGGATTGATCTCCTCGGCCCGTATATACTGCGCCAGCATGTGCAGTTTCTTGTCCTCGAAGCGCGCCCGTGCCGAGCCATTGTTGTCATCCTCCTCCACGACCGACTCTGCGGCCCTCCTCTTCTCGTCCGCCTCCGACTCGCTGCCCGTCGGGGGCAGATGCAGCTGCTCAATGAAGCGCCGGTACAGCAGCCGAACGCTTCCGTCCCCGACGAACACGAAGTTGTTCTTGTTCCCGAAAAAGGCCAAGTACCGCAGACAGCGTCGCGTATCGCTGCAAAATGCCATGCGATAAGAACATGTTAATTCTTTCCGTCAATCGATGACTCAGCGCCGCGGCGATAAGTGCGACGGGCCGAACTTACGTGTAGGAGTACTTGTGCATCATGCAGCCGTACGGCTGCCACTCGTTGTCGCCCTTGAAGCGCCCCTTCGACAGCAGCCACTGGCAGGAGTCGCTGCCTGCACGAGAGAGAAGAGAATAAATGTTTACAGTGGACAGCGAGAGAGAGGTCATTTTCGGGAGGCCGAAGAACTGAGTACGCCTATACACCGGCTTCGAAATGCCGTAAAACGAATACCACACCGCTAACCAGTATATATCAGTATTTACAGACAGAACGGTTATCTCTGGGGATCCGAAGATTGACATAATAGAGCCACATAACAATATTTATCTGTGCTGCCACAGAAAATTGTTCCTTTTTAAGTTTTTATAATAACTATATGGTTCAGCCCTTAGCCAAGACAAACACTCCGTTCACTAGCCTGAGATTCGAACCCGGATCCTAAATGCCTAAACACTCGAGGACTGCGAAGTTATATTATAAAGTCATACAATGTTGCTGATATATTTAGCTTCCATTTTAAGATTAGTCAGGATATCTGGAATAATAAGAACACTTTATACTATAGAGGTTCGATCCGGCTTGCTGCAGTTTCATGATGATAACTTCAAAACGACGAAACAGACCAAGAATATATATATTTTATTTTGTTGAAGACGTCTTCAAAGCGCTGCACAAATATAGTACCTCCTGCAATTGTATTCAAAGGCATTACACATTTTGAACCGTTTTCTTGGTCACGTGGTATCGGACACAAGTCGGACATTGCACAAAATCAATATACCCTTTACTCTATGCAAGCAGAGCATAAAGTAGCAATATATCCTTTAGACTTTGTGAACAAAGTATAAACTAAAATTATACCCTTTCCATTTTGTAAATAGAGTATAGAATAGCAATATACCCTTTTCGGCATCCTGAAAAAAGAGTAGCGAGGAAAACACGAAACTGCCAAGGATGCGGCGGGTTCCGATCGATTGGTATTTATCGATTACGCACCGTAGTTCCAGTTGAGCAAGCCATGGTATAGCACGAAGCCCAGCACGAGCAGCAGGGCAACCTTCTTGGCGTTCGTCGCGTTCAGCTGCTCCATGAACAGATCCGCCTTTGTGGGGAGGCGCTGGACACCGCCTTCGGCGGCGCTGCCAATGCAGATGCCACCCAGCTCTCCCTCACTGCCGCAGCCGCCGCCGCCGCCAGCTGCGATGTTGCTGCTGCTGCAGTTGGCGGCGACAGCGCGCAGATCGCGCAACTCCATGGTAACCGTTAGATTTCAGTGCAAATCCGTTGTAACTTTTACCTGCTGGTCATTTGCATTTATTTGTTTTTCTCTGCCCACTATTCGTATTTTGTCCGTTCGCAGCACACGCTTTTCTCAAGAGTATCGCGGTTTTCGCAGCCTTTGCTTTGCGCGTAAGGCCGGGCGATAGGCGGCCCTTTGCTATTGCTAGTAATCGCCTGCCACCCCCCAGACAGCTGTTTGCTTGCCGCCGATAAATTTTATCGATATACGCAGAGGTTCGCCATGCCGTCACAATTTCACATAACACAATAGTGCACCGTAAGTTCTGCGTCGTAGTTCAATTTAGAGAGTAAGTTTACATATTTATTGATCGTTTGTTTCGACCATTTGATATGCGATACGATACGTTTAACTTACATTTATCGCATACTTTATTGCCAATGAATGTAATTATTTAAAATATGTTGTATATTACATTTATTTATTGTCAAACAACGCTCAGTTGCCCCAAACCTCACGATAATGGAAGCTACCCGAACGCTGTTAAATTTAAACCGCGCGCCTTTTGTTGTTGTTTTTATGGACTACCTGCTTTGGGTTACCTTCTTCGTTTCTTAACTCATGCGGCGAATTTTAGCCGCATATAGCATTTAGCCGGCACGCATCATTTGTAAACGAGATGAGAATCCGCTAGTATACCCTGTTTTTGCGTTTTATTTCCAGTACGGGAGCAGAATGCACGACTTGCGCCCCCTTAACAACTGCGAGGTGTTCAACCAATTGCGCATCGAGCTGACAAACTACCATCATAACACCAAAGCGCTAAATAGATTCTGTTTCTATAGCGGTACGTTTTTGGTCTGCGTTTAATTTAATTTTATTCTTAACAAAAAATACCGAAACACTCACCAGGGAATGAGGGCTTCATCAGGGACTTGGCACAACGTGTCCTGGACGTGCTGGTGGAACATGGGCTCGTCGACCGGAAATCCAATCCGGCGCACAAGGTCAATATGCTTGGCAAGCCAGCCGAAGATGCCGATCCGAACCAGCTGCGGGGCACACTGATGTACCTGGTGTTGAATAGCACCCTTGGCGTCTGCAAGCCGCAGGAGCTAGGTCGCGGGAATCCGCAGTGCGTCCATCTGCTGCAACAGTTGCCGGAGCAACTGCCGCAGTTGATTACGGTCAGCGTGGCGCTGTTCTGCGGCCTGGAACAGCAGTTGTTCGAGTTCCTGGCCTGCGGACCACACTGGCTGACGTCGCAGTACTTCGATTGCTTCAACGATGTGCTCACCCACGTGGTGCCCGACAAATGCGACTCTCTGCCGCTGGTCAGCGGCGCCGTGAGCGCTGTGACCAAGGCCCTGTGCTACTATTCAGCGCCGACTGGCACCGCTATGGATGCGATCATCTGGTCGAATGCGAATGCCAGCCTCATGGACAACGCCTTGCGAATGCTGCAGCGCCATCTGCTGGACAGCGAGGATCGTCTGCGCGCGCTCCGCTCGAGCAAGTTGCGCAATCGCTATCTGGGCGAGGCCGTGTGCGAGCTGCTGAACATCATGCTGGAGATATTGGCTGCGCTGGAGAAACAGCCCCCGCTGCCGGACTACTTCCAAGTCTATGCGCTGCGCTCCCTCGCCACACAGCCGGCCTTGAAGCAGCCCCTGGAAGATGCCAAGCCCAAGCTGCGCGCCTTCGCCAGCAAGATGATGGACCAGCTGCAAAGCCTGCTGCAGCACATCAGCGTGGAGACGTACTTGTACTGGCAGGACATGCCCTCCAACGAGCCGCTCTTCCACCTGCAGGCGCACATCTGCAACAAGTGCCAGCGCCTAGCCAACGCGCTGGCCAAGGACCGGACCCTCAAGGCGCACCCTCTCTGTCCACAGCTCGCCAACTTTACCGACGGCGCCCAGACATTCGAGCAGCGACTCGAGACGCTCACGCTGGGCGATCTGCTCGGCTTTCTGGACGGCGAAATGGGCAGCGTAACCAAGGAGCAGCTGCTCGCCGGCCTCGAGGAACTACTGAAGCGGCCCATCTGCTTTGGCAGCGACGAGTGCGTTGAGAGCATGGCCCAGCACATCGGGCTGTTGACGCCCGCCCATGCTGAATTCATGCTGGAGCACCTGGCTCAGGCCATGGCCGCCAAGCAGCTCAGCTCAGATGACGAGCAGATGGAGGACGACGACGACGAGAACGAGGAGGATAAAAATGCACCATATGGCGAACTGTTGCGCGACGTCTTGCTGCCCATATACCGCACCCGTGCGGACATCCAACAGAAGATTCACCTGTTGCAGCGGCGAGACCAGCTGCAGCTCCTCAAACACTACAATTTTGAGCGCGAGGAGCACAACTCGCGCCGCATCTACTTCTTCAATCAGCTGAGCTTCGTCAAGGAGCGCTTCCCGCTGGAGCAGTTTCTCGAGTTCTGCTACGAGCAGCCGGCCCAGACGTGGCTGGCGCTCGCTCAGCTGGCCATGGTTCATCGACGCTACGCAGCCCTCTACTGGCACGTGGCCGCCCAGTGCGCGCCCCACGCCATCCACCATGTGGCCAGCACGGTGGCCAGCCTGATGCTGGACGAGCGCCTCATCGCGCAGCCGCCGCCGCGCCAGCCGAGCGCCGACCTGCTGCTCCGGTTGTACGAGCAGCCAGTGCTGCTGAACGGTATGCGATATCGCCAGGTAGTCAGGTGCCGACGCCATCGCTTTAGCTACGTGCTGCGTCCCTTTCGCGTGCTCGAACTGGAGCTGAATCTAAATGTCGCCAAGCTGCCGTACAGCGCCCACGAGCTGCAGCTGGCTCAGGACAACTATCTGTCAGCCGGTGCCGCCGGCCTCGCCAAGTTCACTGAGGCCAGCAACTATTCGGCGCTCGAGAGACTGATGAAGACTCTGCTCGGCCTGGCTGTAGTCGAGCATCGCATCAAAAACTGCAGCCGCAGGAACCTGAAGGCGCAGCACACGCGCCTGCTGGGGCTGGCGGCGTCAGCGCAGACGCCGCGCGCTGAGCTGGCGCGCAAGAAGCTGCGCCTGGCCAGGGCCTATGTGGAGCTGCATGGCCCGCTCGGTTCCTGGCGCATCAGCCACTGGCCACTCATCTCCCAGCTAATCCTCACCATGGACCGGCTGCGCAGCTCCCTGGACACCTTCGAGCCCGCGCGCCTCGCTGTGCTCGACCTAGTCATCGAATACTACCACAAGAACATGACGCACTCATTCCTCCTTTCCCAAGGTAAGCCATCGAGTTCCTACACATGTGTGGAGCTCTTTATTCTTCTGACAGATTGATTGACTGACTGACGTAAACACATGAAAGCTACCTTTTTTAAAGCTGAAAGGAATTTTTTTTTAATTTTACAAAAGTTCCTTCCCCTAGCCTGGGAGTATATTAAAGTTAAGTGGTTTTGCGTAAGCTCCTGCCATGATGAGTTAATCTCACGGTTCTGAGCGCTCCATTGGAACATCAATTTCGCAGGTACCAAATTGTCTCTTGGACAAATAAACGACGTAACCTGACAACTTGTACACCTCTTATTCATCCTTCAAGGGAGCATCATTTTGTTGCGAATTGTGTAAGGAGAAGGAAGGAGACGTCTTCCACTCTGTAAAGTGTATATATTCTTGATCACTATCAACAGCCATGTAGATACAGCCATATTTTGTCATTCTGGAAGTCCGTCTCTCGGAGTCGGCCAAATAGGACAACAATATAATACAGTTGTTATTAATCAAAGAGATGTGTAAAAATATGTTTTATTTTACACTATTCCTGACTGGAATATTGTAAGCGTCCTTCTGCTCCATACATTTGAAAAATATTATTATATAGAAATAATCAGTCGAATATTTTTTTTGTAAGAGAACTTTTTAGTTTTTCAATATTTCCTGAACAAACTTGGCAATTGTAAGCATCCCCATGCCGAATTATGCTTAATTCTCGCGCAAAGCTGGGTACATGTCACCTCCATATGCACATATATGTATATATATATATATACATATATTTCTTTACGTATTTCTATTTTGCAGACTTGCAGTGCAAGGTGCAGCAGCTGATCGACTCAAGCGTGGAGCACAAGCATTTGTGGAACGACGGGCAGTTGGGGCTGCTGCTGGAAGATGCCCACAAGCCGCGGGAGGCAAGCGAATGCCTAATGGTGAGTATGGGGATTGTATATGTGTACACAGATTATATATAGATTGAATTGGACCATTGCAGCTGCTCATGCAGGCTTCGACAGTGGAGGCCATCAAGTTGCTTAGTGGCGCCCTGCGCAACGGCATCGACGTGGCCGTCATGACCAACCTGGATCAGGAGGTGGAGCTGCTTGATTGCCAGAAGGCCCAAAATGCTTATGGGTTCCTGTTTAAATGCTACATGCGCGCATTTAGGCAGCAGCTGATTGGGCCTGCAAAGTGCAGCGATTATCCCTGTCTCATCGAGCATCTGTTGCGTATCCCGAAGCTCGGCGTACCAGAGAACCTATTGGCTGCCCTCGGTAATCTGAAGATCCTCCTGGGCCCTGTTGGGCTTGTGAGCAAGGCGCAGATTATGCATCACGTGAGCGCATTTCTTACATTGCCAGTGGACAATTGAAGAGCCAACATTAAGTATTACACGAACCGTATCTATAAGAAAACACAAATACATATTGTGTATGTATATGTTATATGAAATATAATCGAGCAAATGGATATTTCAATACAAATGGAATTGGTTAAGTCGAGATTGAATTTGCCGCCGTATCGCGTGGTGTTGCCACCTCGGTTGACTTAACAGAGTTGCTTTGCACTGTACTTTATATTCTAGCGATCTGGTAGCTTTATATGCCGGCTGGTCTGGTACGCTATGGTTGACGCATGCGTATGACGTATATGTATGACGGCGTTGACTGAGTTTTTGCATACGAAAATTTTGCTGCTTAAGGTACGAAGCTAAAGTGCGTGAAATAGCGTAAAGTCGGAACGAAAGCCAAACGTATTAACCACATTGCACATTAGCGGCTCGAGCGAATTGCAAACAACACGTTGATCGTCAGTTTTTTGCACGCAACAACCTCGTGTATTTAATTTTTTGCGCATACATTTACCGATATTTTGGTGGCTACACAGACATAAGGCATAGGCGACGACAACGCTACGACGACGAGAACGAGCGACGGCAACGACGACGTGAAGCGCAGTGAAGAGAAAAAAAAACAAGCGAAATCGAAAGCATAATTTGTCGAGTCGAGTCAAAAATCTTCAAAGTGTGCTAAGCTGTACGAGTCCGAATTCAAATTCAAAGAAAATAGTGTCTCCACAGTCCCACACAGAAACGTAAGTGCACAAAAAATGGAATTGTAAATTGCAATTGCCCGTTGTCCATTGTCCGTTTTTTTTTTTCCCCAGGAAGACCATCAGCAGCATCGTTGCGAATCGCAAACCAAAAAGGACGGCAGGCATCGGCAGTGACGTCGTATAAAACTACACAGTTAATCAGAAGAAGAAACAGTAGCACAACAACCACAAAAAATGAACAAAACACCACAATTTGAAGTTCCGCTGACCATTGAGCCAGAGCATGAGTTGCGCTTTATTGGTAAGTGTGCGTGTTCGTGTATGTGTGTCTATTTGTATGCATTCGTATTGGAAGAAGAAGCACATATACATCTAGCTGCATTTGCAATTGCAATTGTTTTGTTTTGGACTTTCAAAGAGAAGGCCATTCGGTGTGTGTGAGTGTGTGTGTGTGTGTGTGTGTGGCGGCATATCGATCACTTTTAACCATGTGAATGCGTTTTGTAAACATTGCATTGCAAAGTGGCGCTGACGCTGCTCAGCGACAGTGACGAGCGAACTGCAAAGTTCACACGCACACACACACACATTCACGCAGAGACAGGGCCATTTGTCGACTTGTTTCTTCTCTCTTTCCATTCACTTTGCACTTTGCCTTTTTTTTCATTCTTTTTCTACGTTTGGTCACACAGCTTATCAATAATTTCGCTGTTGTTGTAGCTTTAGTTTTTGACATATTTGCGAGTCGACGTGTGTGCGGCTGTTTTGGCATGTCGCTGCCAACGGGAGCAGCGGCTGAGGCAGCATTTTTGGAAATGCCGCTCTACGTAGAAAAGCATAGACGTACAGCGTTCTCCCTCTCTATTTCGCGCGCGCGCTCCCTTGCGCTTTGGGAAACCTTTGCTGTTGCCGTTGTCGCCTTTTGGCTAACATTTTATTTTTATACTCAAAAACTGTTTGTGAGCCATTTTTCCTTTTACTTTTTGAATTTTGGCCAAATAACAGCAACAACGACAATACATATGTATGACAGCACGCTTTGATTTCTAGTGCGTACCGTGGGCCGCATTGCAATGTTTGTGCTCACATTTTGCACATTCGCATGCGCCCTGTAAAAGCTGTAAACAAATGGCATTTCAGCTTTTATATAAAACCCCGACGCACATTTGCCCACTGTGCACATACATATATATATATATATATATATATATATATATTATATTAGTATATGTATGTCTCGCCTGCTGTTTGCCATAGCCCAACGATCGGTGACAGACACCCATATCCACTCATACACACATGTGTGTGCTTTGGGCGTCTTATTGAATGAATTTTCCTTCGATGATATAAAACAAAATACGAAGCACAAAAATCCGCGGCCCTGTTATGTTATGTGTGTGCGTGTGTGCTGTTTGCTTTTAATTCAATTAATTTGACACGAAATATTGCCTTGGACGCACATACAGCGCTTAAATACCCTTATAAGATGGAAATTAAATACCCTTAATGGATGGATATTCGCTCATTAGTGATGCCTTCAATGCCATGTCATAAGCTTTAATGACCACCTTGGTGACATGTCTTTTAAGATGTCTTAACCTCGATCTTATCTCTCTCGAAAGAAAAGTTAGTTAACGTTCTTACGACTTTAAATGTTCTTAACTGTAAAATGTATGCTATACTTTAATAGTGAATAAACATAATGCTAAAGGTTGCGTTAACCGACCGTCATTGAAGGTATAAAAAGGTGTCCCTTGCAGACAAACTTGTTGACATTTCATGACCACTAGCAAAATAGGTCATCAAGAGAGCTAAAATTCTATAAAATATATAAAACTTGCTTTGTCACATAGTTAATGTACTCAATGTACGTATACCATATGAAATGACGCAATGAGGTGGGGAGTTGTTGGGTTTCTTAAAGTTGACACTAACAAAGTTCATTTACTTACGTTTTCCAATTTTTTTATAGGTCCATTTAATAGACCAGTGGTGACAATCATGACCCTCAAAAACGATTCAACCATGACACTGGTCTTCAAGATCAAGACCACCGCTCCCAAGCGCTATTGTGTACGTCCAAACATTGGCAAGATTGCGCCTCATCGTTCGACGCAGGTTGAAAGTGAGTGGACTAAATAATTGATTGTACTTGATTTTATCCAATAATAATTACAATTATCTGTGCAGTTTGCCTGCAGCCCTTTATGTACGATCAGCAGGAGAAGAATAAGCACAAGTTCATGGTTCAGAGCGTGCTGGCACCACAAGACGCCGATTTGACTGATTTAAACAAGTTGGTAAGCATACGAACCTCCCCGTCCCCTCACGCTAGCTCGCACTTAACTAATAATTGTTGTGTGTCTGTTTTGTAGTGGAAGGAACTGGAACCGGAACAGCTGATGGATGCCAAGTTAAAGTGCGTATTCGAGATGCCGCCTGCAGAGGCGAATGCTGAGAGCAACAGCGGCGGCACCGCCAGTGTTGGAGCCAGCGTGGGCACCAATGCGCCCGTTACTCTCAGTACCGGCGACACGATCAAGAGCGAAGCGCCGCAGTTGTCCGCCATGGACCAGGTGCGTGTGCTTATCGTTTTTATTGTATTTGTTAATATATGTATATGTATTGCAAACATTGCAGACCTCGAATTTGTCCGATGCTGCGGAGCAAGCCGAAGTCCTGGCGGCCGAGCTTAAGGAGATACGTGACCTCAACAGTGTTCTGCGAAAAGAGAATCTACATTTGAAGGTACCTGCGGCATGATTCTCTTTTTAATTATCTCTTTAATTGTATTCCCTTTACTCTCGGCCTTCTTCTCGACTCAGGATCAAATCACACGCTATCGCAGCAGCTCTTCGGCCACTAAGCAAATCAATGAGCCCTATGCTCCAGTTCTGGCTGAGAAACAGATTCCGGTGTTTTATATAGCAATAGCTATTGCTGCAGCCATTCTGGGTCTGTTGCTGGGCAAGTTTTTGCTCTGAATGCCATAATTACACCTACAACAACAACAGCAACATCAACAGCAACAAAAATAGCAACAGCAACAACGAAAACAGCAGCAGCAACAACTAAAAGCAGCAGCAACAGCAGTCACAACACATTCATTTGTGGCAAAATCTTTAAAAGTTTTACAACAATAACAAAAATAACAATTGATTCATAAATTGCTCATTTCGAATTATTAAGAATTATTTACTGTTATACTATGTTCACAATGCAAGCACTCTAACAACAACAACACTGTCAATATAAATTTGTCTGAGCAAAATTTGGAATTTGTTTTGGCCATCGAAACTACCAACATTATGTAAACACACACACACACAAACACTTATATATACATACATAAAGGACACATGTTTAGATAATATAATTGTTAAAGTAAAAACGAAAATAACCGTAAGCAAAATTGCAAATCGCATCAAAAACAAGAAGATTAATCACAATAGCAAAATACTAAAACAATCGCAAAACGCGGATAGACGGGCAGTTAGATGGAGACACTTGTCTCTCTACCATTCACTCCCCCTCTCTCGCCAGAAGATAGTCGTTTTTTGCATGCAGTATTCAGCGTGCCCTCTATCTTTGTTTGAATGCAGCGTTGCGCGTGCGTTGTTGCATTTGGCTTGAGAAGATGCATCTGTTGCCGACAACTTTTACTGCTTAGCCTGCGTACCCACACATTGACAACGCAATCACCCTTTCACACACATATACATGATACATATATTTATATGCACACATACATATACACGCTCGCACGCTCCCTTATATAAATGGTTTATATGTTGTTTTTGTGTAAAGCTCGCACGCTGGCCGCGAATTGTTTCAGCCTGCTTGAAGTTATAATTTAAATTTATTTTATTGTTTTTATTGCACTTGCATTTACTTTT
This sequence comes from Drosophila sordidula, assembly GCA_035047465.1. Taxonomy (NCBI): domain Eukaryota; kingdom Metazoa; phylum Arthropoda; class Insecta; order Diptera; family Drosophilidae; genus Drosophila; species Drosophila sordidula. Next base: position 15,713,893 of record JAWNPQ010000136.1, read on the forward strand.
AATTAATTTTGGATTTGCTACGGTTCATTTGTCAAGTATAAACATATACATAAACACATTAACTGTATACATAAATAATAAAAAAGAAAGAAAAATAAGAAGGAAAACAAACATGCATATAATGAATTTATATAAATATGTATGTATTTGTGTTGTTGCAAATTCCTAAATAACTATGCAAAAAGAGTTCAGATTACATAAAAAATTGAAGAAAAAAAAACACTGCACACACACGAGCAAACATTTTATTTGGTGACATAAGCATGGGGCGAACGTACGTAAAATAAAGAAAACCATGCAAACGATGAAGAAAATTCGATTAATTTTTTATGAACATTGATCAAACTGTTAAAAAAAAAAAGAAGTATATACGCTCACATCCACACATACACATTGTTAATGCAGCTTATGGGTTTAGCATATTTCTATTTAAATGTAAATTACTTTTTTTTTCCCCAAAAAAAAAAAAAAAAAAAAAAAAAATATATATATATATATATATATATATATATATAACATCTATATTTGTATCGTCTAAAACATGTACTATAAAAACAAGAAGAAAAAGAACAACACTTTCTGTTGAAGTGATTCATCAAAAAGATGGAAAATCCAGCTTCGACTACTTTTGTTTCACATTTTGCAATGCATTGAAAAGGGTATATAGATTTATATATAAATAAATATATATTAATATATACATTTATGAATGCTGTATTTTCATAGACATGATTTCGTATTAAATGTTTAACCTAGAAATACAGTCAAAAAAGGCAAATAAACGCATATAAGCAAATCATAAGCAAATGTACTTGATGTCAGCTGTAGTAAAAAAAAAAATAATAAATAAATATAAAACAAAAAAATTTAAAAAACAAAAATGAAAAGAATTGAAAATCCAATTTAAGAAAATGTTTAGCTGCAAAAAAAAAAGAAAGCCGTGCAACTGCAACAGCTATGAGGAAGTAAGAATTTGAAAAAAAGCCCCCGAAATGAAATTGAATGAGAAAACAAAACAAAATTTAATATTTACAGCATGAATCTTAAAAACTAAGTGTTTTTTCTTAAAGGAAAAATAAAAATAAACCATTGTTAATTAAACATCAAATATCATTTAAAAATAAATTGAAATAAATTAGCAGCCGCTGTTGCTCATACTCGTAATTAAACAACGCGCCCAATGCGACTTATCGATAGCTAGGTGGGACCAGCAGTCGCCCGGCTTATGCTAGACAAAACATAAATGTATCGATATATCGAACTGAATGCGATTATTGTGGCGCTTTTCGATGCGCGAGCTGGCATCGATGACGCTCCGCTTAAAGCTTTTGGCTTTTACACCTGCAGCCACAAAACAGTTTGCGACCGACAACGCACCGCATCCCTTTGTCCTGTCTGTGATGCTGTAGTCCCGTACCTGAGTAGTAAACAAATCGCACGCGCTATAAATAGCTAATAAGCCAAGTCTAATCAATCCCATTGCAACTAATGTTGGTAAATTCGATCATTTTCGCAACTACCTGAATTGGCAATTCGTCTGTGCCAAGTGCTGCCTGCTTTTGCGCGCCAAACTCAAAAGTTCTGTTCAGCGGAAATGCATTCAAATTAACTAGCTGCATTCGCCCAACAGACTCTCTCGCCGTTGAGGGCTATGCCGAGACCAGGTGAGTGACAGGACATTCGAGCATGCACTCAATTAGCTTGCATTATTTTTAAACCATGGACACAGATACATAAAGAGCTGCTGCTACTGCAGATGCTGTTTTAATTGCACATACGCACACAGTGCAAATGCGTCCTCGCGCTCAATGCCAAGGACTAACGACAACTGCAACAAGTAGCCATACAGTGAAACAAACCACAATTCCGCCGTCCAACATTCACACCCGCATACCCATATCCGCCCATTTAATTGTTGGCATTCACTACGCACATGTACAGTGGACACTCGATATGCGAAACAGCATGACCCCAATAGTCGCTTTGTTTTAAAAGAAAGCATATTTTGAATAGTATTGCTAAAATGACAAAAATAATAGTTTTTTATTCGTCAAGAAATTTAACGAATTGATTTTCCTCCTATTGTGGAAATTTAAGATAAATAGTACACAAAAATTAGTTATAGGTAAATGAAATGAAATAGGAACTACATTTGTTCGTACAGTAGTTTTATTGTAGTTGAACCAGAGACAAATATTTAACAAAAGTTCATTGAAAAAATGTAATTTTATCGGGCGACCACTGTACTACCTATGTCGGCTCCTATTGTACGCGTGCTGTGTATGTGTGTATATGTGTGCGTGTGTGTATGGCTTTAATTCCATTTGGCTCTCCCTCCATCCCCAGCTTCACTTTCCGTTGAAATGTTCTTGTCCAGCCAAGCAATTAGAGTTCTAATTAGATCGGTCTGAAGGTAACATTGTGTTCTTTATGGTTCTGTCGGCTCTGGACCCAGCCCAGCTGCCACAGGGAGAGGCACAGCTTTGTTTATAAACCTCTCACCTGTCCCACGCCCCGCTCTCCCTCTCTCTCGCCATCTTTCTCTTTGTGTGCTTTCTATTTTTGGGCCCAGCCTCAGCCCTTGGGTGGTATTAGGTGCTCGTCCTGCCACCCCCACTCCCCGCGCACTGACAGGCGCGCACCCTTTGCGATCCCATAATCCGCTTTGGGTACAGCGTCTTTCTGTGTGTGTGTGTGTGTTTCTCCTAATTATGGCAACAACAAAGGGAGAGCATTAAATATTTGAAATAGCTTCAAAAATGTTCGCTTTGAAATCTTTGAATGAATTTTTTACGCGTGCCACAAGGAAGCCCCAACTCTGAGCAGCCCCAAATGCTGCCATAGCTACACACACACATCCAGACACACTCACACACAGACACACACCTAGTAGTCAATCTACATTTGAATAGGCTTTTTTTGATGCTCGGTAAGCCTGGGCCCCCGCACAAGACAGAAAATCAATAAATCGAGTTTTAATGAGTTTCCAAATATTTGGCTGCCGCCATACATACACACACACGCACACACACGCACACACACGCACTCGCAGTTCGTAGGGCAGGCCACGCCCCCTACTATCTATTGTAGTCAGATTTTATCCGCTCGCCTTTTGGCTGGGCTGAAACTGAAACCCAACTCAGTTTGTTTCCTTTTTCTTTTGGGAAGCTGTCTTCAGTCATATTCCTTTCGTCGACAGGATGCTGTCCCTGAACGACGCGTGGACAATGCAGAAATGACGGGCGCCAACATTGACTACGACTATCTGCTCAAGTTCCTGGTGCTAGGCGACTCCGGCGTGGGCAAGACCTGCCTGCTCTATCAGTACACGGACGGCAGGTTCCACACCCAATTCATATCCACCGTCGGCATCGACTTCCGCGAGAAGCGCCTGGTAAGCAGCCACGCCCACGTCCAACCAATAATCAGCTTGGTCTCCCTTTCCGCCGGACAGGTGTACAGCTCGCGGGGGCGGCGGCATCGCATCCACTTGCAAATCTGGGACACGGCCGGGCAGGAGCGTTTCCGCTCGCTGACCACGGCCTTCTATCGGGACGCGATGGGCTTTCTGCTCATCTTCGATCTGACCAGCCAGAAATCGTTCCTGGAGATAACCAACTGGCTGGAGCAGCTGCGTACGCACGCCTACACCGAGGACCCGGACGTAGTGCTCTGCGGCAACAAGTGCGACCTGCTGCAGCTGCGCGTCGTCAGCCGGGAGCAGGTGGCCGCGGTGGCCCAGCGCTATCGGCTGCCCTACATCGAGACCAGCGCCTGCACCGGCGCCAACATCCAGCAGGCCGTCGAGCTGCTCGTGGGCCGCGTCATGGAGCGCATCGAGAACGCCGTCTGCAATCGTGACTTCTCCCTGCTGATGGCCCAGTCCCGCCGCCTGCCCAATATTGCCTACGGCCCGGACCTGGTGCGTCTCCACCAGTCGAACGGCGGCCCGCCGCGGCGCAACTGCAACTGCTAGGGCTCGACCTGGACCTAGCCCCGGTCCCGGTCCCGGTCCCGGTCCCGTTCCCGCTCGTGGCATCCATATCAAATGCAATACTCCCGTTTTATTCCGTTACTCCGTTTATCTGTGTATGTGTACGTTGACTGTAAATAAATGTTGCTTGTTGATTGAAACTCCGGCTAGAGTTTCCGTTTTCGAACCGGTTCGGCCTATGTCCGAATGGCAGCCTTGCCTCCATTACCCTTCGCCCTCCACCAAAGCGAAACATGTCAGCGAAGTACTAGATATTAAATTTATTTACGGTTAGCCGCGCGACCACATCCAGTTGGCCCAGAGGCCGAGCCACAGCAAGACCCACAGCCGGAGTTGGGGAGCTATGAGCGAGGAGCCGTTGCGCTCCTCAATCCACTGCTGGTAGTACTGGACGTCCGCGTAAACCCCGGGCAGACCCGGCTCCGCACAGCCGTAGCCCCACGAGACGACGCCAACGACGCGCCCCTCGTGCACCAGGGGTCCGCCGGAGTCGCCCTGGCAGGAGTCGGTGCCACCCCGCAGCCGGCCCGCGCACAGCATGCCGGGCAGCAGGCCGCTGCCGTAGATGCTGGCACAGGTCTGCCGGCGGATAATGCTCACATTGGCCGTGAGCAGCACGTTGGACAGGGAGCTCTGGGGAACGGGTGCAGTGGATGGTGGTTGATTGGACATGGCGGACAGGTGGGAGGCTGCACTCACCTGCTCGGTGCGGCCCCAACCGGACACCTGGCATGTGGCGCCCGAGGGCGTGGCCGCCGTGGCCATCGCAATGGGCGACACGGTCGGATGCGTGCTGTTGACGGCCAGACCCGTGCGCAGGAACATAACGCCCACGTCGTCGCGCATCGTTTCCGTGCTGAAGGTGTTCATGTACGCAATGGAGCTCACCTCGGACACGATCGTCCCACTGTTGCGCTCGTAGCGGTTCAGGGTGCCCATCACCACGACAAACTCGCTGGCCTTGCGATAGCGCTTCTTCGCGGTGCTGGGAGGGGGCGGTAAGTGGTAGAGTAGAGTAGGGACACTCCACCTGATCCGTACTCACTTGTAGAGGCAGTGGGCGGCAGTCAGCACCTTTCTGGGCCCAATCAGGGAGCCGCCGCAAATGTGGCCGCTGCCAAAGTTCTTGTCGTTCTTCTTCAGGCGAATGGAGACGAGGTGCTTGGACTCGGCCACGCTGGCCACGGTCCCGTTGATGATGCGCGGCTCAGGCATCTGTGCTTTCGACTCCTCCGCGACTGTTGGAGAGTAATATATTTACATACACACATATAGTCAAGCTCAGCAAAAAATACTGCCAGCGGGTTCGAACCCGGAGTTTCAATTTTTAACTGCCCGCGAACCGAACCAAAATCAGATGTGCGCTCCATACCTATAGCTAACTAAAACCCAATTTTTACCAATTATTCCTATTGGAGGCTATACTACATAGTTGTTTGATGTTGGTGATAAGTGTCGGGAGCATATAAACTTGCCAACGGTCACCCAACAGCAGATCTGATTTATGTTAAGCATTCGAATATGAAGAAGGAGGCAGTTGCAAGTACTGCTCGAGGAGAGAACACAAGCGAAGACATACATATAATAATAGTTGGCAGGAAAACAGACATGGCTATACGGACTCGGCTGTTGATCCTGATCAAGAATGTATGTATGTACGTACATATGTACTTTATTGGGGCGAAGACATATTATAATAACCTCAGGAAAGGTTTCATCAACATTAAAAAAGAAAATATAATTGCAACATTTTCTATTGTTTTTTTCGAACCAAACAAAAAAAGAGTTTCACAATTTTTGTGTAGCCTCATTTAAACTTAAAAGCACCCCGGATCGGAAGTTGGTCAGTTCTCGTAACCAGCTGCCCGCCCCGCCTCCGGCGCAGCTTCGGGCCAACTATACTGTTAAGTTGTCCCGCTTTGGCCTTGCCGCCGTATCTTTTATGCTTGTGTTTTACGTCAATTTCCGTTTGGTTGCAGCCACAACAAAACACAACGATGATTAACAAGCCAGCGAAGTTGTCTGCGGAGTGCCGAAGTCTTGATACCCTTTCGCATGCAAAGTGGTCCAATGCCAATCCGATTTTGGTCAGAGAGTAGGCGACAGACGGACAGTCCTTCATGCGTCACAGATTAGCTGACAAGGTATCAGACACGGTGCAAGAGGGAGAAGGAGGGAGCTACTTAAGGGCAGGCGCCTCTAATGGTTACACAGATTGCGACACAGAAACAAACAGACACAGCTGTGCTCTTGGAACTGGTTGTCTTACACGTTGTGCCGCAAAAGAGAAGCCAAAGGCACAGATAATACACGCTGTGCATAGTTTGGTATAGAGCTAAAGAAACAATAACAAAAAATATATAAGATAAGTTACAAGTTAATAATGTTTGGGGTTTTCTTTTCGTTTGGCAGTCACAACCGATTTTAGCCAGCGCGCTTTTCTAACTGAAATACCATGAAAATCGACACGGCATCGAGCTGTTCCAATTGGCAATCAGCGGCGACTACTATCAGCTATCAGCCATGGACGCCAGATAAGGCACAGAACACACTATATGACACATATTAACTGAAAACTGTAGTCATCAAAGAATCATAACCCGATCAAATGGAATCGTTTTTGATTTGTATTTGTAAAATTCTTAAAATATACATACATTTTGGTAGAGAAAATTGTGAACACGGCTCGTTATGTGATCTGCGATTGCAGCAAAATAATGCATATGTATGTTTCGTGTGTGTATAGATATGTATATGTATATAGATATTTGATGTATATATAATCGAGTTGCCAAATGCTTTTGCTAGCATTCAGTTTGTGTCTTTTTGGACGGCTGTGCTGATTCATACAAACTGATTAAGTGCATTGACACCACACTACAAATCTACGGATACAGTAAATATAAGTATGAAAATTTGCACTACAAATTCCAAGGCACTTGTTGGAAAAAGAAAGAGATTCCGTACATTGTACACAGTTTGCAATATAAAGTAAAAAAAAAAAAATTACTTATTAAGGCCAAGCGAACTAGAGTTAATCGAAAATAAAGTAGACGGCATAAGAAATATTGTCTGATGTAAATGGAATTAAAGTTGAATTGTTGTGCGTAGACCGCACTATATGTAGCCCTGCAGGCTGCGCGATTGACTGTGATGATGACGCGGCGGCTGGTAGCCCGGCTCCTGCATTTCCATCTGCATAACGAGGTTCTTCTGTTCACCGCGCGCCTCGTAGGCCTGCCGTGCCTCACGCTGCAGTATCAGGGCAGCCAGGCCCAGCAGCATAAAGGTGACCACGGCCAGGGCGTAGGACCAGCCCAGCACATTGAACTTCGGATACATGAGCCAGTCGCGTCGGTAGGCGCAGCCACCAAATATGCACACGGCCAAGAACATGAACAAAGCTGCAAATGAGGCGGAAAGGGATATATGTGTGTGTCCGTTTAAGTATAATCAAATGTAGCTAAAGTACGTACATGAGATACCGGTGCCTATGTAGGAAATGCGTATCAGGAGCCACTCGTACTGCAGCACTGCCTTCAGAGGCAGACGAATGATAGTCAGCGAGAGCAGGCTAAGCACAGCGAAGACAATAATAAAGGACATCGTGACAAAGCCCTGCACAGCCATCAGCCAGCCGGGCAGCAGATATTCGCGGATAACATAATAGTCCTAGAGCAGCAATTTCGCATTTAGTACAATTATTAAAGCTATTGCCGATTTTGCCAGGCACTTACATGAGAAAAGATCAAGTGGCAGCCCGTAAAATGTTTAGGGAATTGGTATTTCGGATAGACGAAATCCTTGAAGCAATATTGCCAGAGGCCCATGTTCTTGAAGCTGCTGCGTGTCTCCTCGTACGATTCAATCCAATACGGCGAGCAGAAGGACATCATCAGCACGAAGAAGCTGGCAAAGGTGACAATTGCTCCAAATACAACTCCATCTGAAAGCACACGCACGCACACACACACACGTATTAATGCATATGGGGAATGTAGGTAAATGCAAACGGCGAGAGAGCGCTTTACAGTAAACAACATTGGCTGCGTCACTCACTTGTCGCACGCGGATAGTCGCCCTTTTCCACGGCGTTGTCGGTGGTGTCCTGCGACTGCTGTTTGCCCAAATTGCGCATTCTGGACGAGGGCACTTAGTTTGCAATTTAAAAAAAAACGAATTAACACTTTACAGCTTAAACATAAACAATTGAGACTCGAATTAGTTGAATGTACACACCCAACAGCAAGGTGGGGCTGTGGATGACAAAAATATCGATTAATCGTCAAATATTTTCAAAGATTATATCGATGGTTGACCATCTAGTGGAGTGCAGCCCATAGCATTGCGATGTTTTTTCGTTGGTGATCGTTAGTGTGGCTGCTTACTTTTAATAATATATAAAATAAGCTGGTCACATAGCGGCTTTGTTTACCTTATTGCCGTGGTAAAATCAAAATAACAATCGGACGTCGTCATTCCGTGATTTATTAAAGCTACTATTAACAATACATACACACACAGGCAAATAGTATAAGTACATATTTAAAGTACTTGGTCCACCTCATGATGTTCCAAGTGCTTCATATAGGCAAGAAAGCACGTCCAGCACAGGCTGCACACGCTGATGAAAGGCACACGGTTTCGTTCCGGTATCAAGGAGAAGTTAATGGTGGCCACCAGTGGCCAAACGGCTAGCGCAACCTATATTGGGCATAACAACACGTGAGATATAGATCGGAATCCAATAAATATGTACATGTACCTTGTAGGTGGGAATGAACTTTTTGCCAACTTCGGCAACGGCCTCCTGTATTGTCTTGGACTCAAGCAGACTCATTATGAAATAGAAACAGGTCATTGCTGCGGGCGTATAGGTTATAGTTTCCACTGCTGCCTTGATAACACCATGGCGCAGCGATGTATGTGGCCACATGGCGCTGGAAACCTGTAAAGCAGCATATACGATTGCATTGATTGAAGGAGCACTAGAGCCAAATGGACAGACCTTAACCCAGCTGTAGAGCGTGGGCGCCACAAATAGTCCGCCGTACATGCTGAAGCGGAAGACGCGCCACCAGTCGTAGTTGTCTGTGATGAAACTGTGAGTCTTTAAAATCACAATCCATCTATTTAACTCACCCCAGCGCTTGCCCTCAAAGGTTTGCTGAAGCAAGCTGCCCGTGGGCCAGATTAGGCTGTACGATATCATGCCACGCACTATGGGATACCTGGTGACGAATGTCTTCAGCTGTTGCCATAGCAGTGGAGTAGCCATTGTTCTACGCAGACATAGTGCATGTATGTATTGTATAGTTAGTTCTTGCTTAAATTCAATGCGAATATTTATGTAAATTAATTCCGTCCGCAGCTAGACCTACATGGCCAACTTGAAACGTTCTGGGGTTTTGACAATACGGGTCGAGTCATATCAGAGAACACCCACTGCGCTACACAAATGGCGCCCAAATAAATGCAACGGCACGTAACATTCACGAGTCAAACGACATGCGTTGCTTTCTGCGTGGACTTGGATTAGTTGTGCTGTGCTTGCTGGCCCGCCGCACATCTGGCGAGGAAGCGGAGCAACAGGACGGCAAAATAGTCAACGGTACTGTGGCGGCAAAGGGCGAGTTTCCCTACGCGGTAAGCGAACATGCGAATACGAATTGCAATCAAATTGAAACGGCTCCACGTGCAGGTATCCCTGCGACGTGCCAAGTCTGGCCACCATTCGTGCGGTGCGACGTTGCTGAATGCTGGCTGGGTGCTGACGGCAGCTCATTGCGTACGGGGCGCAACGCCACAGCTGCTGAACGTGCAGTATGGCAGCAACAATATTGAGCGCAATGCCAGCCAGCTGGCCTTGGTGGAAGCCATACACGTGCATCCGGGCTACGATCCGCAGGACAAGTACATAAACGATATTGCGCTGCTGCAGCTGACGCAGCCCGTCACCTTCAGCGGCAGCGTGCAACCCGTGCGCCTGCCGGATCCACTACAGCAGACACCGGGCAACAGCAGCGCTGTCCTAGCAGGCTGGGGCCTGAATGCGGTTCGTATACTTTGCGTTCCACAAATCCATTGCAGACAAGCGAATCATTGTCTTTCCAAATCGCCCACAGACTGGTGGCGTGGTGCAACAGCAGCTGCAAAAGGTGCGGCTGCAGGTGTTCAGCGACGAGGAGTGCAGTCGCCTTCACCAGGCTCAATTGCACGCCAGCCAGATCTGCGCTGGTGTGCCCGAGGGTGGCAAGGGACAGTGTAGCGGGGATTCCGGGGGCCCGCTACTGCTGCCCGGCATGGACACCCAAATTGGCATAGTCTCGTGGAGTATAAAGCCCTGCACTCGACCGCCTTATCCGGGTGTATTCACCGAAGTGTCCGCCTATGTGGACTGGATTGTGGAAACGGTGGGCGCATCACCGACCGCCGATCCGCTTGCCACCCAGCTCTGGATTGGACAGCTGATTGTGGCACGCGTCCCACCACCGTTGCAGACATAGCGTTTGTACTTAAATGCGTTTTATTTACCTACAAATTGTTTCTAAATTAAAACATTCATATATATATAACAGAATATATAAAGAGGTCAACAGTTCACAGAGCTATGCTTCTAATTGCGCTTGAGCCGAGAGCACCTCCGTCGGCTCGGACTCGGGCTCGTGGTCACTCATATCGCGCGTTTTCATGTACGCCAAAAATATTGTCCACATCAGGCTGCAAATGCTGACGAATACTACGCGATTGTGCTCGGGAACCAGGGAGAAATTGATGGTCTGCAGAAAGGGCCAGACGCAGAGACCAACCTGTCATGGATATGGCATTTAAATATTGACATTGAATGGTCGACTACTCCCAGCACAAACCTTGTACGTTGGAGCCACCTTCTCCTTAGCCTCATCAACGGCCTGCGAAAATGTTTTCAACTCCAACAGGCTCATGCCCATAAAGAAGCTGACACAAGCGAAGGGCCCGTACGAGATTTGCTCGGTTATGGCCTGAAATGGACAAGTTGACAAAGCTGAGGCTTCACTTTTGTACCAAATTCCGTACTATTCTGTACTTACCTTGATGATGCCAATTCGCAGGTTTGTCTGCGGCCACATGGCACTGGTTAAACGCACCCAGCCATAAAGCGTGGGTGCCACATAGAGCCCTCCGAACAGGCTAAAACGCAGGGCACGGGCCCAGTCATAGGTTTCTACGATACGGGAAGGAGGCATTCTTAAATAGCGCCAATGGCAACCACAACGTCTCCACAAACTTACTTAAATTTCGTCCCTCCAGGGTCTGTTGGATTAGGCTGCCCGTGGGCCACATTAACGCATACGTCACAGCTCCCTTGGCCATGGGATGCAACTTCAGCGTGGCAGCGAGCCCGCGCTGCCAGCTGATCAGCGTCGTTTGCAGCACTTTAACAGATGGGGGCACCATTTGGCCAAGGCACAGTTAGACTTAACAACTAGCTACACAGGACAGCCACTAAGGAGTAGAATTCTATTGCTGTTATCAAAGACGACGACGAGGACGACGATGGCAAAACGCTACAGGCAACTAGTATATTCCCTAGAGCACCCCAACCAAGCACAAACGCAAAGACCCCGGCCAGCAAGGCCAATGCCAATCTATATGTATGCACATGTGTGTTTATGTAGGTATATGTTTCAACATGCAGTTGGCCGGGGGCAAGCGGACGGTTCTAGTTATAAATTGTACTTGCTTTTCTTTTGGATATCTTGTGAGGCACTTTCTCTTTGACCTTTGGTTATATTGCTGTTCAGCCTGGTTAACAACTAAATGTCACAACGGTTGCACAAATACTAAAAGCTGCAAATTGTTTTCTAGCTACGCGCATTCGAATTGCCAAAATTCTCAACTCATCTCATGCAATTGCCATTGAAATCGCATTTGATGCACGATCGTGCAAAAGCTTTTCCGTGTCCGTGTCGCTCACTTGCTGTGGGTGGTGGGTGACAGGCGGGTTCTTATGAAAGCCGTTAAGCGGTTGGCTAATGCCAAAAATTAGAAATTATGGTCAAAAACGTGCCAAATATTGACGTGTGCACCTAAAGAAATTTCTGCGCCAATTTCCTGAGGGGGCGAACCTGTGGGCACACTTATGCTTATGCGTTTGTTTGTGTGTGTGTGATGCACTCAAGTACTACAGATGAGTGCGCCCCGAATTTTCCTAGCAATTTGTGTCAATGAAGACTTCAAAATATATTCTATAATTATCAAAATGTAATATCAATATTTCCCAAATTTCTATGTATGTTCACCCTACCGCGGACACGCACGCCACTCGAATGTTTGAGATAAATCTAGTGTGCAATTGCGATAGATTTCATGGACATGTCTTGGCACATTTCCTAGTGGGGTTAAGCCAAATGTACCTGTGTCATAACAATAGTGTTCTGCAAGCAGAGAATGAATGAAAATGTTACGCATGCACACACATATACAAATCCATATATACATATATACATATGTGTTTATGTAATTGTATTGTATGAAATCACGTGTAATGCCATGCCATATGGTATATAGAATTTCAGATAAAGCTTGGCTAGCGTTTATGATTGCAATTACAATTAACAAAAAAAAAAAAAAACAGCTTGTCATCCCACACGCAACAACAACAGCCTCAACTAAAAGGGGTTTGTTGTGTTCTATTTCCAAGTGTATGAGCCATGGTCGTCGCGTCGCCGCTTTGTAATATTCGCATACTTACATACAGTAAGCACATACTCTATAGGTAAATATCGTGTGTATATTTATATTAGAACGTTAGCTGGGTTAGCTACTAGGTACTTGAAACTAAGTGAAAAATTGTTATGCTAGTTTGTACTATGTACATGAGAACAAGCGTGTGCGAAACGCCGGAGAGCGTCGCAGTCTCCGTTCAGTTGCGAACTGTAATCAACTGAAACGGAATTGCTTGTGTCAGCTGTCGACGATTGCGAGATCTGAAGGTGACGTAAAGCGCAGTTCCATTTTTCGTCGCTGCCAGCAGAGAGTGACGTCACAATATCGGCTTATTCTTTGTTTCAATTGCATTTTATTTTATGTCTATACAGCAACTCTAGTCCGATGCTATCAAGTTGGGCGACATTAGTAGGCTTGATGAAAATGTCTTGAAAAACAAGTCGAGTTTTAGAAAATTATTCTCATGGAAGCTATACTAATAAAGTGGTTGTAGTAAAAGTACGCTATACTTTAACAGCGAAATGTTCGTTATTTTCATACAAATGCGCAGCGCGCATACATAATTCCGAAATTGTGACGTGACAAGCCTAGGAGCACAGAATGCTTTGCATAACCTGTGGCTCTCACAATCGCGTCAGCTGTTCGATAGAAAAAAAAATGTGCGAGCTTTTCAATACCCTATGTAGTACGTCGCTCGCACAATGTGGGTATATTAACCGAAATACATTTCTGGTGTTTGAAAACACGTTTTTTCGTTGTTCAGTTTTTCTTATGCCTCAACTACATACTTTTTAAACTATCTTCAACATTTTAGTTTCTAACAATGTACAGAGTATCTAATAAATACATATAAAACCGGAATGTGGCCTGATTTGCGGCTTGTTAGGTCAAAACATAAACATGAGCGTTATATGTATTTGTGTAAAACAGTTGTGAAAGGCAAGCGATGCACATTCCAATAGGAACGTGCATCACTTCTCATCGGCATCCTTCACATTCTGTCCATCTGACCTGGTGTTTTTGAGCGCGGCCACTTGTTTCTTGAATACAAATGAATGGTACTGTTTGGCTAGGGCGGCGCACTTGAGGGGCTCGGTGCCGCACTTGCGATAGCAGGCTATCAGTTCCTTCTCCATCACATCTATGTCGGACGAGCACTCATTGGCCTTGGCCCATTTGACGGGCTTGCCAAACAAATTGTGCACACGGTCCAATGTCTTGCTGAACTGCGTCTCCTCGATTTCCGTGGAGCGGCGTGCCCAGGATGCAGCGATTGCCAATTGTTGTTGCTGGTAGGGCTGAGCCTTGGGCTGTTTCTCGCTACTGGCAGCATCGCCTGCAGAGCTAACTGTGTGTACGCCGGCTGTTGTTGTTGGGCGGCTGCAGTGCTCACAAACAGTGGGAAGTGCGCCCTTTTCCGCTTTGGTGGCCTTCTCGACACGCTCCAAGACTTCCCGACTGATCTGAAATGGCGATGCATTGGACATTTGCACAGTTTGCGGCTTGCTGTTGTTCGCGCCCATATCGCTACCTATTAAAAGTTGTAAATGTCGTTCGTGATTCGTATAGAATTTTTGTTTCATAAAAATTGAATATAGTCAGATAACTCAAATTGAATTTTGTAAATACATAGCAGTACATTCTGCTTGTGTCTGGGCACACTTATGTCTTAAACATTTTTAGATCACATATATCGATGCTAATGAACAATCGATGTATCGTCTTATTTCCAGCGCATGCAAAATTCTCCACAAGCGTAAAAACATACGCTTCTTTTTTTTTTTTTTGTAAGTGTAAATAAGAATAAGGAGTGCATTAAATTCAATAAAATGCAAGAAGAACAAGAAACAGATGCACCAGGTAAGTAATAGTAGCACTCATTGTGTTTCGATGTTATTGTTCTTTTTGATCTAAACGGACACAATTTTTATAGCGTCGCCCAACCGAGTGATGCGACGATTCGTGCAGTGCGTGGACGACGGCGACGTGCGCAGGGAGCTTGCTGATGACTGCATACTCGGTTTTCTCGGGCGCAGTATCAAAGGCGTAACTGCCACAACCGGCTATGTGCGCACCCAGTTAACGGGTCGCTTCAGGCACGTCGGCTTTCAGGTTGCACGCCACTGTTCCTCGGCGCAAGAAGCGCTTATCAAGGATCGCTTTGCACGCAGTTTTCAGGTGTTGCGACGCCAACTGAAAGCACCCAAGGACATTCAACCCTCACTGCATTCGCGTCCAGATAGCGAAGATGAAGTTGACGATGCCGCTGATGTGGCAACCCGTCCAAATCCCAACATGGTTACACCTCCGCGCTCCACCACGGTCGATCAGAGCTCGGAGTTGGTGCAGTATATAGAATCCGTTGGTGTGCTTGAAGCAACCCATGTCCACAACGATGGTGGCATCAGTCTGGGCGAATCCTGCCAGGTGATGCTGACGCTGGGCTACCGCTGTAGTCCACTGCCACACGAAAGCGAATACGCAACAGAAATTTGCTTGGTCATCTACGAGAAGCTCCGGCAAAAAGCGACGACATGGACATCTGGCATGCTGCGTCATCCGCGCCACCACCAGAGCCGCCGAAATGCTCACACTGATGATGAGGGTGAGGTGCCGGCACCACGTAGCGTACGGCGTACACTTTTTGCCAGTGCCGACAGCGAGGACCCCGAGGAGTCCCTTGAGATAACTCCGCCTGCGATGCCAGCGCTGACCCCTCGCAAGCGCCAGCATAAAAATGATACGAATGGGAAAATCAAGCGCCCCACCGTTCTTGGTGGTATGCGGTTCTAGCCAGGTCTCAATCCATCAGACCGGTCCTAGGACTCCCAGGCATAGTTGGTACCAAACTTAATTTTAGTGGAATATGGAATACACACGAGCAGTGCCCATATTGGGCAGTTTTTCTGCTTGTGAAGACTGAGCCCAGTTGTAAGGAATATACAATTTATTGTTACCGAACCGCTTTCAAACATATACAATATTTGTATATATTTATTACAATATAAACAATTATATTTTTGTATTTATAAGTGTTGAAAAAACAAAATAAACAAATCATTCGAAACGTTTAAACTACACAATCTACAATTAAATTTAAAAAATTAAATTTGGAACTGCAGTTGGTTCAATCAGTTCATTACTTACAGATTGCCAGATATTGTTGCAATCGATATATGATCTTCGTGCAGATATCGATATAACATCAGCAACTGTGTGAGGTAGAAGTGTGTGTCTTTGTTTTCATGTTGTTTGAAATTTTGGCGACGCGATCGAGTTTAGCAATAATATGGCTACTTTGAGTAATACGAATTCGGAGAAAACAGATTTTGACTGGGACGAAATAAACGTTGGCGATTACAATCTGGATCATTCAGAAAATTTCTTCAGTATGTACACACATCTCCTGCCCGCGTCCTTTTACAGTTAACTCTAACACAAAAAATGCGCCATTTTCGCAGCTGTCTCCGCAAACAAGGCAAGTGCGCTCGGCGATGCGCTGGATTTTTCACAAGATATGGATAGTTTGAAGAATACTAGTCACAATTGCGCCGATTTCGACTGGAACGAAATCAAGGCTGGCGGTCGCAACATGGAACATTCAGCGGATTTATATGGTATGCACGGATTATGCGCGCAACTATCGTTCTACAGTTGGGTTTACAAAAATAATTAATTTAAGCAGCTTCCTCCGCAAACAAGGAGAACTTGTGTGTCCCCTTGAATTGGAACAATGTGTCATCGCCGGACGTATTGCGGCTGGAGGGCAAAAGAGAGATATTGTTAAATGAGACCAGGGGTCAGGAACAATACGCTTGTAACCAGCATTTGGACCAAACCGACGAATATAAATTGCAACAGCAGCTGGATTCACCACAAGTTGCAGCTGCCGCACGACAGGAAAAAGTTGCTTGTGAACAGGATCTGGACGAAAATGAAGTAGATCTAGACCTTCAACTGGAGATGTCTGTTTTTGAGCAGGATATTTTTACACATACGCAGGAAACGGACGAATTTAGCGAAGTGAAGGAGCCGCTCAAATTGGGGCCGAAACTTAAGCTGAATTGGACGCCTATGCCCGTACGTACAGGTGACGGACCAGTGACAGCGGCAGTTGTTGGGAAAGCGCCCAGAGCATATGAGTGCAAGGATATGTACCAGGCCAAGAGGGATATGGCACTGCGACAGCGTGAGGAGGAAGAGCGCAAAGCACGCGAATTTCACAGCAAACCGGTCCCAAATTTCAAGGCCATACACAAACGGTTGGCGGAGACAATTGTCATTCATCGGATTACAGTGCCCGTAACGCCAGAAACCGTTAAGCACTCGTACGCATACTTGGAACGCCGCAAGCAGAGGGAACAGGTAAGTGTTTAAGCCAGTGAGTATTTATGTTAACTCAAATGACTGCAGGAATCCAAAATGGGTGAACAGCAGGCCCAGGAAAAAGCCAAAGTTGGGCGCGGACTCATGCTCGAAGCCAAACCATTCCAGTTACGGGCCGATCAGCGCGTGCGTGAACGCCGGGAGTACGACAATGTAGTACAGTGTAATCTGGAGGAGAAGAAAAAGCAGGTAACTAACAAGTGTGAGTTGGCAGTTAAAATTAAAACTTATTTGGCGCGACCGGAGCTCTGGTCACACTACTCGCAGTGCTGCTTTTTCACTGCAACACTGAACGATAACGATTGGGCGTCTCTCGGCAATGCGCTAACATAACTATGTTACGGCTCTGTTTTGCGTTAGCAGTTGGGGAAAATTAAAGTTTAAGCCCGAGCGTTTCATATTAATTAAATCGTCAGTTTGTTGTGCACACACTAAACAGAAAAAAAAAACTGAATATCTAAGTGGGCTGGCAAAGTGAACCTTTTTGAGCAGAAACATATAAAAGCCACATATATATACATACGCATAATATACACATGTAGCACATATCGTACACATATGTATGTATGCATACTTGTTGTTTGTGTGTGGTGTGAGTCATGACGTTTCGGTAAACGGACGGCGTAGAAAACAGTTATATTGTGCATTGCATAAAGTGCGCAACGCGTGACTATCGCAATAGATTTTCATAAATTTCGGTACAAATCAGCCGAGCACAAGCTCCAATTATAGCAAGCAAAAGGATTAACAGCAGCTGCTGCGCCCCGTCTCTCACTCTCTCTCTCACTATATATATATACACACGCACACAGTGGCAGTGGGAGCAGCAACAACAACAACAACAACATCGTCGTCACAGTTGAAGTACGCTACGGTTTTATGAAGCAACAGTCTCTCCAACTTCACGCTAAAGCTTTGTCTAAAATTATAAACTGTAAACAAAGCTCGCAGCACCAGCTCCAAACTCCAGCTTTGGCTCGAAACTGAGCGCCACTTTCGCTGCTGCAAGCATAAGCGCTACAGCGACAAAATGGTTGATCGCCTTGTCAACTCGGAGCTGAATACGCGTCGCATCGCCTCCGTGGAGAGCTGTTTTGGCAGCTCCGGCGTGCCGCTGGCCGTACCCGGCCGCGTGCTGGTCGGCGAGGGGGTGTTGACGAAGATGTGCCGCAAGCGGCCGAAGTCGCGTCAGTTCTTCCTGTTCAACGATATACTCGTCTACGGCAACATCGTCATCGGCAAGAAGAAGTACAATAAGCAGCACATCATGCCCCTTGAGGAGGTGTCCCTGGAGCCGATAGCTGACAACCAGCAGTACCGCAACGGGTGGTACATACGCACCACGACCAAATCGTTTGTGGTGTATGCGGCGACCAGCACCGAGAAGCAGGAGTGGATGGCCCACATTAACAAATGCGTGGAGGATCTGCTGCGCAAGAGCGGCAAAAAGCCGGTGGAGAATCATGCCGCCGTTTGGGTGCCGGATGCCGAGGCCAGCATCTGCATGCACTGCAAGAAGACGCAGTTTACGTTCGTGCAGCGTCGCCATCATTGCCGCAACTGCGGCGCCGTCGTCTGCGCCGCCTGCTCCTCGAAGAAGTTCCTGCTGCCCCAGCAGAGCGTGAAGGCGCTCCGTGTCTGCGACGCCTGCTACGAGCGTCTGCGGCACACGCCCGCCGCCGGCGAGGCGGATGCGGATACGACCGAGCGCGGTGCCGCCACCAAACTGAATGCCAGCGGCGCCGACAGTTCCAACGACGACGATACAGACGAAGACACCGCCTCGCCGGCTGCCGAGGCGCACGACGAGCCGCGCTTCTACGGCGACAACAGCCTTGTCGTTGCCCACGACGACTCAACCACCAGCTCGGCCACGACGGGGACGCACTCGTTGACGGCCAATGCAACACCCGCAACAGCGACGACCTCAAACAACTGTTGAGCGAAGCGCCGCACGGAAAATTAGCCAATGCTGTGTCTAATTGATGGAAACGGGATGGCACACTGGATGTGGACTGGATTACTGGTATTGCCATTTATCGCTTAGCTTTGGCTTTTGCCAGCTGGCCGTTTTATGCTAATCTTATCAGCTTTTTAGCTTTAGCTGCTGTCGCTACAGCTTTTGCTTCTGCTGCTGCTCCTCTGATTGTCGTTGTTATACCGTGTTCACAAAGTGCAACCGAGTATGTTGGTTTCTCTTTGAAGCTGAAGACTTGAGACTTCGATATATTCTTGATAAAGTTTTAAAATCTTAAGAAATCTACTGACATCCTGTGGCTATTATGGCTGTATTTAACTAAAGATCACCGCCACTGCTGGTCACAGTCTTGGTCTCATCAAAGCCATGTCAGAAATACTACTCTCCTTTTCTGCACTGTGAACAGTATTGTGTAGTCGGTAGCAGGCGAATTTCTGCTTGTTATTCGCGTTGACTGGCGCTTTCGGCATGCCATCTACTAAAACTGTATGTACACATACGTATACATATGACATATGCACATACATGCTTACACGTAGATATAAAGTCCGCTTGCCTATCACATGCTCTCCGATGTTGCCAACTGTTCCATGTTCTTATTTTGATATTTTCTCCGGCTGTGATCAACGGTTCGCCTTGACCACATGGCAATTCCCTTAAATGCGACCAACTATATTATTTATATAAGTATGTTTTTATGACTCACTGCCGCCAAGACGACAGTGTGAACTTAAATTAAGCTACAGATTCAGCTTACATACACGAGCCAAGGGGGTGCCCATATATATTCATATGCATATATGTGTATTTATATAAAACTGTAACTAAATAATTGGCTTTTGTGGCTGGCTTGTTTTCTGTTTTCCGTCCCGGTCCCATTGTGCCCTTCTTCAGCTGAGCTATGCAGCATATTAATGGCCAAACTATTTGCTTTAATTGACCGCTGCGAGACTTAAGAAAGCGAAAGAGAGCAAAGTGCAAAATCGGTTAAAAGCCAAAACGCATATGGCTAATTAATGCAGGCAGCTGCTATTAGCAAGCTAATTGTTCTAGCGGTAGAGGTAGAGAATAAAAGCAAAACAATTTAGGAATAACAATTTGCTTATTAAAGAAATCTCAACTTGATTATGCCCTGGATACTGAAGTCATAATGGGAGCAAACATCTTTATCTCCTTCTGTTAGGCTTGACGGGAAGTGCGCGGGAAACTGTTTTATGCATCTCTTTCAAACTCATTGAAGAAATGTGGGGGGCTTTGATAGAAATTTGACTGGCAAGTTGTTTATAGAGCCGGTGATACCTGCTAGTATACCCTATAAATATAAAAAACCAAAAACCACCTGCTAAAATTAACTTGAAAACTTTCAATTTCCTCTTTTTTACAGCAAGAAGAACAACGCAAGCAACGAGAGATGGAGGAAATAAAGGAACTACGAAAAATGACGGAATTTAAAGCTCGTCCAAACCCATTTAAATAACTAACCTACATACGTCTACAATAACAACAATAATATACACATACTTTCTTTTCAAATGTATTTGATTTGTCCAAAGCTATATTCTCTGTATGTATTGCATGTAGTCCGTACACATATAACATAAAACTATTGTAATTGTAATGTGAATCATTGCGCTTGGAATGGACTGCAGTCGCCAGTCGAGGTTCCACCTACAAGCGATCGTCTCGATAGTGTGTATGGAGTATATATTTAAATTGAAACGTGCTTGGGATTCAGTTTCTGCACTCACTTCTTCTTAATTGTGATTAATGATTAATTGGAAATGAGTTGATTTGATCAGCGCGTCAACCATCAGTCGTTCAATATTTTTGTAAATGTTATATTAAGAAAGGAGCCAAGCAAAGGAGAAAACTCTGGCAACGATATTTTTTTGTTCATTCATTCATTCATTTAAATTTGGGGATACGGTATGGGCAGCTGAATCGCAGTTGTACTGTTTAATAGAAAAACATATATACTATATACATAAATATATATCAAGTTTACAATATATGAATCAATAACATGTGTTTAACATTATTTTTGTTCAATATGTTTTTTTTTCCTTCTCTTTTATAAAAACCCGATCGTCTAAATGAAAGGTTTTAAATATCTATACTAAGCAATCATTAACTGTTTTCTATTTGTATAAAGCGAAGCAAAAAATAAATTTATTAATATTGTAAGCGCTACTTGTTTCATGAATAAGATTTTAAATGGTAGAGGAAGGCGGAGTCAAAGAGGTCATAATTCCCTCATGATTTCATATACAAATGCAAATATTGTCAAACTCGTTCACGAAGTGACAAGAGTATATTAGTTTTGTGCACTGTCCGTCCGTCCGGATGAACGCAACTTTTTCTGGCGCTATTGAAAATAGAGACTTGAAATTATGGGAGGCTGCCAGCCAAATCAATAACGTGTCGATACACCTCAAATCGCAAGGTGACCTTCCCCAAAAATTGCGACCTTGATATCCCGGCCACGTCCACCAGAACGACCCACAGCGCTCCCGCCATAAAAAATCGGAAATGGCTATATCTCCCACAGTTTCTGTGCTAGGGGCTTCATATTTGGCATATATGTTACTGGAAAGTTGCCACAAACAAAACAAATTCCCGGCCACACGTACATGCAGAATCAATCTAGAGGATAAACCATGAACAAAATGACATCAAACATGAAAATCTGATTAGTTTTGACAAACGAGTTTGAAATATGGGACCATTGGATCCGAGAGCCTCACATGTCAAAATTTTTGTCAATTTTGGCATGATTTTTGACTAAAACATTTACCCCCTCGGAATCGGTTTTAATGTTGCTTTTTATACTAATTGTGGCAACCACAATCAATTAAAAACGTAAGTTCGCATTTCTAAATTTTGAAAACAAAATTTTTTGAAAATTAGTAAAGGGGGATATGATATTTTATCAAAAAACCAAAAAAATTTTATTTTTAATAATGAATATATTTGAAATGCAGAATCAGTCTAGAGGTCAAACCATGAACAAAATGCCATCAAACATGAAAATCTGTTGTTTTGAAAAATTTATGGGCCTTTGAAATATGGGAGCTATATATAAAACTGTATTTTTCCAAAATATCAATAATCACTACTGTGTATTGTGAACGAGTTTTATGCAGTCGGCTGCGTCCGACGACGAAGTTTCTACGTGTTTTTGATTGGTAACGGCCGAGATAATCGATATAGCCACTTTTAAGCGAACCCTAGACCGAAACCGCAATGGGAATTTAAATTTGTTTTATACAAAAAATTTACTTTTTCATGATTTTTAAGCTAAGCTGAGCACTAGCAGCGAATTGTCTTAAAATTGGTTTATGATGGAAACAAACAGCTTTAGAAATAGTGCACGCCTGAGGTCTGTAGAACAATTCAATCTTCGGAACTCTAAAAAGAATTCAGCTGTTTTCTTTTAAAACATCATCTATAAATAGGGGCACCTGTATGTGAAACAATTCTTGACCGATTAAAGAACAGAATGCAATCATGCCTTGCAGATACATACATAAATCCAGTTGAATTTAGCATGTAGATGCATATTGCCGTACTGCTCTCATGCATGCAATGCCTTCTCTACTGTATACCCCTCCTTTTCTCTATCATGCAAAAAGACGTGCTTATTTAAGAAACATAAATGATGGTTTTTATTATGTATTCTGCATAGTCGCTTAAGACCCTTGCGGCCTGCGTCGCGTCATTTTAGAACTGGCCATCGCTGCCCCAGGAGGTCTTGACGGTATCCTCGTTCCAGTCCTCAACACCACCGACAGTCTCGGCAGCGACCTCATCGGCCCAGTTGGTGGTCTCCTCGACGGGATGGTCGACGGCCTCCTCGATTTTGGGTGGTGGCAGCAGCTCCTTGGCGGCGGCAGCCTCCTCCTTCTCAGCCTCCTCGGGATCGCGGTAGAAGAACAGATCAACGACCACGGGCCATTCGGTGGTGCGCGAGATGGTGCCACGCAGACGGAGCACCTCACGTGCCAACAGCCACCACATCAGACCGATGGAGTGCGGCGACTTGTTATTGCATGGGATGGCAATGTCGATGTAGCGCAAAGGCGAGTCCGTGTTGGTGAAGGCAATCACGGGAATGTTGACATACGAAGCCTCCATGATGGGCTGGTGGTCAGTGTTGGGATCGGTGACCACCAACAGACGGGGCTCGCGGAAAGCGGGCTGAATCTGATTGGTGAAGGCACCGGGAGTGAAGCGGCCAGCAATAGGCGTGGTGTCCGTGTACTTGGCGAACTTCAGCACAGCGCGCTGACCAATGGGACGCGACGAGATGACGAAGACCTGAAACCATGAAGGCATGCATTAGAGTACACCAAAATGAAGTAGTAGTTATGTATATATTCATTTGTTAAGGTGAATATTCAGCAGATCATATTTTGCACATTCAGTGTGACCAGCTGTGGGCTAGGTGAAAATGACACTGTTAATCTGCGCGTTGAATGTGACGCGTGGCGTGTCAGCTTTGAAGTTGAAATCATTGCATTTCATACCCGAAAGATTAGATAAATCTCATCATATGCACCAACGCGACCACATCAACGGGTATATTCATTCAACCATAACATGCGAATCAATCGTCACTTACATCCGAGGCGTTCTCAATGGCCACGATGGCGCGGGCAGCCAACACCAGTTTCTCCCAGGTCTTGCCTAGGTTGATGATGTTGACGCCATCGGCACGACGCTTGAATACGTACTGCTCCATCTGGAAGTTGACGTTCTCCGAGCCCAGGTGGGTTGTGGCGACCAACATTTTGGTAATGTCATCCTCTTTGAGGGACAGAATATCTAAGCCTCCCGACATTTTAACGTGAAAGAGTTACGAAACCTGTAACAAATTGCAGTACCAAAAGACAAATTCAATAATTAAATACTTCAGTCGTGCGAACATAACCTAATTCGGCTATATTTATTGCCATGTGCACGCACGTGCCTCACAAAATACACATAAAACAATGAAAAATCACAAATATTGCAGCTGTCTTTAATATTTGCTAAATATTTAATTTGCCATAGACACTTTTAGCATTTTCATCATTTTATGTGTAAATTTAAGTGATAAAATAACTTTTTCACTGAACTCACGTTCTGGATGCCGCTGGGAGCGTTGACAAAATGGACGAGTGACGGGCAGCGTGGATACAAGCAGCCAATTTTAAGTGTTGGGTTGTTCATGTCGCGCGTTACTTTGCAGCACTGCCACAGCTGTGCATGTCAGGAAGCTAGCTGCTATAAGGTATGTGCATAACCTTAAGCTGCTTGATAGGCCGCACAAGTGCGTTAACTTTCCCACTTTTTTGAATTTGAATCTTACGTACTTAGGCCCAAAAAAGATAAGTACACATGTTTTTTTTTTTCTTGTTTTTGTATACACATTTATTGCAAGTTTGTTTTGTTTATATTCGTAATGTACGTGTATGTATGTTTCTTCGTTTCGACCGTCATGTAACTACCACATCAATGCATATTCGACAATGTTGATACATTTTCTTTTTCGGTTTGCGTTGCCAATATTATCTAATTTATGTGAATTTAGTTCTTGTTTGATTAAAAAATTGTTTTCTTTTTCTCATTTTGGCAACTTGAAATACTTTTCGTTGTTGCAATACATATTTCGTCGTTATTATTAATTGTTTTCAATATTATTATTATTATTATTTTTGTTTTATTTTTTTGCTGATGGAATTTTGTTATCTTTATTTTGTCACGTGCATTAGTTTAAAAGGAATATATGTACATACTTTAGAGCGAACTTTGACATATGATGTATGTGATGTATGTACTTATGTACATACACACACGCGTTAAGGACATACACATTTATTTAAATATTCAATTTATTTACTTCCATGTGGTACATGGTAAAAATGTTTACACGTTTTCTTTATACATTCTGATTTTTTTAATTTGCATTTTTTATTTTATTTTTGTATATTTATTAAACATTCAACAAAATGCCCTCATTTAGGTATATCAATGTGTAAGTGTGAGTGTGTGTGTGCGCGCGCGTGTGTGTGTGTGAGTGGGTGTGTGTTATCCTTAGGCTGCACATTCGCTCATTTATGTACTCTCGTAACTTAATAACATTAATAAAAAAAACAACATGTTGTATACATATACATAAAACATTTGTGTTCTCTTTTTGTTTTTTGTTGTTCACGACTTAGCTTAGTTTCCTTTGGGATTAGTGTTAAATTACTAACTACTTATACAATGTAATGTTAACTTGTTTTACTTGTTTTAATTTGTCCGTAAAGTTTTGTTTTTAATACTAAATTGTTTTTCATCAACACGTTTTTTGTTTTGCTTTGTTTTTCTGCATTTTCGGTTTGCATTTTCGCCGGTACTGCTGCTTACGTTTTAAATGTGAACAATTTTTCTTAAAAAATATATACGTAATAATTAACATTTCGCTATTTTTTGTTTTTGCTTTTGTTTTTTATCCCTCTCTGTACTTAATCGTGTATAAAATATTTTTACTACAAAAAATCACTCTTTGCAAATAAAACTCAATGCATTTTCTTTTTTTTTTATTACTGTTAACATTGTTTGCTTTTCTTTTTTTTTAAATTTAATATTTTTGTTTATTTTTTTAAATTGTTTTTGCTTGTTTGTTTTTGTTTTGGTAACATAACAAGCTTAAAGCGATTACATGCGGTAATTATAGATCAACAACAATCCAATTTCAGTATACATAAATCAAGTGTTCAAAGAAGCACACACAGATACATGGATACATAGATGCACAAAAACATACGTATATGTGTGTATGTATTTGTGTAGTTTGCATTTTGTTTGGAACTTGGATTTCACAAATGTATATTCAAGTTTCCATTCAACTCCTTTTTTTTTGAGGCTCTAAACACTGAGAAGACACACCAAACAAATGGGAACACAAACATTTAATTATTAAATTTTAGCTTTGGTTTCGTTTAATGTAAAATGTTTTTAATTAAGTTTTTATTTTCGTTTTTAATTTTTTTTGTTTTGCAAATTTCAGATTTATTAAGATGTTTATTTATGTTTCTAAGTATTTAATTCTTGTTTTTTAGTTATTATGACGCATTTCATGTAGGTTTTTTTTATGTATTTATATACCCTGTACCCAAGAGCTGAGAGGCATGCAATGCAAGCAGAAAAGTCAACAAAAAATATATATATGAATACCAAAGATAAATATTAACAACAAAATATGTTCTGAGAACAGATTAATCTTGGTATACCTTTAAATACATATGCATATAGCGAGAGTGCAAGCCCGTTTAAGATGGCTTCAACCATAAACTGTTATATAAAGAGAAAAATTTTAAAAGAAAAAAGGTTCGGCTTGGCTTTGGGTTTGGCTGCATTTTTCGTCAACTGACTTGGTTTAAGGTTCGGTTAAAGATATTGGATAGTGGGTTTCAGCCTCGATATAAATACATATGCCTACTGTTTAAACGAATCTGGGCTTAAAAAATAATGTTGGGATATGCAAATGTTTTATTTCCTACTGGGTAAAGGGTATATAAAAAGGGCGAACCGTTGCAGTTTCTTTGCTTACTTTGTGAATATTTCCGATCCCTTTTGCACTGAAAAGAGGATGTATTGGTATTTAGTAGACTGCGAGGGTTCTTCGGTAATCCGAGAGTTTTCATCTTTTTCTTTATTGTTGTTGTGTGAAAAGTATTTTTTTTCTATAAAAAACTGTTACAAGTTTTAGCTACAAAATCTTGGGGCAAATGAAAAAAAGCTGGACCAACGTCCGAGCGAAGCCCCCTTGAATGCGAGTTAAATTGATCATTTGGCAAAATAACGAAAAGCGGCTGCAAAAGGCTGGAATTGGAATTAATTTGTAATTAAAAACTCTCTTTGCACGTTTTTTTGTTTTCTTTTTAACTTTTTTTTGTTTTGTTTTTTCTTGTTTTTTTAGTGGCACGTAAGCACTTGTTTATCAAAATCAGAAAAAAATGTATATAGTATATGTATATATAAATATGGATGCGTATATATATATATATATATATATATATATATATACATATATATATATGTATATATATATCAATAAATGTATATGTACGTGTATATGCAATAACATTCATATTGTAATCATAATAAGTAAGTAAATACAGACATATAAATATGCTAATGTGTATATGTTTAGCAATGCGCAATTTTCATTTAAACTTTCATTTCAATTCAATTTCCATTACAATTCAATTTAAATTTCGTTTTGAAATTTCCTTTAAGCTTGGGCTTTGGCACTGGAAGTTCTTGCAGTTCCAATTGCAGTTCGATTTCCAACTCGAGCTACTCTGTGTATATATATCGATATATCTATATATCGGTTCACATTCGATTAATAATTTATGCATTTATGTATAATTGAGTAAATACTTAAAAAAAAAAACAGAAAATTATTATTACATTTGTGCTTCTTATTTCTTTGTTTGTTAACATGTCACAGTTCAATCAAAAATAACAACAACTGGATTTGTTTTGGTATGTGTTTTATGTTTTTCGTTTTGTTTTCTGCTTTTGCTTTTTTCAACATTTAAAACTTATTTTTAAGAGTGTTTGGCGCTTCGGATTCTCGTATTTTGTATTTTTGCCTTTGTTTAGCTCTATACAAATGTAATTTTATATCCTTGCAGAGGGTGTTCACATTTTGACAGAAAATCTGTGAGGCATCTACAATCTCATAGATATTTTTTGATCAGGGAATAATCGATCGGTAGTGGAGGTTTTTGGTTGTACATTTATTTGTTTTTATACCACGTATGTTCGCGCACAACATACGTAGATCAAGAATATTTAACTTTTTGGATACTATTACGGCAGCCCGAAGCTGGGTACAGGGTATCTCCTCACTCTTGCTTGTTGAAAATAGCTTATACAATTACGAGCTTTACTTTGCTCCTGACACATAATGTTAGCAAAATCGGACTACTATATAACATATGTATGTATATGTACCTCGTAGAGGCACAGTCAGTCGGACATTCTTTATAAAAATACTGCAAGGGTATTAAAGGTTCGGCATGCCGAAGATAACTGTGTTCTCTTGTTTCTTTTAAATACTGAACTCCCATTTTGGCTTTTGTTTCTATTTGTGCTTCAGCTTCTTCTCTTTCTTCTTTTGTTTTCCTGTGTTTTTGTGTGAGGCGCTTTGGGCATTGGCTTTACATTCGTTTTAGTTTTAAAATGTTTTTTTTTTTTAACTTTTAAAAAGCTTTCAGTTTACATTTATTTGAAACATTTCTTTAATTGCCATATGGCATCATTTTGATTAAATATACACCTATATATATATATATATATATATATATATATAGATATATATATATATATATATATAGATATATATATATATATATATATATATATATATATGTATTTGTTTTCTTTGCTTTGTTTGTTATATATATATATATATATATATGTTTTTGTTTTCTTTGTTTTGTTTTGGTGTAAATTTTCCATTGCAGCTCTTTCATTTTGTTTTATCGAAGCCCTTATTTAATAAATAAAAAAAGCTTTTTCAATTACTTTTCTATTGAAATGCAAATTACTTGTTGCTTTTGCTGCGGATGCTTTTGTTGTTGCTGGGGCTGGGGCTGCTGCTGCTGGTTGATTGGATTTCGAATATTGGTAGGACTTAAATATTTAGTATTAGGATTAGTGGCAAAGCCAGTGCCAATGCCAACAATATGATTCATTCCAATCGCTTCAGAGCACCGTTTCCATTTCGGCGATTTCCGTTTTGTAGGACCTTTGGTGCAAGACTCCAAAAAGTTAGTCAAGTACATATAAGAAATATATCACAATTTGTAAATGCACCACAACCCTACAAAGATCACAAACATATAAATATTGTGCAATAACATTTATCATGCGGGTACTGTATGAAAAGCGGGTAAACAACATTGAATCAAAGTGCACCCAATTTTGAATGTGGTTCATTAGGACACCGCAATCCACTTGGTGGCTGCTGCCCGAAAACCCAAGTAAATATCGCAGCAAATCGATGGCATCAGTCATTACTGTAGGGCCATCATGTGGTCCATGGTCATGGGAAATAAACGCGTGTCGGGCATTGCAAGCGCATTAGTGTGCTCATAGATACGCATACGCGTATACGCAGATACATATACAGATATATGTAGATACGGACACGAGGATGCTTCAATCGAACATAACCTCATCAATCAATCATCAACGAGACGAGAGCTGTACCCAAGGGTTCACATGTAAATAAATTAGTGCCAAAAAGTGAATGTGAAAGTAAAAGCAAGTAAGAATATACAAGGGTGTCCGACTCGCAGATACCTCGTTAACCAGGATGCATTTTAACTTTCTTTTTCTTCCTCTGCGACATGTGCGATAAGTCAATATTTATCGATTCGTTTTTGGCAATGTCCTCAAACAACCCAGAATACCCTTTTTTCCACATTTTCATAGGGTACAGGGTATACAAAAGAGAGATTTAAAACAAGCAAACACACATACACATTGTACGTACATATGTGTATGTGTGTACACACTATATGTATGTACGAACAAACGAACGGTGCAAATATTTATTCAACCAAGTCCAAATATTGTCTAAAATGGTATGTTTATTGCCTGGGATTTGTGGCATGTGGAAATGTTATGGGAAATAATTGTCAGAGCCCTGTTCCAGGCCAAATGGAACAACAAGTCCTGCTTTAAGACATTTGAATAAGGCCAACCTTTGTTAACCCGAACACATGTTGCTAAAAAACAACAGAGACAGCAGCAGCATCAACAACAAATGAGATATATTCGACGTCTATCTAGCCCCAAGCACTCCCCCACCACTCCCCTTGTTGGGCCATTGTTGTTGCTGCTGTTGGCAAAGTTTTGTGCTGTTTTTTTTTTTTTTTGTTTCACGTGGGATGAATATAAATAAATACATATGTATGTATGCATATGCGTGTACTTATGTAAATGCATTCATATTTTTGGCATATTTTGTTGTTTCGCAAACTTTTTGGCGGTTTTATTCATGCGCTTAATTTGCACAATTTGTTGAAAAGTTTGCCCAAATCTTGTATTTCGCAGCAATAACACTCCCTGTTCCGCCCCCGCTCCTGCCCCTGCCCCCACCTACTCGCAACACATAAAAGGGCTGTGTTTCGCCTAATCTGAAGCGTGCGCTGAAAATTAAAACATCACTCGGCATATTAAGCATTGACCTCCAAAAGAAAAACCCCTTAAATCATCTCACAAACTCGTACATATGCAAATTATACCACAACTGCCTGCCGAAACCGTCCAGACTGTGGGAATAACCGGTGTTTGGCAAATGGCGCTCATTGTTTAAACAATAAATGCGGACGATTCTTTATAGGCCACAATTTGTATTGTATACACACGAGTGTTTAACAACTATAAATACATATAAGCTACACACACACAAAACGCATGCATCGTTCTACTTTCTCACTTAACAGCTGAACTTTTGACCCTTTTTCACAGGCTCGTAATTTAGAAAATCATTAAAATTAAAGTGTGAAATGAATGAAAATTGTGCCAAAGTTGACAAAGGTCCCAGTTTTCTACTAAATTCCTATTATTAATTAAAGCTCTTAAAACTTTGTAAAAACAAGACTGATTTTAGCTTGTCATCTAGACTGATTGTGCATTTCAGCTTTATGGATTTTTTCGACATTTTTTTTTTTTAAATCGGTACCTTTCCTTACCTAATTTATAAACATTTTTAGTAAATACCCCATATTTTCCTTTTTGTATGTATGGATAGCCGTGGTTTGTTCCCTAGATTGATTTGAACGATTTATGCATTTGCCAAAATATAATACTTTTGAATTTTGTGTGGCAAATGTCATGTAATCCTCCCACGAGTTGGCAGCTTTACACAACCGAGATAAAGAGCACTCATTTTGATTTGATTTTCTAATCTCGGCGGTTTAAGCAGCTGACCGTTGATATGCAATCGCAAACTGTCTGTGGTACGTGGTGGGAGTCGGTGGTAGTGGGTGGGAGGGCGTGGTAGCGGGAGTCGATGGCGTCATTTAAAGCGCTTGTCGAGGGAAGAAGAGGTAAATGATATGCAAATGTGGGCCCCAAACGCGTTACCTCTGCTCGTTTCGGATGCAGAGTAAGCCCAAATGAATGACAACAGGAACTGTCGGAAATTGTCCTGTTGGGACTATGACAGAGACCTTGGTGACCGGCGTCTACGTCTAGGTCTACGGGACTGCTCGTCTAGCCAGCATCGTGTGCGTCAAATCAGGAACCGAGATAAGGTAATTTAATAAAGTAATTTCCATATATTTTTATTAGAGCGGCACTGGCATGCCTAGCGGGAACGCACGGAGGGAACTGCACATGATCATTATGTAGGCGAGGTGCGAAAGACGACCACACGCTAGGCAGGAGCGATGAGTGGCAGAAAGAACAACACTGAAATGTTATCCCAATCAATTGTTTAATTGAATTACTGCCAAGTGAGTGTGGAACTTGGACGGGGCTTCGACTTTGCAGGAAACGGACACAGAAGCTGTCAATAGATTAAGCTGTTGTTGTGAGAAGGCACACATACACACACACACAAAAGGAGCGAGAGAGAGAGAGAGATACAAAAACGCTAACAATAGAAGGGACACCGTGGGGTCATGCGGGATAGAAGGCGTGGGCGCACACATAATAAAAAACTTACCACCTGTATAGATCTTGTGCGCTGGCAGCCAAGCTGAGATTTCCGAGCAACGGCGGCCGCTCCTTGAGATGATGATGGTTAAGCAGATCTGAAGATGAGGCAAGCCTAAGGAGATAAGCAACAAAATAAAAACTAACGTCAATGATGGACCTTTGAAAATGTGCTAGTCCTAGCACCTAGTCAATTACGAACTGCCTCCCTAGGCTACCCGAAAATCGCAGAATGGTCGCGAACTCACCTTAGTTGCGGCGCCTTGATGCCGTGCTTGTCCATGACCTTCTCCAGCTGGCGAACCCTCAGGCGCGACATGTCCAGCTCGTGCTTCACCTTCCACAGGTGGGTGTCACAAATGGGATCGTTGCAGCGATGCTTCTTCAGTATTTCGGTGGCCTCATAAACGGCGCCGCGAAAGGTTAGTGACTTGCCCATGGACAGGGAGATGAGCGCACAGCAATGGCCCCCATCCTTCTTGGCCAGGCGCTTGCGTATGTATTTGAAATATACGTGCTCCAGCAGCAGCAGAAGGGCCGCTAATAGGATGCCGGCCATTAGTAGCAAAAAGGCTGACAAGAACTGCTCCAAGGCCAGCGGATCTGAGGATTTATGCTCCTGCTTGCCCGGTCGGCAAGTGCCCGTCATCCAATAGCGACGCAATCGCTCCAAATCTCCATTGGCACGGAACTCCAGCAGTCGCTTGTTGAACATCTGCACATACTTCGAGTTGCGACTGAAGGCCAATCCATAGCCTAGACAACAGCAGGTATTACAGAAAGCTCGTTGAATCGGATCACCGAACTTGACTTACCGGTCATGGCGTACCAGCTACCCACGGTCATCAGGCGGCAGTCTTCATCCTGGGCAACCAAATAGTCCAGCACTGTGCCGTCGTAGATAAAGGAGTCCAGATTGCCATTCAGCACAGCGGCGACACCATCGGCAACGCTCGTTTTATTGTATCTGCAAGGGCAGTCGGAATTCGGATTCAGATCAGAGAAAACTGGCATTGGGATCGTCGATGAGAAACTTTTGGTACTCACTGCTTCATGTAGTAGTGCATGTCCTTAAAATACTTGTGAATCGTGGAGTCCGTGTGGCTGTAGGGTATCGTGCCGAACTTGAATGAGGGCTTGTGTGAGAACGGATGCACCAAGCGGCTATCGTTGAGCCCACTGAACTCATGGAACTCCTCTCTGCGAAGATGCGTGGATCAGTTTGAGTGAGGGCCAGAGAATCAGAGAGCTGTGGGATACCAACCTGGTTATCATGAATGCCGCCAGGTTGGCAGTGTAGATGGCAAGGAAGACAACAGCGAACAGAGCCCAAACATTGGTCATGAAGCGCGAGGTGAAGCCACGTGGCGAGTCCACGTGGACGGCTGCTTGAAAGAGTACCGCCCAGACAAGCCAGTAGGTGCGAAACAGCGAGAAACGGTAGGGTGTGACGTTCGTGTTCTGGAGGTAGAGCTTCATGTCGTAGCCGCTGGGCGA
The DNA here is from genome assembly GCA_035047465.1 of Drosophila sordidula. Lineage (NCBI taxonomy): Eukaryota > Metazoa > Arthropoda > Insecta > Diptera > Drosophilidae > Drosophila > Drosophila sordidula. The sequence goes on from JAWNPQ010000136.1 coordinate 15,747,168, forward strand.
CAGCCACTCGAACAGGAATATCATAAACGTGGCCGCCTGAATGGCGACGATACCCACCTGTTGTTTTCAATGGGAGTGGGACAAGCGGATTGGAGAAGCAGGGAGGTAGGGCAAAGGCAAAGGCAAAGGCAAAGGCAATGGCAATGGCAAAGAGAGAGAAAGCATGTAGAGAAAAATTGAGGAACTTACCGGCAGACAGATCAGACCAGTTCTACTTACCAGCATCCAGGAGGCCGTATCGAAGGGCTCCAGAAAGGCCGTGGGCGAGATGATGCCCGTGCGCTTGGCCACAACAATGGCAATGCCGGTTTCCATGAAGGGCTCGCTGAAATCGACGACCGCTTCGCGCTCGGTGTTGATCATGAGAGATGTGAGGACCATGTCCGTCTTGCGGTTTACCAAGTCGGCAATTAAACCATTCCATTTACCATTCTCAAGTGTACCCCATTTACCATCTTCAACCCGTACCAGCTCGTAGGTGAAGCCCAGTTCTTCGGCAAACTTCTCGAGCAGATCAATGCAGAAGCCGCTGCAGCATTGATAGAAGGACTCGTTGCGGTGTGCTTGACCCACATCAATGTCGGCGGCCATCTCATGGTCGGCCGCCACACGGCAGAGCACACCGCGGTCCATCAGACACTTGCCACTCACTGGATCGGCGGGTGACAGATTGATATAGGGTGCCTCCTCGAGGAATGTGATCTTTAAATGGAATTTCTCGGGCACACCTTGCGGCGGAGCGTGCGAGTTACCTGGCCACGCTATGTCGCGTATGTCTAGCTTCTGTGTCTCCCACGACTTCCAAACCCCAATCTGATCGAGCGTCAGCGGGTGAGTGTGCCCAAAGAAAATGAGTTGCAATTTTACAAAGCGTTCCGTGTTATGTGGGGTGTAGGGTGTTGTGGTAAGTGGGTTGGGGTTGGGTGTTGTGGTTGAGTGGTTGCGCATGTTTATGTCATTGTACAGTGAAGTTTTGTGAAAGAGTGCCAGAGAAAAATAAGTTGAAAGTCAAGTGATTCAGTGATTAAGTGGGCATGCATAACGCCTTCACTTACCTCCTCCCAGACGAGATTCTTATTGTTGGCGCTGGGCCGCAGATTCATGATCTTTAGTTCGGCCGACTTAAGGTCGCCGTCGGCGGTGAATTCGATGTTCGGCTTGTTCAGATCGCCCTCGATGGACACGTTGCGCAAATACTTGAAGAAGCTGAGCAACCAAAGTGAGCAAATGTATGCGATTCGAAAATCGGGGGAATGGTACTCACATCTCGCCGTTGTCCCAGCGGCCACGACCCTCGTCTTCGCACGACAGCGACTGTGTGGTGAGGCGACGGTCGCGATTCGCGGGATCGGTTAGGTAGGCCTCCACGCCGTAGCTGTAGATCTTGATGGCATTCGAGATCTCGTTCATCAGCGCCGCGCTGCTCGTATCGAAATGGACGCCTAACATGCCGACCGGAAATTGCGAGTGCGCGTCCTTCTTCTCAATCACCGACTGGCTGACGACCCACACATAGTTTTCGCCGGTCAGCTTCATCTCCTCGGCGGCGCGCAGTATGGTAATCGCCTCCGTCTGGGTGGCGTACAGGAGCATTACTCGCGCCTCGCTATTCACCAGCTCCATCAGATCGCTGGTGCGCGTCACCACTATCGAGTTGAGTATGGTGAACTTGAAGTGCTCCTGCATCTCGGCGACGCGCTCCCGCACCGCCTGCACGAAGTCGTCGTGCCCGGCAATCTGTGAGGTGACCACCGAGAACTGGTGCCACTTGTAGCGCTCCAGTATGCTCAGCATTGCCGCGCTCTGATGCTCGATGCTTGGCGCCAGTTGCAGCTGCAGCGTCGACTGCGAGGCCCTGCGCTCCAGGCCCGAATTGTCCGCGTTCCAGGAGATCACCGGTATGCCCAGATAGCCGGCCAGTTGCAGGAAATACTGCGCCGAGGCGGTGCTGTGGCCAAACTGCTCGTTGTTCATCATGTACAGGATGGCCGACACGTTGACGCGCAGGAATTCCTTGCAAAGCGTGCTGAGAATGGCTGTAACAATGCGAGGGGGTGGTGGGGTTGAGTTGGTATCATATTAGCATACGGTAATCACAGGCATAGTACAATAGACACACACAGAGGCACACACATGCGCGCGCGACGTGCCGTTGTGCATGACCAAGCTCCTCCCCTCGAAGGGATTCCCTATTTTGAATGTGCCTGCCCCCAATTCATTCTACGTGCCCTCATTTAGGCGCGATTCGTGCCCGCTGGCGACAATGTGTGGATCGGCCGCGTTGGTTAGCCAACTGACCGGAACGGCCCCCAGCGCTGGTTCCTTGTGCGTGTCCTGTGTACAGATGTGTGCGCCAATTAATTACAGATTAGCCATCGCCTGAGCGTGGTGACGTGCTGGCGTGGGAAGCATTCTGCTTTATTAGGTTATCAAGTGTCGCTGGGGGTGGTGGCTGGGGGGACAAAGTATGGGTCGCATTCCCGGGTGAGGTGTTGAACGCAACTCAATTGGTGGTAAGCCTCGAGGGCTGGCCTGTTCAGATTGGTAGCGCGCGGTGGCTGCCGCCTGCTCCTAATGTTTCAGACCTCGAAAAGCCTTACTTTCTCCGGCACATGTGCGCCGGAAGTTCCTGCCTCGCCCCCTAAGCACAGACGGAGGCCCGCTAATTGACATATTTAAAGGTGTAGCGGTGGAAACCTTGGCATATATATATAAATATATATACTATATACTTTCACACTCGGCGAAAAAACGCCGTTCAAAATTTGTATTAAGGCGGGTGGGTATGTAAATTACAAAAGGGAAAAACATGTACTAAATATAAATTATTTATTTTCGAAAGAGAACTTAGTGTTAAGATATCTTGCCTAAGCTTCTTGTGGGCTATATCTGCCACAATTTTCGATTTTAAAAAATGGAGTTGAAAAATTTGGCCTTGCCCACTCCCGCTCCCACAAATTATTAAAAATCCTTATTTTTCCAATATAACAATAATAATTAAGTCCGTTTGAACGGGTACTGCGTCGTCAGTTCAACCCAACTGCAACGTTATTACTTGTTTTCTCTGAGTGCACACAGTAGGATTGATGGAAATGAGGCGGAATGGAAAGGCATTTGTCATGATGGGTGGACACATTGTAATTAATTCATATGTATTCCCAATGGCATAGGGGTGTCCGCTTCTGGCTCATCGCCATCAGTCCCAGTGTAATCGATCTGAAAAGCTTGTGGGGCTCATTTTGCAATAATGACCGGACCGCTGTGGGGCATGGATGGCAAATGGTAACTGGCGTTTACAAAGGATACTTCTATCCTGGAATTTTCATTATGTGCCGAGGACAAATGCTTTGGCTGGTTGCCTAGTTGCTTAGTTGCCCAGTTTTGTTCCGAATTTTTGGGGAAACAATGACCAGCGATAATTTAGAAAGTTTGTGGGTGGCACCACTGAAACGCTCTAGGCGGCTGGCGACAGGCGAATGTGAATGACATGTCAAAGTTGAAACTTGAAAGTTGAGCGCGCCGCTCGGCTGACACTTGAACAAGCATAACTTGAAGAAAAAATTAGTAAGAGAGGGAGAACGAGATGAAGAGAAAGAGGGGGGGCGGGGGGGGGACACAACAGACACGTCGGAAGTTTTTGCCGAACGTGAAACGTGAACGTGAATCTTAGAGAAATGCGTTGGCCATGCGACAGCGAAGGGTGTGGCTGAGCAGGGCTGGCTGAGAGTTGCTCACTGCTAAAATCTGAAATCTGAAATCTCATCAAAAAGTTTAATTAACTTTTTCATCACTTTACTTCTGCTATTTGCATTCGGATGCCAAAACGTAGGAGCTGCTAATTTTACCCAACAGTCCTCATGCAGTGGCAGCCATGCATTCAATTACCAGCACCACCAACCCCCAACCGCACCACCATCACCACCAGTTCGCATCGGGATGACTTGATGGAGCTGACAACACAGATAGATCGATAGATAGCTGGATAGACAAATGGATGGATAGATAGGCTCGTGGCCGCACACGTAACCATTCGGATTGATGGATAGACCGTCAAGTAACGTGTCAGGGCAGCGGCAGGGTCGGTGGCAGGGGCAGCCTGTGATGCTGTTATTAAATCGACAATAGAAAATCACTTAATAAAATTATGCCTAGCCCCAAAATGGGCCAGCGCCAGGAACAGCAGTGGACTGCCCAGCAGGGAGGCTTAAAGGCTTACAACGAGTCAGTCGAGCCGCTGCGCCTTCTATGTGTTCCGACTGGCTGGCAGACAGCCTTATGAATTTCGTTTCGGACTTGAATACATTCCACGCCCACTTGGCAACCTTTGGTCCTGTGGCCCTTTGACTGGGCCATGAAATTTACAGACGGCAAATTTAATTTCGGGCTGAATGAATTTTGATTTAATTACCAGGCGAAAAATGTTTGATTTTTGGCAGTTTGCGCGTGCCGTACGCTACCGACTCCGCTACTGCCCCCATCCCCGCCCACGAGCTCGGTCCGCCCACAGCGTCCCGTGAGGCCCGCACAGTCCTCTCTGGTACCACTCGCCTGTCCATTAAAACTTTAATTGTATGTATTAAACATTTTTAATTGCTTTTGAAATGGTTGTTGGCGCTCCTGTCTCGGTTTCCTCTTCCGTTTCCGTTCATTTATACCCTGTGCCCATCAAAATGGGTCAAAGGGGTGTAATAAAATTATGTGCAAGTGTGTATTTGTGTGTGTGCGTGTGTGGCATTTCGCTGTAAAATATATACTTGATCAGCGTCCACACCAAAGTCGATCTGTCTATACACTCAGAGAAAAACGTCGCTATAAATTCGAGAACAGCTTCATAAGTCTTTAAGTCTATTGAAATATAAATCAGTCTTCATTTTAAAATGGACTTCCATTTATTTTATTAATTTATTTATTTTGCAAATATAAACTAGTCTTTATACTGAATCCATAAGTATTTCAAGTGTCTACTCTTAAGAAAAATACAAATATAAATATATATTTCATATATGCATACAAAAGTATGTATTTAGGTGAGGGTATTGGGTAGTCGAGCACTTTTGACCATACCACTTTCACTTGTACTGCATTTGATTTTGTTTCTGCTTTCGTTTCCGTTTCCGTTTCTGCTTGTGCGAGCCATAAAAAAACTATAGCCTAGTTATCGGGTCTGAAAAATGTTTTTACAACTTTTAATAATGTGGCATGAAAAGCGCCTATAATCAAAGTAATTAAGTCTGCCGCTACCCTTGACGTCGACCCGTTCTTGCCTCGCTGTCGCCTCCGCCTAAAGGCCAAGCCAAATGATGTTGTTGGTTGTTTGTTGTTTGTTGTTTGTCTGCTGCTGTCAATTCAAATTAAGATTCAAATTTAAATTCAAATACAAATTCAAAAGTTTGCCTGCCTGTCAAATGGTCTCACACAGCTTCCCCACATGCCACACACACGCAGGCACACGCACACACACATACAATACACCGAAAATTCGTTACTTGAACGTTTTACGCAACGTCGCCTTTGAAAGCGATGGCATCGCCAATAATTCATTCAGCGGATCCAGTTGCGCCACAGCCCAACGGGCCTTTGGCATTTATGAGCTGCGGATGCGGCTTCGGCATCGGCTCCCGCTCCCGCTCCTGCTCCCGCTCCTGCTCCCGCTCCGACTTCGGCTGTGGTTATGAGCCGCGAGCGCGCTACCGTTTGATGTACCAGCAAAAAGCGAGCTAGGAGGCGGACGCAGGCACACAAGGACCACTGCAAGGCAAGCTAATGGAGGCGCCACCAGCAGCGGCAAGTAGTCCAAGTAGCTGGCACTTGCGCTGCTTCTTGACAAGGGAGCAGGGAGAGGGGCGAAGACGCTCATTTATGTACGCATAATAATGCGAAAATTGAATTTTGACACCGTGCTGCTACAATTTGGCCAGCAGCCAGAGGTGTTTGTTGTTCGCCGCCCGCGCCGGCAGCTGCTAGTCATCCAGTGTAGCCGTCAGTGCGTCAAGCAGCCAAGCACTCATCCAGTTACGCTGCTTGTCAGCTCTGGCAGCAGTGCTGTCAGCGCCGACTGCGCAGTCACAACTTGGATTCAGTTCCAGGCTGTTCACACACATATACACACACACACACACAAACACACACACACACACTTGAGAGCAACCGATGCGACAAGGCAACCCATTCAAGCAAACACACACAAACACACGTACAATTGAGGGGGGTAAGTCTGTCAACTTATTATAACATCCATTAATTTCATTTAAGCATCATTCAATTGCCTTCATTTTTATCGCAAGTTATCAAGAGTTGGCAACAATACGACGCCAAGAGAGAGTTTCCAAGTGCTTGGCTTCTCGCTTGGCTGCTGTTGCTTGAAAACAAGTAAAAACGTTTCAGTCCGATGGAGCCAGCTACGCAATACTCTGTTCACATTGTAACCACAGGCAAAAGCAGGTGCAAGAGATTCGTTTATATTTTAGCTTAGTCCCTTTCAAACTCCGTTGTCCAAAAAGAAGCCAAACCGGAACCTGAATAAAACCACATTTTTATTATTATTACATTTCTGGATACGTTATTGTAAATTTCTATGTGACAAAACCAGGTTCAGAAGACGAAGCGAAAGGCGAGACTTATGTTCTAAGCGCGATTCACCCAGAAATTTTTATTTTTTTTGGCTGGTATATATATCTATAATATATAACTAATATGCCCGTTTTCACTTGACAGGGCATGTTAGCCATGTGTGCGCTGAACGCGTTCTTCGCGCTCTTTGCGTTCCCGTCCCTTTGGCCGGTAAACTTTTTGCATTAAACTTCATATTGGCAGGCAACTGGAAACGGAAACAACGCCGACGGCCAGGCTACAGGCGAAACCCAAACCCAAACCAAAAGCACAACCAGAACCAACAGCAGCAGCAAAAACAACGCGCCGCGCTTTGTGCTCAATACAATTTGGTATTCATTCTGGTTCGCCACGACTCCGCGAACATTTTGATGTGTAGACACACACACACACACACACGCCCAGACACAGCTGTGTTTTCAGGGGTGTGTGTTTGTCGACAGTTTACGACACAATTCGATGGTAAGCTATTTGAAGTGCTAAAATGGCCAAAAAGCCTGCAGCCGACATAAAAGCACAATAATATTTTTACACACGCATTATGCTGGAACGTGGCCCGGCTCAAAAGTCAAACCAAAGATTCGAGCATTGAATACCCTTGCCGATATTTCCAATATGTGTGAATTTTTCTACTTAGTCACACAATAGTGTTTTCATTTTCGTTCGAGCGCTCTATGGAAGCCAGATATATGCTATAGTGGTCAGATGTTTGTGATATTTGGCTTATATATTGCGCTGGAACTAACTACTTTTTGTTACCATGTCTTGCAAAAGAAAAAAATTTTAAAATAGAAACAGAAGTTGTTCTTTTAATTGCGAATGCTCGATATTGATAGGGCTTTATAACACAAAACTAGGATTAAACTGAACCGGTTCGAACCCGGAATCTCTATCGGTTTTAAGTTTTGAACCGAATTTTAAAACCGAACCAGTTTGCAAAAAGATAGCCGAACCTGATCCCAAACCAACCCATATGTTTAAAAAAAAAATGATTTGGTTCATATTTTGTTATTTTACTACTTTTTTTGTATTTGAAATTTGTACTTGTGTTCGTTTTTATTTTAATAATTTATACATGGTACGTACATAAATAATTTTCAAACATGCACACAAATATGTACATACATATGTTTATACGTATATATATATATGTATATATATATGTTTGTGTACTTAAGTCGCCGTATAAAGTGAAATATAGACAGCTTATGGTATAAATTATAAATAAAATAAGTTTACATTTCGGAACATTGAGACATTCTGTTTGCATTTATATTTGTTTTTCCGCTCACACTTACTTATTTCATGCCAGTTTATTGTAACCCAGGTACTAAGCAAAACCGAATGTCAAAAATGAATACCCACTGTAAAAGAGTACACCGAGAGCGAGCACAAGGATAAGGACGTGCTGAATTGCGTGCGGACAGAAGAGCTCGGGATAGTGTCAAGTGCTGTAAAACACAATTAGTCAAGGATCGTTCGTTGTTTATCACAGCCTGCATACATGTCTGTGTATGTGTGTGCCGCTTGCGATTGCACTCTAAAGTGGTTTAATTGCATGTGAATGCAGCAAATATAGCGCATACGCCGCGTGCGCCCATCAATATTCAACAGCAGCGCATAGTGTTACACACAATTAATCAACGTGATGATAATTCCAGCCGATTACACACACAGACACACACACTAACATCAAGACACGCGGCGACACAACACTGCAGAACACAGCCGTACATTAATCCGCAAATCGCCACGAGCCGCCGAGGTACAACAACACAGTGGGCACACATGAGAGACGGTTTTTCGCGCTCTGTCGCTGCGCCAATATCGAGATTGTGAACTCATAAATATAATCTAAGCACACGCAGGCAAGAGCGAACACACACACACCCGCACACATGCAGAATTAATGTATGTATGACATGGGCGTGGCATGCAAAGAAAAATATATGAGCGTTGCAATTGAGTGCAACCGATTGCGCAATACTCTGTTCACCATTTTTCTGCAAGACAACTCCGCGCCTTTCTATTCGGTGCGGTTAATAAACAGGTTCAAAACTGTTTAAAGCTGTTCATATATTAACTATATGTATCCTCTGAGATTTTATCTAAAAAACATCGAGTTAAAATATTAAGTGAAAAAGGGAAAAGAGAAAGCCTTTCTGACGTAGACACAAACATATTTTTTAATATACTTCTTAAGACTCTGGCTAAAATAACGTCAACGCACTGCAAGACGGACTCCGCATAAAACCAATATACTCTTTTCACTTTTTGTACAGTGCAATGCGGAAACTAAAGTTGACTTTGCTTGGCGCAAAACTTTGCGCATATTTTTTAACTTGATGTTGACGTCACGCGGTCAGCTGTAACACACACTGACACACACATACACACTCCCGCCCAAATCCGCACACGATGGCAACGACAATGACAACGACAGCCGCGAGCCACAAGAACGAGGACGATGAGGAGCACGATGACGATGCTGGCAATGCTGACGACGCCCCATTTGCCACTCGGGTTTTGTGCAGCCACCCCTCTTTTCCTCCCCACTCCACACCCACAGACCCCCTTGTCCTGTGCGCGTTTGTGCCTCCTGCCACGGCTTATCGAATATCAAAGTGTTGTTAAGATGATTTTTTGGTTTTCCTCTTTTTGCTGTTGTCAGATGAGTTTTACACGTGAAATGTTTAGCTGACACACAACTCAAACACACACAATTACACACACACATACACAGAAGCAACGGAGCAACAGACACCCACACAAATGCACTTTTAATACCTTTAGAAGTCTGCCAGCTTAGTTGATTCTCAGAATTTCAGTAAGGGGCCGAAGAAGCTGAAAACTTTTTAAAGGCAACAGCTTTTCAAGCCGTATGACAAAGTGCATTTTATAATATTTCAAATCGTATTTGTATTCGAAGAGTCTCAAAACTTAGGTGTCCCAAAGCTAACTTTTTTTACATTTTGTGCCAGTAGAGTCAAATTACATCTGATTCATATGAACGGATGCAGGCGCGTTGCGAAACAGCTGCTGTATTCCGCATCCCACCCACTAAGCTGGCTGACAAAGCGATGCGATAAAATGCATTCATTTCCTCTACAAAGTGGACTTTAAGGGTTTCCATTGTGGCACATTCAATAGAATTGTAAGTCTTGATACTTGGAATATATACTCGTGATAACTCGCGTCAGATAAAGTGTAAAGATTTTTATCGAGAGATTTAAATTTACAAACATTTCCAAGTTTTTATTAAAAATCATGCCAATATTGACAAAAATGTTGACATATAAAACTCTCGGATCCATAGCTCCCATATTCCAAAGTACAATAACTTTGTCAAAACTAAACCTCTGTAACTCTGTATTTAAAATAAATTCATTAATAAAAATACTTTTTTTTTGGTACAAAAATCATGTTCTCCCTTATTCATTTTCGAAAAAAAATTTTTTTTTCACAATTTAGATTTTCTAATTTATCTTTTTAATCGGTTGTTGTTGACACAATTAGCATAAAAAGCAACATTAAAAGTGATTCTGAGGTGATAACATTTTTCGTTAAAAATCATGCCAAAATGGACAATAATTTTGACATGTAAAGCTCTCAGATCTATAACAACTATTTTTTAAACTCCCATAACTTTCTCAAAATTGGATCGATTTTGAAGTTTGATATCATTTTGATCATGATTTTTCCTTTAGATTGACTGTGCATTTAAAATAAATGTATTAATAAACAAAAATTTGATTGAACTTTTTTGATACAAAAATCATGCCTGTAAATATTTCCATATTACATTTCCATTTTACAAGTTCTAACAACATTAAAATACTCATTTGCAAGAGTTAACCGAATTAATTATGTACGAACTACATGCTTGTATAGAATTCTAATGGATATGAATCCCGAACGTTGATACTATTATGCCCAACGGACATGCCAAAGTGACAATTTAAATTCAAAGATATAGGGACCACTAAGTGGTAAATGCCTAATGCCAGAGCACTTACGCGCCATGCAAATCGCGTGTTACCCGGAATGACCGCAGCTACTTGCCGAAGCCAACCTGAAGGTGGTCCGTCTGGCGTAGGCCTCAGCCATTAGCAGCGGTTAGCCGGACAGAAATCCACCGCTGGCTGCTGCTCATTGGCGTTGTGCACGTGTCGTGTTTTCCTTCACGTTCGTATTGCAGAAAATAAAATGATTTAAATTAAAAGCTTAAATTGAGCTGAGGGAATTGTCGAAATTCTAGAGTTAATTGAACAAATTCAAACCTAAAGTTATTCCGTTTTAAATTTTGGGCGAATGCCGAACGATGTTTCAAACCGTGGATTTTGATTTATATCAATTATTTGGAAATAACAAGAAGTATTAAAAATTTACATTATTTAATATACAAACCCGTAGATATCATCAGAAGTTTTCTAACTTAATATATGAAAATGATAAAAAAGAAAGTATCACTAAAGTAATATCATGTCGTGATGGAGTGATGTTTTTGATAGTGGTTCGTGTCGAGTTGGACACGCGGCGATCTCTACTGCTCAGCGCCCAGTGTCCAAAAGGGAGTGAATAATGGTCAGCGTTCGCTTGCCACAGAGTTTACAGGCAAGGCACAAACATCCTGTTTGGATTGTCGACCGCAAAGATGCGGCTGCAGTCACAAGCGATGGGCATGCAGGGGGGGGGGGGCGGTCTGTTCCTCTGTCCCCTTCTTAGTCGCTGGGCGAGTGCGCATCATTAGCAGCTTGCTGTATATAATAAAGCAATACAATGTCCATTTCGCAAACAGGATCCGATTTTAGGCCCGAGCTGCTGGCGACGGCTTCAACTTGTGCCAGGCCGCATACCACAGCTTCACACACACACACGCACAGTGAGAACTTTGGACTTGGGTATGCATCATGTCAACAAACCCAAACCGAAACCGAAACCAAAACCTAAGCCATAACCCGTAACCCGTAACCTAAAACCGACAAGCAAACTGCTTTCCAGCTCAACTGAGACCAAGGGCGTGTCCCACGCCTATAAAACGCTGAGGCCAAAGCAACCGCAGCCCGAGGCTCGGCCAAATTGTTGCTGCTGTGGGTGCTGCTCCACTTTTTCCAAGTGCTAGGACCAGAACAAACCGAGCTGGCAGCCGAAGCATAATGTGCACATAACAAGTAAGAGTGGTCGGCGTGCACGACTATGTAATACGCTGTCTTTGTCACTATGAAAAATTGAATAACTTCTCTTTTTATTGTCCGAGCTGTTATTAATTTTTTGGCTTTAAAATTGGGTGTGTGAGGGGGAGGTATCTAAAAATTAAATATATATACTCAAAATACCTTGTTTTAATAAATATTTATAGATATTCAGGAAATGTAGGAAATTATCTAATGAAGAGAGATAAAACCCGTTCAGACAGATATGATGATGTATTTCTGACGTATTTCTACGTGAACTGAAATGCGTTCTTTTGCCTGTTTTATATATTGGAAAAATATCAATAAGCCCCTTTTTACCCATTTAAGTGCACAGGGAATAATACAAAGTTGGAGCAAAAAAAGAGTCCAAGTTCAAAAGTCTTCATGCGGCGGCTGTGTGCCAGGAGTAGGGTTAGGGGCAGGGACGGGGGGTAGGGGTGGGGGTTGGGACTGGGACAGGAACTGGGCTGGGCCAGTCAGTTGACCTGGAACTGACTGTAAGCATCCTTGTGGCCCAATTAGGTGGTGTAAGTCAACGTTGCTGTTGGACTGCGTTGGTTCAGTCTACAAGTATTTATGCGAAGCATGCCCAAGGAACCTACTTTGTCTCTGTCTCTATCCATATCTTGATTTCCCGTCTTTGTCCGACTGCGTGTGCGTGTGTGTGTTGGTTGGAGATTTTTCTGCGTTTTCTTGCTCGGTTTGACTTCAGCAGGTCCTGGCCCAACCAGGGCACGACCATCCTTTTTCATTTGACCGGCGCTGGCTGTGGTTCCGTTGCTTCAACTCTTGGCATCGACTCCTTTGAGTCGCGTTTGCCCCGTTTGGCTGCGCTGCCCATTTGTTTCGGTCTCGTTGCTATTTCTCCGCCCGAGGCCACCCGCTGCGTACCGCAACAAGGCACAAGTTGAATGGATGCCGTTGTCTGTCGTCGGTCTGCAACTGCAGTGTGTGTAGAGCGGATGGAGATGTTCCATTCTGGCCACGGCAGCAAGGGCAAGGACTGCCATGGGCCACGTATTTTGTGGCTTACAGCTCTGTTCAGTTAGGTATTCACTTTCACTCGAATGGGTTTGTGTGGAAAACACTTCGCTATTGCGATGCCGCATTTGCCAGTTTCAATAAACAAGTTTCTCAACTAGCTGCGCAAATGGAACTCAAAATTTACGCACATTCGTGCCACAGATTGGGGCAGCTACGCTCCACTGCACTCCACAGCCTTGAATTAGTAAGCATCAAAATTTATGAGCAGGAACATACTTTCTGTGTAAGCAGTCACATAGACACACAAACTATACACATAGGTATGTACGTGTATTTGCTTGGAACACATACTTGTGCGGTAATGTCAAATCTCATTGAGAGTACGCCAGCCAACTCAGCTTTTCATTCACGTTGATGTCCTTTACCTTTTGCGCTAAATGGGCTAAAAATGGTATCATGGTTTTGTTCAAATGTTTGCAATGGGCATCAACAACAGCCATCTTTGACTCACTTTATTTCCACTATTCTTGTCCCCAAGTGCATCATCAATTGATATTGAATTAGGACAACACAGCAGTTACTAACGAGTTAATTACTAGGTTATAATGGTTCAAAGCTACATCCAGGGCATCTCCCAGTCGTGCATTCTCAAATAGGGGTCTCTAACTTGTTTTTACCCGCCCATTCACTCGGCGTTCGCTGTGCTGGTTTAAACACGCTTTCAAGTGTTTACTGGACCCGCGTCAGGAAGGCAGCTGGTGCTGTGCGGATGCTGATGTTGATGCTGTGCTGTGCTGTGCTGTTGGGTGGGGGAACCAATCAAGAGCATCGACAAGAGCCTAAGTATCGATGCCGATGCCATCACCGTTGCCGTCTGCCTCTGCCAACGCTATCGGCACTTACAGGTGTTGAAAGCGCCTGGCGCTTAACGACAGGAACATGCTTCAACGGCATATTAATGTGTACTTTGAAGGTGTGGCCGCCCCTCCATTTCAGTGTTGTTGCTGTTGCTGTGGCTTCTATCAATGTGGTCAATGAGCGATGGACAATCAAAGGCGGGGTGGTGGGCGCCGGGGCATTTGTAATGCTGCATGTAGACAATGTGTAAACAAGGTTTACAATGTGGCTGCCGATGAAAGGTGATTGTCATGATGTGGAGCAGGTGCAATGCGACTGCCCTGCGGTCTGCCGCTCCCTTCCACGGCACGGTAAATGATAACTAGGCGACTAATTATGTCAAAAGCTAACTCATTGGCATGCCACCTGCGTCTAAATGTGGTACTGCGAATTGTGACCTCAATCGACGTGACAGTGCTTAGGATATTAGCAAGCCACTTTTAAACCTGCTTTAGTCTTCGATACTTTTCTTTCTCGAATTGAATTGAGGGCGTCGGTTCTATTAAATAAAGAAATAAAGCTAAAACTTGAGCTTTAAACCGTTTTACCCAGAAATTCCACACTAGTGGCCTAAAAATAAACATAGCTTTTTAAAGAAATGGATTGGTTAAGGTCCACAAAGTGGGCTAGAATCAAGGCATTAACTAACTGATTTTTAAACCGGCTCAGTCAATTAATACCTGCAGTATTTTCAGTAGAATTCGTTTCCGACCATTAATGAGATTAAATAGACAAGAGGGAGACGAGCTGCTTGAACTGGCTTACAATATTTTATTTAAAAGCTTTAAGAAACAGAAACGAAACCAACAATTTTAATGGATGCGGAAAACCAGGTTAACGGATCTTAGGCAAGCTTTGGCTCAAACCGTAAACCGAATCAGCGACAATTTAGTTCTTTTGCTTTTGCCAGGCTGCGAAAAGCGGTCAGGAGGTCCAGTGCCTTAGCCATCTATCTGTCCAGGCGACAAGAAAAATGACTTTTCAAGTCCCTGGCGGGGGCTGGGGCGGGACTCTGCTCGTGCTGTGACACAATGGAGGAGTGATATATGAAACGGCACTTGGGCGAAAAAAAATGGCTAAAATACTTATCATTTAGCAGTGCGAAACCAGCGACGGTCCTAAGCTGCACCAAAGCGGGGGCTAGAGTGGGGCGATTTGCGGTTCAGTCATTCAATCATTTATTGACAGCAACAATGAGCCAGTCCAGCACACACACATACACCCATACACTCTGACACAGGCGTCGCAACGGACTCCATGTCGCTCCGTTGGGCAATTTGAATCGGACAGCGTGGCCAACCGATTGGCATAAATGATATTTGGTTAACCGCTTTAAACTGTAAATTGTCGGACTCATAATTGCAAATTTACCATCTGCCAATTTTGGGGATGTGTAATTACCCGACTGATAAAACGACACAGCAGACAGAATTCGACCTGTGCAGGCACTTCATGTATACACGTATAGCAGGCATTATTCGGCTTAGCCCGGGCAGAGTATTTTTCTTTAGATTTTAGCTATCACACTTAACACTTAAAAATAATATTAAAGTCGATTGTATAAAAAGTTAAATATTAACGCATACAATAGGATTCCATTCTCCACGAAAGCGGTAATGAGATTTTTCGCTTCATAAGTATATAACTAATTAGATAACTACAGTACAAATGTAACTTTCTAGCTCAGGACGGTTTGAGCTGCGCGTTGATCATCAGTCAGTCAGGCTGTCTCAGTATGCATATAACGGATCGACCACAAATGGCAAATGCTGCAAATACTAATGAGAGCGAATATTATTCATACGCATCGTTGTACAAAGCAATCAATTATCAAAGACTGCCTGGAAATCAGACAGGACCACTAATTGGGCATCGCTTGAACAACTCCTAAAATTATGTACAGCCAATATGAAGATGTCAGCAGAACTTATGTGGCCAATGCGGATAAGGGGCCCTTGAAGCCGTTGCTCCAACGGACTACTTGCTCCCAGGCCACAAATGAACCTAACTCGATAATCAGGCAATCAAAGTTTATCGCGGTTCCAGTTAGCAGAGCGGAGGCAAAGACGCAGCTGACGACAGCCCAGATGTGTGTGTATGGCTGGAAGTGTGCCTGTGTGTCTGTGTATGATAGTACTCAATAATCGTTTGTTGTGTCTGGGCGGTCGAGGTTAAAGTAATATAATTTTATATTAAATTATATTGACACACACACAATCACAATCAGGCCTGACGCAAGCCCTTGAATGCTCGTAACGCTTGGGTGGACTCAATGTAAATGCCCTAAAAGACGCCTGCCACAGCCTGTGCTGTAAAATGGGCGCTGCCATTTTACAAGTGGCCAAGTGGGACTTTTTAGGCCAATTACTTGGCTGGGGATACGGCTATGCAGTTGGATCGAAGCTGTTGCATTGTTTGGTTTTGACTACGCCGAGTCAAGGCTTTATATGGCGGGATCAAGTGCTGGCATCTGAAGCTGGGCCTCAATCTAAAGCCTATTGACTCAGCCGGTGAATGGTGAACAAAGGAGCTGCCATGGTCACGCGTCTGCGAAAGGAAATCGTGCTACACTAAGATATATTTTGTGTTAAAATTAAACATAAACCATGTCAGAATGAGTTCAATATAGCAATATCTTAGCTTGAGACAGATATGCTTATTTCAAGTTCAATAATTGTAATCCTCAAATTTACAAATATATAAAATTTACATACAGAACTCAATATTTCAAGGACGAATATTTTTGCAATCAATATTTTGATACCTACTTCAAAAATGTTCTTCTTAGAGCGCGAATTTTCTCTGAGTGTAGCGGCAAGGGCGTTGCCTGATGAATCAAATTCAATTTCCATACAATTATTGCACAATTTCTTTTCAAATGAACCAAATGAAAATCGGCAAATTTAAAGCCGCAAGCTCAGCGACAGGCGAGGCGAAAAACGGCAGAGAATATTTGATTTGGGTACAAAACGCTCATCTCTCAATTGGGATAGGCGATTCGAGAAGCTACCAAACATGATATAAGCAATCAATGAAGCCTTGGAAAGTAAGTGGCAGAGCCTAAGCAACAACAACTAGCACTGAAATTCAAATCAGGCTAACACAAATACTAACTCGTATGTGCGTCTATTGTTAGAAATATCAACTGTGGTGGGGGTAAAAGTGTGTGTGTGTGTGTGTGTGTGTGATGTAGAATAGGAAACCATTATAAATTCCCAACTGGCATACATACACGCACATACAGACACACACATAGACATGTTTGGCAATCAGTCGTCAGACATTTGTTATGTGTTGTAATTTGCGTACCCACATGCCAGTCGCAGTCCCTGCCCCAGTTCCACTCTCTGACCCTGTCCCTGTCGCTATCCCTATTCCTGTCGAGGCCCCACCCAACAATAAACATTAAACATCATGTAAATTTCGTTTGTTTGAATTTCTGCTGCTGCTCTGAGCAAGTGAGTGAGTTTATTTTATCAATTTATTCAATGAAAAAAAAAACAAGTAGGAACATTGCTGTCGGCTGTAACTGACTGCACAATACTCTCTCTCTCTTTTTTGTAGGTTCAAAAGTGGGCGTGGTCATAATATGTGATATAGCTGTCGCGAGTCCTTAAAAGTTGTAGCAATTTATCTACCTGAGTACATGTCCAAAATTGCAAATCACTAGCCCTTTACCTAAAACCAATATAAACATTTTGACTTTACGAACAGAGTATAACAAATATTCTCAGAAATCATTCGGCTGGCCTTTCGTTTTCTACCAAATGCTTTCAGACTGAGAAAATTGCATAATTTTGGGTAAAATAGCCCCACACCCGTAGCCAGGCATACCCAATCAGCCTTTATGCTTGTCAGCGGGCATAACAAGATTCATTTTTTATGGTTGAATGTACGTGCATACATATATGTACACATACATATATGTGCAAATATCCTTATGTACATACCATACATACATACATACATAAGTATGCATATATCTAGGTATGTGTACATTAAACAGCGAAATACGCCCTCATTTAATTAGCAAACTTTTTAAATGCATATTGAGTCTGTGCTTATATCTGTTAATATATGTGTGCTGTATATATATATGCATATATGTTTATATGCTATAAACAGGTCCTGCTGCTATAGCATTGTGTGCGGGACTACGCCCAACTCTACCAGCAACTTTGCCTATTGTAGACAGCCCAATACTTGGCTTTACTCTACTTTTCATTGAATTGTTTCTGTCTGAGCTTTTGGCTTTTAAATAGGTGATGGAAGGGTGATGAAGGGGGGGGGGGTCGCAGCCTTGGTCACCTGCATGCAGTCCTTGTAACTATGCTCCATGTGCTTGGCTTAAGTGCTCAACCTAACCAACTTGAATTGGTGAGAGTGCTTTAGTCTGTGTGCCCAACTAGAAGATACTCTAAGTTTATATTTATTCATACACAAAAGCATATATATACATATCTGCGCACTTTGGGAAAGTTAATCTTCTTATTTCCCCTTGTCCACATTTTGAAAAGTATAATTGTTAATCACTTTTGTTTTTTTATTGCCCGATTCTTATAAAATTGCTAGGGTATAAGGTTGGCATTCAAATATTTTCATATACAAAAAGTCAATTGATTTGTCTGAGAAATTCAATTTAATTTTCTTTCTGAGTGAGTTTGTATTTGAACAGCTTCGCCATACCCTTCTTGCCCACTTTCATTGAGTACAGAGTATAATGACTGCCTGAGCGCCCAAGTAGTTCAAGACGAATCTTAATTAAAAATGTGTCGTGTGTTCGGATTTTAAAGCCCACCCGGCGAGGTGGCACCGCTGAATACATACTGAAAACTCAAATTATATGTGGGTTATTTTGGGAGCACTACTTTTTAAGTACATATATAAAAATATCTAGTACTGTGGCCGCTCGTTAAGTAGAAAGAGTTGGTCCCGCGGGTAGTTCAAACTGATGAAAAGTTCCTATACATTTTATTCAATTTTATATTCCGACAATAATACGCATACGTTTGCGTAAGACTGTGCTGTTAATTATTTTCATAATGTGGAAAATTATTTTTAATCTGTAAACTATATTTAAAATCGTGTTAACACAAAACCATTTACACAAATGAAGAAAATTGTAACTTACTAACCCGTGGTGTTTCAAAATCGTGTAAAAAGAATTCGTGTAAAAAGGGAATTCGGTATTCACTATATTGGCATTGATTGGGTGCACTTACCGGTTGGACTCGGTGTCAGGGACATCATGTCGAAGTGTATGTTCTTCTGCTCGAAGGAGTAGTCCTTGAGGAAGGTGAGCTTGGCGCCGCGGGTCTTGGTTAGCCCGGTGACCGCGTTGTTGATGCTACGCAGATACTCGCGCTTCCCGAAGTTCGTGTGCGGGGCGATGAGGCCGATGTTCAGTTGCTCCTTGTTGGCGCCGACGCCCTTGGTGAGGCTGTTGCCGCCGTTCGTGAGACGCAGGGCGTCGCTGCATGGACATGCATAAATAATTAGAAGCAGGGGCAGAAGGGGCAACCATGCTGATTTTCGGCCATTGTTGTTGCTGTTGTAAGCGCGTGATGTGGCTGCTGCTGCTGATGTTGTTTTTGTGAAACTTCCTATATTGCTATTGTGATCGCTGTTGGCAGTGTTGCAATTGTTGCTGTCGTTATTTTCGCTGACAAGGGCAGCGGCAATATCTAATGCTGAATTGATATTGGATTCGTCAGCAGCATTGGCTGTTGTTGTTCTTGTTTTTATTGTTGTTGTTGTTGTTGCTGACATTTTAGAATCAACGACAATGAAACGCTTTTTGCTTCTGTCACTCGAGTTAGCAGCTACAGTTGCTGTTGCTGCTGTTGTTACTGCTGTTGTCGTTGCCGTCGCTGATGGTCTACATTTCAGCTTAACTTTTGTTTTGCTGCTGCCCCTTGTCAGCTCCCGCTTTCTCCAGTTAATCTGCGATGGCTGTATGCTGCTGCTGCTGTTGGAGTCGTGTTGCCAGTGTGACTGTTGCTGCTGCTGCTGCACAGCATGGCGCATTAATTCGACCATAACCCACACAATATCCCAATCTTGAACTGTTCCACAGCCGTTTTCCTCAGCCGCAATAATTATATTTATCCCGGCTGCTGTTGCTGTTGTTGTTGTTGTCGATTTTATTGCTGCTGTCACTTGGTTTCTCTGTTGTTGTCTTTTTTGTGACTAATTCGATTTCATGCTGCGGATTCTTATGTTGTTGTGTTTTATTCATTTGAGTACCTGATTATCTTCTCTTTCTTGCTTTTGTTTCTTATGTATTTACATATATATTCCTTTATGATGATTTTTTATAGATATATATATATATACATATATATATATATATATAGTATATATATATATTTTGTTATATTTTGGTGGATGGATTGGGTTCATAAACAGCAATTCCCTTCATCTGGTGGTTCTGCAAGTAAATTGTGGAATGGTTTTGTTTTTGTTTCTGTTATGGCTGCGTCTGCTGTGGCTGCAGCTGCTTTGCTTTCCTTCTCGTTACAATTTGCCCCCTCCGGCCGGTTAACTTATTGATATTACTGCCTCCATTATGCATTGCTAATTTCAAACACAAAGCAAGTGAAACGCATCTCGCACACACACACATTCATCCACACAGACACACGTTCATAAAGTTGCTGCTGGGCAACAACAGCACCACCAGCAGCAGCAGCAGCAACAACAGCTGTTACGACTTGACGCTTTCCGTTTCCGTCACTAATTTGTTGCTTGTTGTTGAATGGCAGCAGCAACATGGACAATTGAGAGCTGCAGCTGTTGTTCTTGTTGTTGTTTTTGTTACTGTTGCTTTTGTTGTTGTCTTTGGTGACAGCAATGGTTGCCTGCTTTGCACAGGATGTGAAGTGTTTGTATTTATGGGCGCACAGGTGGCACTTGTTGTCGTTGTTGTTGCTGTTGTTGGCGCTGCTGTTGCTGTTGCTGTTGCTGCTACTGCTGCTGCTGCTGCTGCTGCTGCTGCTGCTGCTGCTGCTGCTGCTGCTGCTGCTGCTGTTACTACCATTGTTGTGGCAGCTTAGCAGCGGCAAAATGAGCTCAGTGTTAAATTCAATTTAACTCTCCTTCCTTCATGAATGTAAGTGTATATAAAAATATGTAAATGTACTACAACATTAGCTCATGCACAGCAGAAAACACACATACCCACATACTCTCATACGCACGCACACCGACTCTTGCTGACAAATTTGCAGGTGTTGCTTTGACTTTGCAACATTTTGTATGATTGTTTATGCCCCTGTTGCTGTTCCTGTTGCTGTTTTTGCCCAACAGCTGAAGCGTAAATTGCCCATTGGGGCGGCAAAATTGCAATTGGGGGAGTGGCATGTAGATAAATTATGGCTGTCAATTTGCCGGCTGTTACTCCTGACATTATGTGTAACCATGCCTATATGCATTATTATTTTTATAATCTTGCAGTGGGTATATGAATTTTGTCATCAATTGTGTAACGCATTGAATTTGAGGTCCAATTTCAAGTCCAATTTTTTTCAAGAAGTATCTTGATCAACATTTGTCTATCTATCAGTCAGTTTCTGTGCAAACTCAGTTTTGCAGATATCTACTTTGCAGTGGTTTGAATTGGAGATTTTTTATGGAAAGTAAACTTCAAATGTATAGCTTAATGTCTATTGTATGTATCTTCGGCAGCCCACAGAAAACTGTTCTTTCTCATTTGTTATTGCCGTTATTACTATTATATTTATTACTATTATTATTAATATTAGTTTTACTAACGTTATTTTTATTGTTATTACCATTATTGACGTTTATGCGCAAATAATATTGCTAGGTGCCCTAAGTTATTTATCTTTGGCTTGGGCGTCGCCACTGCTGCTTAGCTAGCCGAAGTGTTAGGCGTGGGCCTGGTGTGTGGGTGGGTGGGTGGTGGTGTGCCAACGATTCTACGTCAGCACATTGTCGTTGTGGCGGCGTCGTCGTCGCTTTCGGTCGCCTTCTCTCGCCATATATCGTATTTGTTCGGGTTGCAGCTGAAGCTGGCGCTGAAACTTAGGCTGAGGGCGTAGCTGTTGACACTGGAACTGGGGACTGAGAAGTGGGATTGAGATCTGTCGCTGCTGCGAACTGGCTAGCGCCTGGGCTTGCGACTGTTCTGGCTCCCAATTTGTTGGGCGTTTGGGTGACTGGTGCTGGCCTTAAACTGTGTGTTTGTCACTTAGTTGCTGTCAATAAGCAGCAAAACTCCTGCATATGTGAATGTCAGGGTGTGTGTGTATGTGTGTGAATGCCTGGTATTGTTGTTGACCCAATGTTACAGGACAAAGCAGTGATTACTTTTGCGGGCTGGCTGTTTGGTGGTCGGCTTAAGCCGCAGCTACAGCAACAACAACTACAATAATAATAACAAGTCACATGCCGCAGCCGAGTGCAAGCGACTGCACAATACTCTGCTCACAGTGTAAAAACATTTAAAAACAGTTCGCCATTTAAAACTGTGGCGTTACCTAAAAAGCTTGGGGAGTTCGAGATTTACGAGGTTCGCCCGACATGCCCAAACAATTTTTATCCCTGCATCTGCCGCGAATATATACGAGTATATATATTCCCAGATTCAAGTCTCTAGCTGCAAAAGCGTCGACGAATAAGCGGCTATTGCACAACACCAATATATTCTTTTCACTTTGTGAACAGAGTATAAAAACAAGCTGCATTACTTGCCGCTAGAGTCAAAGACACAGAAGGTCATAGCTATCCAATAGACATACGCATACGAATACGCATACACATACACATACGCATATCAACACACACACACATACACGCTGGCCATAAAATTCGTTGTCTTTTATTCGCCCATATCTTGGCTATTGTTGTTGTTGTTGTCTCTGTCTATGCTTGCCTGAGCCTATGTTATAGGCACACAGACACACACACACACAACCAAGAAAAATTTATACGACACTACGTACACACACACACATATATATATATATATATATATATATATATATATATATATATGTATATATATATATTTATATATATATTTATATGGATATACTCATCTATATGTACGTTCATGACAAGGCGGCAATAAATTGTATCTTATGAAAACCAAATAAAAGCCGCCGCTGGCTTCAAGCTCACGGCTCCTAGTTCCTGCCTCCAGGCTCCGGTCGATGCCTTGTGGCAGTGTGTGTTGGCGTTGTGCATACGCAACGTCGGTTGTCCAATTGCCGTACTATATACACCTAATTCTCTTTTTACACAATATATACGTTTCCAAAAAATTCGTGTACCAAAAATCAAGCAATAATAGATATCGCCTAAATGAAAACAAGTATAAAAAATAGTCGATTGGTTCCAGACCTAAAAAAGCAACTTGTACTTTCACGTATAATAAACTATAATAAATAAAGTTTGCGTAAAACTCTATCACGGCTATTACTAAATTTATTTCATTCAGATTTTTGGGGTAAATATTTCTCTTTTATTATCTCTATTTCCCATTGTTCATATTTGTTCATAATGTATAATGCGGAATTCATAAAATTGGTTCATAGAATATTTAAAATCGCCTGTTATTTCAAAACTGCGTAAATACATTCATGTATAAAGGGAATAGGTGATAGATATATAAAACCAGCCAGATTGTTGACTTCTGCTGCGTTTACCCCCATCTAGTTCTATTTACATAGTTCTAGTATTCTGTACGTCGGATTTGAATTGAATTCATAGGGAAATCAGCTCTAAGCTTTTAGTTGATATAGTGGATGCTGTAAAATTGGAACTACTATAAATTGAAATCGACACTAGATTTTTTGCGTATACAAAAACTATATTTTATGAGAAAAACTGATTTGTTTTCACAAATGAATTACTATATAATATGTATGAACAATCAGACTAAATTGAATTTTTGTGTGAAAACACAATTAAGTAAAAATATATAAAGCGCACATCTTCTATATATTTGCAAAGGGGACTGAACGAAGATAACCTTTTTTGTAAAGAAAAATCGTACTTGGCAAGCTTAAAACTTTATGCAAAAAAAAAGCCCGCTTTGGAACCGAAGTCTGTCATGAAAATTAGCACATTCTGTGCTCATAATAAAACGACCGTCTGAAGCATATGTACAAACACATTTATCTAAGTATACATTTTGTTTCGCTTCAACAATTATTTAGTCTCGTTTAATACAAGGTATCGCCAGGTCTTTTTCTCTCCCTCTCGCTCTGTTTCTCTCTCTCTCCCTCTGTCTCTCGGCTTTTTCGATTTTAGTACCCATAGCTGTCGTTGCTGTTGTTGTTTTCGGTGCTCCTGCAATGGTATTATCATCATCAACTGTCCTTTGGCGTTGCTATCGTTGCTATTTTTATGACTTTTACTGCGGCCCCACATATCGCCCATGCTCAGACCTACGCTCAACTACAGTTGCTTGACTCACAAAGACACACACACACCCTGTGATACACGTAGCAAAAAAGGGGTTAGCGCTCTTTTGGCGTCTACGTGAGCGCCTTTTGGCCGTGTGACAGTTTTTTGTATTCACTTGATGCAGACTACGCCACGCCCACTGGCGCTGGTAGTAGGCAAAGGTCGGTGCAATTTTGTTGCTACTGGTGTTGGTTACTGGTGTTGTTGTTGCTGGCGCTGTTATGTGTTTGCCTGTTTTATGCTCGCTCTGTTTGCCTTGTGACGTGGGACAACTTTTGCTTTCAATTTCTGCACCCTCTGCGCCTGCCACTACTGACATACCCATTCCCCTTCCCTTCCCATTTCCCCCTTCCTTGGTCCGCTGTCCTTCACCTTCTCTGGTCGTAAATCGACAGTGCGTCGACCGCTGTCAGCGTGCGTCTTGTTACGAATATTCTCTTATTGTTGCTGTCGCATTATTGTGATTGTTGTTGCTGCTGCTGCTCCTGCTGTTGCTGTTGTTGCTGAGGCAGCTGCTTATTAGTTTTTGGCCATTTTGCCACTTTCGCCGTGTCGTTGTTGCCGTTGTCGTCGCTTCAATAGCGGCCTTTCTGAGACGTGTCAGAAGCCAGAAAAAAAGCCTTCATGCAAGAATGCTGCAACCGTGTGCAACCGACTGTGTAATACTCTGTTCACAGTGGCACAACACCTAAAAGTATTCTTGATGATTGGTTTGCAGACTCTTAGCGTGTAACCCTGTATGCTTGTTGAACAAATTTAAAGAGTAAGTCTATAACTGTGGAAGATGTAGATGTTTATGTAAATCGTGGCCAAAATGATTGTTAAAACTTTGTTTGACACGGACATGCACGCGTATGTATTCTAAGATTTAATGCTCCGCACGAAACGCATGTACTCTATTTTGATTTGCGAACAGAGTATATAAAGAGGAAAGCAAAACAAAAACAAAAACTGGCAGCCGAGAAAAATGGGGCGTGTTATCTTTTTGACGTTGATGATGCGCGATTCGTTAGCAGCAGCAACAACAATAACAAAGCGCGTTAAAGGAGCAGCTGTCTTACATGTGTTGTTCATTTTGGACACACGTACACACACACACACTCACACACACACACACGCACATACACGCACATACAATTAATTCAGTTGATAAACCTTCGTTTTTGTTGGCTTCCCATTAAGATTTGTGTTTATTTTATTTTACTGTTTGTCTTAACTTTGTTTCTGCTTTGCATTGACATTATGGGTGAGAGTTTGCGTGTGTGTGTGCTCAAACAAAAAGTAGGCAAAACTTGCAGAATGATAACAACAAAAACAGTTGCTGTTGATCACTAGCTGCACGTTGGCAATTCCCTATTAGTGGGAGGCGAGGCGTCTGCTGTGCTAAGGGCGTGTGCGTCCTAAACTGGTACCTCGTTGAACTGTGATCTTATGTTATTTTGTTTGTTTTGCTTTGTTTCGTTTGTTGACACTGGAAATCGGCTTTGTTGCGGCCGTTGCACTTGAAAAAAAAGGAGACAAAAAAGGAAGTACTCATACAGTCGCAACTCTGGTAACAACACAAATGGCATGATTGATAACCATGGCGTTTCCTTTGAAGCAAAGTGCAAAGAAGAAAAAAGCATTGCATACTTCCAGGCGGCACTTAATTAAACAAACACCACGTAGCAGCAGGCCGTCTGTCGAGGCGTGGTGTGGTTGTGTGTGTGCATCCAAAAGCAATTTCATTTATGCACTTTCGTGTGTTGTGCACGCGCAGGGACAGCCAATCTAACACTCACTTGTACAACGACAAAAAAAATTTAAAAAAAGGCAAATTGGGAGCAACTACAGCTGCACTTGTCATGCACTTTGATCACTGATGCCATTGTTGTTGTTGTTGTTGTTTTTAGGCTGGTTCCGGTGACAGCAGAAGCGGTGGAGCGTGGCGTGTAGGGTGAGGGAGGGGGGGGGGGGTCGGGCCACAGAAGCAGCGAGAAAAGAGAAACACACAGAAGCAGAAAATGAAACAAGAAACAAGTCCACACCCAAAAATTCAAAGACACGCACGACGCCGACGTCAACGTCAACGTCGACGACGACGACGACGTCGCACACACACAGCCATACAGACACACTGACACACAGACGCACACTCACACACTTACAAAACATACAGATACGATAATATGTATTTATTTTTGCGAGCTGAATTTGTGGCCTGGATTTGCGCTAACTGTTTTTTGGCTTTAATTTTGTTTTTTTCTCAATGTTGTTGGGTTAAGGCCAGCGAGAGGGGGAAGCAGTTGCCTGGTAAATTTGTTTTATTTATTTATATTTTATTTTTGCTTACATTCACTTATTTACTGTTTACTGTTTTAGCTACACACTGGTCGGGTATATCCAGTCAGCAGTCTGCAGTCAGCAGTCAGCAGTCAGGAGGTCAGTTGGTCACTTGGCCAGTCAACTATCTGGTTAGCCCAGGTTAGTCCAACCAACTAACTGGTTAGCTCCGTTTGAGTTCGAGTCAGTTGTTAAGGTTTACATTTGGGTCTGGGTCTGGGTCTGGGCCTATGTCTGGGTTGCCGTTATCGTCGTCGCGCGTTTGTTGGCCACTGTTGTTAACCCCGCTGACGAAATGCGACGATGCCGATGCGGACTGAATGCGACGAGCAACGAAGTGGCACTGCCAATCCGGGCCAGAAGCACAACCGTTACTACCAGCACCAGCACCAGCACCAGCACCAGCGCCAGCAGCAGCAGCAGCATCAGCAGCAACGGCGACAAGTTCAGAGCAAAATGTATGCTGATTACGAAATTTACAGAAACTTTACACGCACACACTCTCAAGCATTACGAGTATGTACACGCTGAGAAAAAACCAAGAACTGTGGGCTCAACTCAAGCACAAACGATTTCAAAAGACTGAAACTCCAATTTAAGCTAAGATAGAAACTCGTACTTCCAATAAAATGGTTGCTTATGATTTTTTGGACTTGATTAAACGCCTCCTAATTGAAGGAAATTCAAGAACAAAATGTACTTAATGTTTTTTAAAGCAAAACGATCTGAATTCAACACTGGTTACAGTAGAATTTCTTCAAGTGTATACCCCTACATATGCAGCTGTATTTGTGTGTGTGTACTCAGAGCCAGGCATTGTGATTTTTACGCTCCCTCTTTAGTCCAACTATTGGCAACGAGCGCTCTCTCGCGCAGTAGCCCATTCCCCAAATGCCCTACTCTCAGCTGAAAATGGGTGGGGTGGGGAAGGGACAACTGCTGGCACTGGCACTGGTACCACAGCATCCTTGCGTTCGTCAATGTCAAAGGAGCGCGCAGGCTTTCAGGCTCTGGCAACGGTTACTGCGCGCCAAAGAGCCGCAAAAACGCCCTCAACGTTGCGTATACGTATTATTAGGCCAGTCTCTCGCAGTCTCTCTTGCGCCACGTGCCAATCCCAGTTTTCCGACTCTCTGTCGCTTTCCCGCATAAGCTCTCTTTCTCTCTCTGGCCCCACCCGTCGCGCTGCCCAACAGCCAACAGAGCGGTATGCGGTAGCTGTAGGGCTGCCAGATGGCTCGGATTCTTTTTCGATTGCAGATGCTTATCATTGGGCTAAATAAATTCTTAAGCACAGTCAACGCTCGATAGCAAACCTTTTGATATTTCATTCATTTGGAGCAGTAGCAAAAACGATACTCCATTTTCCAGAAATGTATCGTATATTTTAATGTAACATGATTCTTTCTCCAAAATAATCAAAAATATTGAAAAAAAAATTCATTTTTAAAAATGAATATATTTTAAATGCAGAATTAATCTAGAGGACAAATTATAATTATATTTAAGTGACATCAAATTTGAAAATCGGTTTAATTTTAACAAAGTTATGGGAGTTTGAAAACCGGTAGCTATGGATCTGGATCTATGGAGCTTTACATGTTATAATTATTGTCCATTTTGGCATGATTTTTGACGAACAATTTTACCACCTCAGAATTTTAATGTTGTATTTTATAAATTTTAAAATCGAAGTTTTGAAAAAAAATTTTTTTTCGATAATAAGTACATGATTTTTTAACGAAAAAATCAAAAAAAAAAATTAATTTTCAACAATTCACATATTTTAAATGCAGAATGAATCTACACAAAACATGACAAAACTGCCTTCAAACATGAAAATCCGGCATGTTTTGACAAAGTTTGTCATTTTAATCTATCTGCAGAACTTTGAGGGAGATATATATAGGACAGTGGGCGTGGCCAAAAAATCGTAACGCTTTGTCTAACGTGGGTATACACGTATGTATTGTATGTATGTATTCCAAGTCTCAAGTCTTTAGCTTTGAAAAATTGCCGGACGGACAATATACTCTTTTTACTTCGCGATAGACTATAACAAAAATGATTTCAATTGAAAATCGTATAACATAAAATTTTCCAGATATCAGCCAAGATACCTCTGGGGTAGATGTTTAGATATCAACAGATACGAGGCGTTGCTATAAAAATACTATTAAATTACAACTTCTCTGCTTTTACACAAAAATTAGGTGTTGTGCATATTTTACATTATAATTATAAACCTATAAGTAATTAGAAAGGAAACTCGTAACAAACTAGTCTTGTTATCAAGTGTTCACTGTACGGGGACAAGTGCCTAGCAGTTGTAAGTGTGGTGGCTACTCCAAAGGAGTTATTTTTTCAGCTTTCCGACAATCTGGCAGCACAGACGATGCGGTTATGCATGGGCTCTGCAATGACAATGAAAGTAATCGGACGCTAAGCATTGCCACCTGATACTTCTGACAGAGAGGGAGAGAGAGAGACCGAGAGAGGGAGCGAACGAGCGAAGGAGAGAGCGAGATGATGCTGCGCAGGTCAGAACAAACAACATCGGCTGCGCCAGCATCCCGAGCTGATGCAGCGCCTTGTCCTCGCTGAGGTCAGAGCTTGGCACTCGTTAGTTGCCGTTCGGACTGCTCGACTTGGCTCGGCTTTTGCTGGCAAGGCTGGAAAACCACGTGTTGATTTGTTTTGATTATGCGCATTTTGCCTTTGAAACTTTTTTAATTGAATCCTTTGCGGAATCAGCGGGACCAGGGCGGAGAAGCCGCGGCAGGGGCAGGGCAGCCCAGACCAGGCCAGGCTGTGCTGCGTCGAACAAAGTGCTTGACGGACGCATACCCTCGCCTTCGTCCTCATCTTCGTCTTCGCTTTAGCCGTTGCCTGTGCCCACGGGCAACATCGTCGTCATTGTCGAGGCTGTTGGGCTTTTGGCTTTGACTTCGGTTTTGGCCGCAGTCGCAGTCGCAGGCTTGTTGCCAGGCTCTGTTGGGCTTGGGTTGCTATGCGTTCTCGGTGTGTAAACGCTTTGCGGCTTTAGCTCTGGCTGCCAACTTGGTAAATTAATAAATTGCCTGTATAAACGTGGCCCCCGAGTGCGTCCTTTCATGAAATTTGATCGAGCAGCGGCAGGGACAAGCGATTAGGCATGACTGTTGACATGTCTATGATAGATGCTGTCTTATCAGCGAGCAGAGAGAGATAGAGAAAGCAAGAGAAAGAGAGAGATAAGGAGAAATAGAGAGTAAGAGAGAGAGAGGGAGAGAGAGAGAGAGAGAGAGAGAGAGACGGTAAACTCCACAGCCACAGCCCCATACGAAGCAGAGTGTAATGCAAATTCCGAGCGAGTACTTTGACTTTCTAGTAAGTAGTTCACACTAAGCGCCGTGAATATGTTTGGGTCCTCTACATGTTTGGATACTCAACAATCAAAAGCATGGCAGGGCTATTTAAGTGATAAGAGCTAATTGTATGCCAAAAATGTAATTATGCAGGCACTGCACGAGCTAGGATGCTGCTTTTAACTCGGCTAACTTACTAGTAGTTAGTGTGCGTGCGTGTGTGTTAGCTTTTGTGTGTGCATAGTAGGTTTTGTTTGTTCGGCGCAGATTGGTTGGCAGTTGGAAGAAGTAAACTAGGGGATGGGGGAGAGGGTGGGAGGTAGGGACATATCATAGTCATTGCGAACAAAATATGCCCATATCTTCAAAGCGCACTCACGCACATATTCACACAGATGAGAACACATACACACACACAGACAGCCACACGCAGACAACGAGAACAATCATCATCATCATCATCATAGTTGGAGCGAAATTTGAAGCGCTTAAAACACATTTTTTGGGCGTTATACCAGCAAGCATTTATTGTTGGCTTTTTGTATTTTGTAAATTTGCTTTTGCTCCTGCTACGCACCCACGTCACGCACACACACACACACTTATACACACACACACACACACACACACACACACACACACACACACACATACGCGCACAGAGATAGACGCTGTGGCAAGTCGGCAGCCACAGGCTTCAACCAAGGAGTCCTGCTCCGGCAAATGTGGTCGCGACCAGAGCAACTGCTTTTCATTGAAAAGGCTCCGCCTGGCCCGTCGATTAAAGCAATTTTCCACATCATTGAATTGTGCTCAATTCACAGGACGTGCGTCAATAAGGCACGGCCTCAGTCTGAGTCTGCGTTGGGACTGAGTGGCCCAGGTTGGACCCGCAGGCTGTGGATAGTTTGGAGCTGTGCACCGTTTTATTGGCATGAAATTTGCATAATTATCTTGTGGCTTCATCATTTCGTGTACCTGGGAAAGGTGCCTCGCGATTGCCAATTGTCGATTAATGCAATTAAATATCGTTTATTAAATGTTTTTTCTTTTTACTAATAACATTACATTCTCTCAATGCCTTTCACTTAAAACTGCGTTTTTTGTAAGACAGAGAAAATGGTCTCCTTAATAACAATGTTATCCTCCTAATTACTGAGATGGTTCCAATATATAGCGTCCACTGTACTAAAAAGTTAATTAATTCCATTAATTAGATCCCAATGCGCAATCTGGCCGTGTTGAACTTTGAACTCAGTTAGCTGCAGCTACATCACGTATACGCCTCATTTGGCCAAGCGGCGTCGCTCCGATTTGCGACTCATTTGCGCGGCAAGCGGCCAGCAGTAATAGCAATAATAGCTGTGCATCTGTTGAAAATGAGAACAAAAGCCCCAGCAACGTCGGGGAAACTTCGTCAAATAATTACACAATCACTTCACACGCATAAACCATGTTCACCAGGGCTGAGATTCGATTGCAGACCATATGCTGCGGCTCTGTAAAACGCGAAATAGGCAGTGTTTACAGGGGGAGAGGTATGGATTTTGGCATAAATCATAATACAGCATGACACAGACAAGGATACATACAGTTAGCGAGAGCGGCTGTTGAAAGAGATAGTCTTAGCCAGAGACATACACAGACAGAGACACAGAGAAACAGAAACAGAAACAGAAACAGAAATTGAGGCACAGCGACAAGTTCAGAATCGAACGGCAAAAATCCATTAATTCGTTTGGCTTTTACCGCCAGCGGCTAAAGTAAATGGAAGCCCGTCCCCCCTCACCCCATGCCAGAGCGCACATACATATGTATGCACGTGCTGAGTGATGAGCTCCATCCGGGCGACGCTGGGTAGCCGGGATAAAGCCGAGGAGCGTGCAAACGCATAATGCGCAGATCAAACACATTTCGCAGCTGCAGGCGTTGACAGCGCCAGTGAAAGCGATAGCAACAGCAGGAGCAACAACAACAACACTAAATAGAAGTAAGTGTGTTCTAGTCTAGACTGCTCGACCACAAAATACCCTGCAGCTAGCACCAAGTTGCGTTCACAATATGCATACAGAGAATACGCCAATGTGCCGTTCTGTACTTAAACGAGAAAGAACAACTTTGGTTGGAGTAAAGGCATTTCTTAAACCAAAACGCATTTTTTCCGCGTATTTAGCTCTGCCTTGCTGTTTTAGCTTCTAAATATGGATTGGCTGTGCCTTCTGTCTGTGACATACATTTGCGGAACTCTATTATACCCACACTTTCATCCACGCCATGGCTAGAGGGTATAAAGGGATACACGTATCTGGAGGAGAAATCAAACTTAAAAGCAAAACACAGAGCATCGGCCTAGTCAATTAAGTGTAAGCAACTCCGATGATCTCCAGCCCAGAGCGGGAAAGTTGGTGGAAAGCAATCACAGCCTCATTTGCGTGCAGATAACACTTGGTTATACGCACACGCACACACGCGGCCACACACAGCTATTGAGGACCGAGAGCATCCGATAGGTTGATGTATTTAAATTAAATATGGGTCTGGCGAGAGATGCAAATCGTATTTATAGCAAATAACTAGTTTGATGTCACATTTGATAATGTTTAATCAACGACCAGACAGGGTGGGGGGAAGGGGAAGGAAGGAGGCAGTGCAGCGGTTTTCAGTCTCCTACATAACATCAATTGTTGTGAGCTCTCCCACAAAACATCAAATGTTGCATACCTTTAGGCAAACACAGCGAAGGTATGTGTGTGGGTGTGTGTGCACACATATTGCTTGACTTCACCGACTGCCACTTGCGGGAACCGACAATAAAGCATCAGGAAGGCAGCTTGCGTGTGACAACTACATTGACAGGACACCGATTTCAATAAGAGACACAGAAAGAGGGATGGGAAGAAAGGCAGAGAGAGAGGGAGAGAGAGGGGAAGGGGGTGAGGGGGGGGGGTGGTTGGCGTCGATGCTAGAAAATGCTAAGCCCGCCAACAGTCAAAAGCACAACAATGAAAAGAATGAAAATAAGACCGTTGCAGTCGGCTGCTAGCGGTTGCGCAATACTCTGTTCCCCGTTGAAAATATCAGCTAAAACAAGTGTTTTCCATTGTCTATTGGCTTTCGTGATTTGTTGCGAAGAGTTCTTCTTGCTTACCTCTATATCTAAAACGAGTACGTATTACAATTATCAATATGAAATGAATATGATCTTTTAATTATGTGAACAGAGTATAACAAACAACTGACGGCAAACGGCGACAGCTGAAAGCGTCGATGGGCCGCTGGGACAGGTGGAATGGGCGAGTGTGTGTGCCTTGCTAACTTGCTGGCTGGCAAGGACCTTAGCCAGTTTAAATGTCCCTGTGCCTCTTCCCGCGACTGTCCCTGTCTATGGCCCTGTCCATGTCTGACTAATGTTTGCCCAGCACGCACATAGCGGCTTTTTGGCTTACCGGTGCCCCTCACATTTCCCACTCGTTCGAGTGTTTATTCAAGTGTGTGCTCGAAAAGAAGCAATACGGATTTGACATACACACACGCACGTGTATACGCCAAAATGTTAGATTTGTTCAATTTGCCAGATACTCGTTAGTTATCGATGTTCTTTCTTAAATTGCATTTTTAATTTGATTTGATGTTTATTTATCGTGCGCTGAAGCTAAGTTTGCCCCGCTCATGTTCGAATCTCGATTCTGCGCCAGTGTTGGACAACGCTTACAGCGAAACGAGCCTGTCCTAAGCACAAGTCGCAACTGGAAGTCGTCTTTTCCCTCATTCTTCTGCTGTGCACAGTTTATTTAGCTTGGGATTTGCTCAGCTCTCGGCAGCCTATTTTTTCAATCCAATCGGATTGTGGACAGATGAGAGATGTAGATGTGTTAAGTGTATTTCGTGGATTTATTGATGTCTTTGCCTTTTGTTCGCGAGCAGCGTTCAACAACAACAACAATAGCATGTCTTAATGATAACTGGCTGTTTATCTGTCTTTCTGTTTAACACACGCCCACACACGTGCTTAGCAATAACAACAGGAAATGCGAGTGCTCTAGTCGAGACTGATCGACAATTAGATGCCCTGCAGATACGCATTTCAGGCAGCAGCCGTTCTTTTTCTTCGCCCAGCCCCAGACTATGGAAAATATATACTTGAATAATTTTTGCTGACCTATATAACATTTTCAGGGCTAAAAACATGGTTCGGCTTAAGGTTCAGCTAAATTCGTTGTAAGGTTCGGTTTGTAAATTTTAATATTATTGAAATTTCGGATTCTCAACGATTCAGTCAAAAGCACAGCTAGGTGTCTAATTAAAAACCTGTTACATACATTTAGAAAAACACATTACGTCCTTTTTAGCAGCCTATAATTAGTTCAGGGTATAAGAGCAGCAGACGGCGCTTTCCCCCAGTTGTTCATTTTTTATGAACGCCATTTGTCGTTATTTTGCTCAGCACACACACACACACACATAGATACATGCATAGCTGCTGAACTATATGAAATTCTCTCGCTTTTGTTCCAACATCTTTCTCACTTTGTTGTGCCATTTTTCTTGTGGCTGCCTGTTATTATTCTTGTTCGTTGTTGTTGTTATTGTTGCTGCTGCTGCTGTGGTTGTCTTGTCTTTTCTCGTCATTTTTCGTTTGATTTAATCATAATTCTGTCAAGGCACGTCAAAGCGAACCGAACTGAACCGCAAGGACCCTCAGCACAAGACACAACAATCGAAATCGAGTCAACATTGAACAAGTGCTTTCCGGGGTTGCTAATATTGTTGTTTCTATGCTGTGTGCGTGTGTGTGTGTGTGCATGTGTGTGTTTGAGTTGTGCCTTAAATTGCATTATATAACATTTTGATTCGATTCGGCCTTATGGCGTACACATCCTTCCGCCTTGGATCCTTAACAGGATGCGCACAAGACCAACAAACGCGCCATAAATATTTGGTTAACTTGGGGCCACAGCGGACGCGACATCTCTGCCACTCTGCCACTTGGCAATGCATCATCATCCGTGCCCAATTAGGCAAAAACAACTTGAGCAGACCTTCAACTTCCACTCGCAAGACTTTCGACTCGCGCCGCTGACGCGTTTTATTAACTCGCTTCCACTGAACAAAAAACGTAAAAACCATTGGCACTTGCCAATTGGCTGTGTTGTTGTCGTCTTGTTGTTGTTGCTGTAGTGATATCATAGCGTCGCCTCCAACGCAACGCCAACACAAGTCTGCCCGTCTGGGTCCAATTCACCTTCTGCTGCAGCTCCACGCCGCACTAGAGATGGCCGCGTGTCGGACTCCCTTTCAACACGACACGAACACGAAATTCCGAAATCATAGAATTATAGAATTCCATGCATAGAAAGGCCAATGCTTAGATTCTGCACCACGACAATATGTTCTGCCCTGGCCTGTCCAGAGCCCCGATCGTTATATCATTGAAAATGTTTGGGTCTTCATAAAACACCAAAGGTCATTTGATAACAATCGAAAACACGATGAAATGAGGCCCAATTTGTCCACAACTTGATTGAATCACTTCCAGCCAGGTTGCAGGCAGTTTTTGATTTTATTGATATATTGATATATTGGTGAAAGTCGTATTAGTTATGTTAATTAAGTAAGCAAGAAAAAATTTACAAATTTCAATAATTACGAACAGAAAAACGCTTTGTGTAAATACTTTGAAGCAAATAAAATGTGTGTAAATATTTTATACAATTGATAGGCACCAGTTCTTTTGCTTATATTTTGGTCCCGTTTACTTTTATAATTTTTCTTTCATTTCCTTCTGTATAGATCACGCTATGCGGAATTTTTTTTTTTCATCTTACTACCAACAAAAAGCTGCTTTAGTAGAATATGTAAGAAATGTTTGTTGTGTAATTATTTTTGACTGGTTTTGACTCAGAGTCAACAGCCGAGTCGATAAAGCCATTTCTGTCTATGCATCAATGTGAGTGTCCGTTTTTAACTAACTATTTCACCGCATCGGCCCACTATTATATATCTGCCATAGGTTTTTTTAGATATCCAAAGCAGCCCGAAGAACCCTGTTATTTATAACTGACCCCCTTAAAAGTTTATTGCGTTTAGTATTTCTGATTTTACTTAAAGTTTTGGAAATGTTTTTCAAATTTAATATTAACTTAAGCTTTATCTAAATTGCTTTCGTAAGCTTGAGTCCTTCGTTAGTTGGCGTGCCAAATACGGACTCGCATAAACCCGCACGAAATTCCACTTTCGGCTTGTTCGTGTCACGCACGAAATCACAACACGCATCAAGCTCTAAGCCGCACACTAAACGGCCTTGACTTTGGCCGCCTCCAGCTGCTTGGAGTTCACTGCAAGTGGCAAATGGTTCCATGAGTGGCAGTTTCAGTTGTAGCTGACGCGAATAGTTAGCTTACCTGTAATCAGGGCATCCGCATCGCTGGGCGCCGGCGGCAGCTCGGAGAACTCGCCGTGGGCAAGGACGGTGCCGCCGACGTTGGCTTCGGCCCGCTGAAGCACCTGCTTACGCAGCTTGCGCAGGTAGGCTGCCTTGTAGGCATCGCTCGGTTTGCCGCCCAGACCGTAGCTCACCTCCAGCACCGTTAGCGGTATAACGGTCGAAGAGACCGGCACGAGATCTGGCCCAAGCGAAATTGGAAGTTGGAAAGGTTGCCAACTGGGTTCAACAGCTGCCACTCACCTGCTTCGTACTTCTCGTCCGGATTGCGCTTGTATAACATGGGTGACGGCAATGCGCTTACGCAAGCCAGCGCCAAAGCCACAAATATTATCGGCGTAGTTTCCATCAGCGGACTGGTCGTGATTCCAAATTTGGTTGGGCTGGTTTCGCTTACGTCTGCAGCGCAAAAGAGCTGTTCACATACTAAGCGCGCCTGCGCGAGCCTAACAGCAATATTTTGCATGTGCGCAGGCGCCACATGGCCAGAGTTGACATCTGATTCGTTTCAGAGTGAAAAAGTGAATGCAAACAGTAAAATACAATAACTAATAACTAAAGCTGTGCTACAGTTTTATTGAAAATAAAAGAAAATATCTTTTTCAACATATGTATGTAAAGTACATTGCCTTCAAAAATTTAAGTTAGGCGCGCATTTACGTGCTGCGTTGGAATGGAACATTCAAAATAGGGGGCTGTTTGGCAACAGTCAGCTTTTGTTCGTCTTGTGCTTGGCGACCACAAGCAGCTTGCTTTCATGTGCAGCTGTCGCAAGAGTTGCACGTAAGAGTATCGATGTGTAGTAATGAAAATTGGGTCAGGCAGTGATGCAGTGACCAAGTGTCGCACTGCAGCCAAAACGTATCAAGTACATATCGGCTGACCACCACAATCAATCGGTATTTGGCAGTGTTTTGTTTTTTAATGCTCAATGAAAAATAATTTGCCATCATCAAATGCAAATGGAACGGTGACATAAATGAGTTGCATAAATTGAAAACGCGGCTGAATAGACGAACCTGCGCAGACTAGCTGAACACAGTAGAATAGTGTAGAAATTGCTGCAATTGCAACGCAACAAAGACGCACAGCAAAGGCATGAGCTGAGACTGGACAAACAAACACACGCACACACACACACACAAAAGATAATTTCAAGGCAACGCTGCGCAGCACAGGGCAAAGAAACTTCAAATAAGGTGACAATTTGGACGACAACGGCGAAGACGACGACGCAGACAATAACGACGTGAATGAAACTAATTGCTGGTCTGGCAAAGTCCGCGTGTTGATTGCCATCTGACGGTCCAACGCCACCACGTGTATGTGTAGGTGTACATTTATGCATATGTGTGGATTTGATTGATGCTACCTGGAAACTGCAAGGGAGCAATGCAACAATAACAGCAACAAGGGCAGTTAACGAAGGCGAATGCGAATGCAAATGCAATTGTGACAACAAAGAGAAGCAACACAATAACAATTGTAACGCCAACCCTCTACCCGACCTTACCTAAAACAACAGCAAGAACAACAAAAAAGGCAACAGTAACATCAACACCAACAGCAACACAACAATATGAGCACAGTGTTTATAAATTCACGGAAGAGCCCCAATGTGCTAAAGAAACAGGGCACAGACCAGTGGGTCAAACTAAATGTGGGTGGCACCTACTTTCTAACCACCAAAACGACGCTTTCCCGTGACCCCAATTCGTTTCTGTCGCGTCTCATACAAGAGGACTGTGATTTGATATCAGATCGGGTGAGTTGCATACACATAAATAAAATTTAAAAAAAGTATATGTATATATATATATATATATATATATATATATATAGCTGTAATTATAGTAATAAAAGCCAACACCAAAAATTGTAAGCCAATGTGTTCACACACATATACACGCACATGGGCAATACCAATGCGGGTTATTCCGCGAACAATTACTACCCCAACAACAGCAGCAGCCAGGTCCGCCCCAAAGTGCATTCAACGTCGACGTCGACTTCGACTTCAACGTTGTCGTTGTATTGTTGCTGGGCTGTATTGCACTGGCTCGACTCTTTGCCACCACATGCAAACATATATACATATGGTACGTGTATGTGCGTGTATCTCTTTGTCAGTGGGTGCGTGTGTGTGTGTATTTGTAGCCAAAACTAGTTTAGTATGACATCGGCTGGGCTATGCTTTTGGTTTTTTCGTTTATTTCTGTTGTTAAGTCAGCTGAGTCCTTGGTGCTTTGTTGTTGCTGCTCGTAGGGGCGATAATGGGTGGTGGGAGCCGGAGGGGCTGTTGGAATACTTGCAGTTGGGCCTGGATGTGTTGCAAACAAACAAACATGACTGGAAAAGCAAAAAAAAATGTGTGGTGTTTCTGATTACAGTTCAAAACTAATGCCTCACCGTAAGTTTCGGTTTATAAATTCGGTTTTCGAACATCAAAAGAAGGAATATATTATTTATAAAATGTATAGATTAAGGCCCATGTTATTAAGGCTTTGGAACGGGAGATCCTAACGAGTTATATTTAATTTAAAATAATATCAATATAGTATATTAAAAGTAACAATTGGAGCTATGACCTTCGATTTAGGGAATATTAGTATCATTCAACTAGCCTGGGACTTGAACCCGCATCCCCATTGGTAAAAACAATGTGCTTGTAGGTATTTCAAACCGAGCAATTTTTATAGCAAAATATGGTTCGAGTTGGGCTTAGGGCTTGGCTGTTTTTAAGATTTGCTTCAGAGTATGGTCAACAGTAAAAGTAAACCTATACTAAACTAAACCTGGTTCGAGCCAGCTCGATTTGAAATACGTTTCGCCGCCTTCGAACCAACAAGCATTAAGCATTTTTCTATAGCGCAATAAATTTTGCCAAGATACCCATCATAAATATACAATAATTTTTAAATATGTGTGTATGTACATGCATGTGTGGCACGTATGGATTGTATTTGCCATTTTCCATTTTTATAAACAAAAATCGCGCAGCGAAACGAACGTTTGGCTATTATAAATGCCTAAATACCGTTCCCGTTGTAGCTGGCGTTGTTGTTGTTTGTTGTTGCTGTTGTCGCCATTGCCGATTTCGTTGGCGATTCCGATTCCGATTGCGATGCACAAATAGTTTCAATAAAAAGTTTGCATGTTTGTGTTTGTCTAAATGTTTGATTGTTTTTCTTGCTGTGCGCCCGCTTTTGTTATTGATTAAATTTGTGCTGCCACAGACCAAACTGCGCCCTTCCCTTCGCCCCATATATCATGCCAAGGCAGCCAGAAACTCAGTGCCCGCCAATTAAGGCACCCACATGTATAATATATAAACACATATTTCTATATATATACATATACCACACTCACATAGGGTGGCAGGCATCTAGAACGGATGATGGGAGTGTGCGGCGACGTAGGTCGCGTTATCGTGTCTGTTTTGGTGCTTAAATTGTTGAAAAACAACAATAAAAATGAGAAAAAAATAGTCCCTCGGCGTGCCGAAGATTAAATACCCTTGCTAAGATGTTAAAGATCAATAGCTAACTGTAACAATCGTCTGAGCGAACGTACATTTTATTTGCAACAAAAAGTCGATTCTATTCCATTAAGATAGAATCCAAACAGACACACAGACGAATAATATACCATACTGAGATGTACCCTTTTATGTCTAATTCAATTCGTAATACCCCCTGTTAAGGTATATTAAACAAAAATCACACAGAAAGAACAATAGCTGGCCGACTGACTGGCTGCCAGACTAGCTGGCGGGCTGGCTGGCATCTCCTGCATACATCATTTAGCATAATAAAAGAATACAATGGGAATAAGTATACAGAGAAATGTCATTACTGTGGAATGCACCAGCACAGAGCTGGGTGGCCCCAAAGTGGTTAGGCTGCATGCACAAGTATATATGTATGTATGTGCAAGTCTGTGTATATATATAATGCATGGGCCATCAAGTACAAAAAACATTTCGCTTGCTGCAAGTTTGCTGCCACAATTCATTCACCCACTCACTCACCAACTCCCACCACCATTCATTGATTCAATGGTTGGCTGCCTCGAAACTGACACATTTCCAATAAGAGCGCCATCACACACACATGTGGACACCCTATATAAGTATCATACATGTGTTTTGTCAAAGGAATGCCATTGTCATGACTAATTGGTTTCCTTCTCGGTACTTGACTTGACTTGCATTCGCGTTTGCATTTAGGATGAGACGGGCGCATATCTAATTGACAGAGATCCCAAGTATTTTGCGCCCGTGCTCAATTATCTGCGCCATGGCAAGCTCGTCTTGGATGGCGTCTCGGAGGAGGGCGTGCTGGAGGAAGCTGAGTTCTACAATGTGACGCAGCTGATAACGCAGCTGAAGGAGTGCATCAGCCACAGAGACCAGGTAAGTACAAATCTCAGCTGTATCTGTAAACCTTAATTTTGATTTATTTACGCATTCACTTATCGCAGCGACCTCATGCAGACAAAAAGCGTGTCTATCGTGTGCTGCAATGCCGCGAACAGGAACTGACACAGGTAAAATCCCCGATAGTATGCCCAGCTTTCTTTCCAGTAATAATTCCTTATTTTTTAGATGATCTCAACGCTTTCGGATGGCTGGCGCTTTGAGCAACTCATAAGTGTCGGGATGCAATACTCCAACTATGGTCCCTTCGAGAACAATGAGTTCCTCTGCGTGGTCTCCAAAGAATGCGGCTCGACAGCCGGCCGTGAGCTCGAGCTCAACGATCGCGCCAAGGTCCTGCAGCAGAAGGGATCGCGAATGTAAGCACAGATAATTAGCAGCGCTGAGTGAGCCACCATTCTGCCCGTCACTCTCTCTATATGTCCCTCACTATCTTGCTCACACACTTTCCCACTCGTGAGTTGTGCTGCCATACATATTTATACATATGTGTATACAGTAAGTGCACTTGATGTGCGGGGGCAAACCCAATCAGGCCATTTGGTGTGACATTGCCTAATTACGAAGTCATTAATAGCTGATAAGCTAATAGGCTAATAAGCTGATAAGTCTGCTATCTTTTTCCGTTCGTTCGCAAACGTTGCGGCAACGGATATCCAATTTGACCCAAGAAATATTTGAGAAATTTGTGTGGCTACCTACCTGGCAGCATCAATGCCCCACCGAAAGGCCAACAGATTGGCAATCGAATAAATGCATATAAAATGTAATGCATCTGAAATGTAATTAGCAAGAAAGCTGAATGCAAACACCAAGCAAATAAGCGCAAATTTACTTTTTTCACAAGGATAACAATTAGTCAATTAGGGCCATATTCAAATATTATATATAGATATAAGCGTACCTTGCGTACATTCAAAATGTTAACTGCTTGTGCTCTTTTATCTATGTATGTACATATGTCTGTGTACATCAGTGCTTTCGCAGCTTTGTCACAGAATTATGGATTTTGTACCAAGTACTATATAATTGTAACACACTTAAATATACCAAGCAATTGCAATTTATAAATGTACATGCATAATACTGCATGAGTAGCCCAAACACAGACACCGACAAGACGCCAGAACTTTACTAAGTTACTCAAATAATTTAATACTTACGAGTATACACGTTTTTCTAAACCAAGCCA
Source organism: Drosophila sordidula (assembly GCA_035047465.1). Lineage (NCBI taxonomy): Eukaryota > Metazoa > Arthropoda > Insecta > Diptera > Drosophilidae > Drosophila > Drosophila sordidula. Next base: position 15,789,028 of record JAWNPQ010000136.1, read on the forward strand.
CAAAGCAGTGCTAATCGACCAACACCTAAGGCGATGCTTATACATATATATGTGATTACATACTTATATATATATATTTAGATATATACATATATGTTTACATACTTTCGTTTATATGTATACAATATGCAGTCGATGCAGTTCGTTTGGTGTAGTGTTTCACATTTTTTGCATATTAAAAATATTTGATACGCTGCTGCCTGTTCTATATATGTATGTATAGTATATATATATTTGTAACTGTAAAGATATGCATTACTGCAGTTTAAGACTGTACTTTGTACTTTTGTACAGCTCGTCAAACATATATACATATAATATAATTATATGCTGGTTAGTGTATGAAAAATTTTGTTATCCTCTTTATTGTTTGAGTACCTAATAATTGAAGTGCCCCTATTTTTCTCTCTTTCTTTCTCTTTCTCTCTGTTTAATTGCAGTCTTGGAATTTAAAATGCTTATACTTAGAACGTGTGCATACCACCCAAAAAAATGTAATTCCCATCATCAATCACCAAGCTAAAATAACACACAACTACAAAGCACATCAACAAAAAACATAAAAGGCAACAACAGCAAAACACAGCCAAAACTCTCCAGAGATCCTTTTTCGGTAGTTTGCTTACAATTGGAAACGCAGCAGACAGTCAGTCAGTCATGATTTTAAACACATCAATCACACCAAACAATCAAACACATCAATCAAATCAAATTGGCAGCCAGCAATCATTAACCCGTATGTATGTTTTTTCCATAATTACTTTGCGAAAAACAATAATTGAAGTTTCAAACATTTTATTTTATAATAATATATGATAATAAATGGGGAAAGGAAACTAATAAAAGCAAAGAAATTTGCACGAAGTGTGCTTAAATCAAATCAAGTCCAACTCCCAAAATGAATATATATATATATATATATATATATAATTTTTTGTAATTTTGAATATTTACTTTTCCGTGATTTTTCATGTGTGTGTGTATGTGTGAATGTTTTAATTTTTTTCAAGGCTTAGCAAAATTAAAAAATCTTTTGACTTTCTTTTAATTTACGGAACACTCGCCTCGGACCTATTGATCCATTTACAGCGCTCTTCAAACGATCCACACTCAACACTAGGTACATTTTTGTTTTGATAAAAGTCGAATAATTTGGCTTCCCTTCTGCCTTCCGAATTTGAAGAGTGCTTTACTACGCTTAATAGTTGAATCGAAAACAAGAAAACAAAAATATATGAATAAAGCGCACATGCATTAAATGTGGAGCAAGTACACAACAAAAACACCGCCAACGCAATAATATATAAGCAAATAACAAATAAATGTAACAAAAATGTCATTAAAAGGATATGCTGGAAAGAAAACCGAAACGGTGACAAAAACAAGATAGCTTAACACTTACTAGTTGCTTAATAGTAGAGGAAGAATTTAAACACTGATATCGAGGATTAAGCGAGAAATATGATGTATGGAATATAACAGTACACACATTCACACACACACACACACAATGACACACACATATATTAATATTAACAACAACAACGCAACAATTAAACGCTTAAGGATCAAACGTAACGCAACGTTTATAATTTGTACTTTTAGCTATTTAGCTATTTTTATTGGGCATAAAATAACAATACATTTAATTAACGACAATGCTGATGATGATGAAGACAGTTACTGTTAAGGTAAAAATACGCTCATTTATTGTAGCGATTTCGAAACACTGAAGAAATATATATAATTATTTTATATGTACAATAAAAAATAAAATGTACTAGACGTCAGACCATCATCAAACGGATTGTACGTTACGGGCGTTCATTTGCATTGCCTTTTTATGTATTTTCCAAATTCAACTCAAAAATTTTAACAAATACAGGCTCGCTCATTATGATAATCACTTTTTTTTCTAAATTAAAGTAAAATTGGACTATCAGCATGTGTAGCACATAGAATGCATCTGGTTATTGCCTGACGCTCATAGCCTAATAATAATACGAAAATCGGATATTATTATATTGCTAGCGCTATACATTGATTAGCTTAAAATATCAACATATATTGCATTTTAATTTTATCAATTTGACAGCCAGACCGAGCATAAACCTTTTGAAAAAATTCGTTGGCATTTGTCTATACATATTTTGTAAATCAGCAAGAACAGTAATTGGTGTTCATAATTTATTTTTAAGCAATTTACTTTCTTAAAACTCAGTTCGAGCTGCATTTACATACATATATGTCTGATTATATAGATCGAACGCAGCCTTGTATGTAGCGCCCGGTTTGCATTACTACCTTGAGCTTTATTTAACTAGCATATTTTGCCTAAGCAAAAGCAAAAACAAAAACAAAACAATACAATTAAAACATTTTAAATCACGACTGAATTTATGTGAACTTGCACTAAAAACAAAAGAGAAGAAAAAAAAATTTAAATTGAAAGGAAAAAATAAATAAATAAATAAAAAAACAATTCGGCGACGTTTGCTAGATATACGCATTATTAATTATACCTATATATGTATATATATAATTTTTAAAATAAATACATAAATTTAAAAAAAAAAAATAGGAAAAAACGATACTAAACGTCGCCACCTACTCGTATCCATTTTTGTATCCATTTTGAATTATTTTATGTGCATCTAAATGCAAGTTAGAATAATGCTTACAATTATTTGGTAGAAGCCCAAGCCGAAGCCAGACTCAAGCATGGAACACCTTTACATTAGCTTGTAATTATACCTAAATCAAAACAAAAAACATGAAAAAGTAAGCAACAAAAAAGGAAAAAAACCAAAACCATAATGAGAAGCAAAATGTTTAGTCAAAAAACAAAAAATGCCCAACAAATGCAATATGAGCGACATGTTCTTAGCAATACAAAAGATGCAGCATACAAACAATGCATAAATACATGCGTACAAATACCCGGACATACACACCCATACACATATGTATGTATGCCGTTTGTGCGTCTGCTATCTTTAAACATAAAGAATAAAGGAACAATGTAAACAAGCAAACATACCTATATGTAATAGTCATAATAATAATACCCTATGTTTACCTTGAGTACTCACGACGACTGCAAGCTCCTCTCTTCATTCTCGACTAGATTTTCTACTTATTTACAAGTGGCAAATATTATTGGAATATGGGGCGAAAATTCGTCATTTCAAGGAGTGCAGTCATCCTAACATACATACATGTGTACATTCTCGCATATGTAAGTATACGAATACTTACCTACAATACCTTATACATATAAATGTCAAGTAAAGCCAGACAGTGCAGGCTTTACTCTGCTTGCATTAACTTATAATCGACCGAAATCTGGAGTCTGCCTCACAGAAACAATATTTAAATCAATTAAAGATCCCTTTTCTAAAAAGAAACAAAAGAAACGCATTTTATTATATAGTTTTAAAATATAGTTTAAATTTAATTTTTAGTATATTTACTATTGGTCAACTGAATTTTTTCTTTTAAAATTTAAAAATGTAATAAGCTAAGATTTGAACCAGGACAGTTGTTTCTGGCTTCGATAACCAGGTTGACGAACCGAGCCTAAAGGTGAGGTATTGGTTCGAACAGTTTGTTTGCAGGTAATAAAATCGTATTCCCTTCAAGAACTCTGAGTTGGGTAGATGAATCCTTGCAATGGTTGAGGAAAAGCAGCTAATTATGAACACAGGTAGCGATCTAAATGGAATTAAGTGTTGAAACTAATAAAAAAGCTTTTAAGGTTTTGCTAAAAGCTTATTTTGAATGCCGAAAAAACATCGTGCAAGTATTTTTTGAAGCTCTGTACGGTTTAAAATGTTAAGTCCTTGTATAAAACGTATTGTGTAAGCAGCGCCTGATGCAAACTTTAAGCTTAACATATAAACCCTAAGCTTTCCCGTTCTTAGCTTTTGCATCAAGCTTTTATGCAGGTCCATTTCTGTTTTCAAACCAATTAAGCTCCTTTTGACAAAAAGCTCCACCCCTGAAAAGCCCATTAACTGAGAATATGTATTATATATATATGTATATGGATCCGTAAAAATGGCTAATAAATAATTTAACCGTGTGTTTGAATACTCCTCGAAGCTTGTGACAAACATGTGAAATATGGTTTTTTATATAAACTTAATTTTTAACGTATTCTATTTCTATTGTCTAGAGCTGTAAAAATGCAACTGGCTTCTACGTAAAGTTATCTTTTGTTACAGTTTCGAACTTATTTTATTTCGAGCAATTTTAAATTTCTATGTATTACAATGACACATGACAACAACGTTGATAAATCCTTATATCCCTCACATGAGTTCATATGCCACAGAAAAGACAGCGTTTAATAAATGTACTCTATTCACGTAGTTGAAAAGAGTATACTGGTTTTGTCTGAAGTCCATCATCTGTGTTTATACTATTTTCAGAGGCCAAATTTCGTAATGTACTAGATAAGATTCGGAAAGATGCTTTTTTTAAAATTGATACATGTCTCGGCCACGCTCTTTGTCGCGCGCACAAATTTGAACCTTTAGAAATGCTTTCGATAGTTTATGATAAAGGTAATTTATGTTTTATCATATGATAAATAAAATATTTGCTGCTTCGGTTCACGTTTGAAACAAATGCCTCCTGGTCTTCGAATACGAATGGTTCGGTTAGAGCCTGATTATACCCTGAATGCATTGAAAATGGATAAATCTGGGTAAAATGGTTTTGTGCAAATGTATGTAACAGGCAGAAGGAAGCATCTCCGACCCTATAAAGTATATATATTCTTGATCAGCATCACTAGCCGAGTTGATCTAGCCTTGTCCATCTGTCCGACCGTCTGTATAAACGCGTCGATTTCGGAGACTACAGAAGCTAAAAAGCTGAACTTCGAATTCGTGTATACCATACGCAGATCAAGTTTATTTCAAATCATCGATAACTCATCTCGCTTTCTTATTATCGATAAATATCGGTTTGCTCTCTCTATTTTTTGAAGATATCTTAAAAACCATAAGAGCTAGAGCAGCCAAACTTAGTTCAAACTGTTCGCGAGAAGCATACGCAGGTAATAAATGTGTGATTCTGTGTATGTGTGTATGAATGCAAGGGGACTGAAATGTATGAAAACACAGGGTTCAGGGTATTTCCCAGTCGGCCGCTCCCGACTGGAGCCGTCTCACTTATTTTTTCCATAATCTATTTAAAATGTAAAGTAAAAATGTGTTCAATCTTTAAAAAAAATGCAATTCAAAAAACGAAAATGCTCGGGTTCGGGAGTTTTTGACAGCTGGTTCGGTTCAAGATTCGATTCATGATTTTAAATATATTGGAATTTCCTTGCCTCTTATTATTTTACGATTCACACAGATCCAGAGAAGAAATATCTGAATCAATAATGGCTTTAATATATATGGTCCAAGATGTCTTAGTCATATAAGAAATATTTTAAGGGGTATTACGGTAAATATTAACTAGGATATATAGGAAAGTTATTAACATATAACACATTTAATTGTCTTAAGTTGAACAAAACAATTGCAGGTAAAACAATCAAATGTTAAGCCAACCAGCCGAAAGGGAGCAATGTTCAATCTCGTCCTGCTTCTCATATCTCCTTCATATCTCATCTGTATGTGGGGGTGGGAGGGATATTGATTAGAGTTTGCGTCATTGCCAACTTATGCAAAGTAAAAAGAAATGTTCAGTTGCGTGAGCTCCGCAGCTCATGAGATATTCATAGGCAAATGCACACAGCACAGCTTCGTGTGAGTGTGCGAGTGGGTGTGTGTGTGAGAGAGTGTTCCCGACGAGTACAGCTGGCGCGAAGGACACTTTTCGATTTGCAGCTACACTAAACAGTCATCTCATGCCCAGCTTCAGCTGCAGCCCCATGGCCCATTCAGCGCTCTGTGCCAATTGCCGTGCCGCGTTTATCACGGCTGCGCAGCGGCAGCGACTGCGGCAGAGGCGTCTTTAGCACGTAGCGCGCTGTTCAATATGTTAAGTTACCCTGCATCCATTGATAATGGGCAGAAGAGGTCACCTCAGGCATATGTTCTCATCAACAGCCCAGCGGTCTTACCCATGTCCGTCTGTCTTCAGACGAAGTTTATGGAAATGTTTTGGTACTTAATCTGGTTTTCCAAAATATATTAACACCGATTACTCTATTACTTAAGCCTAATGCGAAGATTATAGGAGCACCAAATTAGGCATTTGTATTTGCATTTTTGTTTTTTAGTCACATTTCGCTTTGTAAAAGTCCGTGATGTGTGGCCGACGGCACCTCGCATCGGGGTACGGGGTATCTCCCAATCAGGCACTGTCGACTAGAGCACTTTCTTGTTCCATACTATATTTGGCGTCAGATTCATGCACGCATATCGATATGGCAACATTAAAATTTAACTGCGCCAACAACCCCAGCGCAACACCATAGTCCGCTGTGCCCCGCTGCCAAGCACCCCCCACCCCTCTCATCGGGGACTGCGTTTACCACCACTAAAACGCAGGCCATTGCCAAAACACGTGCACATTTATATTTATTCTAAACAAAGGAATAAAAAGTTGTGTCGCCGCGCACATGAGGCCCAGAACTGTTGGCCAGTGGCACGGCCAAACGGCAGCAAAGTTTGTTATACTCTCTTCTCAAAGTAAAAGAAGAGCATATTGATTTGCCTAATAGCGTATTGATGTCCTCCTGGCGCTTTTGAAGCTAGAGATTTATTTCGGCGTCCGACAAAGTGTTTACGTTATTTGATTAAAAAAACTCATAACTGAGACAGTCGTAGAGCTAGAGCATCAAACTGACTAGGACCAGCTCCTAAGATCCGAATCATAAATTCTGCGAAGAGAGTATTGAGTAGTCGATCGCAGGCACTTGCTAGGCTGCGACTTGGTTTTTTATTTGAACGGCCAACTCGATGGCATACGCAAACGCGTTTCGCTGTTAAGGACATTAGTGCGTTTTGGCTTTTATTTCAAGGTTTTACAATGGGGCTCAAGTCGAGGCTGCGACTCGTAACATCGGCCAGAGCCTTGGGGACTGCTCGTAAAGCGCAGCACGCAGTGAGCCTAAGCGAAATTTCATTGGTTTTTATGGTAACGATGGCCTGGTGACAGGCACCTTACCTCACCTCACCTCACCAGCCACTTTGCGTCGTCTCATGTTATCCATGTTATCCCGATCCCAATCCCATTTCGAATCGCAATCGCATCCGCGTTCGCATTCTCTTTTCTCGAGGTGCTTTCACTTTTCGCGCCCGCCAACACGCGTAGCCGGGTTGAAGGCAGACGCGATGGGGTTGCAGTTGGTGAAGTGCCCCCCCCCTCCCACACGGTGTGGAGTCGAACTGGATGCCCCTGCATTGATGCTGCTTCAGTTTCAGTTCAGTTTGAAGTCATCTTTGCACCTTCCACTGTGCAGACATTGGCACTGGCTGTAGTCCTGGTGAGGGCGTTGTCTGCATCATTTCGCCGTACGCCTTGATGCGCAAATGCCAACCCCGGTGGGTCGGCTGTAATGCGGCGCCTCGTGTTCGTCCTTCAACCCCACAAACGACCCCATAAAGTGCAAGAAATGCCAGGCGGCACTGCACCACCAACACATCGCAGCGCAACGCAACGCAACGTAATCCAGACACACCCACTTTAACTTTTGAATAGTGCAAAAAGTGCACTCAAGCAGCAGCCGGGGCTGAAGCTGCCGCATGAAGCCGGCCGCTTGGCGCGACATTCATGTGGCAGCCACCACCGTTTCACTTTCGTTGGGCTCGGCAGCAGAGAGTCACTTTTGCACCTGCCACCAGCGGGGGTTGATGCTGCAACTAAACTTGGGGCAAGCAGCAACAGCAATGATTCTATGTCAACATCACAGGAGCCACCGGCGTCGCAGTCGACATTCTAATGCATGCTGCATGCTGCCCAGACACTATGGGCAGTATGGACCGTTTTTATTGCAAAAACGAATGTCTTGGAAGTACCTGAAATAAATAATTTAAGTTTACTTTGCGAATTCTCAGACTAAGGGTCGTTTTCACACCTGGCTAATAAAATCTACTGTAGGTACACTACACGTTACGCTAAATGCAGGCTGTTACTTTTTCCGTTCCCAGGACACGACTAGCTGTGGACACCAGCATCAAAAAACTCCCGATTTACCTGAAATCAATTAATCGTTTTGTAATAAGTTTTCAACATTTGGTTATAGCGAATCTAAAATCTTTTCCAAAACAAATAATGCGGTTATTTTGGACGAGCGAAACCTTTTTATACTCCTTCACGAAGTAAAAGAGTATATTGGTTTTCTGCAATGACTGTCAGTCTGTCCGGATGAACGTAACTTTTTTCGGCGCTATTGAAGATAGAGATAGAGAAATCTTGGATATATACGTACAGTAGCCTGCTTCAGACAAAGTGTTAAGATTTTTGTGCCACGGCCAATGGGAGGCTAGCAAATCGATAACATGTCGATACACTTCAAATCGCAAATCGATAAAAGGTGAATATTTCTCACAATATTAAAGTTAGATTAGTGGTAGATTAGTGGTCACCCCCTTTAAATATGAGTAAAAGTGTACGCCCCTACGAGTTATAAGAATTCTATATTTTTCCTAAACAACAATAAAAACTTCAGTGTGCTGTGAACGAGTATTACGCAGTCGGTTACGTCCGACTGCAAGGTTCTTACTTGTTATCGTTGTCCTTGTGTTCTTCAAAGTAATTTGTGGGGCAGTGATATGTCTTTGGGATGTCAATGTATCGTTGATCGGTATGAACAGCAGAGTCGATATGGCAAATAAGAAATACAAATTTATTTTGGAAGAACATCTTTTTTGTTTGCATTCTTTAAATGAATGTACGGAGTTAATCAAAATAAAATTTACATTTACCAATAATATAATATTTCAATAGAATATTATATTTGGCTTTTAAAAAGATTTCAGCATAGCTTCAGACATTCTGTACTGTGTGTTATATTTAGGCCCTCATTGTTGCTACAAAATGTGTCGAAATGCCCCATAGTGCACGGGTGGGTGGTCGGCTTGAAAGGGTTAGAACTATGCTCGGGGTTTGGGGTTTAGGGTAGGGGCTAGACAAGCGTCTGGTTTTGTTTTGTCTCGTGACTGTCTAGTGCATCTAACTGTGCAAACCGTAACCTTGCTACTTGTGTGTGCTAGTGTGTGTGCATGTGTGTGTATGAGTGGGCTTTTGTGCAACTCAAGTGCATGTCGCCATTGCCGTGTTAAGTGCGTCAAACAAAGCCACTGCTGTCGCCCGTTGACTGTCATCTGCTGGGGGCTGTTCTGCTCTAACTTGTGTGTGTGATGCGGTGTGGTGTGGTGTGGTGTGGGCGTGGGCGTCGTGCGTGATTTCTGTGCAATTTAACCCCATTTTCGTAGCAGCAGCTAAACAGAAGACCACGGCTTTGACTGCTGACGTACACAGCCTGCTGTTGCCTCTGTCCATTTATCTTTCTCCGTCTCTCCGTCAAGAACCTGCATCAAGATTAGGCACAGAACTAATACTCTAGCTTCCTGCCACTTCTGGCCCCTCTTGTTTTCTGCTCTATGCCATTGCAACTCCTAAATGGAACCTTCGCCCTTTCGTAAGAGCATTACGTATCTCGGCTAAAACGTTTGTCAAACAAAAGCTCAAATGTATTATATGCACTTCATTTCTTGCATAGACTGTTAAATGCATACATACATACGCATGTATTTATTTATATATATATATATGTATATATATGTATATATGTGTGTGTCCATATGTATGTGAATTAAGTGCTTATGAAAATAAAATTGCATACAATGGTAATAAGAAACCCGTTCTACTGTCCACCGAAGCACAGATGCTCTTTTTCCATTTGTTAAGCCAACAAATAAAGCGACAAGTTGGAATAAAAACCCAGTTAGGGTTAAATCACTTAGGGACGAATTGAACATCAAATACTTAAGATTGCAAAACCGTTCATCCAGTTAAGAGACCCAGTCAAGCAGAGGTTCTTTTGGATTGGGCTGGGTGGGGTGCTAAGTTTCGCCGGCGAAACTAAGCGCAGGAAATAAAAAGATAAGAAAATAAAAAGAATACGTTTAAGAAATTTTGCATGCCGGCGGCCTGGGAGGTTGGGAGTTACGGCTAATGAATGCCAAAACATACACAAGCAGACACAAACACACTCACATAGGACAGGAGGCTTCCTGACGAGCTAGGGAGTCGAAATAGAAGTGGAAACGGGAACGGGAATGCGCACAAAGAAATATTTGTCAATGCAACGAAATGGAAAGTTTGAGGTGGTACCTATTGAAATAACGATCCGTGTGGCCCCTCCCCACTCTCCCTCCCCCTCCTAAGAAACGAGAAACAACAAACAAAACACATCAACAACAACAAGAAAAGGAAAGTAAGGGTAGACGGTGAATAGGAAAGGAAAAATACCGAAGAAACTGAACTGGCACGAGGATTCGAGGATGTGCGTGCAAGTTATAAAAGTGAAATGAAGTGAGTGACGAGCTCGAAGGGGCCAACTGACGGGCGATGAAGGCTGCAGATGAAGTCGCCGTGACGCTTTTGTTCTGACCTTTTTTTAAACCCATTGAAAGTGGGTATATTGGTGCAAAACAGGCAGAAGGAAGCATCTCCGTTTCCACAAAGTATATATAGTGTTAAAGTTGATGTCTGTCTGTCTGTCCACTTGTCTATCGGTCTGAAGGCCTTGTCCTTAGAGAGTTTAGGAGCAAGTGACCGTAAAACAAGTTTTTAATTTTGTTTTTCAAAAATAGCTCGCATTTTCTAAATATTGATTTACAGTCTTTGATTTATCATCGTGACTGTGGCACTTGAATACCGTCTTGAAACCCAAAAAGAAGGAGCAACGAATGCATGTTGCGGACCTGGGTGTAGGGTATGCTTTAATCGGGCATTCTCCACTAGAGCACTTTAGCTTATTTTTATTTGTATTTTTTTGTACTTGTGCATGTGTCACATTTGCACGGCGTGGGGTGCAGGAGGTGCACTTGAACTACGCCAAATACGACGGTGACGGCGTTGAAGATGTAGACGCAGATGATGGCGGAGACAAAGAGGGAGATGATAACGTAACCGATAGCCGGGGCAAGCTGTCTCGCATGTTCGTAAGTTGCTGCTGCACTTGAGAATTTCGGAGAGTGGCGGGAGGTGCGCTATTAAGGGATGCAAATGCAAGTGATTGCAATGTCGTTAGGGGTTTCTCGGCTTGCCCAAATGGTGAGAGCAAATGGCAGTAGCAGGGGAAGGGGGGTTAGCGGCTGGGTGTACTAGCTCTAATGATGTGCCGGGCTCTGTGCAGCTGCTTAGGCAAACAAAACAGCCAGGCGGGGTCCATGGACATGAGTTTGTTGTTTTTGCGCCTCGAAGTATGCAGCGCTTTATTTGCATATTCATATTGTAATACAATACACACACACGCAGACGGAGTAGTATACACGTGTGTACACTCTATATGCGCATATATATACATATATACCCATACATACATACACAGTTTACACCATTCATGTTGTGTAATGAGCTTCGGGTAGTTAGAGTCCGGCTGTGCCTAAACTTAGAGCTGGAGGCGAACCTGGAGCTGGAGCTGGAGTTGCCCTCGTCTCGTTGGGGTTAACCCTGTGCGGACCCATTGCAATATGTATTTTTCTTTCCATCCTGGGTTTTTTTTTGTTTTCCTTCGCTGATTGTTTTGCCGGTGTGCGTGTGTATTAGTGGGCTTTTGCGTGCGTGTGTCTTCCTTTTTTTTCTTCATTTTTTTTTTTTTGGGGAGTTTTCATTAGAAACTTTTTTTGGCAACATCATTTTCAGCAAAACGTCAAAACAAAAAGGGTTCACACATACACACACCCGCACAACAATATATATATGTATTATGTACAGACATATTAGTCCTCATACTCGCATGTGTGTACTCGTTTCCATATAGAGATAAGCGCGGACGGAGATTTAGATATTTTAGACATGCGTGTGCACTTCCGTTCCCCGCTAACGTTCCCCCCGACCCACATGCCAGACTCCACACTCCACACTTTATTCAGATACCCGCACAACACCCACTGCCGCAGAGGGCGTTGCGCGGGTCTGTTTCTGACATGTGTGTGCCGCTGACCAGCGTTAAGTCGCCAACCCCCCACCCTTCCCCTGCTCCAGCCCTTCACCGCTTCGCTAACTAAACATGCTTAATTAGAAAGTAGCTGCGGTCACCGGCATCAGCAGCAGCAGCAGCGGCAGCGGCAGCGGCTGCGGCTGCAGCAGCAGCAGCGACTGCGACTGCGACTCCGGCGGCATCTACTTGGCGGCTCATATTTTACTGACCAGCGCACCATTACCACCCCACTATCAAAACAACAATAGCAACCACGGCAGACCCTTACAAAATTCCTCACCCTGGCACTATGGTTACTTTGCATAATTTTCTTGGAATAAATGAAAAAATATTAAGATATATAAAAGTGTTTAGTTTCTAGGCGATTGGATTAGGTTTCCTTTCCAGTATTGCATTGAATAAACAGTCAAATAATATGATTTTGTATGAACAGCTTTTTTGCTTTCAAAATCTTCCCAACAAAAGTTAGAATTGTGCTATTTGATAAAAGCACTTGGTCAAAAATTGACTTTGTGTGTGAAACCACGTGAATTTTAAATATGTAGCACATATATTGTGCACGTCTGAAAGGGTAATCATTCTTCAGCACCCATTAGTTAACACTTCTTTCTCGTTGTTCTTATTCTTATTCTTTATTCGGATATTTCTGTTGATGTACTTCCATTGTATTAACACCAAAAGTAGCTTACTTTAGGCAGAGAAACGATCCAGATTCCCCATTGTGCACAGGCTGGATGACAACAAATTTTGGGTTAGTATCAGCGACGCTGTTGTCTCTTTTCGCTGATGGCCCCGGATTCGTGAGTGGAAATGCTGCTCATTATGTGGAGCGTGGGCTGCGGCTGCGACTCGCATTTGGGGCGCATCCGCGCCTGTATTCGCGCCCGCACCCGTCACGCACATATGAATATGTTGAATTAATCACTTGGGTTTTGGGTTTTGGGTTTGCTTCTTTTTTGTTGTCTTTTTTCTCGATGCTTTGGCAATGGGCTCAGTTTTAGTCAAGCCGAGAGCCCGTCTACCCAGCAACCCGCTGGACCACACATTGACATGGGCATTGCTCTAGGCATATTTGGCGTACCCTCTCCCCGCACCACGGTGGCCGCATCCACCACCGACCGCTTCTATATTATGCAGCGAATCGATAAAAACTTTGACCACCGCTCTGGCGATGCTGACATAGCGGTCGCTGCGCCGTCGACATGTGAAATGTGTGAAATGCGCGCATTAAATAAAAAACGCTAAAAAAGCGAACAAAAAAATAAACAGAAACCAATTTAAAAGGGGTATGTGCTCCGACCCCCCTACCACAGCACCCCAGCTAAAGCCAAAAAGGATTTTTGTTCATTGTATTGCCGATTTCATATCGCTCGAAAAGGTGAAGCAGCCACCGCCCCCATCTCTTCGCCCATTTGCCCACGTTCATGCCATTTTCCAGTGCGGTGGCATGTTTTAGATAAGGTGAATAACTGCAATTGTTTGGAATTTTAATGTAAAAGTTTTTACTCTACGTCCATCTGCGTTTAGCGGCTTTATAGCGGCTTTTCGGATTCCTAATGGTAACTGTGCCCGCTTCTGCACTTTTTCCTTTTGGGTTGTAAAGTGTCAATATATATATGTATACATATATGAAACATCCCATTACATATTGACATTTGTGAATTAATGGCACATTTTGTAATTGTAGTTACTTATAATCACACACACATATTAAGTATATTTGTATTCTCCTCAATTGGGATATATGTATATTTATTTAATATATATATATATATATATATATATATAAATATATATATATATATATATATAGCTATATATATATGTATATATCAATATATATAACTTTGATTACATTTTATACGTTTTTTGGAAAATTCTCATACTTCTTTTTAAATTCAATTGGAAGTTGCATGCTGCTCAATTTTCTAAGAGGTTCTTCTGCTTCTCTCAGCGTCCATTCTACAAAATCTAATTGTATATAGCTAGTCGTCCTGAGTCAGTATGCCCAGTATGCCCTTGGTAAGCCATTTTCAATGGGTGCTATATAGTTAATATGTATATCTTAGATTTGTGGCAAATTCTTTTTTTTTTTTTGTTGTTTATTCAACAGATAAGCTCATTTATTTTAAAAATATATGTGGAAACTAACTGAAGCCGTTTACTGAAAAATTATCCCCTGGGTGGAAAGTGCGTAAAAAATGTTAAGTATATACATTTGAACATACATACCTGTAGATTTTATTTATAAAAAAAATTTTATTTTAATTTTTGCTTTTGATTTTTAAAATAAAAGCTGTGGAATAACTTTTATATTAAAGTTATTTGAAAAAACTTGCAAAATAATAATAGTAATAAAATAAAATAATAATAATAATGTTTTGCAAAAAAAAAGGAAAAGTAAGAATTATATTTTGACTTAAATAAAACCTTAAAAATAATTTAAAAGCTATAAAAAAAACGGGTTTTGCGTTTTTAGAAACATTGGTGCAATCCCTTTTCTGTCGCAAAGTTTATTCGTAATGATATTTTTTAGTTAAAGTCGGTTACAATCTGTTACAGTCAGTCCCTTGATCGATAATCACAATTTTTTGAAAAACTATTTGTTCGCAGAAAGCAGAGTACTATCAAGTATTGAATAATGATAAAAATATATAATGTGAATATTATAGTTTAGTGCATTGGGATCACGATTAAGGTCTTAAGACTCGAACAGTAATCAAGAAAACTTTAATAATTTATAAACCTTCCTTTGGCTTATCGTTTTTAAAAATTGTATGATGATAAACTACACTTTTCTTGTTAAGCTTTGTCACTCGTGCAGCTAGATTAAGTTAAAGAAGAAATATCTCACGCCTTGGCCATTAATGCATATCGTCGTACAATTGATTTGATTATGTTTCTCGTACACTAGGAGGCCACTTATGTATTTTTAATCATGTTGGCCAGATGTAGGCTGCAGGCTCGAGTCTGTAATCAAAATATGAAAGATAGCGACAGCAGAAGATAAAAGCGGGCGACAGTGACTAAAATCAAAGGCACAAATTGTTGCTATATTCATTGTGGTTGTTGTTTCTGTTGTTGTTGTTGTCGCTGGTGTTTTTAATATTTAACTGCAAACTGCAGAAACAAAAGGCTGACTTTGTCTGTACCCGAATTTGAATCCATCTGCATTCGAATGTGTGTGTATGGGTGGGTGTGGGGGTGTGTGTACGAATGAATGCGTCTTTGAGCTCGTCTGTCAACAGTAAAAAGATAAACACGAAAAAAGATACCGGTGATTAAATACACTTGCAGTGTTTTCGGGTGCAGCTATAGTTACCTAATATATAAAAACATCAAATTTGCTGAGGATCTTGATAATGTCTAGGTTGATTTAATTTTTTTTTGAAATAACAGTTTTTTTAATACTGATTTTAGGAAGGATGATACCTATATATATAGTTGGGCGATCCGGTTGACTCCGACATATTGCTTTATAACTGACACAGAAATTTTGTGTAGAAACATATAGAGAGACAGACGGACGGACACAACTATATCGCATCGGCTGTTGAGACTTATGTAGTTTACCCAATTGATGGTTGAATTATAATATCCTTGGCAAGGGTATAAAAGCAACCACAAACACAAATGCAAGAGCAAACACATACACACACACACACATTATTCACAAAAGCCCGCGGAAGTGCAGCAATTGCAACGGCGTTCACAAAGCATTCTAACATGATTTTAATTACGATGACGAGCGTTGCCGCCATCGCTGAGCTCGGTCCAAACTTGTGCCACAAAACAACTTGGCCGCCCATCCGTACCCACATCCGCATCCGTATTTGCATCCAGGCCTCCAACCTCACGCAGGCCATCTGCTATGCAGAGGCACGAGGCGCGAGTGACAAAACGAAGCAAAAAGGGACACCAGAAAATACAACAACAGAAACAAATACAAAGAGAAACGTGTGAAGTCCTCAAATCGCTTGCAGCGAGTTGAAGCTGACAAATGTTTCGCACTTTTTTGTCAGCCTCATTTCGTTTGGCCTTGTGGCAGTTCTCTGTAGAGTGTTATGCACCACTGGATCTCCCCTGGGTGGGAATCTTTCCTGGGTAGGAGTCTTCCCTGCGAGGTGGGCAGCCAACACTTTGTAGCAGAGCTCTTAATCTAGGCCTACATATTAATCTGTCTCAAGTTCTTCCATAATTTGGTTTGAACTATGCAGATTTGAAGCACAATTCAATATTTTTTTAAACATTAAACCCACTTTGCACCTAACCAGGTAACCAGAAAAGGTTTGTGTCTCAATCAATAAATAATATAAAGAAAAAAGAAAAATTAAAACGTTTTGGAGCAAATATTGTTTGACCCTGCTGGTAACATTAATGAATATTTTCTACAAGCTATTCCATTTTCATTTCATTTCCAACCAAAACTTGCTTTATAAATCGAACTTAAATCCAATTGTGAACCGAAACCAGCATTTTTTATACTCGTTCACGTCCTCCGTTCGTCTGTCCATATGAACGCGATTTGTTCGCCGCTATTGAAGCTAGTGACTTGAAACTTGGAATATATAGTCGTGTATACCCACGTCAGACAAAGTGTTAAGATTTTTGTAATACGCCCACTGGGAGGCTGACAAATCGACAACATGACGATTGCAAATCGATAAAAGGTGAATATATATTCTACAATGTAAAAGTTAGAGTCACCAAATTTGGTATGCAGATTGCTGGTGACTTCCCCAAAAAGTTGCGACCTTGATATCTCGGTCACGCCCACTAGAACGCCCGCCAGCGCCCCTGCCTTAAAAATCGGAATTAGCTATATCTCCCACAGTTTGAGAGCTATTGTCACCAAATTTTAAAAGTAGCTTAGGGGTCAAATCCTTTAAATAACGGTACACAAATTTCGTACTCGCACCCCCGCAAAGTGCGAAATCGTATATCTATTTTGAAGGTAGACGCCCACTCCCGCCCCCGCAAATAGTGAAAATCTCCCACAATTTTAAAGCTAGAGTCACCAAATTTGGCAGACTGTGTTTGGGTGACCGCCCCTTAAGATCGAACCAAAAATGTTGGCCACACCCGCCCCCGGTTGTACGAAATATAAAAATTCTATATTTTTCCAAAATAATAATTATAACTACTGTGTATTGTAAACGAGTATTATGCAATCGGTTACGTCCGACTGCAACGTTCTTACTTGTTTATATTATTCTTGTACATATTTTGATTGACCTCGGTTTCCTTCCACCCTTCTCAGTGGTTGGCACGCTTATTGTTGACGTATTCGTTTAATTTACAGTTCGAATTTAGAGCTGCCATAATAGATTTTAAATCGTATAGAATGCAAAGGCCTTCTGCTCATCTAATGCGATTTAAGACTATGTCGTAACTAGAACTCATGCTCGATAATCAGAACTAATTGGTTCCTACGGCTATTCAAATTATAAAAAAAGCTATAATTCTGAACGTGTGTTTCCTAATTAATTTAATGTATTGTTGCATAAAATAGGGCTTATTTAAACAAATTTGTTGGGGTACTTAGTAGATAAATCTATATATCAATTGACTCTTATATTGGTAAAAGAAAGTTCTTTATTCTTTTACATCACCGTGGAAATTGACAGTTCATTTGTTATATTTTATTAGCTAAGGTGAAATGAATTAAATCATTAAAACTCAGATATTTAAAACTATTCGAGCGTATACACTCTATTATATTTTTATAACTAATTAGTCAATATTATGTCATGGTGTAAGCCTTTTTAATGGGAATGTACGTATAAATTAATTTGAAAGACTTTGACGTTGTGCATTCCGCTTGAAAATTCCTAGAACGCAGGAAAATTTTGAATCGTTTTCCACGAATTCGCTGCCCCAGGGTGCTTATGCTTTAATAGGCCTATGCGGGAGCTGTTCGGGGGATGGGTGGGGCAAACGCACGTAATGCGGGCTCTGCGTTATATTATTTTGACAATTTTTTGCTGGTTTAATTTTGGTTATTTTTTTTTATTTTTCCAAAAGAGAAGAAAAATAAGACGCGCAAAAAAAAAAAATAATGGCAATACATACGAGTAAGTACATGCGAGTACATACTGAAATGTCGGCATGCGTTAGTATGCACTTGTGTATACATGGGATGTGTGCGTGTGATTGGGAAGGGGGGAGCTGTCGAAAAATAAATGGAAAAGGCAACACATCATTGGTGGCATGTGCATAATCAAGCGACGGCCAGGGCCGATAGGCGGCATAGGCCCGAAATCGAAAGCCGAAAACTGCAATCGCAACAACAAGGGCGTCGGCGACGGCGACGGTGACTGCGACAGCGACAGAGAATGCGCAGCTAGCGCCAGGAATAGTGTCCAAAGTGCGTTGCAAATGAGCAAAAAAAGGCCACGCCCGCTCTTGGCCTGGTCCGGTTGCTGATGCTGCTCTTGCTGCTGTTCCTGGTCCAGCTCCTGTTTCTGTTCCTGCTCCTACTCTTGCCTATTCGTTGTCCTTTGCATCTGCAGTTTTGTATGTGCTTTTGCAGTGCTGTTGTTGTTATCAGTGGGATGGAGTAGGCCTGGACGTGTTGGTGCGTTACCTACCTTTTTTCTTTCTTTTTTTTCGTTTTTCTTTTATTTTTGTGGTGGCGATTCTCGTTTTTTGATTTTGTTGTTGTTGTTGTTTTTCGGTATTTTCCCTGCACAATTTTAATGGATTTTTTTGTAGGTGTGTATTTGTATGCACATGTGTGTGGGTGTATGTGCAGGTTGTTTTACTTTATGCACATGGGCTCGTTTTTGTTTTTTGGCTGGACTTTTTATGCTTTTTTTTAATTTTTTTGTTCATTCACTAACGTCGCCGCTGCTCATCATGATGAGCATTTTTTTATTCAAGCAGATAATTACATTTAAATAAAATAAAAATTTCATGTAGCGCAAGGTAGTCATATGCCCAGCAACCAACACTCAGCGTCCGGAATAGCCATAGCCATGCCCGGCACCACCCTGTTGGCACCTGTACTGCCCCTTGGCTAGGATCTGCCCCTTGGACCGATGGGAGGGGGCCCAGCTCGTTGTTGGTTTTGTTGGCATGTTATTTTATAATTCATTTCGTTGCGTTGTTTGACTTACGCGGCGTTGCACGTTGCTGTCCGACACTGCCCCCATTGCAACGCCCAGATCTGCACCTGCAGCTGCAGCTGGAGCTGGAGCGGGAGCAGAAGCTAGAGTCCAATTCCGCACTGTGTTGTCACAGTGCCGCAAATTGCGCCGCATTTGTCTGCTCTTAGGCTGGATATCTACCGCCAGTTGAGGCGTGTCCGTGTGCGCTCCAAGTGCGCCAATATACAAGTCATTCGCCCCAGCCATCTCCACTATCCATCCACCCATTTGCCTTCGTCCACCGGCATCCTCCAACTGTAATCGCCTGGTTTTGTTTTTGTTTGCCAACTGCAGTCAAGTTGTTCTGGTAATGCTAATTGCCAGGTTTCTACAGCTTCGCGAGTCGCACTTTGTGTCCGTTGAGGACTGCATCCTCAATTTTTTTTTTGTGGCTGCTACTCTTTGGGGTCATTTCGGATTCTAAAAGTGTTGCAGTCGAAAATCATCAAAAGCCAAATACACCTTATTCCTCTTTCTTATTCTCTTCTCCTTTTGCTTCTTCTCTGTGTTTCAGAATGCTGAAACAAAAAAGAAAAGAAAGAAATGCAATCAGGAACCGAGTACCCAACTAGCAAATACCTCTTACGTATGTTAAAACTGCTGCTCCAAACCTGTACTACTTTCCTAAAATATATACATACATACACACACATACGTCGCAAGCTGAGTACTTTAGGCGGCCGTTATTCTTTTTTCTTTCATATGGAATATTTCTTCTTGAATATCTTGGTCACGGTTCACATAATCTAGGATAAACGGAATTCAGAAAAATTATTGAAAATTAACAAAAAGTTATTTTGTATCAAATTTTGTCTAAATTATGGTAGCTCAAAAATTCGAGATGTGCCTTTGAATGAAAAAAGAGGTAAACTCACAAAAATCCAAATCAGTTAACTTTTGACAAAGTTATAGTGGATCGAAATTTTTACTAAGGCCTATATGAACATTTTTGGTACTATTTTAACATGAATTGGGACCCAAACTGTTTGATTATTAGGATTATTAGGATACAAATTTTCAATGAACTATTTTTACTCTATTTTTAGATAGATTTTCGCTAAAAAATGTAATGGGCAGATTTAATTATAGGGTAAATCTAGTGGCTAATAGCAAAAAGCCATTCGTTATCAAGACTGGTACAGATTTAACAAAGTTTTGATAGTTATAAATTTGTATCTGGATTATTATTGTGAAAGGCAAATGATAGCAGGACAGGATAGCAGGAAAAGGACACGTGTGTGATTGCGTTTTCTGTATTTCAAAGCTCAATAAAGACTGACTCGACGTTCGTTTTCTTTACTTACAGACTAATGTATAAGTGGAAGCAGATGTGTTAATGCATCGGCGAAACAAGCAATGTTCATACTCGTCTAGCTTTCTTTATTAGATGCATTATTAAAACAAAGGAGAATAAACAATGTTGAAAACATAGGTAAAGGGACCCGATGACTAAGTATGTGTATTTATACATCTACTACATTATTTTAGATCATTTTTTTTTAACCTCGAACCCATCTATCTGTCCCACCGAAAGACCGTCGTCTGAATGCATTGATCTCAGACACTACTGGAGCTTCAGTTTAATTTGTTAAGTTTCTGTACATTATACGCTGGTGAAGTTTATTATAAATTATCGATAACACCGGGTTTTCTAAAATCTAAATATATCGGTTTCGATTTGCTTTGGTTGGTAAGTAAGTTATATTCCATATTTCAGGTTTCCGAGGTGTTTCAGTAGTTTTATAAATGCATTCTTTTGCATATTGGCTATGTAAAAACTTTGGGCTGGCGGTGTTCACAATTAATAATGACAATTCATGTTGGCCAGGCAAACAGAATTGCCAGGGGATAGACAACAAAATGGCTTAATAGCAGGATTATGTAATATAATCCTGCATGCTTGCAATGGCGACAATTGCAATAAATGCAACATTTGTCCCACATCACAGACACAACTCCTTAAGTTTCTTGAGAAAAGGAAAGGAGGGTTGGGAGGTAGCTGAAAGAAAGTAATCATCTTTCTTTGTCATATTCTTGCGCATTCTGCAAGGATTCGATGCTTTAGGCTCACCTTTGGTATAATTACCATGAATGATAACACAAAACCCGCAGTAAGTTGGCCAGTTTTAAAAATGTGGCCCGATCTCTGAAATGTAATCCATTTTCGACTCGTATACGTATTTAAAATTGATCGCTATTACAAAATTTTCATTTTAAAATTTTCGGAATTTTGTCAAAAATTGTAATTTTTGTCAATTTAGGTATAAGTTTAGATGGGAAATTTTAAATGCCAATCGATATTTCTGATCCATGTGAGTCGAGAAGGCTACATTTGTTTAAGATAACACCTTATTTGGCTGGTTTTCACAGTTTTACAGGTTTTTAATTTGTAAGACATTTTAAATTATTAAAACATCACGGCCCGACTAGAGTAGTATTTCAAGTTTCATTTTGTATGTTTTCAGATTGGAGAATATTCTGCCACGGCGAAGTAGAAGTACGATCAGCGGAGAACTAAAGAAAAATATTGGTACGGCTGCATTTATTTAAACAAATTATAAAAAGACTTTGTATATACGTTACATTTTGTATTCCAGGTTCCCGAGGTGTATTTTTTTAAAATGCCTTTATGATTATTAACAGAAAATATATTTAAATAATAAAAAAATTTGTCATAAATAAAAATAAATATGAGATCCATTTTCATCACTATTCTTTGAAGATTAATTCATAAAAATAAAATAAAACAACAACAATGCAAAAATTTTAGAAATTACATTTTTAGTCGATTGTGGTTGTCCTTAGTATAAAAAATAAGTAAGGGGCTCTAGTCAGAAGCGCTCGACTAGGGGATACCCTGAACCCTGTGTTCACATACATTTCAACCCCCTTCCATTCAGACACACATACACAAAAACACGTACACACACAGACAAATTCACAAAAAACAGGGGCTTAGATCGATTTTTATCGATATTAGTGAAACGGTGAAAAATATTGATAACAAATGATAAACTCGTATTGCGTATTGAGTTACAGAATCTATAGTCGTTTAGTTTGAGTCTCTAGCTTTTGTAGTTTCCGAGAACGCTGCGTTCATACAGACGGCAGACGGACAGACAGACGGACAGGGCTAGATCGACTCAGCTCGTTGTCCTGATTAAGAATATATTTACTTTATGGGGTCTGAGATGCTTCCTTTTCCCTGTTACATACATTTGCACTAAACCATTATACACTTTTTTACTTATTTTCAATGGGTTGGTATAACAACATTGGAACCGATTCTAAGAGGTCAAATTTTTTGTCAAAAATCATACCAAAATTGGCAAAAATTTTGATATGTAAAGCTCTCGGATCCATTGCTCCCATATTCCAAATGCCCATAACTTCGTCAAAACTAAACCGATTTGGATGTTTGAGGTCATTTTGTTCTCTAGATTGATTCTGCATTTCAAAAATATTCATTATTGAAATCAGTTTTTTTTGGAATTTTTTGGGAAAAAAAAGCATGTACTCCCCCCTTACTAATTTTCGAAAAAAATTTTTTTTTTAAATTTAGAAATGCGAATTTAAATTTTTAATCGATTGTGGTTGCCACAATTAGTATAAAAAAACAATATTAAAACTGATTTTGAGGGAGTAAAATTTTTTGTCAAAAATCATGCAAAAATGTACAAAAATTTTGACATGTAAGGCTCTCGGATCAATTGCTCCCACATTTCCAACGCCAATAACTTTGTCAAAACTGAACCGATTTTCATGTTTGATGGCATCTTGTTCATGGTTTGTCCTCTAGATTGATTCTGCATTTAAAGTATATTCATTTATTGAAATACAGTTTGTTTCCAATTTTTCGATAAAATATCATGTACTCCCCCCTTATTCATTTTCGAAAAAATTTTGTATTTGCAAAATTTAGAAATGCGAATTTACATTTTTAATTGATTGTGGTTGTCACAATTAGTATAAAAAACAACATTAAAACCGATTCTAAGGGAATCAAATTTGTTGTCAAAAATCATGCATATATTGACAAAAATTTTGACATATAAAGCATCCATTGCTCCCATATTTCAAACGCCTATAACTTCATTTCATTTCATTTCATTTTGTTCATGGTTTATCCTCTATCATATACATGGAGTGGCCATTCTGATGTTTGAGGGAGCTTTCCAGTAGTACAACATTTCCAGTACCAAATATGGAGCATTTAGCTAAAAAACCGTGGGAGATGTAATCATAAAATTTGTTTGGAAACTACACTATTTTTATACTCGTTCACGAAGTGAAACTAGTATGTCCACGCCCACTAGAACGTCCCCCAGCGCCCCTGCCTTAAAAAATCGGAAATGGCTATATCACAGTTTTTGAGCTAGAGGCCATATTTGGAATATATATTACTGGTAACGTCCCTCAAACATCACAGAAAACATTTTTTGGCCACGCCCTCTTCCGCCTCCGTAATCGCTAAAATCGATATATTTGCAAGCTCAAAACGGTAACACGTGTTTAATTTACACAATTTTAAAGCTAGAGGCACCAAACTTGGTATGTATTTCTATTGCTGGTGACCTCTTCAAAAGATTGCGACCTTGATATCCCGGCCACGCCCACTAGAACGTCCTCCAGTCGCTGCCTTAAAAAATCGGAAATGGTTATAACTTCGAAAGTTTTAGAGCTAGAGTCACCAAATTTTAAACGTAGATGGCTGGTCACCCCTTTTAAAGTTTGGCTACGCCCACTCCCGCCCCCGAAAATGGCGAAAATCTATATTTCCCACAATTTTGGGTCACCAAATTAGGCAGACAGTGTTTGGGTGACCTTCTCTTAAGATCGAGCCGAAAAATGTTGGGCACGCCCACCCCCGCCCCTACGAAATATAAAAATTCTATATTTTTCCAAAATAATAATAATATCTTCTGTGTACTGTGAACGAGTATTACGCGGTCGGTTACGTCCGACTGCAACGTTCTTACTTGTTTTTTATTACTTCTAGGAGAAACTTTCTAGGTCACTTTTTGTAAAACAGGTGTACTTCATTTCATTTTAAAAATTTTATTATATATTTTTGTATTTATTTAAACCAGTTTTCTGCTACTTTAGTGGCAACTTAATCTAGTTTTACATTTAGGGGAAAGAACGATTGATCACAGGTGATACTTATATAAGATTTATGTTATATATATGAGAAAATGTATATTATTTACAAAATTTACAAAGAGAAGGTTATTTTAAAAATTACTGTAGGAACCTGGTAGAGAGATCCAATGGATGGCACCTTTTAAGTCTTCTCTTTCTTGTTTTGGCAGTTAACTACTATTTACATTAAACTTTATAGTTTACAGGAATCGCAGGGGGAGATCCAGTGTATGGCATCGCTTTAGTCTTCTTTTTCAAGCCTTCAAAAGCCAAGCTCCAATGAGAAGGCATGTAGTTCTCTTCTTGCGAGGAGAGGCAAGTCGCCTTGCTAGTTGGTTTGGATGTGCTTTAAGACGCTCAAGGTATTTTGCGGCATGTTGGCGGATCATGTCCCCTACCTTGGTTTGAGGTCTCGCTCGATGTCCCTTGTGCGCATGTACCAAGGAGCATTGCAAATCCTTGTTAGCAGGCTAACAATTGTCAGGGGATCGACAAAATATCTCAAAATATCAATATTGTATTGCATACTTACAAGGTAACAATTTTGAGCCGCCAATATGCAACATTTTAATTTACTCTCGGCCAAATGTCAACGAATCTTTAAAAGAGAATATATTTTCAACTCGTATAAGTCTATAGAAAGGATCATTATTAACAACTTTAATTTTAAAATTTCCCGATTTTCGAAAAAATTGTGATGTTGCCCTTTGCCATTGAATGGGAATTTTTTAATGCCAATCGGTAGTCCTGGTTCGCTCGAGTCTAAAAAGATATATCATTCAATGATAAGACCTTTTCTGCTCGAGATATTCAGGCTTTCATTTTAAAAAACGTTTTAAATTATATTACTATATGTCTGCTATATGTGGTCGGATCTTGGAAAAAATATACTTTTTTCGACTCGTATAAGTACACGGATATAGAGGTCATCTAGGAACCAACGGTTTGGAAGTTTTTCATCCGGAGGTTTACTGGATTTGGCTGATAATACAAAACCCGCCGTAAATTGGCCAGTTTTAATTTTGCATATTTAATGACTATATCTCGATAAAATGTGGCCCGATTTCTGAAAGATAATTCATTTTTGACTCAAATAAGTCTATAAAATCGATCACCATTAAACATTATTTTTTATACCCTGAACCCATTGAAAATGGGTAAAAAGGGTATAATAGTTTTGTGCAGGACGACGAGCTGAGTCGATCTAGCCCTGTCCGTCTATCTGTCCGTCGCTCCGCCTGTCCGTCTGTATGAACGCAGTGTTCTCGGAAACTACAATAGCTAGGGACTCAAACTAAACGACTATAGATTATGTAGATACAAAATTTTTTAATAAAAAAAAAAAATAAAAAATAAAAAAATTATGTAATTCAATACTCAATACGAGTTTATCATTTGTTGTTGATATTTGGCACCGTTTCACTAATATCGATAAAAATCGATCTAAGGCCCTGGTTTTTTAGGTTTTCTTAGCATACCTCCTAGACTATAAAAGCTAGATCCTCCAAATATGAATATTCTGGATTTTGGATACCTCCCCCCACTCGCCCCATTTTTAAAAATGGAAAAACGTAATTCAAATATTACAGACTTGGTATTTGGTTTGTACATAGATTTGAATACTCTTATTACTTTGTAAAAATTTCATTAAGATCATGCTCTTAGTTTAAAAGGTATACACGAATTTAGCACTGCCTGCGGCGTGAATTTGTCTGTGTGTGTGCGTTCTTTTGTTTAAATTTCAATTAAATTTCAAATTTTCCGGTTTTGGAAAACAATTTTGATCTGAAGCCTTTCTACTTTTGTTCAAAATTCAGAATGCTAATCGACAGTTCTGATTCATAGGAGTCTTAAAAAATGAAAAAAATGTTTGTTGTTATTAAAATGTTCAATTGACAAAATAACAAAAGATAAATCCTTAATTTACATAAGGGAAATTTAACGGGCTGGTTTTCTTTCCGTTTATTTTTTAAATAACAAACTGCACGGCATATTGGCAATAAAATTATTTTTAAATAGATAAGCCAGATGCTTGTGAGTGTGTGAGTCTCCGTTTGCGTGATTGAAAGAAAGTTAAAGGAAAGCGGCGTATTTGTATGCACGCAAAGTAAACGCCTGTGCTCAACCGTTGGTGACAGATGTGGATGTGAAGTTGGCGCCGTAGTCAGCAGAAAACACGGTCAACAAGTTCGGAGGCAGCAACAGGCCGAGCAACAGCACTCAACTGGACGGTTTTGCTTACCAGTTACTGGACGGTTGCTTTTTTTGTCACCTTAAGAAACACCTTTAAGTTACGAGTTCATCCATGGTTTTGTTTTGATTTTGGATCTGTTTTTCTGTCTGTTGGTGCTTTAAAAATGCTATTCCAGTGCCAACGGCAGTGACACATTTATATCGAATCGATAAAGTAGCAAAAAAAGTAGAAACAAGAACAGTTGCTGCCGAAGATTGAAAACTCTTGCATAAGTAAAAGATGTACCATAAATATTGCGTTGTACATCATTTTCGATAGATGAATAGATGACAGACTCAATGTCTGGTAAAATCATAACATAATGTTTATTGTATTGTATTGTATTATATATTGACTATATGTTAAGTTCATGTATACCATACGCCGATCAAGTTTATTTCATATATAACAAGTGAGGAGACTCTAATCGGGAGCGCCCGACATTTCAGTCTCCTTGCATTCATACACACATGTACAAAATCACACACACACACGCATACAAACATACGCCGCATGCTGTGCACATTCCTCAGCAGCTGCGCTTAGCCACCGCTATCCAAAATCTTTTAATTTCACTTTAGTTTTCTTATAGCTATATAATTTGCTTCACAGCTAACATACTTAGGCATGCTGTTGAGCATGATTAAATCGAATCTGCCCTTTTATACGATTGCAAATGACTTCTGTGCGTTATATGTTTCCCGACCAGTTTGTAGAGCCCATAAGCATATGGCGCCTGGCAGGTGGAAGTGGGCGACAGGCGAGAAATCAGCAAAAGTCGGATTCAACAGGTCGACATTTAGAGGAGGGGTAGCTTGGACGGGATCCCAGCTTAGATGCTGCTGCCGTCGGGGTCAAATAAAATCAAAATTTAAATCTATGACTGCCTCTTGAGCAGCTCGAAGCAGCATTAAAGATGCGGCAGCCTTAAGTGCCAGAGTGTCTACCGACCGTCGCCATCGCCATCGCAGCGCAGGACTGCTCCTCGTGCAGCAATACCCGACATCCTTGACATTTAGCTAAGTATGTACAGACATTTAAATAAGTATGCACTGGAAAAATAATAATTATTAAATTTGGTGGCATAGACGAGTGCATAAGAGCAAATATATGTACAAGCCAAAGCCCAAAATGGCGCAAGTGGAGGGAGGTATTAAAAATCCGAAATATTCCTAAGCTGCGTATGCTTCACACTCATATGCCGCTCTAGCTCTTATAGTCCCTAGACATCTCCTAAGATGTGCTAAGAAAACAAAAAAGATAGGGGTTTAGTTCGATTTTTATCGATATTAGTGAAACGGTGCCAAATATCAACAACAAATGATAAACTCGTATTGAGTATTGAATTACAGAATCTATAGTTGTTTAGTTTGAGTCTCTAGCTTTTGTAGTTTCCGAGAACGCTGCGTTGATACATACGGACAGACGGAGAGACGGACAAATAGGCGGACAGGGCTAGATCGACTCAACTCGTCGTCCTGCACAAAACCATTATACCCTTTTTCAATGGGTTGAGGGTATAATAACACACTTAAATAAGACATTTTATTTTGTTTTCAAACTGAACACTTTTTTACAGTGTTTTAATTCCTTCAATAGTATTGTTCTTAAGCCATGCTGCAAACCGTTTTTGGGTATATATATTCCAAAAAATGTAGGCAAAATATGACCAGCCATATTTCGGTCTACGAACTGAACCTAAACATGAACAATCAGTTCGTAGTGAGAACTCATCCGAAATGAGTGGTTCGTTATATCAAACATTTAGTGATATAATAATCATACTTATTTTAAATATATTTCCTTTTACTTATTGTATTAAAAATTTATACATATTAAATAATTATAAACAAGGGTTTACTTTAAAATATTTGGGAGTCACATTTGACAGACGACTGACATACGGTCCACACATCACTCAGACAGTTAGAAGCTTCAAATTAAAATTGAAAAAATTGGACTGGATGCTGAGGAGTTCTAGCAAACTGTCGCTTCGCAGCAAAAGAACGATTTACAATCACATACGCAGTACCGCTCTGGGGAAATGCTGCGAAGACCCACATAAAAAAAATACAAACTTTGCAAAACAAGGCCCTGAGAAGATGGACTGGAGCTGACTGGTTCGTGAGAAACGTAGTCCTGCATAAGGACCTCAACATCCCTACCATAGCGGATCTAATTGGACGACACAGCTCAAGATATACGGACAGACTTGCTGCACACCCAAACCAACTTGCAACAAGCTTAGCCACAAATACAAACAGGCGAAGACTCAAAAGATTGCACCCTATAGAGACCAGAAACGACTTAAACCTTTAGAAAAAATAATAAAAATAAAAAAATGTAAATAGTCATAGTTATAAGTCATAGTCTTAAGTATAGTCATAATTTTAAAGGCGGTTCGCCAACCAACTGCGAAGGTTTTAGTTAAAAATGCGCTAGAGAGTTTTGGACAATATGCTGCAATAAAAATAAAAAATCAAATTGAAAAAAAAAGGGTTTACTTTAAAAATTTACATTATTGACTACTCTCCTTGCTTGTCGTTTTTAATTTTTTTTCGTTCGTTTATGATTTCAATGACATAAATAATTTCTTAAACTTATAGTATATCTTATTTGAGTCCCAAACGTCCGTCGGATACCAAACTTGCTTTTCTCAGTGTACATACTTGTTATATTTAGAAACATTGCTCAGCCTTGACCAAGCGTACTTCAGCCGTCCTCTTAACTGGTAAGGTACTTTGGGTTGCTATGGAATCGATTAGCAATGAGCTAACCAGCAGACAACATGTCTTGCAGCTGCGCCTATTCTTTTGTCTTTTGGGGTGTTACGCAGCGTATACGCAACACACGTTGCTTGTGTTAATGCGGGCATATGCCTGGTAAGGCCGTAATGTATCCTGCCATAAGACAATGCTTCTTTTAGCCGTCCTAATGGGCCTCATAAATATGACAATTAAGTGAGTTCGCAATCAGGCGGACTATGATGTTGTCTCTAAATTGCGGATTCTCGCTAGTGTCCCCGCTTACAATATATAGGCCTTATATACATGAATAAAGGTATATGAATACGTTTGGCCGGGGATTCACACATTTTTTTACTTCAGTCTTCGCTTTTAGCAATTTGCGCTTAATGTTACTATATAATTCTCTTTGTTTTATTCATAACTGAATGAAAATACTTTGTGCTTAACACTTCTTGCATGAATAGGCTCCTTGAAAGGTTTCCAGTCTGTAATTTTCACAATTGCTCAACCAGTTTCACATTTAATGCGTATCAAAAGCTCTTGTAAATTATAATGGGCTCCAAGAATCAACAGAATCGTACTAAAAGAAAACTTTAGTTCTTAACTAATTTACATTAGACAGCTTTGCTTGGAAGTGCATTTCCCAATGCTGATACAAGTAATATAATATTTTAATGATTCATATATGATTTCAGATCGTATCATACTGCAAAAATGTTGAGAAATTCTATCGAGAATTGATAAGCTCTAAGCCTAAACTATAGTGTAGGTGGTCGTATATCATTTGCAAAATAATTTAATATTTCTTTCGACAACACATATCAAAGACCGATAAATTTTAAATCCGATTCTCATTTGTTTGAATCAAATGTCAAAGATAATAAAGAGCTAGAGACTGTAAATTTGGTATATAACTAACGTTTTAAATAGACCAACAAACTGAATAACGGAAGGCCACAGGAAGTAACAAGAATTGAACATGAAAGCCAAAAGTTAGCAGCTTGTCACTTCGTGAATAAAAAAAACATTTGTCCCGTGCAATCTTAGCGGATATTGAGATATATATGTATACTTATATGATTCCAATTCTAGAGTCAAATGCAGCTGCTTAACAGTGCGTATACGTGTCCACACATATGATATAATGTTCAATCAAAGATGGTTAAGTGTGGGGCGCAGAGTTGGAGTTGGGGACTCTCTTGATGCAGATTAAAGTGAACTAAAACTTTGAAAAAAGCACGAGCAATTCGCCAAGAAGTAACCTTTTTTTTATTACAGCGAATTTGAGTAACTAAATTAATTAAAAAATTGTCTGTACCTCTATGTGGAGTGAGCTCTTGAGTGTTTTACTTGGTGTGTGCCTTTGTGTGTGTGAGCAAAAATGAACAAGTTGCGCAAGAGGAACTAAGCTTGTTAGCAACTTGGCAGAGGCAGCCCCTCACGCATTGCCAAATTGTGCAGGGGGGGGCGACAAGCCGACAAGTTGGCAAGTTGCTGGGCGGTTTAGTTAGCGGGTTTCGGCGGTGTGGTTGGAGAGGGGTGATAGGGGTGTGAGTGTGTGTGTGTGGGACGAGGAGGGGGATATTCCATAAGGATGGGCGATTGCTGCAGCCTTATTCCGCATATTATTATACATATTTTATTTCACTTTTTTCTTGCTATATTTTTTTGTTATTTTGCGCATTTGCTGGGTAGTTGTTGAGCTTTCGGGCTGTTGCGTCTTCTTTCTTCTTCTTTACTTTCGTTACCCCCTTTCTTTGCGTGTGCGTTTATGTATGTGTGGGTTTTCTGCACTCATATGTGCTTGTAAAGTTTTTACTTCGTTAGCATAATGAGAAACCGCGTGTTCATATCCACACGCCTACACACACACACAGCACACACGCGCGTATACATAAGCAAAGCAAGTTGATTGTGCCTCTTGCGTAAGTATTTTGCGCCGTTGTGCCTGTGTGCGTGTGTGTGTGCGGGAAAGAAAGGTGGGGGTGGCTCGGCGTGGGAGTCGCACCAACACAGCAAATTCTATTTAAATTGTGTACAACATTATTAGAAAGTTTTCCATTGCGCGGACCAACAGCAACAACTGCCACAGCGAAAGCCGAAAAAATAAGCACAAAGCACACAACCAGGCAAACGCGCTACCAGGCTGCCAGGACGAAAGGAGTGGGGTATTGGTGGGGAAACGCGTGCAAAAAGTTGCAAAGAACGCCAACATAAGCAAAAAGAGAATATGTTGAAAAAGTCGAGAAACAAAATTTTTAATTTGCCTTGCGGCAACACGCACACACACTCACACACACAGCCATACAAGGCTCACATGCACGCTAAACTGTCTTGACAACGGGAGCCTCTGCTCTGTCCAAAGCTGCCGGCTCCTTCCTTTGCTTGCCGAAATTTCTCGACTGCGCAAAAACCGCAGCATTGTTTTAAATTGCGTTGCTTAATTTTGTTTAGTTGTGCCATCTTATTGCCAGTCGTTTGACAGGTGTGTGATTAGTTTCAGGGGCAAGCAGCTCCAGTCCACAAATTGAGTACTTATTATTGCTGTCCAGTGCGCGGTGCTGAGCGACTTAAGACCAACGGGGCGTATTAGTAACCAACTTGAGTTGAGCAGCAAACTGAATGGACTGGCTCAGGCCGATTGACAGTTGGCACATATGTATATATGACAACATATGTATGTATCAATACACAAGAATGTGTACATACACATACACACACTCACTCGCAAATGCACACTTAGCATGCGAGCCAAGGCAGAAGTTTTCTTATTCTTTTTCTGCTCGAACTGCTCGAAGTGCTTGCCTGCCCCCATCAAAGGACACAGAACTTACTTGCACCACCCACCCAACTACCCAGTCACAACCCACCAATCATCCGTTGCCGTCGCCAGAGAGGAGTGTGTTCGGTTCGGGGCCAAGGACAGCGCCAAAGAATTAAAACCGCAAATGTTGCTCTGCACATTATGCAAAATTAGTAGCAGTACCTACGCACACACGCACACCAACATATATACGTTCACCACACGCATGTGTGTGTATGTGTGCTGCGGGTAAGCGCACACAAAAAGAATTTTTAACAAACTTTTCACATGCTTGTTTGTGTACCCCCAAATTTGAAGGCATCTCAGTCTTTTTCATCAGCAGCGCGTCTTGAGCTGAAGAATTCCCAACGCTTCGACTCTACTAAGAGTTACAAGAAGCTATAAGTTTTGTACAAATCGTAAGTCATAGTACAGTGAAATCATAGAACCCTTTGCTCAGTACCAAGGCAGAAAGAGCTTTAACTTGCCGTGTAGTTTAGGTAGAGCATTTAGAGTGCGGCTGTGACTTGCGCTGCTCCAGAGCGAAACAAAAAACTTGAACAGATAGAGAATGAAAAGAACTTCAGGCGTTGATGCTGTTGCCAGTGGCTCAAAATAAGAAATGGAGGCGACGGTGAGGGTGTGGGGAATACTTCTTAAGCATATTTCATTACATGAACGCTGAGTTACGAGGCTGATGACGACGATGGCGAAGACGTTGGCATTTGAGGAGCGAGAGTGAGGCCGACTTCAGTTTCGAATGTCAAGAAAGATCGCGCCCAGCATCCATGAACAAAAACAGCCGCAACAACAGCGGCATCGCCTTGGAAACATTAATCGCATCGTAAATATGCTGCCATTTCCAACTCGCAGCCAGCTAATTTAACCCTGAACCTACTCGAGACGAGCGCACACACGCTCCACATCCTGCAGTCAGCTCGGGTCCTTGGGGAGAGCCGCGTTTTGCTCCTTTTGTCTAAAAAAAAATTGTTTTTGTGGAAAAAATTAAAAGCGCAAATGCTGAGTGTCCCCCACTGCGTTCAGTTTATAGCAGAATACCCCCGTGCCCGTGCCTTGACTGACTGCTTTCCTACTCATGATTATTTTGAAATTAATTTGAAAGCCCTTTTCTGTGGTAGCCACATTTTTCGCACAAAAATGTCTCAAACTTGTGCGGAGCTCTCAACTTCATTACTCATCTTTCTCTCCGCATTTCTTTGGCCCAGACACATGTGATGAGTCGCGTCTTTGCTGCGGGGAAAATCGTGGGCGCAAGGCGTCGTCGGAGGACGCTGGCATGCGACATGGATTGGGTGCTGCTTGGTTGTATAACGCGTGCATTTAACTGTTTTTTCGGTTTATCTAATGAAGCTTTCGCGAACTCGTGCTTGGATTGTTGCATTTACACACTTTTCTTTTCGCTAGAGACATTATCAAGATCCATTTATTAGTTATTTCTGGCATGGTCCTCATTTAAATACCTGTTCTTGGTAGATAGCGAAGTTTTCAGTTTTAAGGCCACGTTGTCCACGTTTCATTAAAGCTGAATCTGTAAATAAGTTGGGATTAGTTATTTGACGGTGTGTTTAACAGTTATTTAACAGACAGTTCTTTTGTTGAGCCGTCCATGTAGGAACAGCTGCTTACTCTGACTGACTGATTGATGATCAACGCAGAGCTCAAGCCGTAAGGGCTAGAAGGATGCATATATTACCTTATTTGTATTAATGTATTTACTAACCAATGTAAATAACAAGCTTTCAGATTATCTTATACAATATTACCGCATATTATTATCTATCATTTGCATTTTTGCTAGTTATCTTAGTTATGTAATATTATGTAAGCATACCTTCCATTGTCAAGTGTGAAAAGTTATTGGAAACGGTTTCATTCGCGTTTTTTGTTTTTCCATCAATGGGGATCAAGGGAGAAAACATTTTATTTACATTTTTCCACGACGGCCAGGCAATGCTAATACAATGCTAATAAATCTCAACTAATATTTGATAAGGTTTGGCTGCACGCGAAAGAGTTTGTCCAAATGATATTGGCTCTATATATTTGAGGCAATCAGATACCTCTCCCAAAGCAGCTTGTGCGGTGTTTTTCTTTATTAGACAGAATATGCTTTGCAGACAGTTGGTTCATAAAATAATAACTTAGGGCCAATTCATTTGATGACATAAATTGATGAGTGTAACAAAAATATATGAGAAACATTAATTGGAAACTAATTTCAAGCAAATGGCGCTTTAATCGCCTGACACGATCATTGGCGCTCCACAGCCCTGTTTGGGCCAAAACCAATGGATACGTTTCGGCCGTCCAATGCGAATTGAGAGCTTTCTAAGCGCCCTCCCTCCTGCATGCGTGCATATGCAAATTCAGCCCTCAGTCGGTAGCCTATCACAAAAACTAAATACACCCACACACACACACATGCTTGCCCATTTGCAGCCGTGCGTGCGTCTGTGTATGTGTGTGCGTATATGTAACGGGCACCAACCACAAACCCGTAGACTCGTTTGCACTATTCGGAACCGACGAGACCGACACGCATTTAGGTCAGGACACAACTCTATTGCGACTAAACATGTGCAATGCTCCCATTGGCTGTTGGCCAAAGCAGCTAAAACACACGCCGGCATACACACACACACACGACGACCCGAACGGGGGCGGTGGCGGTGGCAGTGGCTGCGCCGTCGTGCCCGGCAAAAGCCAATCACACTATCGCAAATAATTTAAACAAATCTAGGACAACGGCGGCGTCCGCCCGCGCCCTGTTGCGCACCCACGGACCAAAGTAGAAATAAGAGCAAAACATGAGCGGCAGAGGAGGACCTACGCCAGCACAGCACACACACACACGCACGGCCGAAGCGAGACCCAAGAGAGTGAGCGAGCACGCGAGCAGCCGCACGAAGCAACAGCCGACGTGTAAGCTCCCTACGTGGCAGGGCCGTTTTCTAGTGTGCTTTGCAAATGCCGACGGAAAAGTACGAACTCACACACACACACGAATGAGTACACGCACACATATGGTTACAGTAGCAATAGCAAAAACAACTATGTCCGTGTCCGTGTGTGAATAGAGCGAATGGAATAGAAGAGAGCTAAAGCGTGCGCGTGCAAGCGAGCTGGCAAACGCAAGGACGACTTGCCTAACCGAAGGCCAACGAAACTTTCGATTCTATACGCCGCATGCCACCAACCAACAGTGCACCCACCCACACACACCACCCACTGGCACGGCTGCTGACGCTCTGGCTCTGATTAGAGGTGCCCTGGTGTCGGTGTCGGGTCGGTGCTGCTGTCGGTGCCTCTAAAAAGCAAGGCGCAAAACTTAGCAAAACCGACGAGGGCCGAGTGCGTCGTGGGCTTTGACGAGAATGCGTTTGCCCAGGCGAAACTGCCAACCGAATGTGGATGCAACGATTTGAAGGGTTTCTAAGTCCGCATTGGCAACTACGATTGGTGCACGACCAGCTCGTGGATCGGGAGAATTGGGCAACAGACGTGGAGGTGCTGGGTGGCAGCTTTCGTGTGGGCTGCAAACTAATTCGACGGACTTGCATTGCCCACACACACACACACATGGCATACGCAAGCAACGAATAGAATAGACAGACAAATGTGGTTGGTTTTTTGTCAATGTGGAACACATCGAGGCTGTGCTTAGAGAAATATTTGACTGGATTTGGGAAAGCGTTAGAAACTATTTCATAATATTTGATTTAGGTCGCATCTTGTGAGCAAAATTATATCAATCATATCTTCTACATATAGTCCCCATCAACTTTTTTATATTATATCAAATCGTCGGTGCACAAATATTACCTCATATTTAAAGTTTAGTTTGTGTATTAAGCAGATAAATGACAATCTGTTATTTGAACTTTCAACTGTTCAATTACTTTCCTCTATATAAATGTTATTTGACCTTTAAACTGTTCATCTAACTTAATTTACAAAGAAAGTTCATTTTTGTAATTTTATCAATAACAATTACATTTGCTCACCGAACATTCCAACTGTGATTCTTAATTTGAGAGTTATCAATACTATAATGTTGCTTCTTACTAGAGGATGGTTATAATAGCAAAAGTTCTTATGTCGACCATCAACTGCATGCAGCCATTTTATTGTTGGCTTTCGATCACTTTTTTTGTGCCGTTGTAAATTAATATTATTGTTATTATTATTTGTAGTAGTATAGGATATAGTTTAAAACTATCAACCTAGTTTTTAAATAGCACTGGCTACATTGGCCTGGGATTATGAGTCCGGCCCGCGTAGTTCATTTACCTTAAGTTATATATTGTTGATCAATGCTAACAGCCAAGTTATATTGGTGATATTTTGCCAATAATTGAGGGTAGTGCAAAATTAAGTTCTTGTGTAGCAAGATAGCTAACTGTATAGATATATAGATGTATATGGGATCAAACTGCCGCCTCTTGTATTTTATGTTTGATTGCTTGGCGCGGTTGTTGTTTATTCATAAGCCGTCCACGCATAATGCATGATGCATGATGGACATGATGTTAGCACTAAAACCGAGCGCCGCGCGACCACTCAGCTCTTGAGCTAGAACAGATGGAACAGTTGAGCCCACGTACACACGCGTTCGCACACACATACGCGCATACGTGAAGGACACATGGATGCGGCTCGTAAAGCTGTGCCCTGGCCAGGAGTGGGGCTCAGGTCCTGACTCTAGATGTGGGCCTGGCCCATCGCATGCTTTGGTAATATGCGTAAAATGTATTTATGATAATGCAAAAAAGAATTACGTTAATGTTAATGCAAAACTGTTACGACAACAAGAACAATACGAGAAAATGATGACGGCGTAGAAAATGGCAAATGGTGGGCAACGATGCTAAGGTCCTTTCCTGCCTGGCCCCTTCAGGCCTTCTTCACGCTGTTGCGTTCTGTTATCATAAAAGCTGATAAATTTACCCGAAAGACAAACTCGTAAAGGCAAAATGTTTCATTCTATTAAAAATTTTTATTGCAAATTTGTAATTTACAATTTGCATTTCGTGTGTTGGCTTTTTATGTGGCCTACACTCGTGCTCCCCATCCTTCCAATCCTCCAACCACCCCGCACCCAGTTCACTACCATTCTTGTACTCATATGCGCCGTGTAATATTCCCGGGTTATTTGACTTGCGACTGTTGCTGTCGTCGTGGCTGTTGCTGATGTTGTTGCTGCCGTTGCTTCGTTGCTGCTTTTGTTTTGCCCGACCATTTTATAACCGTTATTCATAATAAAAAATGTTATAGAACATAATTTTGTAAACATAAAAATGCAACGCGATATGAAAGGGCATTTGGCGGGGCATCAACGACATCAGAAACATCAGCGACATCAGCGGCATCTTCAATGAGAGTCGCTCGTCGAGAGGCAGATGTCACATGCCGCAATTTCTTTCTAATAAGAAAGGATGTTGTCCGTTGTTGGTTTGAGTCCACCCACTCGTCCTTGGCCAACACATTTACCTGCCGCTGCCGACGGCAAAGCCGATGTCGATACCAATATCAATGGCGCTACCATTGCCAAATTTTAATAACATGTCATAAAATATTTGTTTGCCTATAGGGTCATAAAAAAGTCATTACACATATATTCGTACAAGCCAACTGAGCAAGAAGCTCAGCTCTGACAATAGACGGCCATGGTCTCCAGGCACGGCTGGGACAGATTTTGCTTGCAGCCCGTACTCGCCCACCCGTTATTTTGGCGCTCTATCGCCAATTGCATCAACACCGACTTTGGTCTTATTATTTTGCGACGCTTCCCAAATGAAATTGCATAAAAATAATAAATATATTGCTGCCCAACTCCGTCTATCTGCCCATAAAGCTACGATTGTCCATGCATCCTTTTACGATGATCCATAAACGGGGTTTCTCCGCCAACTTCAATTCCTCAATACATCAATAATAATGGACATTGGCTTGTTGAGAGCTTTAGACTAGCCCCAGAAAGGCGGCACAATATATATATATAATATATGTATATGTGTGTTGTGTAATAAGCCTAACCAGAAGAAATTGGAAACTCCATTAGCCTTAACAATAACAATTAACAAACATATATATTGGATGGACCAATCCTTATAGTAATAATATATATGTCTATAAGTATACAGTGTTGGATATTTTCCAACCAACGACAAGGTACAAAGAACCAAAAACTGAGCCGGTTGCCTGTATAGCTTTATCAAGAACCTCTTGGTTATATTATCGTAAGATCTTACTACCCACTCTGGGTTCGCAAACACCTTGCCAATTGATTGAACATTGAACTAATTGAGAACTCTACCGAGTCGAACTAAGTACATTTTTTAATAAAAAGAGCACTAAAACCATTCGCAGAAATATACATATAGTTTTTTTTCATTCTCATTCACCGATGATTGCGCGATATATGTATGTGAGGAACAATATATAGAACTTTGGCTATTCTGAACTTCTGAACAAGTAAGAATACTCTAGTCGTTGGGACTTAACTTGGAGGTGCCATGAACCCTATTATTATGTCAATATGTCAATATGAATAGTCAACAAATAGAACAATCAAATGTATGTGTGCACTGTGCATTGTTAAATCTGTTAAGTGACACATTTTTCTTTCTTTAATAACTTACGTCTTTCTTAACTGGTCTTTATGGTTGATTAGTTAAGTGATATAGTATAGTCCATTGTTAGTGTGGTCCTAGTTCTTATAATTATTAAATTCTTATAAAAAAATTACATTTTCTTGAACTGTGGCCTAGCTCTTAGAATCACTCAGAAATACTATACACATAAATCAATATTAATTGATATTAAGGAAATAGGATCAGATATCGCAAAATAATAATAAACTTGTTCTGAGTAGAGTGTGAAGGAATTTGTATTTGATGAATTGACCTCAAGATTGATTTAAAATCTAAACTTATTTAAGCGAATTATAATACGTTTTTTAAGTCAATACTATATCTATTTCTCGATTTCAATTGAAATTAAGTAAATATCATCCTAAGCACTTTATTCTGCATTTAAAGTTAACTGACTTGAAAAAAATATTTACTTATTAGATATACCCAATTAAACAACCAAAAGCACAGCATAGTACATGAATCAAATCATTCGAACATCTTGAATAAATTGCTCACAGTATCAAATTAAATTTGAGTGATTCTTAAGTCAAGAACAAAATAAGCCTTACTGAAGACCACCAATAATCCACTAATTGTCTGTTGTACCTTTAGATAGCCTTATATATATAGATATAGTATTAAATTAAGTTCAATCTCTTTTAAAAATATTATTATTTTAAGCTGAGACCATTTAAAACTCCAAAAGTAAAATATGGAAAAACCCAAAATACAAAATGTACATTCTAAGATTAAACTCCTAAAGAAGCGAAAATGTGACTTGCATTTCTTTGCGCTAACAAAGACCGAACAGAATTTTATATAATGTTTTTAAAAATAGGACAGACAAGAGAGCTTGCTGGCCTGTGGCACATCCATCAATCGGTTGCTTACATAACGTTTAATATTATATTCGTTTTTATTTTTATGAAACTACGGGACATTTTTGGTACAATTGCGGCACAAGGCGCGCTTATCGCGCATACGCGACTTGGGACGTCGGGGATGCGTGCTTACCACTGCTCCTACGCTTATCCTCACTGACATACCGTCAA
This sequence comes from Drosophila sordidula, assembly GCA_035047465.1. Lineage (NCBI taxonomy): Eukaryota > Metazoa > Arthropoda > Insecta > Diptera > Drosophilidae > Drosophila > Drosophila sordidula. The sequence goes on from JAWNPQ010000136.1 coordinate 15,828,945, forward strand.
TGGCCCAAGTCCTTGCTTACCCACTTAGCAGTGCTGCGGCAACTAACAAGGAATAGCACCAGAACCAGGGCCTAGGCAGGAAAATCTTTGGCAATAAAATTCCTCTAAACACTCATAAAAATTGCACGAATATTAAAAATTGTGTTTGTTCAAAAAAAAAAAAAAAAAAAACAGCAACAGCCGCATAAGGTTGTGCCCTGTTACTAACTGGTGGCGGTGGTGGTTGGGTGGGTGACGAAGAATTTCGCTCATATGCGCTTTAAAACGGCGCACAGTGCTTCGACTAGTAAACCAAAAGCGAACAATAATGTTTGGATTTTTGAAAAAAAATAATTTAAAACGTGGTTTAAGTAATCCACTAATTAGAGGAACACAAACACTGATTAGTTACATATATGTTATAGTTATAGATATGTTTGACATTAAAGTTTGGTTTAAATAATAAAAATAAAAAATGCCCAATATTGTTTTTAAACTTCCTAGTTAAGGTAAGTATAGTAAAATAATAATAATAATTCCGACTTCAGGGCGAAAAAAACCCAATATATTATTTATTACTTTGTGCTGCTGCTTGTCAGATCGACCCACAAATTGAATTGAATTGGCTGTAACCTAATTTGCTTTGATCAGTCCCGAACACCGCATCTATTATTTTTGTTCCGTTTCCCATTGATTCGATGCACTGTGCGACGGGCCAAGCTCGTAGATGTCGCTACTTGAGCCTCGGTTGTCGTACTCATACCGGGACCCATAAAAATGTATGGATATTTGAATAGAATTTGCAATAAAAAATGCCGTTAAAAGGCAGCAGCACTGCGACCTATGTGTGTGCGTGCGTGCGCGTGGTGTGTATGTGTGCGTGTGGGGGGATGGCAATAACAACTTGTGCGTTATGAAAAACTAATTTCTCTAAACATATGCGCATCGAGGTTTTAGCCAGGGCGTAGCACTGTATGGGGAGTGGTGTTGGCGGAGGTAGTGGGGGTCTTGTTTTATGACAGCGGCACCCTCAAGAAAGCAGGACTCTTACTCATAACCTCACCATGCGTGCGCATGTTAACAGCCTCGTGGATTGCTCATTGGGATCGGGATGCTGCTGCTGCTCGACTCGAAATTGCAAATTTACGAGTATTTATATTGATGTCATTTTACTTTGATTTTAATGCGCGCTCAAAATGCGTGCAGAGATTGTTAATATTTCTTTTGGTGTACCCGCTACTTTCGATATTGTTGTTGTTATCATTTTCAGTGTCATTGTCATTGTCGTTCTCAGTCCCAAGCACGATGTCTTTGCATATTTTGTTATCATTGTTATTGCATTTTTTCACTATATATGCCCTCTTTCCATCTTGTTTCCTCCTTTACTTATGCTCTATAGTTAAGAGCTTTGCCACAACTCTGATCGCTTGGTCAAGGACAACAAGCATACGGCATGCAACAAACGGTTGCAATAACCAATCCCTTCCCCGTCCCTCTCACAGCAATAAGCCAACTAAAACAATTGCCTTTGTTTCAGGCCAGACTTCAAGCACCCAGAGCTTAACTGAAAACTATATATATATATATGGATACGCTTCAGCTGTGAGACCTATTAGTTAACCCAACTATACTACGGTAGTTTCATACACGTACGGAACTTTTAGCAAATTTTTGTATGGTAGCTATATAGTTGTGATCAAATGTAACACCCAGAAAAAAACTAAGAATTTTGTACTTTAATCAAGTTATCAAAATTCGGGTATGGTGACCAGTACATAACTAACAACTTAAAAACGTTAGACTTTGCTTACATTTTTGTTGTGTATGTTATTATAACTAACAGAAACATTCAATTTTGAAATGAAGAATATATCATACTTAATTTTAGAATATTGAAATATTCTTTGAATTAAAAAACGTTTATTGATGCTGCCTAATAATATATATATTTCTCTAATGGGCGCATAGATGTCTTCTGCACAAAGTTACAAATTTCGTGACAAAAGTATAAAACCCTCCGCAAGGGCATAACCACAAATCAAAACGAATGCCTTTATGAGGGCTGTGTCGAGAAAAGTTCTGGTAGGTGTTCAGCTCAGTTAGAATTTGTAATTGCAGTAGACCTACCTACCGTTTTCCACTACCGCCCTGCCTCGCATAGTTCCACTCTCTACTTTCTATTGTGTTTCTGCATAGTTTCGCTTCGGGGCCGGAGCATTGAGTGTGGAGGCTGCCAAAGCATTCCCATGTTGGTAAGGGCTTTTTTGCTCTGATGTTGTTTTTGTTTTTGTTCCAGCCACTTGGCAGTCAAAGCGTTAAAAAATTACACACAAAAGCGTCGAGTGCTTCAAACGCAAATGTTTGGAAAAAAAAGGAAATAAATAAATCGACAATATTATCTGAAAGGATGTGAGAGGGGAAGCATTAGTGCTGTTTGTGTGGCTGCCACGGCTATTCATTTGGCGATTAAGTATTGATTTGTAAAAGGCGTAACATGGCGAATAATCAGCAAGGCATGGCATTGTGCCGTCGCACCATTCAGTCGCTGTGTCCCTATGTGTAGATAAACGTTAATCGACAACTTAAGAGCTGGCCTATTGAAATGGGCGAGGTGGGCAGAGGGCAGGGGGCAGGGGGCAGGGGGCAGGGGTAGCGGCTGGGACCGCATTCAAATATCAGTAATTTTGTAATAAAACAAAATTTATGTGGTATATGCAATAACAGTGGCGGCCAGAGTTGGAAAGGGTCAGACAGACAGGCAAAAACAATAGGATATACCGTAAACGTGAAACAAAACACGACAGCGACTACAAAAAAAGACAAAGAAAATCCCATCGAAAACTCGATGCAAAATGCCAAAAAAAATAAAAAGCGCTGCAGCCTGGTGTTGTGCTAGGCCTCCTTCTGCGATGCATCGCCTCCTTCCTGGCCGATGCTCTCCGATGGGTCAATTGAACGAGGAATGCTCAAAGCACAGGCCGGCCGCGTGTGAAGCCGGCGATTATGCGACGCGCTTGGCAACAAAGACACAAGCTGCCGCGGCGCTGGCAGCGACGCCGGCAGAGCATAACAAAAACTGCGACCCACATTCGACCCACAACAAAACGACGCCCGCAATGAGCGTTGCATTGCAGCCGGGCGGGGCATGGGCCACTTATTAATGGCGGATATAAAAAAATGTTTGCTGAAATTTGTGTGCGTGAAAAAAGGACAACCAGGATGCAGAGCTGCCACCTTACTCAGCCCCAGCCCTAGCCCCAGCCACCTAGCTCCACCCAGCCAGCTCCAGTACCAGAGCACTGCTCCAGCCGCGTCAACAACAGCGTCAGCATAATGCAAGCCTACACAAACATTTTATTTGCTGCATTAAGCGCAGCGGCAGCGCCAACAAAAATTCTACAAAAAATCCAAAACAACCAAAAAAGGAAACAACAAAAAAATTAAAATAAAAATCTGCAGGACCACGCAAAAAAAGCATACACGATAGCTAAAATACATATATGTACATACGCACATAGATGTGTGTATAGAGGCTCATGTACATGTCCAGCGTACCTACTTATGCCAGACACACACTCGCGCAAATGCAGCCAATAAAAATGCAGCGGCAAAAATTGCGTGCAACAGGAAAAAGAAAAAATTGCAAAAATCAAACAAAAAGCCGCCCAAAAACAAAAAAAAATTTAAAAATGAGGCAAAAAATCAAACATTTGCCACATCGAATGGCCTGGGTGCGAGTGAAATAACAGCAGGTTGGTGTCCACGCGTCGACTACGCTGCAGCGGCAGTGGCAGCAACGGTTGCTGCAACGGGCAGTTACACATGGGAGGGATGTCGCTTGGCCCTCAACAAACAAAAAAAACCAAACAAAATAAAAGCAAAAAAAAAAGAAAAAATGAGCACGCAACGAAAAAAGCCTAGAACAAAATATATAAAAATTGGGCAAAAAGAGCAAAAACCAAAAAAAAAACAAATAAATGAATATAATAAAAAAGTTCCCATTGCGCCTCCTAAATTTAAGCGTGTGGCAGAGCGAGTCGACAACAGCAGCGAGCGAGAGCGCAAAAAGTGCACATGGGCTGTCAGTTTCTGCTTTTGTTATTGTTGTTGTTGTGTTTGCAGTAGCAGCAGCAGCAGCAGCAGCGGCAAGCTTTTTTAGTTGTTTTGCTAGAAAATGCATTTGTCAGGTCCGCAGTTCCTGTCTCTAATGGGTTTTCAAACCACAAGGAGCGCCAACGTAACATACGATGAATCGACACGCACAAAAGAAAGTTTACAGTGTAATAACAATTGATCACTTTGTCTGACGTATATTTCGAGTTGAAGTCTCTTTAAGTATTCAATAGTCGCAATGAGAACTAGACGGAATTTTCAAGTTGTTCAAGTCACTGGGCGACAACGTGGCGTATGATCAATGCGCAAGCACAAAAGTAGGCAATGAAATATGAGCTTGTGGGGCCCAACTGCTGAACAGAGCTGCGCTGCGCTCCTGTGCTGCAGCCAATGCATTCGTCGATGCCGTGTGCAAGAGCTGCTGACTTTTGGTCGGCAGAACGACGCGTCGTGCGACAGAGAGCAACGACGAAGTGTGAGACAGCAAATGCAGCAGGCGCCTCATGTGCATCCAGTGCAGCCAGTGCAGCATATGTGGCCGTGGATGCACAGCTCGAAAGCTGCTGCAGCCGATGGCGGTGCAATGACCACCCAACGCAGCGACCACTCACATACGCACACACACGCAGGACCCAAATAGACCAAAACGAAAATAAAATAAAAAGGCCATAAATAAATAAAATTAAGTTCAGAGCGTAAAAAGGGAGAAAAAGAGAAAATGCGATGGAAGCGAAAAAAATGGAAAAATGAATTCTGCATTGATGCAAGCAGTGCAAAAGGAGGAGAAATGCAGCTGGCTCGATTGAGAGCGTTGCAATTGCAGTTGCAGTTGCAGCTGCAGCTGCACTTTACATACACTCTCATACACAAACACACACGCACACATACGCAATTTGGCAATTTTGCGGCCAGAAAAAAAAAGGAAACAAAACACACAAAAATTGCATGGGTAAAATAAAAATAAATAAAAAGCATGAAAAACAGGGAAAAAATATTTAAATTTGTTACTTTTCTTGTTGCTATTGTTGCTGATGGCCACGCATTCTATGTGTGTGTGCTTTTGAGTGTGTGTGCGTGCGTGAATGTGTTTGTGTGTGAAGGAGCAGCGTAATGTGAGTTCAGTTCTCTCGTTCGGACGCACGGCGGAAAATAAAATTGAAAAACTCCGCCCTAAAAAGCGGAGCGATATTGCGAAAAAAATGCAAAAAAAACCAAAATGAATAAATAAAAAAAAAATCAAACTAATAAAACTAAAAAAAGAAGAGCCAAAAAAAAGCATGGCGGATGGATGGATCCACGATAGATCCAACATACATAGACGCGTATGTGTGTTCGTGTGTGTTTGGCGTATGCATGTGAATGCACTAATTTGAAATGCACCATTTTGGAGGCTGAGGCGGCGCAAAGTTTCCGCCTGCAGTTACCACTGCAGCCAACCCTTCCTCTCTATAGACACACTTCACCCTCAGAGCGCCCAATGCGATTACCATTTATGGGCAACAGAAATATTCGATTAAGCGGCCCCAAAAACAAACCCAACCCGACACACATTGACTCATCAGCGGCTGTACGAAACTGAAAATTAAAAAATTGAGTCATGGACAAGCCAAAATTCCTCTCCTCACCATCCTCCCTCTGGACCAGAGCTGCTCGGGTGAAGGAGTGGGGGACAATTTCGAATATTTCGATAATTTCTAGTGTTTAGCCTGGGATCGATGTTAAATAAATATTATACACTGTTCACAATGCAAAAAAGAGCTTCAAATTTGGAATACATATACATAATTTGCCGGTTAGACGTACTAAAGACCTCGTCTAGTGATCGAGCACAAATCGCCTTAAACTGTACATGAACTATGAATAGAGTATTGCGCAGCTGATTGCTCCCGACCGCTGCGTTCCTATCTGCTTATCCTGACTTAAGCGAGGATAAACCTAACCACAAGCTTACAGCCTGGTGGGATCGAAAGTTATCGGTCGCCGGCTCAGCGAGTTTTCAGAGTAGAGCAGCGAGAATCGAGAGTCTTGCGACTTGCGTTGAGATTGCCAACGCAAACTAAGGCTGCCGAAATGCGTCGATAACTTTTTTATTTCGAAGCTCTAAAAATGAGACATTTCATATTACTTTTATGGCTACAACAACTGCTGCTGCCGCCGCTTCTGTCGAGGCCTGGGTTTTCAGTGGGTTAAATACAACTCGGCATCTGAGTAACCAAGGCAAGTTTGAGGTTAGGTTACTGTTAACGGGTGCCCAGGCTTGTGCACGCATACACACACATACCGCCACCCACACACTCACTCACACACACACACACTTAACGGCACTCAACGCATACAAAATTTCAAAATCATCAAAAAGTAGAAAAATACGCGTTTCATGCACATTCGCGGCATTTATGAGCCCATCAACGTCGCTCATGGATGAAAGTAACGCGTTTTATGCGTCGTTTGGGTGGCTGCAAATGTATCTTTTTATGTGGTTGCCGATGCTGGTAGTAGAGGAGGCAGCGCCGGGCTGGGCCGGCAGCTTCTCGACCACATGAGAACATCATAGCCGTACGGAGCACACGCCAGCGCCGTAAAAGGCATCGAGCGGCAGCAGGAAAACCATCAAGTTCAAAGTTTGGCAACGTTTATGAGCCGTGCTGCTGTCGCCAGTAAAAATGAAGAGTGCCCGCTCTTGGCTCTTCTTTCGAATGGGCAGACCAGATCCCAGCAAGAGCCGGCTCACAAACTCACCTGGCTGTGGCTCAGCGGGCCTAGCGAGCCTCATAGTTGGCATTCGCCATTCGCCTTTGGGCATTGGGCATCGAGCATCATGCATTGGGCATTGGGCATTTAGCATCTGTATTCCCGCCCCCTTTGACGAGCGGCCCCCGTCAAACTACCAAGTGCTTTTACGCCCTATTAAAAATATACTTTTTATAAGCCATATAAAAAAGGCGACGACGAAAACGAAAACACAAGCCGTCGAACAGCCGAACTGGCGAACTGTCGAACAACCGAAACTGGCCCAAGTAAATCGCATAACCAAAATTTATTTGGAAATGTCTGCGCGCTTTCTCGAGAGAGACATTTTATGCGCACCTAAGTCATTTCGAACAATTTCGATTAAAAAACTCATCTAAACAATTTATGGCGGGGCGTAAAAATCAAATCAAAATACACGCGCAGCAGCAGCAACAAAAGCAGCAGCAGCAAGAGGACAGTAAAACTGCAACATTCAGCATATCGCCACCCAACCCCAAGAGCAAGACGCCGAGCCACCCTCGCCTCGTAATGGCCCGCCATTATTCACATTTTACAGTTTACAACTATGCGAAAAACCATAAATTTAGAAATTAGATGGCCTCGATGACTGCTGCTGCTACTGTTTTTGCCTTACTCTTCTGTATTAAACTGTACACTTTGCATGATCATCAGACAGTATCTTCAGCCAATCCCCCAGGGTGGTCCTATTCTGATAGGCAATTGAGCACCAGATAAATGTATATATTTTCATTTGGGCCGCCTTTAAGGTAGTTTCTTTTGAATTCTATCATTACAGACTTTTGAAATTTAACAGTCTAAAAAAAAATAAATTTCTTTACCAAGAATCGTTAAAACGTGCTCCAGAATTCAACCGTCTTTGAACCCAACGGATTGGTACTCGGAATTTAAATTATTCCTAAGTCTGAACTTAACCTTAATCACCCGATCCTTGACAAATATTTTGTCCCAAAATCATAAAACTTCTATTGAAATATAAACAGTTCAGGCTAATGGATTCTATTCCCAGTAAATTATGGAATAACAGACAATAGAAAGCGTCTTTAACACAAGTAATTTTGTACACTCTTGGTCAACAGCTGAAACAGCTGAGGCCAGCTCTGACCAGGTCTGTCTTTCTGTCCAGTTCTTAATTCATGTATATAATCATGTATATCATCACTCATGTTATATTGAGATTTTTGGGTTTTCAAGTTGAAAAACTTAAAATAGGATATTTTATTAGGGCGCTTACGTCTGCCAAAACTACCAAACTGATATCATTTGATAATGATTATTTAAATGGACTAAATTGGCTTTTAGTATTCTCCACTCAGCATATCAGAGCTCTGGTGTAACAAGGAAAGTTGTTTGAGACAGAACTTGTCATTTCAATCTTTCTAAGCATTACGTTTAAATATGAAAGTAGAAAATTGGCAGCGAAATGAGGATGCTGCAGCCGCTGACGACGACATTGACGATGATAAAGGGGCCAATGGCGAGAGAGCGGGGGCAAGGGCAAAGGCGAAGAAAGTTAAACCGTGCGGGATATTAAAAAGTGCACGGGTAATGTTTCTTTTATGACTAAAGTGGCAGTGCCTGAGCCGAGGGGATGGGAGGGCAACGAAACTTGGCAGCGGCGTTGGCAGCAGCGCCAGCTTCAAATGTCAGCGGCAGGCGCGCATGAGCGCTGAGCGCTCAGCACTGAGCTGACGTCCCGGCGGTTGGTTCAGCGTCATTTCGTTTTTAATTTCCGTAATTCCGTCAGCAGAAAAATTTTTGCAATATAAAAAGTAAATATCGAAATTTATAGACCTGCAGAGTTGTGCGTGGGGCGGAGAGGGTGTGCACCGCATTGTAGGGTTGCCAAGCAGCGGGGACCTCGAACGGCGTTAGTGTGCGGCCGAAGCGACATTAAAAATGTTAAATAAAAACAAACAAACAAGCAACCACACGCACTCACAAAGATACAGGCACAGGGAATGTGCTCGTCAATGAAAGCCCCAGCAACCCCAACCGCCCAACCACCCAGCAACCCCCTTGGCAACTTACACGAGGAATTTAATGACAACACTAAAAAGTTTAAGCGTTATTATTTCTAGGGTAGCCGAACCGCTCCCCTCTGCCCCCCCCCCCCCCTCCAAATCTGCTCACGGATAAGAGCTTAGACTCCAGTGGCAGCAGTGGAGTATGTGGGAGTGGGGAGGCGAACGTACAAAAAAATACGAGGCTGTAAAATGGCAAATTCATGACCTGCAACTGCCGCCCCCACCCCCACAGCTCCGCAATGTGTGTATTCTAACGGCAACTAAAAACGAGCAGCGCGATTGTAACGATTCAGTTATTACCGTTATATTGCCGAAACAACGCGCGCGCGCTCGCCCGTGGCCGAAACAAAGTCGAAACGCACATAACTCAATCTTCGACGGCTCTAACGCCCACCCCCAACAGCCCAATCCCAATGCCAACCCCAGGCCCCTTACCCCCATTGCCCCCTTTTTATTGCTAATGGCAGCGGCAGCATGAAAGTAATGCTCGAGGACGGGCGGCTGCTGCTGCTACTGCAGTTTATGCGCCGCTGTAAAACTTACTGTAGTTTACCGCCTCTGCTTCTGCTTCTGCCTCTGTCTCCGTCTCCGCCCTTGCCCCTGACCCTGCTTCTGCCCCCTGCCTATGCCTTCGCTGTTGTTGACGTTCTCGCTGCAGAGCGGCACTCGTCCGCTCGCTGCTTAAAAACGAAACAATTTTTACAACTTTGTTGTTTGCCGGCGGCAGCCTTCGTCATTTCTAGTTGCCGCCCCCTCTGCCCTCTCAGTCAGTAAAGTGAATGTAGTAATTTTTCAAAAATCTTTGTATTTAATGGACCATCAAGCGCGGCGCTGCCTCAGCTTCTGTTTCCGTTTTAGTCTCGGTCGCAGTCGCAGTCGCCATCTCAATCCACCTGCAGGATAAGTTGGCTTGGCTTTTGGACCTTGGCTAGACGCGTTCGGGCCGGGCCCAGACCCAGGCTTGACTGCGCTCATCGCTAATATTGCACTTGGGTTGTAAAAATGCGTTTTAATGCTTCAATAAAATAAAAAGTTTGCATTAAAACGCAAACGTTGCCGTATGTGGGAGAGGGGAGAAGGGGGTTTAGAATCTGACGATCAGGGCTGGTGCGCCATGTGCACGGGGCGGGGAGGGGCAGTGCGGCCATGTCGTCGGAAGAAACAATTAGCGTAAAAAATACGCGTTGCATCAGCTTACAAATATTTTGTGAGCTCTTGCCACGCCTCCTCCTTCCTTGTTACCCGTGTTAATGCACAAGGCTTGTTCTTCATGTACACTCGCTCCCGGCGCCGCCTCGTCTCTTTCCTCCTCATGTTCCGGTTGTTGCAAAATAGTTCCTTGGCATTTTTATGCTGAAAGTCGACGGATGTTCATTTTAGTAGCATAGTTTTTTGGGCACGTGAGAAGAGTACCCAAGCGGGTCCCTCACACCCACAAGCAGGGTGGGCGGTAGACGAAAGCGGTGCAGAAATGAGAATATCATTGTTTGCAGAAAGCGCCGAACCGACCACAGCACACAATTTGTTTATGAATGAATGTTTAATCAGCAAAGTTGCAACCACAGAGAGCCTCAGCAGCCTCTGTCTGATATGACCCCGTCCCTTTGGATCTGTCCTGACCTGCCCTGCCCCGTTCCCCCTGGCAGAATGCACTTGCAAAACTAGCAAAACTGCATCGACGAAAATGCATATTTGCCGTGCGTGGGAACAGCACATAAAACAAGGAAGAAAAAGTTTCGGGTACCGAAGATTAAATACCCTTGTGCAGTGGTTATATAAAATGACTCAATTTCCGACGGAAGATTTTTGTGGAAGATGAAATGGTTGGACAATAAACCTCGTTAATTTTAAAGCCAAAACCCGAACTAGTTCCCAAAACTATGGGTTGAACTTAAACCCGAATAAAACGATAGTTTTTCTTTTTTAACGGTCACTTTCAGTACCACAGAAAATACAAAGTACCACACAAAAAAAATAAAAATACAAAAAAATACGTTACATAAATTTAGGAAAAATAAATATATTTTGTTACTATTTATTATTTACATTGAAAAAAATTTTGTTCCGGACAAAAACTATTTTCGACCGACAGTTTCCATGGCAGCTATATACTGTAGTGCTGTAATGCAGACAACTCCTGACTGCAACAAAATAAAAGAACATTTCTAAGTTGCACTTAAGCTTCAGATCTACGAGACTGTACAGACAGAGAGAATGTTATGGCTATATCGCCCCGGCTGTTGATATTGATCATGATTATATATCTATGTGTTACACAATTCGTGACAAAATTATAAATCCCTCTCTTAAAGGGTATTCAAAATAAAATAAGAAAAAAATGAAGCTTAAATGCGATAATGCAAACAGCAAATTAAAAACGAAATACACACAGGGTCTGCGAGATGTGTGGCTTTGGGGAAGGCTGGCGGGGCCAATAGGTACATGGGGGTACAGGTTTGTGTCTGTGTGTGTGTGTATGCGTTGACTCGCCATGTCAGTTGAAGCTGGGTCGCTAATTGAAAGCTGTTTGTTGCCTTTGCGTTTTGCAGCCAAAGACAAATATTGCAAATGCACCACAGCTTTATGCATATTTAAAATCAATTAAGTCAATAAATAATAAGGACGACCTTAATGCAATTAAATATAGTATAAACGCGCTGCGGCAAATGTTTGCAAATGCAGTTGCCACAAACAAACCCAACAAACTCGCGACGGCGTAGCGACCGGCCATCAAGAAAGGCAATCAGCGTGGACTGGATCCTGGTCCGGACCTGGACACAGACCCGGACTCGGACTCGGAACGGACGCGAACTCAGACCTCAAACCCGGCTGCGACACGCTTCGAGTGCTCTTCATGGGACTCTTGGGCGCCACGTTTTTCTCAGGTGGGCATTTAGGCTGTAAAGTGGTGCGAACGTGGGGCAGGCACCACAATTTGCAAACATTGAAAACAGCAACAGAAACTGAAACAGAATTAAATCTGTGCAGCCGACGATGAACTGAAATTGTTGATGTTTTTTGTGTTTTGTTGGGGCAACGGGGCGTATGCAGGACACGCGACTTGAGTGCTGCCCTATGCCCAGCTGTGCATGCAGCATGCCGCAAAGCAGTCGCCGGAGCATGCGGCTGCACGCCACGAAATTCACTCGGCCACAAAATTGGCCACAAAGTGCCAGTATTGTCGATTTGAACCTCTGTGGGGCACGGCTGAAACTCAAAGTCAACAGCGACAACAACAACAAACGGTCAAACGAGTGGCTAATTCAATTAAAGCCCCAAACGCCTGGCCACTTGTCTATTGCCAGCTTCAAGGCGGAGTCTGAAATAAATTTGATTTACAAAAGCCAACCGCTCCATTTAAAGCGCAATAAATCCAAAATCTCCGCTTCGACTCTGCAATGCTCTGTACGCAGATTTGCACAGAGGTTGCAATCGAGTTTAGCCGGGTATTTATCAGGGTTTGAAGTCCTTAACTTCAACAGCGAATTGCATTTATACGAATACCAAGACAGATATTGCACTTATATACTTAAAAAATTCTTTTTTGCTTTGTGAACAGAGCATAAATAGCCAAAATTCAAAATGCATAAGCTGCAAAGTCAGTAAGAGTCGAGTGCGGAATTCTAACAATGAGGCATACACCACACACACATGGCACACACACACATGTCCAATAAAAACAAGCAACAACACCAACAGGAATAATAAGAAACAACTGGAGCAGGAAAGCTGCCGTGGCAAATGTGGCACAAAAAGTGGCCGCGTGCCGACCTGCAAAAGGAATCAAAACTCGAAAACCGTAAACATACCCAAACCCAGCCACAGCCGCGACTACTCTGCCAAAAAGAATGCAACAAAGATGAAGCAGCCCAAACACATACATACACACACACACACACACAGGCACACTATCACAGCACAGAGGTTCATTCATGGCGATGACCTCAAACTCAGTTTCCAGTTCCCAGTCTCCAGTCTTCAAGCGGGCAGTTTATCCTTGCAGCCAACTGGCTGTCTGCATGTATGTGCCTATGTGTGTGTGTGTGTGTGTGTGTGTGTGTGTGTGTGTGTGTGTATGTGTGTTTGTGTGTGTGTATTGGCTCTGTGTGCCATTGTCGGCTGCATCTTTTTGCTTTCGTTTTAGAAACTCCAGCTCGCACGACATTCAAACAGTCGCCGAAAAAGAAACTGCGACGAAGCAAGGACGAATTTTTTGGCAATTTTTTCGCCTCATGTCTGCGCCCATATGTCCTTGTGTGTGTACGTGTGTGTGTATGTGAGTGTGTTTTTGTGTGTGAGTGTGTTTGCGTTTGTGTGCTGCTTTTGCTCTGTTTTCGCCTCCTGGTCGTCATCATTTTATTGCGCTTATTGTTGCTGTTGTTGCTTCTCGCAATGCAAAAATTGTTCCTTTTCTGATCGTACACACGTTACAGTTACGCGCTCGAGATGGGGTTTGAGTGCGAGTGCGAGTCCTCGTTCGATACTTTGCTATTCTTTTGTACATGTGCCTGTCATGCATCTCTGTGGGGCGCCAAAAAGATGACGCAAATGCAAAATGGCTAAAAGAATTGCACCAATGGACGCAAAAGAAAATCAACCAAGTTCCCCCAAACAGGTGGCAGCTGTCGGTGTCATGCGAATTACGACCATGTTACCCAACAAATGTGGGGCACCACGTGAGTCATTGCTGTTGTTGTTATTATTATTATTGGTGGTATTTGCGCACGTTGCAAGTTGTTGTCTTATTAGTTGTTGTAGTCAGCGGGGTATTATTGCGCAGTGAATACTCAATTCAACGTGACCTAAGACCTTATAAAAAACAATGTGGCCAATAAACTGCCGCTTAAATGCTCAACAGTTAGCTGTTGCTCTTATTGTTGTTCTTGCTGTTGTTGTATTCAGGCCGACAAGGCGTAGATTATATCAGAGTAATAGTAATGCCGACTCAATGCGGATTCACAGGACTTTTGTTTACTCGGCTCATCGAATGGCTTAGCCGTTGAACATGTACGCACAACCACTCACACACACACACATGGAAAAAAAGAGCACGCTGATGCGCCTTAAAATAGACACACATCTTTGTTATGTATGCTGTGTTTTCTTCTTTTTTTTTGTTTGAATTTCTAGAACATTTCGTTGTGAAATCATTTTGAATGTAACATTCTTGATTTCACAACCGACTGATTATTTAGAAAAAAAAGTCGAATACTTATTACAAGAAGTCTGCTTTGCTGCTTTTTTTTGGATGAAGTACTGTATTTGAGTCTCTTAGCATATAAGGTGTTTTTGAGATAGTTCTTGAAATAACAATTTTATTCTATTCGGTTTGAAATAAAATTTTATTTTCAATAAGAGAGAACGAGTGATAGAAAGCTTATGTGGCTCCATGCTCCATAGATAGATTTCAAGAATCAAGTTTTTCGTCTGTACACTGCATGGCATTTTTATAATATAACTCAAACTAAATTATTGCCTTGTGAGCAGTTGACAAAAATTCAAAATATTGTCATTACCGTGCAATTTGTATAATGCAACTAATGATCATAGTCTGATATTTTCTCGACTTTTTTACAGAAATTGCATACACCTGTCTCTGCTAGTTCTGATCTCTTCAGGTGGTGCCCAGGCAGCAGTGCCTGGTGAGCTCACGCGTAAGTGTGAGAACTACAGCCTTTTCAAGGTACATAAAAACCATTGAGCGAATTTCAACAGAGATCAGGAATTCGTTGGCTTGCTTCTAAGAGAGTGTACTTAATCACATGCACCGCATCGTCGCTAACCACATGTGCACCACAAGCGGACGAATGTGATAAGCATCCGAAGCAACATGCAAAAAAGATGCAAGGCTGGTGGAGTTGCTGACGATGTTGTTGGCCCAAAAGCCCAAATAAAGGCCGCAGCAAAAGCTGAACAAAAGGCGCCAACGTCGAGCAGACAAATCCCGGTTTGTAAGCCAATTTGCACTTAGGCTTATCTAATGTCATATCATTTGTATAATGTTGTGTTGGCCTGATACTTGATACCTACTGTAGTATTGGCACAAAAGTCCCCGCACCCCCCGACCCACGTCTCCAGCACATTGCTCTCCTCTGCATGACTGTGGCATGTGTGTGCGTGTCTCAGCCTTATCCTCCGGGGTTCATTTCTAAGCTCATTTATGTTTATCACAAATGCGTGCCAAAGTGTGTCGTTATTCTTTCTCGTCCTCTTCTTCTCCTACTCCCAATTCTACTACTTCTTAGCCGACATTGCTGGCGTGGCGCGAACAAAAACACTTCAAATATTCAAAAAAGCCACACACACACACAACCAGCCCCAGTCGCACACTCACACACACATTGGCAATAACACAGCAGCACTCGCTAGGTTGGCGGGGGAAGTGGGCGCGGATGCTCAACTAGTCGGAGCATGTTCTGGCTGTAGAAATTCATCTAACGGCTGTAACAGGTAATTGAACTTGGGTTATATGGCGCACGGAATGACGTTCAGCTCAGCTAACGAAAATGGAATTGAATGACGCGCGCGTCGTGTGCCAAATGTGACCTCCCTTTACACACACACACGCATGCCACTCCCACGCCCGACCATAGATAGCAAATGCGTGCGAACTACATAATGTGGACATAAAAAGGATTTGCCAAACGCCAACACCGCGTGCGCGGTAACTGCGTCACACGGGGGATGGGGCTGCGGGGATGGACTACGGTGCGTAGTCAATTTCGAGTAACATTTGCCCGCTATATGAAAGTTGCAAATTGTATGCCATAGTTTCACACACACGCACACCATAAGTATGAATATGGACTGTATTGTATTACAGAGAAACAAGTACGGGCGTGGCTGTAGGCATAGCTAAGCGTGTGCATACACTCAGAGAAAAGCATCATTATAATTGCAAGTAAGAGCGGGAAAGAATTCGTGCCTCTTTGGTTTTAAAAATTTCGCATGAATCGCATGAAAAATAATAAAAAAAATTATATTCAAAATACAAAACAAACAAGTAAGAACGTTGCAGTCGGACGTAGCCGACTGCGTAATACTCGCTCACAGTACACAGTAGTTACTCATTTTCGAAAATTTTTTTTCGAAATTTAGAAATGCGAACTTACATTTTTAATCGATTGTGGTTGACACAATTATTATAAAAAACAACATTAAAACGGATTGTGAGGGGGCAAATTTTTTGTCAAAAATCATGCAAAAATCTTACAAAAATTAGTAAAACTCTCGTATCCATAGCTCCCATATTTCAAACACCCATAACATTTTCAAAACTGAACCGATTTTGATGTTTGAAGTCATTTTATTCATGGTCGTCTAGATTGATTCTGCATTTCAATTATATTCATTATTAGAAATTAAATTTTTTTGCATTTCTGATAAAATATCTTATCTTAAAA
Source organism: Drosophila sordidula (assembly GCA_035047465.1). Taxonomy (NCBI): domain Eukaryota; kingdom Metazoa; phylum Arthropoda; class Insecta; order Diptera; family Drosophilidae; genus Drosophila; species Drosophila sordidula. Next base: position 15,845,236 of record JAWNPQ010000136.1, read on the forward strand.
ACACTGGGAGATATAGCCATTTCCGATTTTTTAAGGCGATGCGTTGGAGGGTGCGTTCTAGTTATCATATCATATCGGGATATCAAAGTCGCAATCCTTGAGGTGGGTGAAATATTCAATTTGTATCGACTTACCAGCCTCCCAGTGGGCGTGTCACAAAAATCTTAACAGTTTGTCTGACGCGGGTATACACGAGTATATATTCCAAGTTTCAAGTCTCGAACTTCAATAGCGATAAAAATTGCGTTTACACGGACAGTAAAAGGAACATTGTACAAACCCAAAATACTTATTTCACTTCGTGAACGAGTATACAAATTTTGGGTTTGTGAAATAAGTTCGATTTAAGTACAAAAATGTTTGGTTTTTTCTCCGAGTGTATGCGTATGTGTACGCTTATGCGTAATGCCAACTGTTGAATAATTCATGGCCAACTGGAGATTTGTGCAGATGCTGCATGTAGATCCGAATCCAGATCCAGCTGCCGAGTGGCGCTCAGATGGCTGCTAAGCGCGTTTGATGCCGATTTGTGGCGCACATAACTGTAAATCGCGTATGTGAACAACGCGTAAGCGTTAGAGTATATCCGCAACCAAATGTGAGTGCCACTGTGAACGACGACTGTGAATGCCAATGCATATTTGAGCAGCTGAACAGGCGGGCACGGCGCCCTTATGCGCATTGTCGGCTGAATTGCAGAATATGGCCAAGTGCCAGGATTTGAAAACACAGTCCTGCGTTTTATTCTGGCATACTATCATTATTCTTGTTCTTACAACTAGCAGTTATTATCCGGCTTTGCAGGTCCACATGTCTTTCATTAAAAAAAGTGTTCCAGCAGTTTTTTGCTTGTGGGCAAACTGTTTATAAGATTATTTTAATTTATTTTGTACGTGGAGCTTTACAAAAACTAGGTTTGCCCTCCGTCAGACAGAAATGTTCTTTTAAATCGCTTCTAATGCATTTTCACATGTATTTTAAGGCCGATTGGATGAGAAACAAATTTGTAACTTACATAAGTTTTCCACTAATTCTTCGCCCTGCGGAAGGAGTTTTCCTGAAATTCTTTAGCTATCTACTTCCTACTGTTCGATCTCAACAATGATCAGTCAGTCAGTAGACACAAATTTTTATGTACCCTGTGATTGAAAGTGATTTGTTTTTCCCTTGAATTCGTTTTGTATACGTTGCATGATGAACCTGCATCGCAATTCTCACACTGCCATGCATTTTCTTTTGTACACCACATTCTCAGGCTCCACTCTCGCCGACACTCACACGCACACCACTCCCTGGATGGGTAGCATGTCCCTCCTAGTCACTCAACGTCCGACTTTGCTCCTGTGCTGTTTTTGCTCGTTTTCATTGTTGGCCTCACTGCGCGCCTGGTGGCCGCATCTCCATAGTATATGTATGTATGTGTGGGTGGTCATGCGAAGTTGAGGTTGAGTTATGTACGCGAATCGGAATGGGAACAGGGCTTATCCCACCGTGGAGAGCAACGCTTTGGCTTGGTCTTGTTGTTGACAGGCGTGTTGCTGGAGCTTCTTTCTTTTGTGTGCGGTTGCATCCCAGTCCTGCACATTCACCGCCACCGCCATCACAGTCAACAGGTGGCGCCAAACTCCTGGACGGCACGTGCCATTTTACACAGTTCACCCAGACCCTCACCCAGCACCGTTTATCGCACTGTGAAGGACGTTCAGTTTTCTTTCCTTTTGTAGTGAAACTTTTTGTGTTGACTGCAATTTTGGCCTGTTTCTTTTTGCGATTGGTGCTCGTTTTCCTCTTTTCTTTTGGCGACGTCCCGACTAGCCCCACCAGGGCGGCTAGGGCCCTTTGGGCACCATCGGACTCATTTGTGTCGCCAGTCATCAGTTTATTCACGCAAGGGTGCATTGCAGCATTATTTTTTTCTTTTATTGCCTGACTCTCCATTCGTGTCCAAATTTGTACAGTTCGAATGGTTTAGCCTGTGGTTTCCAAGCGCGAAAAAGGTCAGCCACAAAATATGTCGCATAATGCTTTGCACAATTACAGTGGTCACTCAATAATTTAATTTATTGAAAAGTTCTTCTCTCCTCTTCTGCAGGTGTTCTTTTTTTTATTTATTTGTATCTTAAAATAATAATAATGAAATGCGCAGAATAATCTGATAATTTTTTACGTGTTAAGTATTTCGTTTTTTAGTTATTAAAATTGGCTTTTTTTTCATAAAAATATAAGCATTTATTGAGTGTCATATCAAACATTGTAACAATTTTTGAATATAAAAAATATCATTAAGTCTAAATTCACGGTTTAAGCTTCTATTAAACTTCTTCGTCTGGGGGCTGCAATAGAAATAAAAATGAATATAATTTTTTTGCTATTGACCTTACGCTCATATTTAAATATTTTTAATTTAAAGAAGGGCATTAGATAATTTTTTCAACCTAAAGTTAATAATATTGTCCTTTTTTTACTATATTTATGCCAGCGGTTCATTTAAGTATTTTGAATGAAATATAAAGTTTCTTATTTCCAGAATTTATCGTGAGCGCGTAGATTGGTTTGTGCCTTGGCTATGTTTGATGTCGATCAAGTTTGTGGCAAAGTTTCGCACACGTTTGTAAAGCTCCGAATCTTCTATTCAAAAGCTTATTAGATGCTTAAAGCTTATTTGAGCGTTTTGACCATAAGCCATAAATACACTTTAGTTCTCTTAATGGCACGTACGAGTAGTTTGCATAAATCGAAGCCGAACTCAACGAAAACAAGAGAGAAGGAGATTTGTTTTGGGTATGGGGGGGTCGTAAGTTATCTAAGTAGGTATAAATCAGTTTGTGTTGTCGACGACACCATCCAAAGATGAGCTGAGTCGAATGAACCCAAGGCTGGATGGCGCTCTTAAATTTCACAATGTTCCTAAGAGCGGCAAAGCGAAGAGAAGGCCTCGTGGCGAAGTCCGGACATAAGTTCTCTTACACCGCAAAAAATTTGAGAAAAGCCGAAAGGAAACTTGTTCAGCAGGAGTAGTGGGTGCCGGAGCAGCGGGAGCGGATTTTGTAGGAAAATGGGAAAATCCATCGCATAAAAACGACTATAACAACGGTAGCTACTGCAGACGCGGGCAGCTCCAAAAAAAATAAAAGGAAAAATCTCGAAAGGGCAATACAAAAATGGAGAAGAAAACGAGGCGCAATGAAAAGAACGTGCGCACTTCGACGTCGACGTCGACGTCGACTGCGACGCAGGCTTTGGCAGCGCAGCTTCTTTTTATTTGTGTTGGTGTGTGTGTGTGCTTGCACACCGCCGTGTCCTCATGTGGGTAGACAAAACTTTCGCTTTCGTTCCGTCGCCTTCGTTTTTCCAGCTTCAGTAGCTCCTTTTGCTCTATGGCAGCGCTAGCGTTAACGTTGACGTCGACGTCAACGTCAACGTCAACGTCAACGTCAGCGCACAGCCTTTGCCAATTTTTCTTTTTCTCAGCCAGTTTTTTCCCCTGCCACGACATGCCACATGAACGAAAACATTACAACAACAGCTGCCCAGAAATCGTTTGAAAAAGGCATGTGGAAATGTGGCAACAGATAAATTTCTATGCCAAAATGAATGGCAAAAAAATGCGAAATTTCAAGGATACGAAACGTGAACAAATGGAGCAAATGGCAGAGCTAGAGACTGAGACGGAGGTCCAGGTACAGGTACAGGTAGATGGACCGAATTATGAGAATGGGTGTCAAGGCGACCTTGAACCACCGCAGCCCTCACCTGTGGCCAATCTTAGCTGGTTGGCCTCGACTTAACACGGACTCGTTCTGTTACAGTGAACGCTCCATATTGGAGCTGTTATTATAATTGTCTTTTTACTGAAACCAACTTATTAAAATTAGGCGCTCTGTGTTACGTATTAAAGTTGTAATTGTAGTTAATATTTGGAATTATACCGAAACACATAATCTTTTGGGTTTAATACATTGAGCGCTTTTCATTTTTATTGTATCCAAACAAAAAATAAGAAAGAATCGCCATTGAATCGTTAATTTACATGGGACAAATTTATTGAATAAATCAAATAACAAATTCGAATTCATCATACAGTACACACAAACTAGCTTCAAATAAAGCCACATTTTGTGTACTTTAAATATCGCTTAAGGTTCGATAAAAAGAAAAATTAAAGGAAATAATTAAATGATATATTAAAATAATTTTATAGTTCGAGCTGCCCTTGGCACCAAAAAGTTTCAATTACTGAGCGAAAGCTGTGCAGCGCATTTCCTCACGTGCAACTCACTTGTCATTGCTACCCTACTTATGTTAGACGACTAATTGGGCCCGTAGTAGAGATACTGGCTAACCCAATGTTTGTAATCCCCTCTACACACACACACATACAGTCCTTCACGCACGAAAACCACCTGTAAGCTGAGTTGACCAGAGGCGATGTCCTTGATTATACATATAACTCAGCGCGCCTATGTCTGTTTCTATGCTAGCACATACCACATGTGTGCGTGTGTGTGCGAGCGTTCTAGATGGTTGCGGTGGGGCAACTAGCTGTCGCAGTCCACTCGATGCCACTGCTGCTGCCGCAGTCGATGCCGCAGCCGATGCCTCTGTTGGCTTTGCAAGAAGAGGAAAAAAAGAACAAGAAAGAAAAACGAAATAAAGGATTTTCATGTGCTTAGCTTTCTCTTTTGGCTTTCGCCGTGACGTGTCACTCTGCAGTTGTTTATTACTCTTAAAACTTTCTTCAACAGGTTGCACGTTGGGCTGTTGCCCACACTTGGCGTGTGAGTGTGCGTGTGTGTGCGTAGTGTGCTCTCAGTTGGTAAAAATGGACTCGTTATGCTTAAAGGCGACCCCAAACGCCCAGCCAATACTCTTCTGGGTGACCTTGGGCACTAGCTAAGCGCTGTCATAGCAGCAGCCACCTAGCATGTGGTCAGCCCCTTGTTATCCAGCCTGTCAACCGCTCAAACCACCCAGCAGCCCACCCGCTCGCCGCCTGTTGCACACGCCACTAATCCTGGCAACCACCCAGCCACACACGAGTGTGTGCCCTGTAACTGTTGCCCTTCCACACTTCGTGACAGACATTTTGCTTGACTATTTGCCAAATGAAGATATGCCCATTCCGGACATCTTAAGCAGCGTGACAGCTGCCGCTTCTTGGGTTCCGTTTGGAACTCGCAAAGTTTTTAGATAAGCTGCTGCCGCCTTTGAGGGAGATACTGTTAACGTCCTGCGATCAGTTAGCGATTGAAAACTTGGCTTGATGCCTACATCCAACTACAATATGATGACTTAATCGTGCTGTGGACGCACAGACAGTTCGACTGGTGGCCAAAAATCAGTAGACCGTTACGCGCTACTCTCTCGAACACAACGAACAAAGCTCAATTTGTGGTTTCACCCAGCTGAGGTGTTCATTGCAATATACAATGCTGCGTTTACTCGTATGTGTTTCATGTAAACCTGTTTGCTATCCTGCAGCTCCCAACTCTCGACTATCGAAAAACAGCTTATTACAGTGGTCGCTAAATCATTGGAGCTACGAGTTCCCAAGTTCAGAAGAACATATTTTTTATTTATTTTCATCAAGATACAATAATAAAGTAATGTGCACAATATATGCCTTGTTTATTTAAAATAAATATTTGTGTAAAGTAAACGGCTAAAATCAGAAAGGTTATTTTTCATTTTCTTATCGCAGAAAAATTTTCTTAACACAATATTTGGTTGAGACTACTTTTATCGGGCGTCTACTGTGCTTGAATTTTGCATAGCGGCTCCATCAACTATGTCTTGTTGCAAAATGCAAGAGGTTGTCCTAAAAGATTTGAAGCTGAGCTGCAGCAGGCAAATGCCAAGGCAAAGGCAGAGGCAAAGACAGATGCAGAGGCAGTGGCAGGGCCAGTGCCAGGGCCGGAACCAGGGACAATGCCAGGGGCAGGGGCGCCGAAACAAGCGATGCAGAAACTGGGCCCGATAACGAAACCGAAACCGGGCACACAAAAAATTTAATGCAAGAAAAATGGTAGAGAAGTGGTCGAAAGGGGGGAGGGTGGGGCATCGGTTGCGTAGAGAAAACGAGGGGAAAACACAACGAGGCAAACATGAAATCCAAGTATTAAATTGCAACGACCTATATAGAAAAAAGGCAATGTGATGATCGCCAGAAAGAGTTCGGGATCGGAGATCGGAGTCGGACGGGGTCTTCATTATTATTATTTTCCCCTTTATCCTTGTGTAACTTGCTTCTGCCCACAAATCACAGCCTAAAGAGAGAGAGAGAGAGAGAGAGCGAGAAAGAGAGAGGAAGAGCGCAGTCAGAGAGCCAAAGATTGAGCGGGGAAGATTTAAATTGAAAAAGTGCATTGTGAGCTTGAGCGACTAACACACAATGTTTGCAAATCTTGCCCCGCCGCTCGTTTCCTCTTGCCCCTGGTTGCACGATGATAATGAATATGATGATAATGATGATGATGATGATGATGATTGCTGCTCATGCTCATATAACGTGACCTGGCGCACCAAAATGTTTCGACTTGGTTTTTTGGCAATGCCAAACGCTGCGTGGCGAAGAGCACCCTGACGCGGAACTAAGAAAACTAGTTTCCAATGGCAACTTGAGTTTAGGCTTCACCGGTTTCACCACGCCGTCTCGCCCTTGGCCCTTGCCGACTTCGCGCTGCTCCCTTGGGTAACTGGTTATTTGAGTCCAGTGCCCAGTGTCTGGCTGGGCATTTGATTGAAGTTTTTAGCACAATTTCACTTGGGCAAGTTGCCGAGGGCCCTAATTAGGAGCTTAAGCTCTGGCAAAAGTGCAAACTTGCATCCAACTGGATTTGCAAAAAGAAACCAAGCAGCTTGCCAGGTCTATCATCATCTGCCGTTCTAATGGCTGCTGTTAGCGATCCCACATCGGTCCAAGAATTGACCAAGATGATCTCCCAACTCCACAGTCCACTTATCTACAAAAGCGACTACAGTGAAAACTATACCAAAGAAGCCCTCGAAGACAACCTGTATCTACATTCGAGCTGCCCAATCAAACATGTCTACGTCACCTTAATCTGTACAAACACATTGTGAAAAATGAATTCATGGTTCATTTATATTATTAATTTAAGGGCGAATCCATAAGCAAATAGACATTCCCTGAAGATTTTGATTATTTTTTTTTCTCTTGGCGAAAAAATGTTAGATTAAAATATTGCACAAAATTCTCTATCAATATCGGTACAGTTTCTACAAAAATATGATAGTTAAACCTTTTGCCCAATGCCTACATGAGATTATTTTGATAACATTATACATGAACTTCGTATACAGATTGCGTGTCCAGATTTATGTGCAGAATCTTTCTAGACGTCAAACGACAAATACGTTTCAAAATTGGTCCAGTTTTAACAAAGTTATGGACTTGGAATTGTTTAGAGTTAAAATTGAACATGAATATTCACTAAATTTGGTGTTTTCAGATTTAAATGCAAAATTCATATAGGAGCCAAGCCGTGCACACAATGAGAGCTCAAGACGCCCGAATATGCGTCGTCTGGCATTTGGCGTGTAGCCTGTGCGTGCTTTGCTTCACTTTGTTTTGTTTTGTTTTGTTAGCACCCTTAAGTGTTTATCATGTAAAACACCAAGGGAACATGTCAAACATGCCAAATATGTATGACCTACAAATTATGCGAATGCGACACCGTACACACACACACGCACACACACACGAATAGAGATAGAGACAGAGTACACGCAGTTGTTGTTGCTGGCTTGGGTCTTATGCAGACGAGACTGGTACATAAGCGTAGACTCCCATGGATCCCAGAAAATCAAGGATTACCAGTGAAAAATAAGGTGGGAAGTGAAGAGACTGAGCAGACGGAACAAACTAAGAGCAAAGTAGCCGCAAAGGCAAAAATGTCCTTGATTTTGGTAGTAGGGCTTTCCTTGGCTCTTATGCAACCCAAGTTTAGCATCAGCCTCAGCATCGGTCAAACCCAAGCAAACAGTCCTTACAGAGAAAGAGGCAAATGTATCCGAGAAGACTAATGCGCTCATTCCGCACGTAAAAACCCTCTGAAAACAGCTTGCGACACCCCTTGACCCAGCCCGGAGCGTTTACGTCCGAAATACTTTTGTGGTCAAGTGTGTGGTGTGTCCTGGATCCTATCCTGCTCGTACAAGTGTGAAAATATGTGGGCATTCGAATTAGACAGAATACCAGAAAGTCGACGAGTCTATTATAATATCTACAAAGCAAAGCCAACCAGATGGGCCTTGTCCACCCAACGACCTTCCCTTTTTCCCCTTCTCCTGCCCGCATAACCCACATACCACATACTACAACATGCAGAAGGAGGCCAAAGGAAGTCATAATTGGAAATTACACACATAATCATCAGACACACACACACATACATACGCGTTGCCCGAGAGAGACTCATTTTCATTGCTTTTCCCAAGATGGCTCGCAGCCTCGTCTAGATCCTGGGTGGCGCCCCATTCGGCTAGCGCTATGAATTTATTAGAAATTCAAGAGTGAAATTCTCGGATTTCGCCCCACGCAACACCCAGCACGTCGTAGATTGACTGACCCACAAATGCGTTTAGGAAACAGAAACAGTAGACGGGGCGTGGACGTGGGCGCGGGTGCGAGCTCGGTTCAGGTTCGGGTTAGGATTCAGGGTCCTTCGAGTCGCTTGAGTATCTGTGGGATTACTGTCGGGGCTCAAGAGTCAAAGGAGCTGGTATGTCTGGCCAGCGTGCGTGTTGCGTCAAACGATTTCACCACTGGGTAAGCTTCTAAACGTAGCGCATGATGGTTGGGCGCTTTGATGGCACACCACGCCTCGCAGGTATTATGTAAATTAATTAGCAAGGGCGGGCACACCGGTACAACCCTTTGCATTTCAATTGTTCAAAGATTGCAAACTATTTGCCAACTTCCAATTGACGCATCGAAGTCCTTGACGTCGCTCAGCAGCCAATCTGTGCGTAGACATAGCCAAAGTTATCTGCTGTAAGCTCAGATGCCATCCTTGAGGTATTCACTACGGTCGCCAGATCCTAATGATAGCCACTTAAGCAGCCGCGTGGACGGGCTACTGGCCCGTCTGTCCTGTGTCCCAGGTCGGAAGACGGAAGTCAACCCCAAAATGATTTTAACACTTTCATGATACTTTTGTAGCCACTTCCTAGTGGGCGCCACAAGACTCACCATCCTTCAGCCGCGCCATCTACCCATCCCCTGACTCACTCGCACTTGCTCGCCACCCTGCCACATGGGCGAGCATAAGGCATTCGACTGTGTGCTTGGGCACATTTATTGATATGGGCGACCCGTCCGTCCGTCGTACGCTCTGGCCTTTGTGTGTTTAGTTTAGTTTTATGGGGTGTCCGGTTGCCGTTACACACAACAAGAAACGACAGCCAAGTTAGGAACATGGCAGGGGCAGGGGCATGAATCGGAAGCCGAGTCAAACGAAGGCGGGTGTCCGCAAATTAGCATGATATGTGCGAGTACGAGTGCCAGTAGTAGGCTATGTCCACGATTAGGCCCATCAAAGGATTAGGCAATAACGCCCATAAAATGGGCAGGCAGCACGCACGGGACAAAGGGTGGCTGTTTCCGTTGTTTGCCCGTTGGCTGCGAGCAGGCGAGGCCAAAGGTTCAAAAGTTTTGACACGCAATTACTTGAACACATGTGGGATAGGCCTGGTAAGAGGCAACAACAACAACAACAAGGACCAAGCACCAGCCACAGTAGAAGCAGAAGAGCAAGCGCTTGGGATAGGGCTTGGGCTAGGGCAAGGGTTGTTAATATCATTTTAAGTGATTTTATGATGAATTTGTGCCCTAAAATTCCAACTCATTTGCACACACACACATGCACACACATGCACACACATCATCAACATCATCATCAACTCCGCCTCCTTTTGTGGGTTTGGGTTCAAGTTAGGGTAAAAGTTTTAGTGTGAAATTTTCACAGTAATTTTATAGGCGCACTTAAGCGGTTTGCCTCTTGGCAGCACTTCTAAACCCTGTCAGACCCCCCAACCCCCATTCCGCAGTCGGTCTTTCCATTTAGCTTGTAAATAACTACATGCATAAGCGTATGTGCGTGTGTGGTATGTATGTGTAAGGACGTGTTGATTTTGTGGCATTTCAGTCTTTTTGAACTTTGAACTTGTTGGTAGTTTTAAGAATTGTTTCCCCGCCTGCGGGACGCACGATTATGGCCCATCATAGGCTAATTCCATCCATGTGCGTATGTGAGTGTGTGAATGTGAGAACTTGTGTGTTATGTGCGTGTGTTTATTAGCGTGTAACAAATCATTTAATTCCTTAATCGTGTGCCGTCGTATTGTCGTCATACTCGATTAGACAGCTTTCCAATTAGCAGTTGGAGAAAAAAATTTTACAAAATATTTTGTATGCGAACTATACGGCTACGCCTATACATAATATACATAAATATAACTATAATAAAAATATAGCTATCTTACTCAAGGGTTTATGGCACTGCGCTGCCTTGAACCCAGTCAAATAATCCATTTGTTAATTTATGGAATATAAGGCGAACTGAAAAGTTGCATAGAGGAGTTGCGAAAAGAAGATCACCTTGGGATTTGTTTGACTTTTGCAACCCAAAAAGACCAGCAAAGTGTGTCTCTTATCTTACTCATTTCGGTTTTGTATACATATTCCACGCTTATTTTGTGTTTCTTATATTTATTTTTGCTCATTAATTAAGAGGCACTGAATTAAAGAACCCTCGGTTCGGATTGCTGAACTTCACGATGCAGTCCACAAAACACAAAAAAAAAGAAAAGGGTTGAGCAACTGTTGGAGCTTGTTCCAAGCAATCATTTTTCAAATTGCCAAAGAGGCGCACTTATAGAGCAAACAAAGGCTGCAAACAACAGTGAGAGAGAGAAAGAATGAGAGAGGGGGAAGAGAAGAAGTTGAAAAGACGGGTACATTGATCCCAAAACCACAGCGAAGAGAGCCCCAAAATTAAATTTTGAAACCAACAACTACGAAAAGCAAGAACGAACCGAAAATCTTGTGCGTGTGTGCATTTGTGTGTGTAGGTACAAATGCGAACAGTGTATAAAGTGAATTCGAAAACAAAAATGTTATGCTGTGTAAATCTAAAGACTGTTGCCAGCTCCCGACCTCGTCCTCGACTTTCAATCTGGCTGCATAGGCTTCAGTACCCTGTTGTGTGTGTGTGTGTGTGTGTGTGTGTGTGTGTGTGTGTGTGTGTATGTGTGTGTGTTTGTATGTGTGTGTGTGTGTGTGTGCGTCTGTGTGTGTGTGTGAGAAAGAGACAACGGCATTGAAACTGAGAAGCTCTAAGCTGAATTCGTCAAACACAGCAGCTTGCAGGCCAGCCCCATTCTCTCTATCTCCCTCTTTCATAGTTGCAACGAAGCTCTTGCACTTGTACAGTCAGCCAGGGCCCAATGGTTGCTCGAACGGCCCCGACAGCGTCCCTATGGCAAGCGTTGAATTTGGGGCAGCTGCTGAAATTGAAACAAAGTGTCAGGCACAGCATCAGGAGACGAGGCACAGGCAAGCTTCTATCGTCAGCAATCAATAGAAAAAAATTTAATTAATTAATTAATTTAATTAATTTAAAAAATAACTTTGCAGACGATCGGTTGAGATACAAACATTTTTCAATCATCGTTTTTCACTCGTTTTCCATCCTTGCGGGAAAACTATTAAGATCCCTGCCTTAGTGTTAATTAAAGCTTCCAATGGGTAATACGGCAAAAAATCAGGTTTACCCTCAACGACCTGAGCTTTGAATTGATCACAAATCACTCAATCGGTCGGTCAGTCAGTAAATTATTTGCCTATGCATTGATAATGGCCGTAGGGCGACTGCGCATAGGTGGGGAGAAGGCAGAATTCAGGGAGTGCAGTGTGAGGCAGCAGCAACCAAGCAAAACAAAAACCAACAGGCAACAACCGGCCAGGGGGCAGCAGAGCGGCCACTGCGGCAAAGCAAAATCACACTGCTGTTTTATCGCCGCTGCTGAAACTGCGGTCTTTGAACTACCAAAAAGAACAAAACAACAAAAAAGCTGCAGGGTTTCGGGCGAACAGGGTCTCGGGGAGATGCCAGTCGATCTATGTAACGCCGCCGTCGCGGTCGCGGTCGCAGTCGCAGTCGGCATCGCCGGCGTCGATGCAGTCCAGGGGGCATCTATAGGGGTGCAACTGTGTTGGTGAGCGCAACGACAAGCGATCGACGACAAAGAGAGCGAGAGTGAGACAGAGAAAGAGAGAGGCAACTTTTTTTTTGGCAAAACAACATTTTTTGGCAAATTCCCTCAGCTGCGCTCTTTCGCTTTTTCTCTCTCGTCATTTTTTTTTCGAGAGCTGCGTTTGTTTGTGTCGTGTGAGGGGAAGATCACTGTCAGTAGTTTGAAATATGCAGGCACACATACACACACGAACGCATACACACAATAAGCTTACATACGTGCACATACATACATATATATATATATATATATATATATATATATATATATATATATATATATATATATATATATATATATATATGTATATATATGTATATATATACGTTTATAAAGCACTGTGGATCGCCCCACGTCGCCAAAAGCCCTGGCAAAGCAGGCCTCTACTCGTACTTCCTAAATTCTCAGTGTGCCCTCGCTAGGTCGCTGCGCTGCGATCACAATTGCAAGCGTGAGCGTGTGTCTGAGTGTATATGAGCGCGCGCAAGTGTCTGTGTATGTGTTGAGAAACCTCAAAAAGTTGTACTGAAGCCGTTAACCTCGGCTACGCGTTCGTCGTCCGAGTTTGTTTTTGGAAATTATCAACGCCGTATGGCCGCCCGGTCTTAGTGAAGCGCCGACCGTTTGTCGTGGCAGAGGGACAGGAGCAGGGGCAGGGGTAGAGGTAGAGCAGAGGCAAGCAAACTGCGACAATGATGATGATGATCGGTACAGTCAGAGGGTGGGCAAGGGGTGAGCGCTTAGCCACCATAAAGTAAATAAGTGAAGTCATTTGCTAAAATGTTGGCGGACGCAACGCGCCACAGCACATGTGAAGCAATAAAAAAGCAACAACAATTTTAGTCACATGCAGTGCCCGCCAATAAATTCATACTACACACACACATGCACAGACAGCCATGCATAGGTGTATACATGCATGCATTTGTATGCGTTTGTGAGAATGCGCTTAACGAAAATTGCACAAAAATTACGCAAAGCAAAGAAAAATAAAATTAAGAAATGCACATACTCACACATACACATAGACTGACATACTCGCATAAACTTGTTGGAGATCTGAAGGCTTTGTAAAAGAACAAGATTTGTGAGTTGCAATATTTGGCACACACAAACGAGTTCCGGACATGCAACTGCGCTGCACACTCACCAACACTCACCTCCAGCAGCTCCGCTCAGCCCCTTTGCCAGCTACACTTATTTGCCGTCCAGAGCGCAATTTTTAACAATTTTTTGGGCACAGCTTTCTATGCCTTGGCAGACGCTGCACGAGGAAGGGCGAAGACGAAGATGATTTCCAATTGGCGTCGCCCTTAAATCATGTAAGCCACTGAAGCCACCAAGATCGATGCGATCCGTTGCGTGTGTGCGAGTGTCATATATGCATGCACACACACATGCATGAGGCAGATGGGCCGTGTTGAAAGTTTGTGTTTTTGGGCTTTGCAGTTTGCATTTCCTCGCCAGATTTGTTTGCTTTGTCGAATTTGTGCGCGATTTCTCTTTTTGAATGCTTAAGGCTCACATCATGAAATGATGTACGGACTACGTAGCTATACATCGATTCATGTATCGAAATACAGTGAGTATTTGAAATGGAAGCTGTTAAAGATCTTGCCAGAGTTTTGAATACGCACACTGTACACAATGGTGCATAAATTGATTTCTTGTGGTTGAGTTTCAGGTTCGGGCTCAGTGCGGGTAGGTGGTGAAGGTGCAGTGCACCAGAATCAATTATAAATGTTTATGCAAATTTTTTACTACGCAGTTTTCATTAAGAGCAACGTAAACACATCTGCATAAAAACAATGAGAGGGCGTGGCTGAGGCGGCATATGAGAAGCTTTGAACGCACAGTACAGCCACCCACAGCAGTGGTAGCACGACCACCCACCTGAATAGCCCTTTTTCGACCGTAAAAGCCTAGTAAGTATTACATTATATTAAAAATATTTAAAAAAAAGAAAGCATTTTTTGCATAACATCGCAGGGCAGAGCCAGAGGCAGGAGACGGAGAAGGAAAAGGAGCGAGACAGAGATATAGAGGAAGAGCGGCTCGGCTGTCAACAGATGCATATACATATGAGTGTTTGCATGTAAGTTTGTGTGTAAAATACTTATGTATACACTAGGTGCATATATATGAATGTGCAAATTAAATTGATAAATGCATAAAAAGACACAAAAAGTAAAATCGCATTAAAATACAAAATAATAAAAATATAAGTAAATAACTACGCGTAGGCACAACAATTTGTTGTTTATATAAGCCCAGAACAGGAAAGAACCACAACAAAAAATCCACAACACACACACACACACACACACATACCTACGCAAACAAGAGGCGAGTTTTTCAGCGCCTCATTGCGCGTTAACATAATCCAAAGTATGTGCAACGTTTGAGCGGAAAAAAAGTATAAAAAAACACGTAAACGTATAAAAATATAATAGATAAATATACGTTGCACAGTCGAAAATACAACCACCGGCACAACAAACCCGAAGGGGGCATGGGAACTGAATTATGAAGGCCCTACGATCTCAGTTGTACCCTGTGGTCTATCCACCCATACATGATGCCCAGGCCTGCCTGCACTGCCTGCATTCCCTACTGCGCTCTGGGCTCGAATGTACGCATTTTTATGTGCTAGTGCGCTGCCTCCTCGCTCTCTTTCTCTTTCTCGCAGAGGCACCATACCGGCATCGAGACGACAGAGAGGGAAGCCTCGGTAGATGGGCACGCACTTTGTCTACGGTCCATCCGTCTGTCGGTCTATCCCCCCATCTGTCCCAAAGTCCGTCCGTTCGTCAGTCGGCCCGTCCGTCCATCCGTCCGTCCGTCCGTTCGGCCAATGTGCATGCCATTTTCATAACACTCGAATGTTCGGGTCGGGTGGGGAGACAGGGCGTATGTGTAATTTGCCCATCGCCTCGCGCCACCCAAAAACGCTGAAAATAAACAAAACAAAAAGTGAAAACAACACAAAATAAGCCGAAAAAAATGATGTCAGTAGAGAAAACGAGCAAAACAACAGCCGGCAGAATAAAAATGAACCAAATGAAAATGTCCGTAAATGCGTGTGTGCGTGTGTATTTGCGTGCGTGTGTGTCTGTGGCTAACGAAAATGCAATGGCGGCCAGCACATCCGCACCGTGCAGGCCCATTGGCCTCTTCCCCGTCAGGCAGTTCTCTGACGCCCGCTGCATTTGCATTTTATTTTCGTGCGTGTAATGCAATCGGGTGGACAAAGCGACAGGGTGGACAGGGTGACAGTAGGATGGTGGGTGGTGCGTGTGTGTGAGCGTTTATAAATTTTATTGTATGTGTATGCGTGTATATACAAAGTTTTGGACATGCTTTTTAATTTTTATGTTTTCAACTTTGTTTTTATCATTTTGCAATTTTTTTTTTTGTTTCATTTCATGAATTTTTTAGTCTTTTTTTCTTTTTGTTTTCGCCTGGTCATGTACATAAGTAGGTATATTGTATTTATAGATGTGTATATATGTATGGACATGCATGTATGTGTGTATGTCCTGTTGATGTTAATGTTAATGTAATGCTTGGCAGCCCACACTATATTAACCGTTGTTGGCATTTAGTTTCAGACGAACATTTCGGCATACATATCTCCATACACACATTCATGTATGAATGTATACATTGCATGTACTCCGGGAACGCATGTCCATATGCATATAGTCGCACATAAATACCGCAAAGAGCCCCTTACGATTGGATTTTTATTTTTTATAATCTGCTTTTTCACGCAGTTTGTGCGAAAAGCATTTGGTGTGTGAGAGTAAAAGGGCAGAAGAGCGGGAGGAGGATTTTTTGAATGCATCTACTCTCTATAAGTTGCCTAGCCGCAGGCACATAGACTTCATAGCTGAGATCTTTACGTGGCCTAATGACAGACCCTAATAAGATCTACATATGAGTCACCCTGTACTGGCAACAATGTCACATTCACAGCCACAATAAAAACTGGAAATAAGAGAAATCCGCATATCCGACCAAGTTCTCTGTCCCGATCGAAGCTCCAAACGCAAAAAGAGGAGAGATGAATCGCCTGTCCCAGTTGCTTTCGACCATCATTTTTACGAATCTACGAATTTTCGACGCTTCGTTTTTGTTTTTCTTCTGCCAATATGATGTGTGTGTGTATGTAAGGTGCAGTTCAGATTGTCCTTTTTATGGGCAATTTGTCGCCTGCGCAGAGGATGTTATATTGTTGCAAATGCGAGTGTAAGATGGGTGTGAGTACGGGTGTAAGTTTTTTATGAACGTACTTGAATCTCCTGAATGCATTTTTCTGATAAATTGCCAATCGCCGGTGCAGAATGCAGATTGTGAGTGTTTCATTGTGTTTTGGTTCTTATGGCATTTCCAGATTGAGTTGTTATTATTGCGCTATAAATAGATTCCAATGAAATATTCCTTATTTAAATAAAATATTAAAATAGGAATTACTTTCGTGAAAAGTGTATCTTTCCTCCGATTAAAATGTTGGACAACAAGAAGGCTAAAATAAAAGAAATATATTGTCTTAATGACAAAATTCTAGGACAAAACAAACCTGGAAAGCACGGTCTAAAAACGAAGCCTTTCGCCCAAGAAATTTTTATAAACTAATACAAAGTCTTTGTGCTTATTATGGAACGTGCGATTGTTCACATGCAACAAGTTATAACTGTCGCATGGCCCTGATACTATTGTTCATAATAAATTTAAAATACATTTGATAAATACATTGGCTTAGAAACAAAGAATAGGCATCTATTTAGAATGTTTGAGGGGCGTGAAGAAAAATTTGCCAGTACAAGTGCATTTTTGTTTACAACCTGTGCATTATGCATTTTGTATTTGCGTACAAACTGTACATTTACATGCATATGTATGTCCGTATATTCATGGGTATTATCCATATGAATGCCCATGTATTCGGATATAAGCTGTGTGGTCGATGGAGAATTATGTATTACTGATGTATTGCTGGAAATTTCATTATGCACACACACGTATTCATAATCCCATTGCCACGCAGTGCATCGGCTCTAGGCCTATTAAACAAACATATTATAGTGAACGCTCGATAATTGCATCATATCATAACATCATATCTTTTATTTATTATGTTAGCAGCTTTTAACTTTTAGATGCAAGCAAAAATAACAATGCCGCTTCATTTAGCAGAACCTTTCTAATTTAAAGAGTTATATTATCAAGTGTTCACTGTGTTAACACTCACAGTTCCTACTCACGCCAATTGCAAAAAACACTCATCCGCCACGTTGTTTGCCCAAATTCGCTGCGACCCCCAAAAGCAGGCAACACAAAAGCATACACACGCATTGTAAATTTGTATGCATGTGTTAATCTGTGTGTGTATATACTCTTCAAGAGAACGCCTAAATACGCAGTGTTTGTATGTGCGAGTGTGGGGCATTGCATGTGCGTGCACATTTTAGCGCATTTTTATATAATTTCCACTTTGTTGCCCCGCGTTTAATATTTATTTTCGTTGTTTTGTCTTCTTTTTTTTTGTTTTTTTTTTTCTTGTTGCCACACGCCACGACCTTGCCGCACCACACCCGCCATCAGCCAGCATTAACTTTGACTGCGGTCCACAGCTGCATTTGCATATGCAGTTGCAGTTGCAGTTGGGGCAGCAGCAGCAGCGGCAGCGGCAGCGGCAGCGGCAGTAGCAGCGGCCTCTGCAACTGCATTTTATAACATTTGCTTTGTTTTTTTTTTGTGAACGTTTTTCGTTGGATTTTTTGGGTTTTTTTTTTGTGTAGGCGCAGAGCATAAAAAACGCCCATAACTGCCGCAGCGACTGGTCGAGTCGAGTCGAGTGGTTGAGTGTTCGGTCAGATAATCGTCGCTGCATGCGTGTGGATGCATTTTTGGGGGTTGTTTTGCACACACGCACACGTACGCACACACATGCACACGCACAAAAAACGTGCAACAAAATTTAAAAAAATAGGGGAATACAATTTCTACATTTGTGTGCGTTTTTGTTCGATTTCACTTGGCTTATTTTTTCATTTTTTTTTTTTTTTGTGACGCTGACGCCGAAGCCGACGCCGACGTTGGCTGCCTAGCAAAAACAACTCCTGCTGCAGCTATGTGTGCGAGTGTGAGAGCGCAATAGGCCGCCCACACGTCTGCCATGTCCTTCACATGGTGTCCTGGCTAGCGATTGCATTCAATGTCATTGCGGAGCTGCTGCACTTGGTATTGGGGCGTTTAATATTGGGGCGTCGGGCGGCAGGTTGCACCCGTTGCTGAACAGGCCCCCGCATTTCTACGCTTTACAGAGGCTTTACCGCTACGCGATGGTCCTTTTTTATTTTTATTTGTTTTTTTGTTTTTTTGTGGTGTTGCCTACTTTTTGTAGAGAATTACTTTAGTCGTTTTTTCGGTGCGTACATTGCGTGCGCGCCCTGCGCCAGAGCGAGCTGGCTGCAGTGCATCGGTTGGGTTTTTTTTTTAGCACTCGCCTGCTTTGTTTTTATTCTTTTTGCATTTGGTTTGGGCTTGACTGCAATTTTTTTTTATTTAGTCTTTTATTTTTTATTTATTTGTTTTTTTAATTTTTTTTTATACCGATTTTTTTTGAGAGCGTTTTATATTTGCACTTTTTGGCGTTATTTATTATATGGCTTGCGACTTTTTGATAGGCCTACTCACGCGGCTCATTTTTTGGGGGGATTTGAAAAGTTTGCTTATGTGTGTGCGAGCAGAAGGACCACCTCCCTAACTGCGCCTGCCCACCACAACAGACAGTTGGCGATGCGTATACTTAATTATTGTTGTTGTTGCGCAAAAGCACTGTAGTTCAAGCGTTACATGTACATCGGCCCCACTATTGACTAATGTGTGTGTGAGTGTGTATGTGTATTGCAGTTGTCCTTAACTAAGTAAATATAATGAGTTGGACAGTGGAGCAATTCAAGTACCAATATAAGCTGATCGTTAGAATAAAAAATGTTTACATGAATATTTATAGTATAAATAATTAAGTTTTTAATATGAAAAACAAAAACAAGATTTATAAAATTTTTCTATATTCCATCTAATAGGCTTCAAAATCAATTTTAAAGAAACTTGCGAAAATACATGAAACTCAAAATTAAAGCCATACAAAAAATACATGCAACAAATAATATAAATTATGATCGGTGGGAAAATTATAGCAGCATTTAGCATATATGCTTTGGGTCCTGGATCGGGTCCTTAAGATATTATCGATTGGACAATAATTTCAGCAAGAGCGCAACATGCTGCACACTGCACTCAAAACAGAAGGTGTTGGAACGGGAATGAGGAGCGAGCATTTATTTTAGCAAAGAATAAAATAAAAATGTACACCTAAAGTGACGAGCTTTTTCCAATTGAACGTGTCGTGTTGTTGTTGTTGATGTTGTTGCTTCTCCTGCAGCAGCAGCAGTGGCAGCGAACGAAGGACGCACGCACGCGCTTTATTGTTGGTGTTGGTGCAACTGCAACTGCAACTGGTGTCTGTGCATTATATTTCTACGTTTATATGAATGTGTATAAGTATATAATAAAAAAAATTTGTGCATTTATTTTCGTGCGCATTTTGTAGCAGTGGACAGCAGCGGCAGCAGCGGCAGCAGCAGCATCGACAGCAGCAACATCGACAGCAGCAACATCGACAGCAGCAACATCGACAGCAACAAGAGCAGCAGCAGCTTTAGCTGCGGCAGCGTTGACAACAGCATCGACAACGGAGCGACGTCAGCAGCGCAGTCGGCGTTAGTGTCCGCATAGGCCGAAAAAGGACGAGTGCGGCGCTCATTTGCCAGCATATATAAATATATACATAGGCATATGTATATCCAATATGGGTAAGTGAGGAAACGGGCTATCGGAAGGGTGTGGGGGTAGTCGGTGGTGTCAGTTCAGTTCGGTGGGGCCACGCAGGTATTGTGCGCACATATTTTTATAGGGTTTCCATTGCATTTTTATTTAATTCTTTTTTATTTTTATTTTTTTTTATATTTTATTTTCTCTTTTTTATTTTTGTTCGTTTTTTTTCAGCATTTGGATTACGCTTTGTTGCCTTCTCGCTGTTTTGTGTTTCGTGTCGTGGAAGTGCTGGCTATCATATGTGTGTGTGTGTTTCGTTTCATTTTTGTTGCTTTCGGTTGTTTTTGTTGCCGGTTGCCTTTTTTCAGCGATTTCTTTTTGCAGTGTGTTTTGGGCAGATTTTTATTTTTCGGTGGCAGCGCCGGCCTCGGCTTTGAATCTGAAGCTGGGAGAGATGGAGAACTGAAGTGCTGAAGAGCTGAGATGTGGAGGGGCAGCCGCTGCAGTTCAATGCAGGACGGCTTTTGGCGAGAGCGAGAGAGGACGAGTTCGCCACGGTCGGGTCGGAGCAGAGCTTGAGAGCTTTAAGTAGGGGTAGTCAAAAGTGCACGCACACAGTTGCAGCGGGAGTGGCACATTAATATCTGCATGAGTGTGTATGCGTCAATGTGTGTGTGTGTGCGTGTGTATGATGGTGAAATGGACATGGACATCATCGTCGCAACTGACGATGATGATGACGGGACGCTCCTCATTATGAAGTTGCCTGCATATTATGTGCAAGCCCCGCAGCGACTCAGAACGGACTTTGCCGTTGGAGCATTGACAACTGCAAGTCGACACACTCACACACACACACGCACTAACACTAATACACGCGGACTAAAATCGACGCGACGCCGGCGTCAAATGCAGCTGCGACGCCAACGACGACGCTGATCCCAAAAAAGTTTCTGGGCAACATTATTTTCGAATAGTTCAGATCCATTTAGATGAACATCAGTTAGCTATCGGATTGGACGTGCGTCGACGAACCAAGCAAGCCAGCAACCAACCAACCAGCCAAACCAGCCAACAAACCGAACAACCAAACAACCAACCCAGCTGGCCACAGACAACACTTGTCCACTTTTTGAGCACCTCTGAGGACGAATCTTATAAATATAGGATTCCTCAGCATTGAATAGCATTCCAAGTCCTGCGACTGCGATTGCAACTGCAACTGCAACTGCAATGCTATCACAATGCCAGAAACTACTTTTTTGTGTTACACGCTGTTGAATTGCCGTTGCCGAATATAAAATCGGCAACGCAAAACGCGTTTCGATTTTTTGTTCAAGTGCTAAAAAACAATTGTTCTTTTTTTTTTGTGAACTCCAACAAATGAAAATTCCGAGTGAACAAAAGTATAAAATAAACGAACAGTTTGAAATAAAAAGATACAAATAAAACTACAAAAATTTTTAATAAACAAATAAAAAAAATTTTACTTTACGAAACAAGTTCATAAAGAAGCGCAACACTTAAAGTGAGCAAAGTGCAACTTAATCACAAGTGTCTCAAGTGTTTTTCTTTCCCATGGACTATATCTAAAGAACTCAAAAACTGAAAGCCAAATCAACAATACAATTGCAAAATTGCAGGGAAGTGGTCAGAAGGAGCAGGATCAGCGCCCGACTCATCGATTTAATCGACGCTAAACTTGGATCCGAACAGGTAGGTAAAGGCCTTATCCAAGTTCCGTTCCCACATTCTTGTAAGTAAGTACCATATTTAAAAGCACAAGTTATCATCGGCATGCCCAACTTTTTGTACCCTGATACCAGATCATATTCTGTCTGTCTGCGTTTTGATTTTGATTATTTTCTTTCTTTTTATATTTTTTTACAATATTATTCCAGCGTAATTTTAAGTAATGCATAACATATAACAAATCTTAATTTCAATCAGCTCTTTAGTTCCACTTTCCTCAGTTTCAACTTACAGTTTCTTATTATCTTCATATATTTGCGAACCTTCCACAAGCGCAACCTAGAAATAGACCAAAAAATATTAAATTAATGATGCTATTGAGGGCAACGTTGTGCATGTAATATTCGATCATTCTAATATATGCAATAATTGCATCAGGGATTGACAACAACAATAAAAACCGTACTTACTATCATAATAAATGTAAAAACAATATGAAAAAAAACAAATTCCATATCCAACAGTAGCTGGAGTCTGGCGTCAGAAATTACAAAGTTATAAAAACAATAAGAAAAACGTTTACTTTATAATTTTTCACACCCGGCAAAATTGCACGATGAAAAAATTGTACTCACCCACACACCACACACAGTAGCATACAGGAGCACACAGCTCCACTCAGCGGCACTCAGCACCACACCGCACGAGGCCGAAGCGATGCATAGAAAACTACTAAAACGGCGTTTAACACGCGGAAACGAAAACTTCCCGTCCTCCGAGCTGGGACACGTTCGCCACGGAATGTGCTGTGGTCGCCCCAATGTAGCTTCTGCCCCAAACTCAAGCCCAACAGTCGCAGTCCCGGTGCTAGTCCCTGCCACTGCGCCTGCTTTTGTCAATGCCACTGCCAGAGGCACGAGGTATAGCCATGGACAGACAGTGCATGCAGCGCGTACACTTCAGGCACTCCAGCTCTGGTTGCAGCGTAAAAGCAGGCAACAAAAAATGTAAACATAGACAGAGTCAACAAAGTTGGCCCAGCCCGGATGAGAGTCCAGCTGCAGGGCCATCCTCAGTCCCAGCCCCAGCCTCAGCCCTGGGCTAGTCCTTAACCCAGGCTAGGTTTTATGCCACGTTTTTTGAAAAGTCAATTGCTAAACAATCGTGTAGCCTACTCAGGGCTATCCACTCAATTTGATGGCCTAATTGTAGGATCTGTTGGCCATTTGGCATTTCCCATTCGAGGTGAGCGGCAGTGTAGTGCTGCCGCAAAATAAGGTGCACCGATTTTGCACCGAACTGGCTCGAACTAGGATATAATGAACTAAACCAGTTGTTGTAAGAAACGAACAACATTTAAATGAGGCAATAACAAGAAAACGGTTATAGATGTTATACCTTTTTATTATAAATAAAATGGGATATGAATAACCAAGTTCACGTACCAAACCTATGAGCAGGCCACTGGGTTATCAAACCACCTATAATTTTTTCCTGTCTCCTGCTGTCCTTCTCTTGGGAATTTTTCACTTTGGTCGCACTCAACCGCTAATGCGCACTGTTTAATATCAATTTGCATTTTCGCTAAATCGCTGCTTATTAATTAATCGCAAATTTAATGAAATACGAAGCAAGAAACACCCGACGGTGGCACTGTAATGCAATGCGTTTTTTAATTGTGTGTTACCTATGCGAGTGTGTGTACGTGTGTAAGTGGACTCCTAAGCCTCATTCTACCAAAAACAGATATCATTTAATTATGCGGCCTTTGTGCGCGTAATTGCCAGCAATCTAATTTAATTAGTTCAACTGCAATATTGCAGCGCCCTACAGGCACTCGTTGCTGCTTTAAAATTCGCTGCTGTTTGTTCCTCGCGTATCGTTACTCGCTGCTTTTCTGTGCCAGCCATCCTTAAAGTGACAAGAAAATATTAATTTGTATGGTACCTATACGGGATCTATTTGGGCTGTATTTTGTTTCCTTATGTAACGCCTTAAAGGAGACATCTCCCATTTTGTATACTTTATTATAATACAATCTAGATATAATCAATATATAAAATGAAGTTGCCAACGATTGAAATTATTCATAAATTACCACCTTAGTTATAGAATTGCATATCTCCTATTTCTTCTGCCAAGAATGCATCCCGAAATCCTGAACTCATTTCATAAAGTAGATATGCAGGCCTTAACACAACCCACACCCTCATCTTCATCCATTCCCCACTGCGAAGCGATATCATTCGTCAGGCGATCAAAGGAGCTCATTGAACAGCCCAAAACTGTACAGTACAAAACAGACCAGAACCGAACCAGAACCGAATTAAGAGGCATCACAGAAATTCCAGCAAAAATTGTCCGCAGTTAAATTGACTGCAATTTTTTGTTTTTAGGCAAGAAATAAATTTACAGTCGGTTCAATGACCTACAAAACTGAAACCAAACAAAAGCCCCAACCAAAAACCAAAACAACAACAATGAATGCGGCGCAGATCAGCAAGATTCTTTCTGTTTTTGTTTCTATATGTTTGTACAATCTCGTATATATGGTATGTAAGTGAATGAGAGTGTGCATGTGTATAAGACGATCATCAAGCTGTTAGAGAGAGAGGCATAAAAGGAGAGCGAAAAAATGAAGGAGAAGCAATGCAAGGGGGTCAAGAAGCGGAGGCAAGGGAGAAAGAGACAACGCGTGCATTTGCCAAAAAGCTCACAAAAATAAAAACCCGAAACTTACACACACAAACGCACACTCATGTAGGCATGCATACAAAAATATCAAATAGCAAATTACTCATGCGCCAAACGACGAAGGCGACGATTAAGACAACGGGCGAGCGGCATAGCGGGGCAGCGAGGAGCGCTTGTAAAATGTCTGACAGGAGGGGGAAAGGCAGGCGTTGGCAGCTCCAAAGATGATTGCATGACGCTGACTACTGAACACTTAAAGCGCACCAGGCCATGATTGCCGATCATGCCAAAGGATCGCGACCGACAGCTTAGAACAAGAACAAGAACAAAAGCACATAGCGAAATCCGAGTAACGAGAACCGAGCATCGAGCTACGAGTTACATATGTGCACACACACCGCACACCAAAATTTGTAGCCCAAATCGGATCGGGCCAACACATGGCGCACAAACCCGTCGGGACTGAAAAGGCAGCTATTAAAGTAATTACCAAACACTTGGTTCCTCGACATGCACACATAGATATGAATACACATATAGGAACATATGCGTCCCATGGTTATGGGGCCTTTAGTCAAGCACTCATGTGTGTAACAAAATCTTAAGTTAAGTGTAATATATGGAAGGAATCTGGCGCGAATCCCGGAACTTTAAAATTTCAAAAATCACCTTGAACCAAAACAGTTGCCCCAATACTTAGCCGAACTTAACACCGAAGCAAACCATTTGCCTATTTAATATATTTCGGTATTCTCCCTCCTAATTAAAAATAAACAACAACAAATAAGGCAAAATCAAATATAAATAACAAATATAAAATATTTTCCTTTGAAATGCTAAACAATGTGACGAACCAAAGTTACAAAAACTGGTTGTTATGATATGGGAAACTTGGTTTATGAGCCTATTCGCCTAACCGCGAATTGAACCTGCGACAATTCTTATTGAGAACGAAATTGGTTAGTATTATAATAATCGATACTATTAATCATTAAATCAATATGTACAGTATGACGTGCTATACAATTACAGATATTGCAATTAGAGACCACATTCTTGAATATTCCCTATATACCATGTCAGAAATTAGTATATACATATTTGTATGAATGCCTGTAATTCTTATTCATTATCGTTTTTAATGAACATATAGGGATTTGGTTATGGGAGTCTCTATGTCTAACGAAACAAGTCTAAATAGATATAATCGACTTAGTCTATACACTGTACTATGCTTATACTTTATATGTATTTCAGCAGGATATGTCGCCTCTGCCTTACTTTACACTATTTTTAGCCATTATTTTCCGCACAATAAAAAAATAAAAATAATTACATTAAAAAAATAAAAATAAGAGAAAAAACGGTATAAATATTGCGTACCAGGAAAGGCAAGGGTCCAAACAATGCAAAATAATGCACCGAACCTTGTATCCGGTTAGACTAGAATTTCGGGTATTAAATGACAACAACAGCAGCACCAGCAGCAGCAGCAGTGGCAGAGAAGCCACTCTAATCTTGCAATACATTAGGCATGTATATACATTTTATATACGTTTTATGTACTAATGTACATACTTACATTACATTTTCTTTGTTTTTTTGCGCAGAGTCAAACGCCTACGAAAAAATGCGCAACTGCATAGGCGACAACAAGCGATGGCAGAAGGTGGGGTGCGCGGTGCAACATCGCTTAAGAATAAGAATAAGAATAAGAATGAGAATGAACGAGAACGAAAACAAGAACAAGAACGACACTTGTATGCCTTTTACACACACACACGCACACAGATCTGCAGCGGCACAATGTGTGTGACTATTCAGTTTGCTGTTGCTAAAAAGTCGAAATATAATTTTGTATTTTTTTTGGCAGTCATTGACCCTGCGCAGCGAGCGGCAGCGGCCATGGCCAAGGCAAGCACACGGGCGACGGGGCACAGGCGAAACGATGTAGAAAGATAGCAAACAACTTAAACAGAGAGCGATAGTCTCAGCACACACATGCACACACAGAAACACACACGCAATCTAAAAGCTGACCTGGCGGTGATCTCACTGAATGCCTGCAGTTCTCGTTCTCATTCTCCACGCACTTGGCACTGAGTAGCCAAAAGAGCTTTTTCAGCACGGCTGCAACAATGTGTGTGAGCCAATGTGTGTATGTATGTGCGTGTGAGTTAGCATACAGGGTGCTTAGAAGCTCGCATGCAGCGGCGATCGGTTCGCTGCATAGCCAGACGAATACCCAAAATGATTCACGCGAGGCCCCCGACAAATGCGTGGTGAGAAGTGCATTGACTTCTGCTCCACAGCGATTTGCGTGGCATTGACACAAACGAACAAACTCAAACATACACACAAATTCACTCATGCTTGTGCTTGATTATGAATATGAATACGAATACTACATATGTATGGTTGAGTGTGGCAAGGCTTTGACCTCGGCACTGACTAACTGCGATTTAGCTGTCGCCACGTCCCGCTCAAAGCTTCACCCAATTCCGTAGATTATTACAAGATGCCGAACTTCGATCAGCGGTCTGTGATCACTGTGCGTTCTCCGTGTTCCCCTCCCGATCACATGCATGCTGCCAGTTTTGTTTGGCCGATAAGACACAGTTCAGTGCACGCTACGCAAAACAACTGCGAAAATCGACAAAGTGTAACAACAAAAAGTTAAAAATACGCACAGCGAAATGTTGTTTATCAAATTCACACTCGCTTTTATACATGCACATTTGTACACGTATTCGTGTGTGTATATATACTTACTGCTTAGCAGCTAGCCTGCTAGCAGTTGCCCTTGTGGGCTTGGTGACGTAAGTATCATTCACAGTACAAGTTTGACAACCCGACAAAAGCATTAGTACAGTACTTCCTTGATAATTAGATTATTATTATATTATTATAATTATATCCTAGCGGGGGTAATGTAATGTAAAAAAATTTGCATTTTAAATAAATTGATTATTTAAAATAAAGTTAACTTACTAATTTTCAAAAAAAATATTTATTATTAAAAATACATTTTTCTTACTCATTTTCGAATAATTCAATAACTGGTCTTTCTCGTTTTTTATACCCTGAACCAATGAAAATGGTTAAATCAGGGTATAACGGTTTTGTGCAAATGTAAGTAACACGCTGAAGGAGGTATCTCCGACTCCATAAATTATATATATTCCAAATCAGCATCACTAGCCGAGTCGATCTAGACATGTCCGTCTGTATGTCCGCCTGTCTGCCCATCTGTCTGTCCGTCCGTCCGTCTGTATGAGCACGTCGATTTCGGATAAGCTACAGAAGCTAGAAAGCTGAACTTGCATTTTTTACTCTGTTTTTTGAGCATATTTAAGAAACCATAAGAGCTAGAGCCACCAAGTATATTCAGTACATTCGCGTGAAGTATACGCAGGTAAGGAATATTTTGGATATTGGATACCTTTCCCTAATTCCCCCATATATGCAAAAAATATGAAAGAAACGTAATTCAAATACTACGGACTTGGGCTTTGGTTTGTACATTGATTTCAATGCTCAAAGCTAAGGAGATGTATTGCCTTTTGACATTTAAATATGCTTAGATAATTTTATAGTTATAATTAATAATTATATAGTTATATCTTTTGGGCGGTTCTAATATAGAGCGTTCAGTGTATTTTGATATTCTTGATAGTATAAGAGGTGGGTGTTATTCTTTGGGTCGTAGTCGTTAGTTTATATAAATATACTCATTTCGACGATACACTTATTCTCAAACTATTCAATGCTTGCATTATAGTCTCTACATATGTATGTTGTAGGCATGTAAGTGAGGGTGTTCTCAAAAATATACGCACACTGTGAAATACGCACAAACAAATTATTAATGAAAAGCGTCTACATTCATTGCAAATACATTTTTTTTAATATTTTGAAAAAAAAATTATTACCACCCCATACTAATTTTCAAAAACAAAATTTAAAACTTTGGAATTGAGCCGCCCACCCATCGTTGCGTTCGCACTGCTTTTTTAATATGTACTTACTAATTTTCAAAAACAAAATTTAAAACTTTGGAATTGCCAATTTATATTTTGAATAGATTGTCATTGTCACAATTAGTATGAAAAAAATTAAAATTCTCTCATGTAGTTGTTCTAAAATTTTTACATTTAGTTATATCTTCTGGACGGTACTAATACTAATATAATATATTTGATATTCTTGATAGTATAAAAGGTGGGCAAATATACTCGAACCCACGATACAGTATGCCCAAACTAATGAGCTTATATGCACTCAATGCCAGTACTGCTTCAGATACATATCGTCTAGTTGGATCAGTGCATATGCAGAAGAGGCTTGTAGGTATCTACATATGTATGTATGCAGGCATGTAAGAGTGTGTGCTTTCAAAAGTTATCAATCATGGCCCGTTGGCACACATACTCAAACACACACCCACACCCACATTAGCAAACGCCCACGCACTCATCCGCGCACTGTCAAATGACTACAAACAAATTCTTAATGAAAAGCATTGCGCTTCTTCTCCTTATGTATACACAAGTGACTGAGTGTGTGCGTGTGTGGGTATGGGTGAAGTAAGAGCAGCTACATCCATTGAATCCAAACAATATTAAAAAGTGAACTAGAAGTTATTGCTGCCAAACACCCTCCCCACCATTATCACCCCCTTCCCTGTTCTGTCGCCTCTTTTCGTTTTTCTACTGGCGCCTTCCTAACTGACAGCCCCAGCGCATCTGAAAGATGTTATAGAAATTTTTAAACATGTTCCAACGAAGCACCCGCACATGCCCCGTGTCCTCAACTGCTCTTCTCCCTTTCACCTACCCCATCGGGCTGAAAGCTGCGTTGTATTTGAGTAACTCTATTCATCATTTTGCGCGCTTCTTTAGCATCGTCCTTGTCCTCGTCCCTCATCCTGGTCGTTGTTGTCGTTTTCGGCTAACCAACAGAAGCAGTATAAAAAAAATGAAAAAAAAAAAAAAAAATCAGCCAGAAGTGAAAACTGCTTACAAGGATTTCTCTCTGCATCTGCACACGCCCCCGAGCCGCCCACCCATCGTTGCGTTCGCACTGCTTTTTTAATATGTACTTACTAAAGAACGCACACACACACACATCTGCACATAAGCATTCATATATACTTATACATACATATATGGTTGTGTGTTTGTTTTCATTTGTGTGTGTTTTGTATGTAAGTATGTCTGCCTGCTTGGAAGAGTTTGGGGCCATGCTTTGTATAAGTATAAAATTCTAAAAAGAAGTATTAATCCTTAGTTTAAACATTTGCCAACCGCAGCAGCAGGCTTCACTTGCTTCACATACACACACACACACACACAGAAACACTCACGCACGCACACACTCACTCATAGAGGCGGCTGCTGAACCATCTTACGCCTTTAGCTTGCTGGTACGTAGCAGTTTTGTACTGGGTCCCATTTATAGTATGTGCCACACAGCGCTGCGCAATACATCACCCATACCGCATGCTACATACCACTTGCTACGCAAGTATCAGTCTTTTAAAAATTTTGAACATTGATTGTAATTATTTAGCATGTATGTATGTAGCGATTTGGACACCTAGCAATAGGCAAACGCATTTCAGTATATACTAAGATTCATACGCATATGTACACATTCGCCTGCTACTGAGTACAGCTATACCAGGAGCAGCTACTATTGCTTCATATTTTCTTCACAGTCCCCAATTCTCGCTTGCAGCAGCATCAGATTCTAATCCACCCAAGGAACCAAGAGAACAACAACAAAAACGGCAACAGTGTTGTTAAGCGCTGACAGAGCAGCAGCAGCAGCATCAAAAAAAGAAGAAGCAGCAGCTGCAACAGCGCTGGGCGTACTTACTTTTGGCTTCGTATCGCTTTTATTCAAATTCATAATCGCAAAATTTTTATATTCTACTTATGCTCAAAAGACGAGTGTGTATGTGTGTGTGTGTGGCGGGCACAAGGACTAGTGGTTGGCTTTGTGCTGGGCCTACAATGCGGCCCAGCCTATTCGATGCCACCCGATACCGCCCGGCTCCAACGCCTCCATCCTCAGCATCATCCATCCGCACAGTTACATCCTTAGTCCTGTCCCGTACCGTTTCGTCCTGTTCTTAGTCTCGGTCTCTGGGCCTAACCCCAACCGCCCCACGCTGTAATCGGAAACTTTCCTCTTTCTTAACATTTTTCATCTTTTTTTGTGCTTTCATTTTGCTTGTGCCAAAAATACAAAAAGTACGTAGGATGGGGGATGGGGCCAAAAACGCTGAGAATGGAATGAATGAATAATAAAAGCGAAGCACTCGATGGCGTAGAATTTGAATAGAAGCTTAGTTTTTCGCTTATACAACAAAAACTTTCTTTTTTTCGGGGTTGTTTCCAATTTTTTTCTACTTTGCTCGCGACGTCGACGGCAACTGCAAACGGCGAAGCTGTGTGAAGGCGCTGGTATTTGCGGGTATGCGGGGTATATGTATGTGTGTACGCTAGTGTGTGTATAAGTGTGTGTGTGTGTGTGTGTGTGTGTGTGTGTGTTTAAGTTGCACAGTCAGAAAAGGGCAAGGAAAGCGTTTTTACAAAACGACACACATACAGAAGGAAAGTAAGGGAGAGGGAGAGAGATAGAAAAAGAGAGAGAGCGGGAGAGAGAGCGACTAACACACAGACTCGCATAGTAGACGCAGACGCAAGACGGCAGAAGAAAAACTGAAAAGTTTATAATTACTTATTTTTTGATGAATTGGGTAAATATTAAAAATGAAAAAAGAAAACCGAACCGGGGAACAGAGGCGGGGGCCACGAAGCAATGGGGATAGAAACGATAACTGGGTACGGCATGAGGGCGGTTGGGACAAACTTGAAGCGGCGGCGGCAGCGGCAGCGGCGGCGGCGACGGCGGCGGTAGCCAAAAAGGTAGAGCGCGCGCTTAAAAAGAAATACGACTACATTAAAAATTATCGATCGATTTTATTTTTTTTATTCGCCAGCCCCGTTACTCCTGTTGTTGTTCGTGCAGCCGTTCGTGTCGTACACGTTGTTGTTGTTGGTGTCTGAAAATTACAAGCAAAGAAAACTATATGGAAAGTAAGCAGTCCGCTGTCCTACTTAGTTGCAGTCGCCGTTGTTGTTGTTTGTTGTCGTAATTGCCATTCACGTTATGTTAGATTATGGGCTGTCAGTAGCCACACCCACAGATCCATAATCCACCCCCCAAAGCCCGTACGAGAGTCAACTGTGGCCGAAGAGCACAAGAATGCAAGCGAAAATATCTATTGGCCATAATATTAGCTTGCGAAGTAGGGCAGGGGAGACCTTAATCTGAACTTCATTTGCCCAATTAATTTTATAAATATGTAATTCAATTGTACAAGGAAGCGCTCACGACATCAGCAACAACAACAACGTTGAAGATGTCGCGACGTCGAAAGACATCCTTATTAAGTTTAATTGAATTTGTCGTTTGTTTTTCCATTGCTCATGTTGCATGTTTTATGCTTTGCCTGACGCTTTTTGTTAATCAAATAAACTCTAAATAATCAAAAAGCGCAAAAGAAGTTTGACAGTCAGACCTCGCCCTGCCTGCGCCTCCGCCCTTGCCACCATAAAAAGCGAAATCAGGCGACGCGACGTCAACGGCAATGGCAAGATGTCCAAGGAAATGCGCTTTATGAATTTGATTAAACTGAAATTCCCAATACCCTTTCCCTCACTCTTCTCGATGGGAGTTGTTGGTTTGTGGCTAGGCTTCACCTACAGACGTTCCCAATGGACAACTGCATTATACCGCCAGTTAGATGAGTTCTGAACCACAGCAGGTTCTTTAAATAGCCGCTGCTGAAGGCTGGTCCCTTCCTTATAAGCCCGTGTAATATTAGATGCTTTCATTAGAAGCTTTTCCCTATGTTTATCGGTATGTTTACGCCCCGTTTATCGCTCTGTTTGTCACTTGGCCTGTTGTGCATTTCACTGGCAAGGGCGTGCGTGTCACTTATCATTGGCCCGGCCCGGATCCAGGCTTATCAATGCCTCATAAGAGCAAGAGCAAACATGCGTTAAGCTGTCGCCTGATCGTGACTCATTCGATATTTTCTCTACCGCCTCCCACCCTTCAGCTTCCTCCACCGTTCTGCCGGTACAGAAGTGGGCTGTAAAAGTTGTTCCTGGTATACAACAACAACAACAATAGCAAACAGCCGCTAAACAAAAATACTTGCCATCAAAGCAACGCCCCTCTAGTGCCCCATTGTCATTTGCCCCGCTACGCAAACTACACAAAACTTTGCCAACTAACTGGCATACACTGATAACATTAAATAGGTATCTTAGGTATCTTTTCATTTAAAATATAAATACATGTAACAAGCACGAATGACAAAAAAATCCAGTCCCTTATGTAAATTTTTAAGAGCTCATCAATATAACTCAAAGAAACTCCAGCTTCACATGTAAGTTTTTAATTAGATATTTGAATTTTTTTAAATTTATAAATGATTAAAATGAATGTATATCCACGGTAGAGTGAAATGAAATAAATCAATAGCAGAGCAAAAGTACCTTCAAAGATGTATGTTTGTAAAACTATACCAACTATACCCACTTTCGTGGGCAGATTTGTAAGTTTTTGATTTCTCAGTGTATACACACTAGTCAGTGAAAAGCACACCTCCCGCCCCACCGTCTGTATGCTTGGCTGTTACATATTTTCAAACGCTACCAAGGGGCGGCTCATCAGCCTCTGCCATTGCCATTGCCATTGCCATTGCCCGAAGCTTTCTTAGCGCCAGAAAATCTGCGGAATTTATAAAATTTTCATAGTTACAACTTTCTTTATGTCGAGTGGGTGAGAGGGGGAGCGCCGTTAACTTAATGTGCAGTAGAGTCGGAGCCGCAACCAAAGCTAGACCCAGCCCACGGCCACCACCAGGCTGGCATCTCCTCATGCCTCGTTTCTCGTGCCTCGTGCCGCACCGCGGCCCGCTTCTATTTTGCAGTTTAGTTTCAAATACATTGCCGCTGTTGCTGCAGTCGTTTTTGGCAATATTTCTTGCGTGTTCCTTCTATACACAAGACTCTCCATTATTATTATTATTATTCTTTTTTTCCTTTCTTTTTCTTTGTGTAAATGGGATTAAAAGAGAGGGAGATAACGAAAGAGGGAGAGAGAGTGAGAGCAGCGTAATAAGAGGCGACTGTCTTGATGTTGTTGTTGTTGCTGCTGCTGCTGGTGTTGTTGTTACTATGAAGCAACTCTCAACTCGACGCCAAGCCAGCGAAACAAAAAACAGCAACAACCCAGTCAGGCCCCATTCGTACCCTCCTCACCCCACATCCCTCTGTCGCTGCTTGGTAAACAGACGCAAACTTTTCAGCGCTCTAACAGTTTTCTCCTATACCTAAAATCTAGCGTCAATGGGTAGAACGGGAAGCGGCAAGGAATGGTCGGATGGAGTGGGGAGGGTGGAATGGGGAAAAGGCAACCGAGAATGAAAAGGAAACCCAAAGAAAATGTACGCGCGCGAGAAATGTTAAAAAATATTTTTATAGCTCCGCGAACGTTAGAATAGTGTTTGTGCTCAAGATGTGTCTGTGTGTGTGTGTATGTGTTCGAATATATATATATATACCCATTTAATGTTTATGTGTGTGTGTTCGTAAATGGCGCGCCTGCCTCTACTGCTGCCAAAGTTTGAAGGTCGACAGCGCCAGCAGCGACGTCAACGTCTTCTTCGTTCCTATGTTTGCTGCTGTTGTTGTTGCTGCTGTTAGCCAAATGGGGTGTTGATTGAACGGTTGGTTTCCCGCCCATCCGCGTCTTGAGCCCCTTACTGTTTTTCCGTTGTATTGCGTTTAGACACAAATTTTACAGTCCACCCACACAAAAATCCTGCAGCAGCTCCGAAAAAAGTAGCAGCAGCCACAGCGGCAGCAACAGCTCAAGGAACGGGGACAGGGGGCACGACAAGGTAAGGAAAACGTAAGAGCGGGGGCAAGTAAGTTGGCAAAAGTATTACTTGAGCATGTATAGAAAGATTGGCAACTACCGGGAAGAACTGCGAGAATGGGGTGGGCTGAAGGTTGGCAGGGGGGGCGTTAGGGGGCTGGATGCTGAAGGCTGAGTTAGTCGGAAAGAAAGATATCGGGCTGCTTCTGCACTTAACATAGGCTGACGTTAACTGCGCTGCCGCTGTCGCTGCCGCAGTTAGCAAGCTGTGTGCACTAAATAAATTGTAGTACAAAGTTTCGCTGAATTATTATGTATTCAAATCGATATCAGGCCGAGACTTCGAGTTATTTGTGGCCCAGCACAGTTCCAGTTCCACTAGAGAGTGTAGTCGCTGTTCCTTTCTTTTTCAGTTTTTGCGTACAGTTGTGCGTGGCATACAATATGGTGAGCTGCAAGCATCGTTCGGCGCGCGGTGTGGTTAATGTTTCGGCCAAGGGCTAACCTGAGACTAGAAAATCCGTTGGCTGTTCGTTTTTCTTTTTTTCTTTCAGTTATGTTGGCTTGCGAATACGCCCCGTGTGTCGCAAAGCTAACATTTAATAGATCAACATTTGCATGAGGATCACAGGTCAACGATAATGGCTAGCGGATAACGCTGCGGCAATGTCAGCTAAGAAACGTGGCTGGGCGTCGCCTGTGCAAAGAGGTTATTCCCCAACAATGACTGATCCAACATAGCTGAGTAAATATGGGCCACCATTTCCACTCGTTGCTCTTGGTAAGCACTTTCATTTACCCGGCATTGCTCAGCCGTGGTAGTTATCACAAACATTTCAGGAGATCTTTGAAAAACAGTTTAATACCACTGTTTTTTCCTAGACCTTAGGTCTTCTGGAAGAAATTTTTGATAGCCCGAAATTTACATTACTCCGCCCTGCAATTATTCAGTCAGAACAGAAGTTTTTAGACACTTTCTGAAATATATTTAAATATTTCCTGCCTGCTTACTTTGACTATTGAGTGTTGAGCGTGTTGTGAACTGAAGTAGTCAGCGACTGAACGTGAGCTGCACTGCGGTTTCATGCCACATCGCGTATACGTGATATTCTTATGTGCCGAGATTTATGCGTCTGGTACAATTGACCTTTGTGCACTGGTATTGCTTGATGTTGCTCGGCGTTGCGGCTAGCTATGTGGCCTGTGCCTGTGTTATGCGACACACAAAGTTAGAAAATGCATCCTTAGTCTAGTGAAAATAGCTTCAAAGCATTTCAGCCGAAGAGTTACTGGGCACACAAGTCGCGAAGTCATGGAGTCGAGGAGTGGAGCAGTTGATAAGCCCCTTGCCTGCGGGGCTGGGGCAGAAATATCTACTGAGCTCACACAAACGATGGTCCGCTTGCAAAATCTCATTTAGTTTTTTCCTCGAAATTTACTGCATTTTTATTTTTTCGTAAAAATAACATTTTGTTTTTCGTTGTTATTGTTATTGTACTCTACTGCCGGTGCCAGCCATAGACATAGTCATAGTTCTAAAGTCGTGGAGTCGCACCCCCCCTGGTAAAGACAGTGCCAGTGGGTAAGGCTGCATGCAGAGGGGCTTGGCAAAGGGTAGTGGACAGTCGGGCTGACTGTCGGTAGCATTTTAAATATAATTATAATATAATTTGGCGCGGTATTTTTTCGCGTTGCTGCCACTGCTGCCACATTACGTGCTCGCTCATGTGTGTGTGTGTGAGTGTGTGTTTCAGTATTAGCGGCACTTTGCTGATAAGAGGGCGATGTGGCTGAAAGGGGGCTGGGCGGCGGGGATCACTGCATTGTTAATGTAATTTCGCTTTGCAGCCGCGTTTTTGTTATGCTTTCGTATTAAAATAATTATACAATTTTTTTGGCACATTTTATGCATGTGTAGGAATACTTCTAGCCTGTACTGTACTGTATTGTTCTGTGCAGTTTTGTTTTGTTTTGCATGTGTGTAAGCTGTAAATTGTAAATTGTAAAAGTCAGTTTTGATACTTTTTTGCCATTGTTGCCGCCTGGCGCTGTCATTTTTTTCACACTGCGCCGAATTCTAGCATGTAATTTCGTAGAAAGTTTAGCAAGTGCTATAAATAAATTGAAATGGAAATGCTAAATGGTATATGGTGAACGCGAAATTCAAAATGCAAAATGCAAGCTGAAAATGGAAATGCGGTGTATGAAGCGCAACACATTATGCCTCTTCGCGCTAATCCCCCCACAAGTCTATGTTATCAATTCAGAGTGCCACAGGTTCACATTCGCAATCTGGTACACATCCCCCCCCCCCCCTTCTTCACCTTCCCACCGCATTGCCACAAATTTGTGTGAGTCAAAGTTTTTCAATAAACAGTCGAGCCGCACAAACTAATAATGTGATCGTCTGCAAATACTCTTTCACCATTTATCGATAAACACAACTTTTTGCCATATTTTGTAATATTCGCTATTCGAATGGGGCAGACAGCAATAATTAATTTTAAGGATTGTGCTCCTTTGCGGAGAACACCAGCTCTTCAGCGAGTGTCCGATTCGCGACTCAGAAAGTCGACTCGGCGTATGCGTAACACAAAGGGCAGCTGACCAAACTGCCAGAGCTGCAAACTGGCTGACAGGCTGTTATCCTGCAACAGGTAGCTCGCGAGTGGGCGACTGGTGGGGCGGTTTGGTTTAGTTGCTTGTCTTGTGGATTTGCCGCGTTTCGCTTCGCCTCGTTGCTTCTGTCGCCGAGGAAGAGAAAATCGCGCTTCCAACCATCTGCAGACGGCCGTGACCTTCGTTGGACAATGCGAAACTGTGCCACATGCCTGGAGGTGAGGGGCTGTGGGCTCAGGCTGCCGTCTGGGGCTCGTTATACGACCAAACAGTTCGCAGTTCGCATCTCAGAAGGCAAGGACCTTGCGAAGGAGTTTTTCAAACAAATAAAGAATCGAAGGAGTTTTTCAACAAACAAGCAAACATTTCCCACACAGAGTCACGAACACACACACACGCAGACCGACAGGCAGGGGGAAAACGACAGCAGGACAGAAGGACTGTTGCTGCCGTTGCCGGGCGCCAAGCAACGAGCAATTTTGCTGAGTTCCTCCGCTCTTCCTTTTTGCCATTGAAAATTAAAATCCTGACTGCCCATTCCAAGTTGAAGTCTTTGTCGCTCTTGCTGCCACGGACTTTTGACTTCCGGCTTGTGTCTCTGTCTGCTCAGCTAGCGGTGGCCTTGTCGGCAACCGACAGCCGAAAGCCGACAACTGACTTGACCTTGCAGCTGGCCTCTAACTGGCAGACTGAGCGTCTACCTGTCTGCCAATCTTACGCGTGCCGATGCATGTGTGTGTATGCGTGGGTATGGGACGGTGCCAGTGTCTGCCTCAGTGTGTGTATGCTTGTAATGATAATCCGCATAAAATTACAAGCAAAAAGCAGACGACAAACGCCCACCCATCTTCGGTACACACACACACACACACACACATACAAACCGGGGCGCACATATACGGCCACAAGCACAGGCGACAAGGCGAACCAAAAGTAAGGCCAAGGTCATTCGCACCCACATCCACACGCGCACACACACATGCCAATTGGCCAAGCAAGTGAAGTCGTCGGCGCGTGGCTCACTTTCACTCGCATGCCCGAAAAGCGAAGCAATTCCCATTCCCATACCCACTCCCATGCCCATGCCCATACCAAACAGGCAGCTAGCCAAACGAACGTCCTAAAGTCCTGAGAAGCAGCATATGTGTGCGTGTGTGCTTATGTGTGTATGCGTGCGTGCGTGAGAGTGTGTCAACCAGTCAAGAGCATATGTGGATTCGACGCGGCGCCCAGAAACATTTCCTTCCCAGGTCCTCCTCGTAGTCGTGGCGACTGTCTGTGTGTGTATGTGTGTTCTTAAGTTTTTATGGCTTGCTGACTACTACTTCCGGGTCTGGGTCTGGAGCTGGGTCTGTCAGGCAAGGCAATGAATATATTAACACACTGCCACATACAAGGACCTGCCACCCACAGCAGACAATGTCTTATTGTACGTGTGTGTGAGTCCTTGACGTCCGGCGTTAAGTACACACAGAAACTGGCCGTGTCCGTGACTGCGTCTGTGTGCCAGTGTGTCTGCCCTGCCCTGCCCGCCCCGCCTTCAACAAAGCAAGTTGCTATTGTTGCGCCTTAGGGCGCCACACGCAACAAGTTGACAGACACACAGACACACACATACACATACACCCAAATCAACAAATTATCACACACTGCCACAGACGTCTCTGTATGTCTTCATCTCCGCCTCCATCTCTATCTGTCTATCTCCTATCGCCATGGCCATGCCCACCCAAACCTCCACCCCCTTTGCATGGTTTCCATGGGTATCTATTCGCCGTCCGACTGTTTGCCGTTTGTGCGTTTACTGCTAGTTGAGTTCGATAATATGGAAATTTTTATGATTTTCTACCCCGAATCCACAGACAACTTAGCACTGCATCCAATTGTGTGCGTGTGCGTGTGCATGTGTGTGCCAATAAGGAAAATCCTTGCGCAAACTTACCGTTATTGTTGACAAGCAAACAAAACGAGAAATCGAGAAATGTAAGTGAAAATAAATGGAAAAGCTGTCCGCTACAGTCCGACTCACAGACCCCAACCCGAACCCGGACCCGGCCCGGACCTGGACCTGCCCTCACACACGATGTAGCGCCGTCTCCGTTATGTGCGTGTGTGAGCTTTACCACACATACCCTTGACCCCGGGTGAGCAGGGCCATCGCTTGCGGAAAAGGGGACAGACATGGACCAAAAGCAACCAGTAAGACTCATGAGCGCTATCACTTACTTATGTCATGTCAGACAGGTTTGCGGCAGTGAAGGGTTGTCGGGTTAGCGGGCTGCCAGGATACCGGGTTGCCGGGTTGCCCCGTTGCCGGATTGGCGGGCTGATGGTCGGTTCTGTGTCCGCGTCTGGGCCGTGTCTCGTTAAGTGTTTTGGCAAAGATTTTCCACACGCACTTTGGGTTGGGGTTAAGCTTAGGGTTAGAGCTCTGTGAGGGGTGTGAGGAATTGTGCCGGGTGAAGGGTTAAGGTTATTTACACGCCCGACTGCCAAGCTGCCAGTTGGTCGATTGGTTCATTTGCATTTGTCAGCAATAGGACATGTTTTAATCGACGCACACACACACATACACACACACGGCATGCAGGGTCGGCTCAATGGTCAGGGGGATGACACCCCCCTGAAATTTAGTTATATTTGTTGCTGTTGTTGTTGTAGATAATGCTTTATAAATTGCTGCCAATTTCGTCGCATTTGCAGCGATCGCTTTTGGGACAAAAACAGTTCAGAACGGGGTTGCGGTCGGGGTCACAGCCGGGGTCTGAGGTCAAGAGCCATGGTTGAGTAAATATGCGAGTATGTGTTTTGATTTTTGGCCTGTGACATACTGAAACGATTTACAGGAAAGGGTTCAGGGGTTTGCATGACCTCTCACAGTAGTTTCCGAGCTTTAATCTAACCAAGCAATCGCATCCCGCATTCTAATGCTAGACAGCCCATCCCCGGTTTTGCGCTTTGGATTGAGAAGTCAGAAAAGTCAATTAATTGCTTGTTGAACTTTTAACCCACCTGGACTGCAGCAAGGGTTAGGCGCGCCAGTGGCAGCTCGGGGTGGCAGCAGTTAGTGAGTTAATCAAGCTGGGCGATCGGCATCCAGGGAAGATCTTTCGTAGGACCCAAGCATCAGACCCGACTTTCAATGACAGACAAGAAATGTATCTTTTATTACCAGCAGTTGAGGCTAATTAGTAGCGCCTTTCAGGATATTTTCGCTTAAGACATTTTGATACATGCGGATGCCGTGGGGCAGTTGGGGCACCGGGTGGGGACGGAAGGTGTGGTATATACTCGACGCACGATTTGAAAGAAAAAGTTTTAAATTAATTATTAGAAAAAGCATCAGCTGTGGTAAAGCGCGGGAGAAAGGGTAGCGCGTCCCAGAGGTTTTCAAGGCACACATACAGTTGCACACATCATCAAGCATGAGTCGTGGTGTGTGTGTGTTACCTCCCTAGGCAATTTCCGTTGCCAAATTGAAAAATTACGCTCGCGCAAAGTTTCGTTGCCTTGATTTACCACCACCTCCCCCCCCCCCCCTACCCTACCCTTACCAGAACATTCATTGCCTCACCTTTGTATGGCTACCCTGTCCATACTTACGACCATGGTCGAGGAGTGAGCACTACTTAAGCGGCGAGGTAAAGCATTTTATTTTTCATACGCTTATTACATCATTTCAATGTACATGTGCGGCATTTTAGGAAAAGCCAAGCGCCAAAGGCAGACCGAAGCAGAACTCATACTCCAGTTCCAATTCCAACTCGAACTCGAACTGGAACCCGGGCCATGGTTTCTGTTTCGGTTTCATTTGCCCGGTAGGGTACGGGTAGGGATATTACGCATTTTTTGGTTCTCTCTATACATCTGTGTGTACAAAAAGAAAGTACACGCACAAACAAACTCACGCAACAAAAAACGAGTAAAACGCTAATGAAAATTAAAATGAAAAATTGCAAACGACGTGTGGTAGACGCGACAACGGAGCGGAGGTGCGGCGGATCGGCGAAGCGGAGCACTGGAGCTGTGGTATTAGCAGCAAGAAAGGGGCTCTCACACACACTCATATATACGCATACATTAGATAATGTGTTGTGTGTTGGTTGTTGCTTGTTGGTGTTGGTATGTGCGTCTTTGCCTGCCCTCCCCGCACGCATGTCTCCACTGACAGCGCAACAGAAAAAAGTGAAAAACAAAATTTTCCATTTTTACTTTGCGTTTTGGGGCTGACACAGTTGCTGGGGCTGGGGCTAGGGCTGGAGCTGTAGCTGAAGCTAGGGTGCGGGTGTGGGTGCGAGTACGGGGGATGCTCAGTGGTAGGGCGTAACGTCAAAGCCAATGCCAAGCGCGCGTCTGCCATTAGCATACACTACTCACATTTTATAATGCGTTTTTCTGTGCGGGATTCTCTCTTTCTCCTTCGGTGTATGCGTGTGTGTGTGTGCACGCTCATTTCATTACAACAAAAGCGCTGGAGACTTGTAATTTATATACATACACTTATGTACACGCTTAGGCGTGTGTCTCTGCGAGCGGCAGGCTAAACTACCCTTTTGCCTAATTTTTAATCCCAAGCGTTGCCAAGCAGCGCTGCCGCGTCGCAAGCGCCTATGCCTATTATATTAGATGGATAGACGTTTAGTCTTTCCACTGCCTGGCTGGGCGAGCCTGGAGTAGGGCCGGGCATTCAGAATGGGTATTAGTTTAAGCTACATAGATTTAGCCATTGCCAGAGGTCGCTCCAAAAGCAGCAACAAAAACGAACCATTTGAACTTGTTGTCGCTGTCGCTGGCGCTGCCATTGTTGTTGTTTTTATTTTACACATACAATTAAAAATGTAAATCAGTCGCCATCCTTGCGCCCTTTCATATTCTCTGCTCTCTTTTTAATGTTTTTTGTTTTTTGCGGCGTCGTTTCTTTGCTCCTCGATGAGTGGTTGGGTGGTTGAGTGTTGACTGAATGAGTGGGTGAGTGGTTAGGCTGCCAGTAGATTTTTTGAAAGACGCATACACGTTTGCTAGTGCATGTGAGTGTACATATTATATGTATATACCATATATTTTATATTTAGGTATTTTAACAGTGCGCCAAGCAAAAAATACAAATTCAAAAATAATACCGCAGCGAACAGCAACTACAACAACAAGAAAGGCAATGTCAATAGTAAAATTCAAAGGTCACGTATGTGACGGTTGCTGGCAACGTTGATTTCTTCCCTATAAGCATTAATTTAGCTATCCTACTCAATTGTCTTCTCTTAATTGCTATTGTGATTTGTAACGTTAGTCAAGGTTCACGGCTGAATACAAATACGGTTCAAGCTCACGAGTTCAGTTTTTTAAATCATTAACCAAATTTTGAACCGAATCAACAGCAACAAATCAGCCGAATTTAAGCCCGAACAATATATTAAAAAAATAAAAATTAAATACTATTTGGTTACAGTTCAGTGAAGAAAAAAAAAACCATTTCGTTTATTATACAAATTATTTGCTTATTTGGAAAAATTGTGAGGTTCACATGAAAGTATATAAATCTGGTTTACGAGCCGAACGTTAACTTTAAGCACTGCATGGAAAGAAAACCCGATTTTTTTGGGTTGCATTTCAATTAAAAAA
Source organism: Drosophila sordidula (assembly GCA_035047465.1). NCBI lineage: Eukaryota > Metazoa > Arthropoda > Insecta > Diptera > Drosophilidae > Drosophila > Drosophila sordidula. Next base: position 15,887,947 of record JAWNPQ010000136.1, read on the forward strand.
GATAACTTGCATTAGTTAAATGTTAACGAACAGTTAAAGCCTAAAATTTTCGGGATTGCTTGTAATTGTTTTTATAAGCAATTTAAAAAAGAAATTCCAAAATATGAGACATATAATATAGAACATATATATGTAGTTACCGAGGTATGTATTTGAATGTATTTCTCCTGAGTAAGTAGATTTTCTGTTGTTGCCGTTGCTGATCCACGGCGAGGGTGGCAGCTGGGAGCTGTCTGTAAAGGCACTTGAACACAGTTTCAAACACACACTAGTATACACTCTGCCACACACACACATGCACACACACAGAGGCAGATAGAGCCAGGGCTTACAAACACAAAGAAGGCCCAACATAAATACATATTTATTGTTGGTACAAGCAATTTAGCGAAAAGAAATCCAAATTATATCATAACTTTGTGTAGTGCGCCATCTGGGGTTTAGTTGCCTGTTTTCGCCGCTGCCGTCGCCATCACTGCCTACGCCTACAACAATGCGGCCCATTGGCCCAGGCAAGCGCCCTTCATCCGCCCAACAGACACCAGGCAGCAGGCACGAGGCACAAGGCACTAGGCAGAAGCCCTGGCACGGACGGGTGGAGAGGCGAGGGGCGATGCGACGAGGCGCGATGGCAATAATTCTATGCTGCCACCGACATAGCCACGTTAAAGATGTTGCCTCACATTTTTATGCCGTTTTCTGTTTTTGTTTTGGTTTTTTCTCGTGTTCCTTGGCGTTTTTTATTTAGCTGCCTCCTCAGGCGCTACGCGTAACAATGAAAACAATTACAACAACAATTGCGAATAAGCATGCAAAACGCAAGTAGAAGATGAAGTAGCCGAATGAGAGAGAGACAAAGAGGCAGCAGCCAGAGAAAAGCTCCCAGCCAGCAGCCAACTGCCAGAAGCCAGAAGCTTCAGTCGGAGCCGCAGTCAAAACCAGCTGCGACGGTGGCAGCCGGCGGGCGGCGGGCGCACGCGAGGAAGGAGAAAATGAGAATGAGAATGGGAACGAGAATGAAATGTTTTCTAATAAATTTTGCTTTATGTGCGCGGAGCGGTGCGGCACGTTGCGCTGCTAAAACTGGCGAAGGGCGGTGGACCGGTGGCGGGCGCCAGGCGGCAGGCGGAGGGCAGGCACGGCAAACGGCCGGGAGTAGAAAAGGGAATAAATAAAAATAAAGTTTTATATTCATGTACCGCATACACACACACACATGCCGCAAGGGCCGCAACACTTGCCACCCAATTGCCATTAATATGGCGGCTGACTAACATTCGTCTGTATGTGTGTGTGTGCGTCGCTGTGTGCGTCTCTAATGCCAACTTGCAATTTATTTTAACTTTGCCGCGAACTTTAGAGGAAACCCCCTCTTCTTGCCTCTCCTAACAGTCTCACTCAGGCCCCACTGTGCGCAACAAAACCAAAAAACAAAACAAAAAAATAAATAAACAACAAAAAAAAAAAAAAAATAGAAATAATAAAAATACAAGAAAAACAAAGAAGAAGGAAAAAAGTTTTTCGCCATTTTGTTTCTTTTCTTTACTATTTCAGCTAAATTTTTTTCAATTTTTTTTTTTTATTCACCGACTTTTCGGCTTGGGTGTTTCATACTTACCATGTTGTACTCTGCTCTGTTCTCTTCTTTACTGCTTTACTCTGTTCTGTTTTATTCCGTTCTATTTTGTTAATTTTAAAACGCATTTTTCGTGGGCCGCGTTTACTTAGTTGTCGAAGACCACGAGGCCAAATACCAGGACAAAGGTAAAAGGATTTTTGTGTATTTTCATATCGTTCCCTTTTTATATATTTTTCGTATTTGTATTTTAATTTTTATTTGAATTCTTAGGCTTAGGCTTTTCAGATAAGTTGCAGAAGAAGCATCTATATTAGTACTCCCTATACGAACAACATGTTAAATCCTGCTATCAAATATTTAGCAACTATTTTGGGCTGTGACTCAACAATCTGATGCGAATGTGCGTCAGGATGCTCCGCCCGTATTCCTATAACTACATACATATATGTTTGACCATAACTCAGACTATCGTAAACATCGGAAAGTGCGAAGGGTGTAGGGGGGATGAAATGGCATCGTAAAGAAAATAGAATTGTGACTTCTTACGGGCGACGCAATCATTTCATAATTTTCATATTAGCTGTAATAAAAAGAGTTCCGAGCAGGCAGCACTAAAATAAGAATATGGCCTGTAGGCGGCTTAAAGGGCACGGGGCACAGCCACAAAGCGAAATAAGGAAAATCGAAGCGTGCTGCACAGGTCATTAAAATGAACGAGGCGGGAAGGAAGGGATGCAGCTTTAGCGAGCACTAACACAATTGTAATTGTTTGTCTGTGTGCGTGTGTGCGTGTGTGTGTGTGTGTGTGTGTGTGTGTGTGTGTGTGTATCGGTCGCTGTGCATCTTCCTAATCAACCCTTTTACGAACCCTAAAAACGAAGAAAAATTGTAAAGCAACAACAACTACAACAGAGCATAACAATAAAATGTAAAATTAGAAGCTGCGGCTGTGCTGCCAGCGTCCGTCGTTAGGGGCAGTTTTATGCTGCCCTCCGCAGCGACGTCGCAGCCGACTTCAATTACAAGAACTACACAAGCGGGTTTTTTCCATACCCGAATGTACAAAACCAAACCAAACCCAAGCCATTCCATCCCAAGCCAAACAACCTGAGCATCGATGAAGCGGAATCAGGCAATGAGCAAGAACTATAGCACAATGTTAGGCGGCAGGGTCATGTCAGCCAACTGTGTGTGCGGGTGTGTGTATATGTGTGTGTGTGAGCATGTGTCTGTGTGTAAAAGCAAATACGAACCATGAACCAAGGGCCTTAAAAAACTACTTTAAGCGCATGATCAGCGGTATTTTTGGTTTGCCCAGCCAACAACTTGCAGCACTGCCGCTTTTAAACGCACGCACACACACAGAAATAAAAAGAGAAACAGCTTCCGCGGCATCATTAAGGGTAGTTTCCAGCATCGTAAAAATATAGAGAAATAAAATTGAAAAAGCAGCAATAACAACAACAAAAGCAATAACAAGGTCGGAATACGACGACGATGATGATGACGACGACGACGACGGCGCACAGCAAACAGACGACTACAAAACACACTGTGAAAACAAAAAACGAAATAAATAATATGTATCAATATAGAAAATTTCGAAGAAAATTGGCGGCAGCGCAGCCTCGAATCGAATGGAATCGAATCGAAGCCAACGGCAACTAAGTTCGCGCGTTAACGAACTACAATTTTAGAGCCCCGACCCACCCACACGAAGGGTTCAAAGTGGCTAACCTCTCTCCCCTTTAACCGCTGGCCGTCCCAAAATAACCGCCTCGAAATCAATGAACGGCACTTAAACCACAACCAAGACAGCGACTAACTTAGAGCTGAGACGTAGCGTAGAGAGCGCGTCTGCCACGAATCCCAGCGAATCTCTTAATGAGTAGTTGGACAAACTCTGCCGAGCACAGCGTACATCGTATATCGTACGCACATCGATACTTCAGTACGCTCGCTGTATCGACAATAGTTTTCGAGGGGGCGGGTGAATTAATGGGCAAATCACAGGGAATGCGTTTAAGGCGCAGTCGAATTCAAGCGATGAATGTTATCGTTCTTACCGGGCAGGGAGCCCGCCAGCAAGCACAGGCCCAACCCTTGCGCGCCTACGCAACGTTGTTTGGCACGACGCGTCGTGTCGTCTTTGTCCTCGTCCTGGTCCTCGTCCAAAAACGCTGTGTCTACCATCTTCTCGTCCTTGCCCTCGTCTTTCACGTCGACGGCGACTTTGACGTCGGCTCGCTGGTGAGCATCTTTAACTTCATTCCCACTCCGTTTGCTGGTCCCTTTCCTATTATATGCCCCCACCTCGTCATTCCTGCAGCAACCATTAAGTTTTCTCGCTGTAATAAAAAATTTTCCCTTTTTCCCGCGCTTCACAGAACGGTTATATATGTTTGTATATGCGTGTGTGTGTGTGTGTGTGTGTGTGTGTGTACCTTTGTGAATGTGTAGATACTAAATTTTCTAGTTTTTTATTTCCCTTTTCCTCTATGCTTTGCCTCGCCTTGGCATTAGTGTTTATTTTTTTGAAAAGAAGATTTATGTAAAACGTTCGGGGAGTAAGTCGCAGAGCAGCCAGCAGCGGCGTCGACTTTGGCGTCGACGTCGACGCCGACGCCGCCGTCGACAGCGCTAGCCAAATAGTCGCAGATGCTGTTGCTGTAAGTTTCACGGAGTCAAAAAACAAAACTGCCGAAACCCATCGCCCTCCACCCACCGCTTTTCGCCTACCTCAACCTCTGTACGCCCCACCAACGCCCGCCGCAGCCACCACAAGATGGTGGCTGTGATGCCTCCGGAGCCGCTGCGCTTGACTGCGACCGGCAACTGGAACGGCACTGGTAACGACGGGGGTGAGGCATTCGTTCGCCTGGGGTTGCTGAAGCTGCCTCTGCCTCTGCCTCTGCCTCTGTCTCTGCCCCTGCCTCGGCCTCGGCCTCGTCCTGGCCCTGGCCCTGGCCTGGCCCCAGTTCGCGCTCCGCGGCCTGTTCACGTTTGTCAAGTTTTATGCTTAGATTTCTAAGTCGCTTGCCAACTCTGGCAACGGATTTTCAACTATTACATTTTTTTCGGTTTTCCTTTCTTCCACCCACCCACCGTCTCCATCTGCAGTGATAGTCGAATAGACATTGCAGATACTGAATATATAACCATCTTCTGGGCATCGAAATAGCCGGTAATAAGAAAAAAGTGGCTAGGATAAAAAGTGATCTTGGACAAAATAATATATAATTCAATATTTAAAGAACAACTTAAACAACTTCTTTTCAATTTAAGGCCATAATACGACTTATGGACTAAAACTTATTCGCCGGTAAAGCGAATTGGCGCAACGTGCACGGCCACTAACCTGTGTATAGGTGAATTATCTTACATTCCAGTGCAGGAGGTGCTGATGATGTTTCTGCTGCTGATGATTGGCACTATTTCTCAGGGTCTGTTGTCTATCTGTAGTCTAGTCTGGGGCGCGGCCTTGACGGCGGGTTCATTGGACATTGCAGTGCATGCAGTTAGCAGTTATTGACAAACTCACAAACAGTCGATTTACGCAAGTGTTGGCAGTACCAGCAGGGGCTATAGAAGAAGGCCTGTGCAAAGCTGGGCATGCCTAAAAAGAATGGAAAACCCGCAAGAAACAGCGCGAGACAAAGCGAGAACAAACCAGCACACATTCAATATTTGCTCATCAACGCGCGAATGTGGCTTTTGGGCCTTTGTTTATGGCCATGTTTTAGTTGAAGCTCGTGCCCGGTTAGGTGGTTATTGGATCAGCTGTTAACAAGATCAACCAAACGGTGGCGGCGAGCGATGGGCAATAATAGCAGCACGGTTAGCATTCAGCTTGCCAGCCCCACTGTGCCGCTGGTCTCAGACACGTGCCACGGAGCTGCACACATACATGCCAGTGTAAACAAGCAAACAGCAGCAGCAACAACAACAGCAACAGCAAGTTGAAAATCGAAGTGAAAGAAACTTTTCTTAAGCTCAGACACACACTCACACACACGCACACAGTCGCAGTCGGAGTCGAAGTCGCTATTGCCGCATTTTGTCTTTCAACTATGTGCAACACTAATAACAACAACAACAGCAACAACATAAGCGACGCGTAGCAAAACGAAAAATGCCACAAAACGTGCTTCTAAGTTATTTTTCATTTGCCTCTGCAGAGACGCAGGCAGAGCTGAGGTGGAGATGGAGATGCAGGTGAAGGGGGCAGTGGCACTGGCAGGCCACCCCAGTGGCCCCGCCATCTTAGCCGCTTGAGTGCCACTTGCCATTGTTGTTGTGCTGTCCTTCTCCCGTCTACACACACGAACACATATACAGCACAACAAAAGAACGACGAGTAGTTAGGTAACGGTAACGGTAATTGTAACGGTAACAGTTGGGGCAGCAACAGGGACAAGGGCAGGCAGGCATTTTAAGATTTATGTCGATGATTATTTCTAAGTTTTTGTGCGCTTAGCAATGCGCCGTATCCGTTGGCCAAAGCCGGAATAAGTAACGTAGCGTTGTATATGGCACGTAGCAGGGCCAAAATAGTGACCCTAAATACCTAGGCCAGTGCCCCGGGCCGCCGCGCCCGCAGCTATGTGCACTGAACGTGCCTATAAACAGGCAAGATAACTCATACGTCGCGTTGTTTGCCTGCCATTCGGCCCATCTAACCTTCGTTTGCCTGCGATACCCAGTTGCACTTATAAGAAAACCACCTGCCATAAACGGCAATCTACGGCATAAACTTTCAATTAATAAAAAATCGAGACAATTCTAGCCAATTCTTACTAGTGTCCGTGCAGTTGCTTTGCTGCACTCATTTTAACGCTTCGCCTCGCTGACAGGTGAGGTCCACCGGTGGAAGTAAGGCAATGCCAATGGGCGGCAAAAACGAGGAAACATAAAAAATGTATCTCAATGCTTTCCTCAACTTCTCCCTTCGACTGCTTTTTCCTTCATTTATTTATTTATTTTTTTTTTGTTCATTGTTGCTCTGCTCATGATTTTGCTCGTTGTCGTGTCGTCGTTGGTTTTTTTCTAAGCACAATACTATTTTCTTATTTGTTGTTATTGTTGTTGTTACATTTAAAATGTTTTATTTGGCCATTTGTATGTTTTATGGGTGCCGTCGTTACCGCTACCTTCCATCGACCCATGGCTGCGCCAGTGCCTATGCCTATGCCTATGCGTATGCCAAATGTCTTCTTCCTCTGCGCCTCCGCCTACCCCATCTTTGAGCAGAGGTACATATTCGCATGTATTTGGGTATGTATGTAGGTACGTAAGCATGGAAACATGCCTGATCAATACATAAGAAATCATGGTCTGCTGAATTAATCAATCTATTGGGAACCAAATACAACTATGAGGATATCTCTCCATCTATCAACTAGGCTAAATATACGATTTTCAATTCTTTCATTGTTTTCAATTTTTATTTTAAAATTAACATTTAATGCTGATATTCTGCTCCTACTAGCTGAAGCTTTCTTATGTCAAGAGTTATAGAATCCATCGAACACAGTATATACTGCATACTGATACAGTATAAATTAATTAATGTGCAGTCATTTTTCGTTATCTTCTATGAATGATATTCACCGATATTCGCCATCTATAAAGGAATTTTCCGAATTAGGAATCTCTTGTTATAAAGGGAGAACGGCGATGTGTACATATGACCGCTTTTTTTTTTTTTTTTTTGATTTTGATCGTGGCTTTTGTCTCTTAATGTATACACACATAATTAACTCGTATATTAAAGTAGAAAAATTGTAAAACAAAGCGCGTAAGCGGTTTAAACAAGATGGTGTTGAAGAGCCTGTGTACTCAGCACAATTGTCAAATCAACACAAGTTTCTTAATTTGAAATTAATCGTTGCATTGCTACAAAAAAAGTACAAACTATTTCTAAGCAATCTGATACATGCCATAACATGTAATTTCAATTTAATTACTGATCTTTATATAACGGCATTGAGCATAAATCATGACGACCATAAATGCAATACATACACGCAAAAGTTAAAATGGTATTTAAAAAATGAAATTCAGTTATCCGCATTTTAAGGATAATTCCTTCTAAAAGTACTTGAGGCACATAAGTAAATTATAATGTATATTGATCCATTGATCCATTTAACCAACTAAAGCCGACCCACGCTTGGCAACAATTTATCCGTATTTTTTTCTCCTGCGCTCCACTGTGGGGGCAACTTTGGCTTTCACTTGACGTGTTTATTTTACCCCCTCACTAGAAAACTAATCGCGACCGCTTCAAAGAAGCAACAGCCGGCAATATACAATGCATAAAAAACGCACACACTCTCACACACACACACAGACGAATTATAAATTAAAAGTAATAATAAGTATGTTATACTCGAATGAAAGGCGAGTGCAGGTGAGGTGGAGTATGCCGCGGAGAATATCCACCCTCCTGCCCAGCCGCCATAAATTTAGACTTTGAAATGAGAATTTTTAAATATAAAAGAATGTCACACACACACAAACACCGAGCATGCATATATATATTACCCCATAACACATACCCTACACATCTGACATCTACAACACCAACACCAACGGGAGCAATAACAACAACAACATCAACTAATACGAAAGCCTTTTGGTTGTTGGTGGCCGCGTCCGCCTACGTTGGCATCGAAGCCAGCGTTAGCGTCGGCGTCGGCGTTGACTTCAGCGCTGACATTGGCGTTGGCACTGACGTTGGCATCGCAGCAGCCGAAAGCAATGCAAAAGAAATATTGCAACCCCCGACGCAAGGATATGTGTGCTTTTTATTTTCTAAACTTACTGGAGTTGTCGTTTTTTTTTCTTCGCTTTGAATGCTTTTATATGTAGTACCCGTACTTAGTGGCCAGCATGAGTTTCATCGGATTCGGTGGAACTACACTATCCAAAGCTGTGGAAACGCAAATTCAATAAGCAGGAGTGCCTCCGACTAGAAAATACCCTGTACTCAGACCCAAGCTGCCCTAACCAACTTCAAACTTAATTTTTTACAAAAAATCCTTTTTTCCCAGCGAAAATGTGGAATTAATAAAGATAATTTAAACCAAAAGTAGTTTTATACCTTGGCCGCTTTTTCAATGAGTACACGGTATAGTTAGTTTGCCTACAAAAATGTCAAATCAAAACACAAATTGTATTGAAATGTATTTATCAAGAACATGAACATAAATCACAATGGCAAATTTATGTTGTAATGAATTGCACATAGAATTTCTCACAGTGTACGCTTTGTTTGCTTTGCTATGTGTTGTCGTTGTCATTGCATCTAAAAAGCAACTTTTTTCCACTACAATTCCGCTTATCCGCCTGCCACTACCCTATAACAGACGGCACAACAGCAGAAGCAACAGCAACAACAATTTACAACACACTGACACAAGCATACACACACTCATATACACACACACACATACAAGCAGCCAGCATAATACATAATAAGTATGAGATTTTTTTAACTACGAACACGTAGTTAAAAAATGAAAAATAAAAAATTGAGACCTGCAAACGAAGATGAAGATTTTGGCATTGAAGTGGGCGGAGAGGAGAGGATTGCAAACGTTGTGGGTGGCATAAACGGGCCCTGCTACCTAGATGAAGCGCAACTGCGGCAGCAACAGCGGCAACGACGCCAGCGTCACCGACAGAAATTGAAAAAATACAACTACAACGCACGACGTCTGCCTCAGTCTCAACCTCAGACTCCGCTTCAGTCTCAGCCTCAGCTGGCTTTGCCACAGTCAAGTCGCAACTACACAGAAACCGACACACACACACACACACATAGACACGCACTGCCGCACACACACACACATGCATATAAACCACCCTTGAAAAAATTTCGCGCAGCAAAATCTAAAGCAAAATTGTTGGGGACAGACGAACGAAGTGCAAAAGTATAGAAAGAAATGGTGAAATAAAAACCTTGTTTCCGCGCAAGTTACAACAGCTACCCAGCTGCCAGCCGTTCCCCCGTTCGCCCCTTTACAGCTGACAAAAAAGCTAAACACACATACACACGCACTATTTGGAGTCGCTGCCGCGCAGGGGTTACGAGTACATACGGCTGCATGCCGTATCCACCTTGAAGAGAAAGTACGATATTTGCTAGCAATAAAAGTAGTAATCAGTCGCGGTGCCTCAGAACGCGTACACCCATCCAACCACCCACCGACTCACACACACACACCCACACACACACTCATACACACACACTCTAAATAGCGACCGAATCGCCGAGGTTGCTCTGCCGACATTCCCGAGTTAGAAAGAGATGAGCATTAGAAGCAGCAACAGCATCAGCAGCAACAACAACAAGACCAGCATTTTTGTAGGGAAGGTAATTGGGAGGGTAAGTGGGGGGTGGTGCGTGGTGCGAGGCGGTCGCAACAACTGCGCCGCGTAACGAGAACTTTTCATTTTATGTAATTTCAGTTCGTTTTTTTCCTGCGCTGCTGCTTCGCTTTTTTGTGCTTTGCTCATTTTTCTATAACATTCGAATTTTTAAGTGAGTGTCGTCCTCATCCTCGTCGCCGTCGCTGCTGACGTCGCCGTCGTCGACGCCAGCGCTGTCGCTGTCACGCATGCTGCTTTGCCATTGCTTCACTTCACTGTTGCTTACCCCATTTTCGCCCCTAGCGGGCTGCAACGCTTTTTGCTAACTAAGACATTCAGCCGCTCCAGACCGCTGTCCGCAGTCCGCAGTCGGCTGCCGCTGCTGCCGTTGGCAGCGCTGCTTTCCCGGCAGTTTTTGTGTGTTGAAATTACGAAAGCGACATTAATTTTTTAGAATTGCGCTTATGCGTGGCAAAGCAGTTGGCCTAGTGCGAAGGAGGGGTAACGACAGAGGCAGCAGCAGCGCCAGCGGCAGCGCAGCTTGTCAAACTTTCACAGGGGGTTAGGAAATGGAGCACAGAGGAAGCTGCGCCTGTAATGGGTAGTAAGCGCGCATGTATGTAGTTATATTATTTTTTACGAGCGCGATATGTTGTGTAAAATAGCATTTTGCCCCAGTCAACACCCAGGCACACGGCAGCCACCCCGCCCCTAACACGTCTCTCCGTACTTTGTCTCAGCAGTTATACTATATGTACACGAGGCTGCAAGTTTTCACTTTATGCTCAGGTGTATGCTCCGGTATGGAGTTACGGTGTGAGCCCTGAACGATGTAGGGTGGGCGTTAAGGTGTCGATTAAGAGCGTTCAAATTTTTGTCATGCTTTCTCTGTGATCTTCAACTACACAAAAGCGATATTTTGCGGGCGTTGGTATATTTTTGTTTGCACTTATGTCTATGTAATGCAGTAATGCGCATCAATTTTTTTTTATCCATAGGCTGCAATCGATAGTTAATTCGTGGGATTGTAATTTACAACACTAGTGGCTAAATTAATGAGAACAAGACATTATAAGAGGCTTATTAAAGCATCTATTATGACTGCTATTCCCTATTCCGACAAACACTTTTGCATTGTAGTTAATTTATTGCGGCCCCTACCCACACACACACACCACACACACCGATTCCTGGCGTCTATATAAAATTATTTACGCGACAATCGAAATGGTTTTTTTTTAATGAGGAGAAACCTCATGAATAATAGCGAAAAATATTTGACGTCACATGGTTTTTATATTGTAATTATAATGGCAAACTTTTTTTGCGGCAATTTTTCGACAGGCACATATACACTCACACTAACACACACTGGCCGGCAAAATTTATATTTGCCTATGTAATGGTTTTTTATTGCAAGAGAATGGATATATAAAATCAAAAAGAAAAATAAATAAAAATGGAAAATATTTGTGTGCTTGGGGTTGGCAAATTTATTGATGAAGCGAAAAAACGCAGCCAAATGAAATGTTAATTTAACACACATACACACAGTTACATACATACATACACGTACACGTACACACCCACATACACACACAGGCAATCTATCTGTGACAGCTGACACTGCTAACAGCAAACAATGGAAATCACAATGACTGACCGATCCTCTCCTGGTCCCTTCCCCTGGCGTCATACTCGTGAGCCAACTAAAATGAATATCATGCTGCCAAATCGTCATAACAACAACATGACTCGCAGTCCCAGCCATTGCCACCGAAGCCTAGAAAGGTTGTATAATTGAACTGTTTTTAACTTTGTTGCATACTTTTTACATGCCCCCCATTAATTCATGTGGCACGCCTCGCATATGTGAGTCTATGAACAGCTTTCTCTAACGTTAATGCAAGCGTGGGTGCACCAGAAGGGCAACAGCGTAAACGCCAGCCGCACACAATGGCAATCGAATGACCCCTCAGAAGTATGTCTTAAAAACTTATTCGAACTGTTTTTCGGCACCCATAGATCTGCCGCAGACGGTAACTATCAGAACATATGCATCACTAAGGTAGTTGAAATATCAAAGAGCAGAGAGAGCTGGCACGTAGTATTTATTTTTACTTAAAAGACCGATGAATAATGTGTAAAGCAATACTATCATCGAAAGTCTGAACACATATACGACTTGTACAGTCAAAGCTCAGTGCTGGAACACACACGAATGCTACACACAGGCATATTTCTATATATACATATATAAATAAATAGCGTTCGCGTTGGTATGTATATATATATATATATATATATATATATATACATATATATATACATATATACATAGATATATATGTATGCATATGCACGACCCCAGCGACATGCTAAAAATTTGTATAGAAAATTAGTTAAAAAATTACTCCGCAGACACGCGCACACACACGTAAGCACAATTTACATGAGCCCCCATTTGTGTGGATGGGGGCTTATGTATGTACGCACACAGTCACATGTATAGGCACACACATTTGGCATTAGTGGGCGGTGTTAGAAATGCGTGGATCCTTCCTTCCCCATTGTAAACGCGACATTACTACCTCCACACTTACGCTTACACTTACGTTTACGCACACCCCACTGTGCAGGGCTACTTCTACTTTTTTTAGGCACTTATACAACACACACATTCTCGCACACACGCGAACACACGCGCGCTTACATGTGCCGAGTGGCGCGAGTTGAAAGTTTGTCATAAAGCACCCCATTAAAAAAGAGGCGCACAGCAGCAGAGTTACGGAACCAAAAAGGGCGAGGGGAACAGAGGAGCGGGATGGTAGGTGAAGCAATGGGGGGCTGGCGTGCAGAATCGCTATTGGGTTCGGCTTGCGCTGGGGTTACGTATTTGTCGGCGCACGTGGCAAAAAGAGACAGAAAGAAAGCACCCACCAAATTAAACATAAATGCGAATTAGAAAAACTTTTGGTACATATGAGAAAACAAAGAAGAAAAAAACAACAAGAACAAATGAATTGGCCTCTGCCAACGCGGCGCGTTGCGTCGCGTCGCTGCCAACGTACGACGAACAAGTCGAAGCGCAATTCTGACAGCAGATAACAGAACTTGCAGGAGCCCGGTTGATAGCTAAGCTAAACTAGATCAAGTTTCAGCTGATCCACTGAAAAGCAACAAGCATAGGGTTTCTTTGGCAAACCGGTTGCTGGATACCCTTTGTATGTTTAAAAGCAAACCCAAGGTAAAAAGGCAGTGGCTCGGTTCACGGTTTAAACCAATGCAATTTGTGAATCTTGAACTTTGTCGTATCTTAATCAAGAGAAGTTTATCATATAACAACGCACTTTTCGACTGTTTGTTCCTAAGACAGTTTTATAAAAGACAAACCTATGCAAATTCCATAAATAAGGATCTGTTCCGGCATAGGGCTTAGAGTCTAGGATAAAGGTTCCGTTCATGATTAAAAAAAAAATAGCATTTTAAGCTAGAGCCGGTTCAGCTTGATTTAAAATCATGTATTAGTGCACTCTGTGTGCTAAAGATCGGTTCAGTAAAGTTCCTTCAATTCGCTTCTCTTAATTCCGTCTGCCACTTGGCTTTTCTCTGCTGCTGCTGCGGCTGCTGCTGCGGCTGCTGTTTCCCTGTTGCTGCTTACTTTTGACGTGCAGTTGTTTTTGGCAATTAACCAAGAGTGGTGGCTGCTGCCGTTAGCAGCGTCGCTGTCGACGCTTACGACGCCCTCCCCCTGGGCAGACCTCTACACCCACTAACAAATAAAAGGTACACATACGCACAGTTTTTATGCATGGGTATAAGCATGGCTGTTGGGATTTGGGTTGGGGTTGGGGCTTGGAGCTAACCGCCGTCAACTGCGACGCACTCCACATTTTTAAATATTTTTAACTGCTGCGCATCGTTCCATGGCTGGGAGGCCAACGGGTGACGGGTGACGGGAGACCCTTGAGGGGAGTTAGGGTTGATATTCGTTTGGCGCTTTCCTCTGTTTGGTTAATATTTTGGCTCGTTTATGGGCTATGCGTGCGCGTACGTATGTGTCTGAGTATGTGTGTGTGTTCGTGGAGCCTTTGTGGGTTCGCTAGTGTTTATATGTAACAATATGTACATAAATATGCACACACACATGCCAATACAGATAGGTGTAGGCTGTTCGCTCACACTCACGAGCTCCGCCCCATTGCCCACCCGCCGCCTGCCGCCCCCACCTCAGAGACATGTGCGTCATATATTAACCGAAAACAACGCAATGTAAAAAAGTAGGTGGAGCTGTAAAATGAGCGTTGCTGACACTTTTGGCTTACTCTTTGGCATGTCCACCTTCTTCATTTCCCATTTGCTCTATCGCTCAACCGCACCTCAGCCCATTTCTCCACCCACAGACATACACGCAAATAAATGCATTCATATGCACATAATTACGTAAAAATAAAATTAGGATAGACTGTCTATATTGTGCACTATTTCTTGTTTGCTCAACCCCCACCTCCACTTTGTAACTAATAGCGGGTAGAAACTTACCAATGACAACAGCAATGGGCCACAGAATTTAAAGTTTAAATATAAAAAAGAGAAACATTAGTTGCCGTATATCAACATAAATATTAACAAAAAAATAACGGCATGCAACTAATTAATTTGCTAAAGCCACTGGCAAAATTTAAATTTAAAAATTAAACGCATTAATCGCAATTTATAAATAAATATGTTCACAAGTGTGTATCTATTATGGTAGGTATATTATTTTCAGACCTTCATATTGTGCACACCTACATTACTTTCCATAAATAACACATCCTTAGAACAACATTTTCCTTCGATTGGTTCACGGATCAAACTAATACCTCGCCCCTAGGTTCGGATCGTATCACACTTTGATCTGTACTCAAGTTTTGGAAAGAACTTTGGTTCGACAAATTACTCTGAATTTAAAAGAATAATATTATATTTATTATTAATATTCTCTATGGGTATACTCGTTCACGAAGTGAAATGTGTATAAAACGCTAATGCAATATATATCTTTCTGTCCGTCTATATATCCGTATGAATGCAATTTTCTCGATTTTAAAATTAAAATTAAAATTATATTTTAAAATAACAAACATTTTGACCTGTTAAGCTCTTGGATCCATAGCTCCCACATTTCAACATCCCATAGCACAACCAAAACTGACCAGATATTCATGGTCGATAGCATTTTGGTCATGATTTGTGCACTATATTGATTTTGCATTTAAAATATTTGGATTATTGAAAATAAATTTTGTTTTGGTTTTTGGATTAAATTCATGTACCTTATTTAAATTATTATTATTATTATTATTATTATTATTATTAAATTATTATTATTTAAATTTAGAAATGAAAATTTAAATTTTTAATCGATTGTGGTCACAATTAGTATTAAAAAAACAACATTAAAACCGATTCTGAGGGGGTCAAATTTTTTGTCTAAAATCATGCCAAATTTTATAAAAATGTTGACATGTAAAGCTCTGGGATCCATAGCTGCCATTTTTTTTTTGTTTTTTTTTTTTTTGGAATTTGAGCTATCTTTTTATTCAAGATGAATTAGATTGAATAGCTTTCTGTGACTATTTTAGCAACTTTTTTACATTACAGGTAGTTATATATATACATATAGACAGCAATATAAAGGTATGGTGCTACGTGACATGATAATTTATAGTAATAGTGTTTAAGTTTAGTGCTTTGTGTATATGGTATATTCAGTCTTGGATATCTGCCTAATTATTAATTATTTTTTAAAAATTGCGATCTGGGAGATCAGTTGGTTGGATCCTCTGGAGTCGTCGTGTAACCCTAACTCCTCTTCTCCTGCGCACCCTGAGAAGGTTTCTGGCCAGTCTGTTTGGGTATCCAGCGAGTTTCTTAACGTGGTTGGATGCTTGTTTATTTATGGTTTCACCGATCAGTGGGACACTCAGGTCCTTTGCGATTTCGCACGTGCGAATATACCATTCTGTGCCTGTCACCCATCTGAGGTATTTGGCCTGAATGACGTGGATTTTGAGCATATGCGACTTGGCAGCAACTCCGTAGACTTGCACTCCGTAACGCGAAATACGGGAGCAAGGATCGCTTTGGACTTTGTTATTAAGGGACACCTTATTTCGCTGTTTAAGGAGCCAGCGCAGACGTGCTATTTTGGCGTTGAGGCTGACTGCTACTAACGAAACATGTTTCTTGCCTTTCCTCCAGTAGCTCACCGTGGACGATCAGTCCAGTGCAGGTGTCTTTTCTGAGCGTGCCTATATCTTTAACAAAACTAAAGCAATTTTGATGTTCGATGGAATTTTTTTTCATGATTTGTCCTCTAGATTGATTCTGCATTTCAAATATATTCATTATTGAAAATTAAATTTTTTTGAATTTTTTGGAAAATAAAAGCAATTTTTTTTCCAAAATGTATAAATGCCAATTTACATTTTTATTCGATTGTGGTTGTCATAATTAGCATAAAAAACAACATTAAAACCGATTCTAAGGGCGTCAAATTTTTTGTTAAAAATCATACCAAAATTGACAAAAAATTTTACATGTAAAGCTCTCCGATGCATTGCTCCCATATTGCAAACGCCCATAACTCTGTCAAAACTGAACTGATTTTCATGTTTGAAACCATTTTTTTCATGGTTTGTCCTCTAGATTGATTCTGTATTTCAAATATATTCATTTATTAAAATACAATTTTTTTGATTTTTTGATCAAATATCACTGACTCAAAAAAATTATTTTTTCAAAATTTAGAAATACAAATGTACATTTTTAATCGATTGTGGTTAGCTCAATTAATAAAAAACATCATCAAACGATACTGAAATATATGCATTATTGAAAAATAAACCTGTGTTCTCTTACTGTATACCAATTTCTTAGGGTACATGGTTGGATTTGTTATTTGTTGTATGATTTTAAAAATAGTGTATGACAAATGACAAATAATTTTAACTATACATAATAGTGAAATAATAGTTAATTAACAAACACCAACAAAATACCAAAAAGAGGAAAGATTATCAAATCATTTCGATTTACAGTCATATGAGTATGTTGGCAAACGCAAAATCAAGCAGAAAACACACAAAATGCGATCTTAAATTGCAATTCCACACGTAACACCAAGGATGCTACACACTCACACATGAACATACTACACAACCGGGGCACACACCCCCCGATGATACACGCCCACCACTACACATGCAAAAGCTATTCCTATTGGCTAATTACTACGAGCTGGAAAATTATACACAGCGAATAATCTACATAAGATGTACATACATACATACATCAATGCCAGGCTTATGAGTATGCGCGTGTGGGTTGTGTGTGCGTGTGTATGGGTGCGTAATTTAAAAACCCACTCGAGATGCTCTGTCTAAGAAAATATGCTGAAAGTTTTCCCCAGCAGGAAACGCGGCATTCAGCGGAGCAAAGTAAAAGTAATACAAACTCAAAATCAAGGCGCCTGCCTCCTGACACCTCCCTAAACACAGACTTGCCATACATATGCAAATGTGTGTGTGTATGTGCGTGAGCGCGTATGTGAGTGGGATTGGGTCTGTTGGTAGGAGCTAATGTGTGCCGAGTAAATCAAAATTATGTGCACCCTTACATGTTAAGCACTACTCGCGGCTCATGCGTCAATCACATACATATGCATGTATATATGTGCACACACATATTTATGTGTGCGTGACTTTTTAGATTTTTTTAATCCAACACAATAAAGATGGCTACAATAACAACAATAACCACTAACAAACTACAAGTATTTACAGCCTCCTCGTGTGCGCCCCATGCAGCTAAAATAATTTGTGGCATTTGCCTGCCCTGCGTTCTATCTTGAAGGCAGTACCGCCTCCACCCGCGTGCCTCTCCCCCCTTCACCTTGAAAGCCCTTCGTTTTGTCTAGTGCCTCCCCAGAGCTAAGCAAAACTACAGCGAAGACGTCAACATCCACAACGCGACACGACGTCGCGTCGATTGTTACACTGTCTTTTGGCCTTGCTCTCTGAGCCACGCACACACACACACACACACACAGACGCACAAAGGACGTGGGGCAAAGGCGCGTGCTCTTCCGAAAGAAAAAAAATGTCGGCGCACTTGTTGGCATCTCGAAGTCGCCGTGCCGTCTAAGAGTAAAGCGAAGAGAGTGAATTCAGAGCTCAAAACTGAGAACTGAGAACACTGCGAGCGAAGATATTCGCGTAGCATACTGCAAGGCGAGGCGCCCGAGAAGGGACGATGTGCGAGCAACAGCAGCGCTGCGTGGCGCTACTGGTGGGTACTTTACTTGATGATTATGGCGACGATAATGATGATTGGAATGGCTTTGATGGCGTTGAAAATGAAGATTGCGTGTAGTAGATTTCTTTGTGCTTTCTGCTTTGCCGGCCCGACACTGCCCCCTGTCTGTGCGTGTGTGTGTGTTTGTCCTGTTTTTCTGTTATTTTCTGTTGCTTCATTTGCTCTGTGTGTGCGTGTGAGTGCGTGGAATGGCTGCTTAGGTTAAGGTAATGCTTACAACTACACACTATCAGCATTTGATTTTATTACGCTCATTTGTATGCGGACACACATTCATATATATTTACTTGATGGCGCCCAACGTGGTAACAAAAATAGTGTGGATGGGCGGTTCCAGGTCTGCCCGCCTGGTCATTTTGGCGCCCATAACCACTAAACTAAATTATAAGAATAGATCTCAGCAGCAAGAGTGTAGGTGTAGTGTCTTCAAACTTTGACCTCCTACTGTGCCGGACGCTGGCATTGCTGCTAGCGCTGACGTTGTGCGTTGACGTCGACGTTGCCATCACCAACGGCGTGGCAATGAAGGCCACACGGCGACTTTTGCCGGCTGGCTGAGTTCATGTTTTTTCTTTTTTTTTTTTGCCTGGTGGCTGGCTGGTTCGACTCAGGCCAGTGGCTGTGGCTGTGGCGGGGCCAGGACCAGGACGAGGTCCAGGGCCAGGACCAAGCAAATCACCAGCTTCTTTGAGCAGTTAGTAACTGTTAAGACGCCGTGGTCGTCTCGTCGTCGTCATTCTCGCTTCATTTGTGGGTTGCCTTTCGCTTCGTTTCGTACTCATTTTCAATCTCGTTTTCGTCCTCGTTTAGTTTTCTCTTCTGTTCTGTTTGTGTTTCGACATTTTGTTGTTTGCCGGCTTGCCTCAGCCAGTTGCCGGCAACAAGGTAGCACGCAGCAGCAGCAGTAACAACAACAATAACAGTTAGTTGGCTCGGACAGCCGGACAAACGTCAGACAGGCCAGGACGTGTTGCTTTTGGCCTGTAAATGTAACTGGGACTCTGAATGTGAATCTGAATGTGAATGTTAATGTAAAAGTGAATGTGAATGGTAATGTTAATGTTAATGGGAATGTGGTTGCTGTGATTTAGTAACTGTTGTTTGATCTGCGAAATCTCAACAACATTCAAGTTCCAGTTAGTCTTCGCTCGACAAAACTTTCGCATATTAAAGAATAGCAGCCCTTAAACAATAACAACAAATTAAAATTAAAATGAAAAACAAAAAAAAGAGTGCATGCACACATGCTTATATATTCACACACACACACACACGCACACACAGAAAACTCGATGCTTTTTTCGGCTGAGTATTTTTGTGCGTCGCCCCGTCGATTTCCCCTTTTCGACGTCAGTGGGTGGAAGCTCAGCCTACCCGCTACTCCCCACACTTACTGCACATAGTTGTATTTTGGATTTTTTTTGCCCTTTACAATTTGTTGTTGTTTTTTTTTTAAATTTCGTGCCGTCGCACGGGGGTTGTTTATGTGTGTGTGCGTCTGCTGTTATGTATGGGTGTGTGAGTGTATTTGCGGCAGAGATGCTGGCGTCGCAGTAGCAGCGGACGCAGCATGCAGCGGGGTTGGTTATGAGATTCTTTTTTTGCTCACACACATGTAAACATTCACACACACACACACATGCGCGCTCACTCTTTTTTTGGTTTTTTTTTTTTGTTTCAGCGCTTTGTTGTTGTTGTTGTTGTTGCTGCTGCTGCTGCTGCTGCTGCCGCCTCTGCTTTTGGTTTTAGCATTTTCGTTTTTACTTTTTTGTTGTGTTTGCGATTTTCCTTTTCCCAACGTCGCAGTCGCCGTCGCAGTCGCAGCCTTTTTTTAACGCCGCACGCAGAAAAAAATAAAATAAAGCTAGTTGTTGTTCTTGCTGGGCAGGGGATGGAGGGGTGGTACATAGTAAAGAGGAGTTGGGTGGTGGGTGGTGGGATAGCGGCACTGCGCCACGCTATGACTATTTCACATGGCGTAGGCCGCAAAGCGGAGCGGAGAGTGCAGAGCGTTGGGATTGCAGGGTAGAAGATGGAAGGTGGAAGGTGGAACGCGGAAGGGTAGAACGGCGGGCAGGCAGCAGCAACGCCATGGAAATGAGTAATGAGAGTGTTTAGTCCTCGTGTGTAGTTTAGCGGGTGATTTCAACGGCATCGCAGCAAGCAGCGGACAGCGGCAGCAATTATAGCTGAAATGCCGGCCACAGTCGCAGTCGCCGTCGCCGTCGCCGTCGCAGTCAGAATCACAGTCGCCTAATAGAAACAGAAGCGTTCGCGTGTGCAGCCAGCGACAACGAAACGCGACGGCCTAAAATCATAGCATAACATTTGGCGCACTCATTAGCGGAACCAGACGACGCCGCTGCTAGCGCTGTCGCTGACGTCCCCCACTCAAACTGTCTCGGGATCTGAGAGTGTGCGTGTGTGTGTGCGTCTATATCTGTGTAGAGGGTCTATGTGCGTATGTAATGGCTTCAATTGTGTGCTAAATTTTCTATTTCATTGTCGCGCGTCCGTCGACCGACGCCGACTGCGCACTGCTTTTGGTCGCAGCATCAGCAGCAGCCGCAGCAGCAGCAGAGCTCCACGATACCGCGTCGTCTTGTGGCTTCGTGCAACGAAGTCTCTTGCTTCGTGTCAGCTTCGTGCGCCCGCTTGGTTCTTAAGCTCCGGGCAAAGCCGACAACGATAACAACAACGACAAGCGCGAGGACGAGGACGAGGGCCGAGGGCCGTGAGCCGTGGGCCGTGGGCCGAGCGCGACTCCATTGTCGCTGCGCTGCCACATCGCTGCTGCTGTTTTGCTGCCGCTGCTGCTGCTGGTTGCTGGTGCTGCTGCTGCTGCTGCCGGCTCGTCCTGTGGCTGCCTTGGCGTTACTTGGTTCACTTCAATTGAGTTCCGTTTTTAAAAATAACGTTAGTTGCTGTTTGTTGCTCGTTACGTGCGCGTGTTGCGACGCGCAACTGAAAACAACCAACAGACAAAACCAGAATCAGAACCAAAATCAGAAATACAAACAGAGAGCAGAAAACAGAAACAGCGCAAGAAAAGGACATTCACTATTTAAAAAGAGCAACAACTGTCTGCTAATAACAAAATAAAAACAAATAATTTAATAAATACAAATCGTGTAAGAACAATTTTTTTTCGACAAAAAAAAAAGAAATAAATATCGAGAAATCTGAAATAGCTTTTTCGTTCTTCACAAATATTTTTTTGATGTGCGTGTTAATGCGAAATTGAAATAGTCGCCTCTGGGCCACAGAGAACACGACGCGAATGTGCAATATATTTATTTAAACGAACAAATATCAAACACAATAAAGTAAATCTAATATCCCGACTCTCTTAGGGAGACAACAATGCGCCTGGTCCAGTGATTGAGTGTGCCGAGATAAACAAACAAAACCCGCGAACTCCAAGCCAAAACTCCAAACAGTCCCACTCAAGCGAAAGCGAAAGTGAGAGGCGCTGCAGGACCCAAGGCGGCCAAGACGACGACGACGAGAACGAGGGACAGGGACGAGACGAAAAACGAAATCAAAGTGCAATCCCCTCTAAAGTGCAGGAGAAGCGCACAAGCGAGAGCCTTCTACCGGGCCAGACATGTAAGTGACTAAACAGCATTAAACTAGACCAGATCAATCTAGAACCGATCACAAATATCTATGTTAATGATGCCTAAATAGTTTATTCCTGTAAAATTACTGTTCCCTTTTCTAATATTACTTAGTATATGCTTCGTAGCCGGTCTATTAATTGGTCCAAATCAATGTTCAGTGATTAGTGAAAAATTCCAAGGGTCTGTTGGCTCCCAAAGGTGCAGCAAAACAACTGCAGTACCTGATTTTAAGGTAGATCAGAGCAAACCTTGACCCGAGCGCCTAACGTACGATCATCAGATAATAAGTGCTGGGGATCGGGAGTTCGCAGGGGGGCGCAGTTCTCGTGTCTCGCGCTTAGTCACGAGACAAATAGGCACTACTCTGAATGCCAAGCTGAGTGACTGTGAGCTACTCGCTGTATTCGAGCGTATTCGTTCAGGCACGTAAACGACTAACGAAGAATGTCGTTGAACTTTGAGACTGTTGGCTTTTTTATACCCTTCTTATTTCGGTGAGCACTTATATCGCTTGGGTGGATAAGTGTCTGTGTGTGGGCGAGTGCAACAACGACAACAAATGCATATCTAATGCCTAAATAAACTGATCCAAACCGATGTGATCACTTCATTGTTATTTAGCAAGCTCGCTCTACACACTCTTCTAAAAAACAGACAAAGAATGAGAGAGAGAGAGAGAGAGTGAGATAGAGAGCTGGATAAGCAAATCGGCAGAGCGTGAGCTAAAACATATTACGTATACGCCGCTTTTAGCGGCGGCTTTTGTTGTTTGCCTTTTTTATTTTGCGAGCGACAGCGGTCAATGGACGCCGCGTTTATTAGGCCTTCGGCACTGTAAATCTGAATGTGTGTGTGTGTATGAATGTGTGTTGGCGTCGGTGTCGGTAACCCAATGCAATCTACAACAATTAGAACAAACAGCAGCGGGTTCATTGCGATCGCACTGCGATCATTCCGTTTGTTGTCGTTGTGATATTGTCATTTTGTTGTGGTGTTTTACGAGGCCAAGCAATGGGTTAATGTCAATAGCAATTGCAACAACTAAGTGTCAGCTTAGAGCAGCAGGCGATGCCATACGAGAAAGCGAAAGGGAAACGCATTTTGATTCTAGTTTCAGTTCTGATCCATTGCGTTCACTACGGTGACACTGTTTAAACCGTTCTTGAAGAAACCACCAAAATATGTCTTTGTATATGTATGTGCCGTATTCTGAAGAAATGTGAATGCGTGTAACAAAAACAAAAAAAAAAAAAGTGTTGAGTGTGGCGCAATAAGCTGGCCAGATATCATTCAAGTCGCTGGCATCTCCAAGAGCAGGCCCAGCAAACACAAAAGGTCACAACAAGTGCCAAAAAGCCATGGCAAACAACACCACTACAAAAAATAAAAATAAAAAAATGCAAAACTAAATATATAAAAAAAAACCAGAAAAAATATGCGTATTCTGAAAAAATTGGCAACACAAGTGCGAGACAAGCACAATTAAAAAATTAAACCGCCACGCATGAAAATAACAAGAAAAAATTGAGTTCAGCAAACAGACGACAGACAACACAATACAAAGACGGGATAGCTTCAGTCGCATCGGCCCAAAAGCAAAAAATTAAAATAAAAAATGCATTAATAAAAAATTCAGCAAAAATGGAACAAAAACCAAAACAATCGGTCCAAGATGCAACTGCAACGATTGGTACTTGCAATTCGCAACAAGTTCCTGCCAGGGTCACAGCGAGAGACAAGCGAAGCAGGGATGGGGGGAGGGGAGGGGGTTGGCAGACAAAGCCAAATTCAATTTATTTTCTGCCTGAAATAAGGTTATGGCAAACATGGCCCATGTAATATCTAAACCCATATACATAAGTACAGTGCGATGCGATAACCAATCCGGAATCGGCTATCGACATCAGCAGAAATTCAGAAATTACGAATGCATACATACATCTACATATGTATGTACAAAAATCGAAAACAGGCCAAAGAATTTGGTGGGCTTAAAAAAAATGCGAACAAAATGTGGGCTACAACTTTCAATTGGCGACGATTTCAACAACCGACGCCAAACGACGACAACCCCAAAAAAAAAAAAAAAAACGACAACGAAGCTGATAAACGCTTTGATATGCCAGTTGATCGTCGTATTCTACACATATATATACAAAAATATATATTATTGCATGTACACATAAGTACATATATACATGTATATATATTCCATATTCCATTGCATGTGTATATAAAGATGCACACACACACATGCGTATTTGGTATTAATGGGGCGCTGCTGCACACACACCAACACAGTGAAAGTCGTGCTGCGCTGCAAGTACGCCGCGTTGTTGTTGCGACGGATCTGCAATGAACTCGATTCGCGCAGAGCAAAGCAAACAATTTTAGCTGCCCTGCTGCCTGCAACTGTTGTCAACAACAACAACAACAACCCTAGCAAAGAATTGTCAACAACACACAACAAATTTGTGTGTGTATTAGCGCAGCATTGCTCAGCGTTGGCTGGCTGTGGGTTTTTATTTTTTTTTGTATTTGTTTTTTTATTAAGTTAAAGAGGGAAAAACTTAGATTATTTACAGTTCGAGAAAGCTAGGAGTTAAGAGCAAAGATTATATACATACATATGTATTTATAGATAACCCATGAGCATTCCCAGCACTGTCAACAACGGCCCCAATTTTTCTGGTTTTGAAGGAGTCTTGGCCTTCCAAATTGACCAATTTGTGGCCTAAAAAAAACCTAAAAATCGACACAAATTTTCAAATAAATTATTTTAAAAATTATCAAAAAAGAAAGGCCACAAGGCAGCGAAATATTTTCGCTCTTTTTTCGTTTGGCGGGTATTCTATTATATTTTATTTTTTATTGTTTGATGTTGTTTTTTTTTGCTTATGTCAAAAGAAAAATGGCAAAAAGAAAGAGCCGCATGCGCTCACGCTGCCCTGCGCACAATTTTTTTGGCGACTGCGCTGCCCGCTGCTGTAATGTGCGCCGGCGACGAATGACGACTGCAGTGACGACTGCGTTACTGATCGTCGTGCTTCGCTTTCGGGCTGACGTTAACGTTGACGTCGGCGTCGCTGCACTCCAATGGCAAATCGCAAGCCCAAAAAATGAAGGAAATATGTATGCGTGTGCATGCTTGCGTGTGTATATGTGTGCGAGTGTGCATGTCTGTAAAAAAGTTGTATTTAAAAAAAAGAGCAAATACAGGCGGCATATATACACATGCAAACACACACACATACACAATGTCAGGGAATTCGCTGATTCAATTGGACAGCACGCACACACACACGCACACACACGCTCGCACACACTCACACATACATAGAGAGCAGCAGCAGGGGTACACACAGCAATATCAACACATTTAACTGCATTTTTTCGGAACTCAGTTGAACTTTTTAATTCGATCGGTTCAGTTACTAAAGTTAGTTCAGCCAAAACGCACAATTTCAAATTCAAATCGAATTTCACTGTTAGCAGCTGGAAAAGTTCAGCAGCAGCAGAAGCAGCAACCAGCACCCACTCAACTGATCAGTGCATGCGGATGCGGATGCGAATGCGGATCAGTCATAGACAGACAAGGCATAGATAGACAACGTGTGTCGAGTGCAACAAGGATTGCGTTGTTTTCTTTGTTTTTTTTTTGTTTTTTGTTTATTTATTGAAAAAAAAAACAATTTCATAAATTTTACATCAAGTGAGCAAAACAAAAAAAATACAACCACACACAAGAGAAATCAAATCAAACAAATTATACGAGTCGAAGTTGTTGGGGACTTTAAGAACTGCTGCGAAAAGACAGCGAAAAGAAATTTTTATTTTGCATTGTGTCAAGTGAAGAAGCAGATAAAGAAGAAGCAGCAGCTGCAGTTATTTCAAGTTCGCAAAAGTCGCGCCATGTGAAAAAATTAATTTGTTGACGACAACAGGCCCCAGACTGCAGACTACAGCCTGCAGTTCCAGCAACATCCACAAAAACAACAACAACAACAACAGTTCCAACTGCAGATCCAGCTCCAGCTCCAGGTACGTTTAAATTCTATGCCGAGGTAGTAGAAATCGGTACCAAATTGAGGGAGCCCAGCAGCAGGAGCAGGGAATGTGCTCGAAAGTTGACGCCGACTTGCAGTTTGAGCCGTTCCCTGATCAAGGAAGTGGTGCAGTGCACACACACCCATATACATGTGTTTGTGTGTGTGCGTGTGTGTGTGCGTGTAACTCTTTCACATAACCACACAACAAAGCTGCCCCTTACCCTGCCCTGTCCGCTCGCCCGCACACGCAAGAGAAGGACATTTGACTCATGCAATCCGGGAGAGCAAGTTTGCCAGAGGCAGTGAGAGCGAATGAACGAGAGCAAAAGATAGGCTACAACAGAGACAGCCAGATAGCGAGAGAGGGAGAGAACGCAATGCATCTGATCAGCCTGCGTCTTTTTTTTCTTTTCTTTTTTTTATTTATTTTTTGTTGTATTTTTGGGGCAGTTGCTGCTCTCCTCAACTCAACCCAACTTGAACTTCAGTTTCAGTTTCGCTCTCTCTCGAGTTTTTTGTGCCAATTTTGTGCATTGCGCTTAGCAGGCACTGTGTGAGTGCGAACGAATTCATTTGCCCTTCTCGTGCGCTCGTCGTCCCAGTTCCAGTCGCAGTCGCAGTCGCTGCGGCTGCCGCCGCCGCCGCCGCCGCCGTAGCAGCAGTTGCAGTCCCAGTTCCACTTTGAGTCACCGTTGCCCTTCGCTGGCGACGCTGGCAAATTGTGTGTGTACGTGTGTGTGTGCGAGTGTATTTATTTGTATGTATTTAACATTTAGTAGGAGAAGCATTTCTCATGCGCTTTGTAAGGCACACACATTTTGGCAAAGGGTGACAGTGGACACAGGGGGCCGAGGGGTAGCCGCTAGCGAGGCCGATATGCAGGAAGTCGTTACCACACAGTAGCCCAACAACGGCAACAGCAATAGCAGAAGCAGCAGCAGCAGCAGCAACAACAACAACATCATTATTGCCGTCGTTGTCGCTCGTGTTGTTCGTGTTGTTTTCGTGTCGCTCGTTGCCTTTGTCGCTGCTGCTGCTGCTGCTGCTGCTGGCGCGCAATGGAGGATCTTTTGCACTGTGATCGGGGCGTCGGGGCTTTGGCTTGGGCATTGCCTGCAGTTTAGTATTCAGCGTCGCACCGAACAAACGTCGTGCGGCAGCTCAGCATTGCATCTAAAGCGTCCACTTAGATTCTGTCTGAGATACTCACATCCCGCTTGCAGTTGGAAGGACGCCGCACTTTATTTTCTTTCTTTTTGTGCGTTTCGTTTGGTTCTGTTTTCGCATTATTTTTTTTATTGCACACACCTACTCACACACAGATGTGCGTGCATATGTATATTGTTGTTTTCATTGTGTTTTATTTTGTTTTTGTTGTTGATCGCAAGTTGTGCGAACATTTTTCGAATAGTATATTGTTTATTGTGACCCGCAACACAACTCAGGACATTATAATAGTTAGTAGAACATACACACCTATGTATGCCAAACATACATAGATAGATAGAAAACCGCTAAACACCTCAGCCTTACGCAGGCCACAACCAAACTCAGGAATCCAAATGCGCAGTGGACACGCATTTGAATTAACCCAATAACAGGTAAGCGTCTGACAAGTGCTAAACTAAGCTAAGAACTTTCTTATCTATGATACATCTGAATGTAGTACTATGTACATACATCGACATACACACAAATGTATGTCTAGCTGTGTGTGCCCAGCAAATAAGACGCAACTTTCGCTTTTCAATGCGCTGAAATGGGAATGGGATTGGCGAACGCGGGAAGAGAACATGCTGGATGGATGGAGGTGGGGGGCACGGCAAAGTCAAATGGTCGCCGAGGCAGACAGCCGCACTCCGACAACTCCAATGGTAGTGGGACACAATGAGCCAGCAAGACGAAGGGAAGGCGAGTCGCCTGTCTACTATTTGTGCTTGTTTAGTTGGGGCGACCGAGACCCTGAATGCGCACTGCATCCACAGACCGGTATACACACACAAACACACACATATACATATGTATACGTATATTTCCATACAAGTACGGTTGCAAGGCATACGCATCCAGACATGTACAGATGAACATGCACAAACACACACGCACACACACATGTGCAGCAAGGTGACGTAATGGCAACTACTCCACTAACACATTTTTCTACATTTCTGCACCACATGCCCGCCACCCGCCCGTTCGCCATTCGTCTATTCGCCACTGCCAGCGGCGACGAAGTCGTGGAGACGAGAAAAACTGAATGAAAATTGCAGCGGAGCATGCCTAGCATAAAGAGAATCAAAAAATAAAAAAAAAAACTAGGAGACGGCGAGCCAGACGTAGCAGACAGACACACACACATACACCCATACACAGATAGAGTACGTGCTGTTGTTGTTGGGGCTGTGGCTCTCCCAGTGTGCCTGGAGGATGCTAGGCAAATGGCGGTGGCTGTGGTTGCTGCTGCGTAGAGGGCACTAGAAAGTGTGGACCCAGCAGACTGTCTGTGTGTGTTGGAGTATGTGTGTGCGAATGTGTTTGTGTGTGCAAGTGCCCGACATTCAAGGTTGACGGCGCACAACTTGTTTTCTTGTTATTGTTTTTGTTGTTGTTGCTTTTATTGTTATGGTTTTTTTATGCCAGTGTCTGTGTGTGTGTGTGGTTGTTGTAGTTTCAGTTACAACAAAGCAAAAGGCAATCGCAAACGCAAACGCAATATGCACAGCAGCAAATCGAGCAGCGAGTCATCGAAGCCCATTTCCAGGAACAGTGCAACAGCACCAGTGACAACAACAACAGCAACGACAAGAGCAAAAGATGAGAGGGAATAAATATGTAACAGTAAAACTGAAGCCACAAGTCACAGCGGAAGCCTTCGTAGGGCTTCGCTGTCTCCATCTCTCTTTCTCTGTCCCAGCCGCAGTCGCAGCGTTGCCAGCAAAATTGAGCTGTTATTTACAGTTAATCAAAATGACAGAAGTCGGTCGCCGCCATCATACTTAATGTTTGTATGTGTGTGTGTGTGTGTGTGTGTGCCTGTGTGCATGAGCTTGTGTTCGTGAGTAATTAGAAGTAGCCGCCCTTTTGGCAAAGTCGTCAACACTTCCGCTGGCCTTGAGAGACAATAAACCATAATAAACTAACATCAACTGGCTTCAATTGAAGGCCAGCGGTGAATGGTCTATTGGTGAGAGGGAGCAACCAGAGAGACAAAGTCGTAACCGAAAGCATCGCTAAGGAATCTTCGCTTCACTTTACAGACGATGACTCAGCAATAGGTCAAACATATATACCACATACAAAATGCATAAATACATACATACACTTGGAGAAAAAACTAAAAGTGTTGTTCACAAATCAAGCACAAACCCTGCCAAATTTAATAATTTTATTTTTTGATTCCCTTATTTTTAAAATATACAAAGCTCAAGCACACTACTAATTCTAAGAAATTTCGCAAAAATAGGTGCCAAGGTGGTCTTAAATAATTATTCAAATAATTTGCAAACCTTAAAATTCCCAGTGTACAATTTTTTTTAGCTTTTACAACATTACCTAATTTTTGTAATTATTATTTGGTAGCAAACCTTTACTTTTCTTGGTTTTTGTTACATCATTTTTTTAAACTATATTTAAAATAATAGAAATTTTTCTCTGTTTTGTGTAACATAAAATGTAAAATTTTTAAATTAAAAAGAGTTCGTAAAAATATTCACGAACGAAACTTTGAAAATTTAATAAGAAAACGGGTTAAATTCCAAGTTAGTTCATGCTAGCATTTAAAACACTGTTTTTTAGAGTGTACATGAATGCATATAAATATAAACATATGCATATAAAATGTTCTAGCACAGTCTACGCACTTGCAAAGCACGCACACACACACGCGCACACACTCCAATGCAGGCGTTGATGATGATGACGATGCCATTCAAACCGCTCCAAGGCCACATACGCAGGCCGGCGAGAATTGCAAAATGCAACAAACAGACAAGATAGACAAGTGCGTGGGTCTGGGTCTGGGTCTGGGTCTGGGTCTCGGTCTATAGCTGTAGCTGAGTCTGGGCCTGTGGCTGCGTACGGGACGGGGAGGTCAGGGCTGCATCTTGTCGCGGTTCTCATTCTCGGAAACGGTTACTCCAAGGCCACAGGAGAAGTAACAGGGCGGATTGACAAACAAACTACTTATACGCCACTAAGGCTTAAGGCGTTGCCATAGCCAAGATAACACAAAAAAAAAGAGAAATGTATGTGTAAAAAAAAAAAATAACTGTACCCGATAACTCAACGCAGGCTCTCTCGTGTCTTTTTGTTCCATCTTTTTCGCTGTGCTGACCATACCATCAAGGCGAAAGCGAAAATGAGACGGGGATTGTTGCACTTTTGTTTCTGTTGCCACGGATTCTCTTTTTTCTCATTATCATTCTTAGTCTTTGCTCAGTCAGTCAGTTGGTCATTGGTGTCATGTGCATAGCGTTTGTTCTTCCTTCTATCTTTTGTTTTCACTTATTTTCCCTTCCTTTGCTTTTCTGGCCTAGTCGGCTATGGCCGAGTCTTTAGTGTCTCAGTTTACAACACTCGGCGCGCGGGCTGGCAACTCTGGCTCTGCCACTGACACAGACACTGACCGAGGGTATCTCGCCCACTGCCATATACAGCAGTCTTGTAGGTGCTCTGTACATATACATATGTATGCATACATATAAAAACCAGCCGCATGGGTAGTAATATGAGCTGCGTCGTGTTGGTAACGGTAAATGCAGATTTCTCGTTGACCATGTGGCGTATACGTAACACATGCGTTCTTTTCTGCTGTACTAGATTGGCAGACAGACCGACGGACGGACGTACGGACAGCCGGACAGGTAAAGGAATTCAGGGACAGACAAGAGGGCAAGTCAAGCAAGTCAGCAAATCAAATGATCATTGAACCCGTTCCCACTCAACAATACATTGACATTGCTAGCGTTATCATCGATACCCGATCCCCAAACCCCGATCTGCGATCGCGATCTCGCGGCAAGAGTAACGGCATTTAGCGCACGCAAAGTTGCCAGCCCCAAAAAAAAACACCGCTAACGCAAAGAATAAGTCACATGGCAGTCAACCTGGCCATACAGATACATATTAACTATAGCTATAGCTTTAAGTATAGATATAAATATAAAGAGCGAGACAGAACCGGTCATAGTCACTGTCCATTCCCCTGCACACTCCACCATACTGTACACACACACACGCACGTACGACGATCGTAGTCGTAGTCGTCGAGCCGATTCATTTCCATTTCCCAGTGCTGAGTACGAGCGCATATTTTTGCTCAACACATTTTTATCTAATAACCTTGTGCAATGTTATTAAACCCAAAAAGTTTTTTAACCTCGCCGGCATAGCGGCAGCAGAAGCGCAGCAGCAGCAGCAGCAGAAATGGCAGCGCAGCTGCGCCGAGTAGCTTTTGATGAAAAATGCTAATACGCGTACGCTCTGCGCTTGTATGCAAGCCGGAGCATGTATGTGTGACACAAACACAGACACGCATGCTGAGCAAATAATCAACAACAACGCACAAAGCTCAAAAAATAGCTTGCTCACAAACACATGCAGCTGCGAGTGCACACGAACAGCGACAATTCGGTCGTCGGAGTAGGCATGGGGTGATCCGCGGTTGGGGCATGGGTCCGGGGGAATATAGCCGTGGGGAGGCTACTTGGGGCCTACTCTTAATAGGTCTTTCCCTTGCCGCTCCCTCCTCTTTCTATATACATGTATATATATATATATGCACATAGGCATATATCAAAATGTATGTGTGTCAATTGAATACAATTGCAGTTCGCTTATTTGCGCCTACGTACATGTACGTATGAATATGTAACACATATGTACATGCGTATGTCCATACATACATATGTACATACGCCTGGTTTCACCCAAATGGCGAACGCTGTGTAAATTGCAAGGCAAACAAGCAAATGGCATGTAATACGAATTAAATTGTGCATCAGTATGTACATATGTACATACCTAGCAGCATGCATACATACATGCTTACGTCTCTGCATGGGAACGCACACACACACATGTACCTAAGGTCTGATGAGGCAGAGCGCGCGCGCGCAATAGAGAGCGAACCAGAATGAGAGCGCCACAGAGCGAGAGTGAAGGAGAGAGAGCAAGACCAATGCGCAGCTAACTTTTGTTTTAGCTTTTGCTCTCGCCCTGTTTTGCAAGGCATTGCGTTGTAGGCTTTTGTTCATGCAAGCATTTCGTACATATACACATTCGCACATATTCACATTCACATCCACGTACATATATATAATTTAAATTTAAATGCATTTTTTATTTTTGTTTTTTTTTTCTGACAAGAAATTTTGCCAACTTTGCATTACTTTTGAAAGTGCCTTCTTGCGTTTTGTGAAATTAACTTAGGCCACACGGCGACTGCCAATTTGCTGCGCCAGCAGATTAGGCCACGCGGCGGTCCTTCGATTGGAGTTGCTTTGCTTTTGTCGCCGTCGTTGCTAGTTCCTTCTGTAGCTTCTGCAAGCGCACACAACACACACACTTATCAGAGACATATGTACAAGTGTACATACCCATATAATGTAAGCATATACGTTTGATAAGACCCGATTGTCGACTGTGATCACCAGCTCAGCCCAACGACCCAACGACCCACCAACCCACCGACCCACCGACCCATAGGCCCACAAACGCAGCAGACGTCACGACGGCAACGAAAGGTAAATGCACGCAAGCGACTGGACAATAAGAAGCGGACAAAAAAACCTTTTCTATGGTATATATGCCTGTATAGGTATTTTGCGAACTTGTTGATAACTTAACTAACCTGACTGTTTGTATAGAATTTATCAACTTGGACATGACCAATTACTAGACTTGTTTTTTTTTACAGACAAAAAGCTAATCAATATTTGCAATCGATTTCAAATTTTTGCAATCGATTTCAAATTATTGTTATATTTAAAAAAAATTATTTTACTCATATCATATTTACGGGAACATTCTAATATCGAGAAGAAGAAGTATGCATTGATGCAGGTGTAACTAGCGTAACCTTACCGCAAAATAACTTGAATTCTCGCCCGATTTTGCGATTGGAGCGGACAACCACTGGTCTCTGGTTATCGGCCTCTGGCGATGGCTCCATTTCTCAAATTTGTATTGTCACTTTCGCACGCTTGTCATTTGCAGTTCAATGCTCATTAGAACTCCACGCGGCGGGCCAATAACTGATTGCCATTGCCTCGGTCAGGCCGTAGCGTCGGTTATCAAGTGGGTCTCAGTGCGAGGCGAACGATAATGGAATCGAGCTTGTTGTTGTTGGTTACACTTTTTTTTCATTTACACGCGCACAGATAGGGGGTTGGGGGCGTCAGTTGCTGATGCTCTGACGTTATAGCTGTCTCCGCG
Source organism: Drosophila sordidula (assembly GCA_035047465.1). NCBI lineage: Eukaryota > Metazoa > Arthropoda > Insecta > Diptera > Drosophilidae > Drosophila > Drosophila sordidula. The sequence continues at coordinate 15,921,369 of JAWNPQ010000136.1, forward strand.
CGAGCGAGCCGTTGAACGGGCACGCAAAACGTCGCGAGTTCAAAGCCCTGACATAGCCAGCGACTGCGGCGACGACGAAAATTACCGCTCACAAATCACTTCCCCTTCCCATATTTGAAACATGCATTGCATTACGGTACACACACATACACACTTGCACATGTGTACACATATGTGTGTACATTCAAGTTGTGCTAATTTTTGGCAAAGATTTTTCACTTGCAACAAATGCATACAGCAGACGCTGTTGTTTAGAGAAGCCCTTGCACTTATACCCGAATTTCGTGTATGTATACATACTTTGAAAACTATCGACACTATACAGTGGAAAATGCGCCATTCTGTGGGCAAAACTAACGACAACCAAAGCCAAACGCGTCTCACTCTCAACTAAACAGTACTGGAAAATGCGCGCCCCGATCTAGCTCTAGCGCAAAAACTATTTGCGCTCAAAAGCAGCAGCTGCTCAATTGGGAAACTTACATAGCTAGTTTTTGTTGTTGGCGCTGAGCGGCGCTAGATAAGCGAATGCCAAACCGCTCAAATAGTAGAAACAGAAACTACAAAAAAAAACTAGTTGTGCGAGAGACCCTGGCCAGAGTGGAGCTTTCGAGTGAAAGCTGCTAAAGCTGGCTCGTGAGCGACTCTAATAGTTGCGTTGTTGGTAGCGATCACTAATGCTAGTGCTAGATCGCTAGTGATCGTAGCCATATTAATTTGCCTGTGCATAAAGCTAACGCATTTCACACTGCAGGCATGAGCGTGGGCGTGACTAGGACTGGGGCAGAGAGAGTACCTAAAACTGAAGTAAAATTCAATCGGTCATACATTAAATATTAAATTAAATATAAATATATATATATATATATATATATATATAATTATATTATCGAAAATGTTTAACAATCTGGGGACGCGTTGTGACGATGTCAACAAATTGAGTTTCTAGCGATCGTCTCTCTCACTCTCCCTCTTTTTTGAGTACATATGCACAGACCAATGCATGTGTGTGTGTGTGTGTGCACACAAACTAACGACGAGCGTAGTGATTGAGTTCTTTTTCGACTTTGGCACGCTATTGGCAATTGCGAGGTAAACGACCGAATGTCCGACAGACGATGACTAGGTTAAGGTGAAGGTCAAATTAGCAAAAATGCTAAAAACAACAACTTAGGCAGCTGACGTCTCTGCAGCAAATGCGGCGCAGCGCAAAGCTGACGGCGCAGTCGCAGCGCACCAACAATAGAAATCAACTTTGTCAGCGTTAAACCGAACGAACGTACGTTTAGCAGCTACAATAACAATATAAGTAACAACAACAATAAAACAACAGGAAAAAACAAAACAAAACAAAAAGCAACTTAGCTACAGGCCTTTAAAGTATAATCATGAAAGAAAAAAAGAAGAAATTGAAGCGTAGACAAACGTGACCACGCGCAGGCAGGCAGGCAGGAAGACACAGGAGTAAGAGACAGGCATAAGCACATACATGCATACATACATATGTACATATGTACACTCAAATATTGTACACACATTTGTATTGAAAGTTACTTGGCTGCAGACAAAAAGCGGCCCATCCGACAGAAAGTTGCAGTTGTCTTTTATTTGTGTCTGAAGAGACGCCCGCATCTTGCTCTTCACCCCAGTGCCAGACTCGATGCCACTCATAGAAAACCGTCCAAGTCTGAGCTCATCCAGGCAGCCAGCTTGTTTCCCAATTCTAATTTTTGCGTGGTTTGTCTCTACATCCCCAAATACATATGCATGTATACAGTGGACGCTTGATATAGGAGCTCTCGATATTAGAATTATATGCTCTTAAACAGGGATTGAAGGTGGAATTTATGGAAACCTAAAGACGCACTTCTAATTACAATGCAATACAAAGGGAAAGTATAAATTTCACTGTTCAAATAACAAAATTTCAATTGTCAATTTTTGAGCAAAAATTTAAATTAATTTTCTCGTTTGTACAAGTTTAAAATAAATTAAAACCACGTCAGCAAATTAATAAATGTTTCAATCATTTGAACTGTCCTTAGAGCCAAGTAGTTATAATTATCGAGCGACCGCTGTACGCACATATGTATGCACATATAAATATTGGCGTGCACATAAATACGTACATATATGTATGTATGTTCATGGCTTTGTATCTGTATCTGGCCGATAGATAGACAACGCCAACAAAGGAAACAAACAAACAAACATACACATTAAAAACGTGCGGACGCCAAGTAAGCTCTACGTCTGTGTCTGCGTTTGAGTATGCGTCTGCGCCTGCGTCTGCGTCTCTTGCTATTGCTGCGCTGCCTGTTTGAAAGTGTTTGTTGAACGCCACGCGCTCACATGCCGTGCGCTCGCTCGCACGCTCTCGCGCCCTCTAACTCTCTCACTGATACAGACACACGCACAGGCACACGCACACAGCCCTAGAATAGCGCGAGAAGCTTTTTCTGCAATCTAATGCGCATCGGTTTCTTTCTCTTTTGCTCACGCTACATACACAAACACAGGCGCATATGTGTATCGGTTCTATGGCTAGTAAGCACACCAAGCAACAGCAGCGGCTGAGGCAGAGGCAGAGGTAGAGGCAGAGGCACAGCAGACGTTGAACGCAAGACCTTGAACTTGGACTCAGTTTACGAGTTGAAAAATTGGGTTTTGTTTTGAATTGTTTGTATGTCGTTGTGGTACTCGTTGTTGCTGTTGTTGTTGCTATTGCTGCTGCTGTCGCTTTTTCTAGGGTTTGGGAATGCTCATATCAAGCATCATTTAATTAAAATCTTAAATGTATAAATAATCTGATCAGGCACACAAACAGAACCCACTATTCTGACACTTATATATCAAGCACATGCATTCATCCATGCATACATTCATGTACACCGTCCTCTCGCACGTGCACGCACGTTGGGGCCTCCGTAATGCGTCAAGCTGCAGAGCGGATGCAACGTGCAACAATCTCGTTTTAGTTGCGTGTTTTGCTGCAACTGCAAATGTGGCATTTCGGGCCATGTTGATGCTATTGCTGTTGTTGTTGCTGCTGATGCCATCCCCACGCCACAGCTGACGTACGCCGCCAGCTGTCTAGCCTTTGTCTAGCCCACTAGCACTTACACACAACACACACACACGCGCTCTTGTACTCGCACTCTAGCTCGCATACATGTGCAGACAGAGCTTTCCCACTCCACGTTATATTTGTAATGGTCGTCGTCGTCGTCGCCGTCGTCGTCGTCGTCGTCGTCGTCGTCATCGTCGTCGTCGTCATCGTCATCGCCATCGTCATCGTCGTCGTCGACTCTCGTTCTAGTTTTTACATAAAACTTTCGCTTTCAGTGCTGTGGCTGGCTATGTACATATGTATGTATGTGTGCGTGTATGCTTGTGCCTGTCTGTAAGTAAGTGTGTGTAAGTTTGTGTTTGTGTGCGGACGTTAGATTTCACATTTGACCGGCATTATGTGAATAGCAATGGCAATGGCAACGGCAAATGTAGAAACGAGAGAGAAGAAGAGACCAGGAGACCGACAAACGGTGTGGAATGTAAGCTGTGTGAATTGTAGGCGCAGGGTGTCTGTTGACTCTTGCCACTTACCAGTTGCCACTTGCCTCAGTGTCTCTATCTGGCGTCAACAAGTGGCAATGTGTTTGTGTCTATCTCTATGTCTATGTCTATGGCTATGTCTGTGACTGTGCCTGTGTCTGTGGGTGGGACTGACCTTGTTCAATGAACGCTCTGTAAACAAGCCCTGCTGTGTGTTACCCCGCGCCACTTATCTGCGCGAAGTGAAATTCGCGTTGCCAAGCGCCTGGCGAGCAGAGTCAACTGATAGAGAACTACTAGAAGAGACTTGGGGCTATGTCTGTGTCTCTCTTAGTGTGTGTGAGTTCGCGAGTGTGTGTATACACAACTAACGCAGTTAAAGCTAACCTTGAAAATAGCAAACGCCGCACACATGGCGAGCAGGCCAAGCGAAACAGTAAAAAGAGCACAAAAATGCAGTACCTATGATGAGGACGACTGCGAGATACCCTGTAAGTGGTCTAGCAGTATATATATTTATTTGTATTAGGTTCCATAAGATTTTAGGTTAAAGAGAAAAACAAACTTTGAATTAGATTAGAGAGTAAGCTTTTTAATGTATACAAGTTTATAAACCTATTAAAAATATACGTAAATTCATGCGTACATACATACAAAAAATTAATACATTCTTTGCGAATGTAAATATTTGAGTGTATAGTTTACTATAAAAGCGAGCGCAGGCGAAGAAATATAATTTAATATGCATGTATGTTTATTATTACATATGTATGTACAATAATGAAGAGATAATCCAGTCTGATATCAATAAGGTCAATACAATAATAAAATTTAGTTTTGGTTTCCAACCGAACAAACTACTTGTCTATCTAATCTCATTTGTTTGGCGTAGCTGCTTTTTTTCGCGCATTCAACCAAATAATTGCTTTATACAACTATGCACACACACACACACCCAGCCACACGCACACAACAGCAAACAAAATTGCAAAAAAACGGCCAAAAAAACTGCAATGCCAAAAAGCGCGCAAAAAAAGCAGAAAAAAACACTTTTTCTAGAACTATTTTAAAAGTTGTTCGCTAGCAGAGGCAGCGCTACCAGCAGCAGCGCCGACGGCTACGTCGGCGTCCGCTCTCTCTCCCGCCTGCACTCTTCTCTCACCCGCCGCATTCATAGCGGCAGGGAGAGTGCGCGGCGAAATGCGCCAAACAAAATTTAATAATAATGCAGCAACAACAAATACAGCGCAAAAAATGTAGTATTTAGCCTTGAAAGTTCGTAAACACTACGAATTGCGAATGCGAGCGAAGATCTTTTATATTTTTTATTTATTTATTTTTTTTTTTTTGCACAAAAAGTCACATCAGAAATGAAAATAAAAATCAAATACATTTCGAATTGGAACGAAATAAAACAACAGATCGAAGAATCGGTTCAAAACGAACTCAAAAAAGGTATCGAAAATGTTTAATATGAATACCTCAATGCACATAAAAATTATAAGTCGGGCCACATATGTACATACATATGAATTTATACTATTTGCTAATAGGTTCTTCTTACTGCACCCGTAGCACCCGTAGAAATGAACGCATAAGACCTATTTTTAGAGCCCAAAATCCGGAGTACGCAACAGGGTAATTTCTGACAAGTCGCAATAAGCTTGTGTATCCATGTAAGCATATACTTGTGTAGATATAGTATGTACATATATGTGCATGTGTTTGTGCTCTGTAAATTCGATGCATACCCATTTGAAAGTTGACCGAATTGGAGCCGAAATACAAGACAAGCCAAATGACCATATTTTGTGTTCTATATCCCAATATTCTATAACTAAGCAGCTGCTGAGCGGCGATCACGGTCACACGCTCCCCACTCCGCCAGCCGAATGGAAGTGGCGCTTTTTTATGTTTTTTTTTTTTTTTTTTTTTTTTTTTTTTGGCTTGCATTAGAAACTTGAGCTTTTCCCACCGGCTGGCCCACCGGAGCTCGGACTTCGAATGAATTTGCAGATGCTTTCGCTACAATTGCAATCGTAATGCGATAGCTGCCAGCAGGCAAAAGAAAAAGAGAGATAGAGACAGAGAGAGGCGCTAGTTGCGCCCGGTGGAAGGTGGAAAGTGGTAATTAGATGCGATCCAAATTTACACAAGCACAATGTATGTCTATATATGCAAAAGTCAAGTGCAAGTTGAAAGTGTCATAGTTATACAGTGGGAAGCCGCCGTGAGTCTGTCAACTTTATGCACGTATGTGTGTACGTGTGTGTGTCTCTGCCTATCCATTTTGTCGTTATTAGTCAGCGTTAGCGTTGGCGTCAGCTCCAACGTTAGCGTCAGCGTCAACGCAGTGGCTGCGTCGACGGCGCGCAACGGAGTTTGGTTCTATGCACACAAGTCACACATATCTACGTACACTATAAACTAAACGCGAGCGTGAGAGAGACAGAGAAAGAGAGGGTGAGAGATCGAGAGTCACAAATTTTATACTGGACTGTGCCAAAAACTTTATTTGGCACTGCTTATGCATGTGTGTGTGTGTGTGTGTGTAAGTGTGAGTGAGTGCGTCGCTGCTGCAGGGTATGGGCGAGTAAGTATATGTATGCGTGCGTGTGTGTGTGTGTGTGTCTGCGTTCGGTCTGGTCCGTCACTGAGCATGAGTATTTCGTGGTGGTGGGAATTGAAAGCAAAAATTCTAATACTCAAGTTCAGGTTCAATTCACTGTGCTCCCCCACATACATGCATACGAACAGATCACTGAGTACACATGCACATGCACACATATGCACAAACATATACAGACGTAACGAGATGTTCGTTCCTGGCTCTGTCTGCTGTTTACCTGACGATCCTAGCGATTGACTACTGGCTAGGGATGGGGCCGGGATCGGGGACTGCGACTGGCCAGAACAGCTACGACGCAACAGAGCGTGCGCAAGCTTGTTGTTGTCCCACTCTTTCCCTCTCTCGCACACAAACACTCACACACACGAACGCGGCTGCTGTTGCCAAAATTTCGGTGAATAGTTTAGTGTTTTGTGTGTGCTTTCGACTGCCGACTTGCCCCTGTCCCTGCCCAATGCGCTTTTTTGTGCGCTATCGCCGCCGCCGCTGCTGCTGCTGCTGTCGCTGCTGCTGCTGCTGCTGCTGCGCGATGCCGGCGCTGCCGTTGCCGTCGCTGCTGCCTGCCTGAGGCAGTCGAGCACTCTCTTCTTCTTTAGCACGAATTCAGTTGAGTTTCTACGCTTGCAATCATCAAACGCAACAAAAAGCCCAACACGCTGGTTGGCCGCAGACTGCTGCTCCCAGCGTTCCCGTTCTTAGCGTTCAGTGTAGTCAGTAACTTTAAGCGCTTCTAGCTGCTGATGCAGACCCAAGACAATTCCAAGCGATCCTTCGCCGCCGTAGCCGTCTTCGTCTCCGTCGCCCAGAAAGCAATCTACGCAAACGCAATGCAGCTTTAAATGACACATTTCATCATATCTCCAATACATACTTAAATATACATATATTTATGCATACATAGAAGATACATATGTAGCTAAATAGTTCTAAGTGCGTGTTCGGTCGGTCGTTCGGTTCGGTTCGGTAATTGATAAGTGTGTGTGAGCTTTTTTTTAGTATTTTTTATTTGATTTGTTTTGATTGTTTCGTTCAGTGCCAATGTTATTTGCATTTAACGTCCAAGCCAAGATCTCAAATCTAAGCGAATAGCATTTCTTAAATTACCATATTACGTATACGCAAACAAATTTCTACCTCATCAACTAAACCAAACCAAAGCAAAAAAAGAACAGAACAAGAATATCAACAATTAAACAACGACGACAGCAACAAATACAACAACAACTACAACACTAACAACAACAACAGCAACAACAAAGAACAAGAAAAATGTTTGCTATTCAAAATTTGCATAAATTTGCCTACAACACGCCAATGAAGTGCACACATAATAATCTATTTCTGTTGGCATTCGCAACAATAATGAACTATTAGAGATTCACTCAGATCCAAGCAATACCATTGCACACACATATATATATACGTCCGTATGTATAAGAAATAAATAGGATGCTAAGCTGAGCAAAGCCCAAGCACCCACAAATAAGGTATGTACAATCACGTATGTATGTAAGCCGGCAAATTTGTTCTTTCTGCACTTAATATTTCCATAGAACAGAGCACGACATTCGCCATTTAAATTTACACACATGCATACATTCACACACAGACATACGTATGTTTGTATACATGCATAGAAACGGTGGTCATTGGCGCTGGCTGTGTGCTATTTTTATAACAGCTAAAAAGTGCAACGCACACATTCGCACGCCTTGACTTATCTGATAGTTTTCACTTTCAATGTCAGCGCCAATGAACGGGGCGACACACATACACACACAGTTACGATCAAGTATGGAGTGTCTGCTGTTGTGCGTGAGTGTGTGTTTGTTTGTTTGTGTCTTTAGGCATAGCTTTGCTCTGCTTTTACCTATCGCTGTTGCTGTCGCTATGCCGCTGCGAAAGAGTGCGTAAGCACAGAGAAGAGCATTGAGGGCTTGCCCAAACTGCATAAATAGATTGCGCAAATCTATATTCAGGAGACTTTAAAGGCCTAACTGTGCTATTGCACGTACCTTACGAGATTTAAGTAGGTTTTCGGCACAATTAAATGCTCGCATATAGAACTAAAATTATATATTTTCAATGTATCAAAATAGGAATTTATAAAAGGTCGCTAAGCAACATCGAAATAAACAAATATAAATTACTAGACCACATAAGCTGTTTACGTAAATTTCACACAAGCCACTTGCGCAAACGGGCATACAGCATCTTCACACCGCCATAGCAAATCATGTGCGTTTTCTTAATGGTTCTAAAATTTGTAACACTACGATTTGCGGAAACTGCAAACAGCTCGTGCTTAAAGTGCCAGCATTCCTTGGCTTCTTTATTGGGCTCAAATTTCGAATATCGTACCTAAAATCGTAAGCAGAGCCAAAACTAAAGCCAAATCGCAGCCCAAAACCAAAGCCAGAAACCAAAACGAAAAGTCAAAGACACAACAAAAAATTGTGCACTACAAGTGTTTTAGTTATTTGCGATGCGTTTGCTGTTTTCACTTGGTTCATTTGGTTAGCGCTGACTGTTTTGCACTCGTTATAAATGAATACAAAACATACAAAATTAAATTGTACTCGTTTTATTTGTATTTTGTCTGTTTGCGACTTCTTCTTCTTAGTCTTCTGCTGCTGCTATTTTGTCTTCATTTTGTCTAGATACTTTTTGCTTTTCATACCATTTCATTTTTGTGTGTGACATAGAAATTGTCGCCGTGGTTGATATTTTAAAGTGCATTTGTTAACAATTTTCGAACATTTTGCATTGTAGCAATTGCAGTTGTTGCAGTTAGCAGCGCAAATTCAAAACAATCAACATTTTTAGCGGCCGCAGCAGAAATTCAGAAAATTAAGTGCCCCTCAAAGAATATAAATACATGCAAACGCTTGCATATGTATATACACACATATACGATTCAAGAAAAAAGAACTCGAATGAATACAGTTTTGGCTATCAAACGAGTTAAACGAGTTGTATTTAATTTACATAGAATAATTGAATTAACTTATACTTTGTCACTTTTGTTTACATTTTTGTATAGTAAATGGCATTTTTGTCGTATAGGTAGCGACATAAAAATGTGAGGGAGATAACAATTATCTCTCAAAGAGGTGAAATCAAATTTATTTGTGCGCATTTCCAATCAAACTACTTGCTAATCCCTCTCTCTCTCTCTCTTTCTCCACCCTGCTCTCTTTAATTGCAGTTAACTAAATATTAGTCAATAATCAAGTTGTCTAGACACTGGAGCAACATTTACGCAATCAGAACGACTTGTGCGCGTCTTTGTCAGCGGGTGTGTGTGTGTGTGCGTGTGTGCGTGCGTGCGTGGATGCACAAGCACAGGCGCAACGAACACGAACAAGAGGAGCGATTTATCCCCTCGGTGCAATAAAAAGCCGCCAAAATACGGAAAAAGGTGACTACAAAGAAAGCCAGCGTTGTTTCGACGGTTGAGGACGATAACAACAACAGTAACAGCAGTAACAACAACAGCTACAACCACAACAACAACTTCTACAACTACAACAACGCTAGGCAGCCAACAACAGCAACAACAACTACCACAACATCAACTCCAACAGCCACCATCGAGCTGAACAACTCTTACCAAGAACAAGAACAAAGCAACATGGACGAGACACAACATTTCTGTTTGCGGTGGAACAACTACCAGAGCAGCATCACATCAGCGTTCGAGAACCTTCGCGACGACGAGGACTTCGTCGATGTGACGCTCGCTTGCGAAGGGCGCAGCATAAAGGCGCACCGCGTTGTGCTCTCCGCATGCAGCCCCTACTTCCGCGATCTGTTGAAGGTGAGTGCAAATTACACCCCACCTAGTTTTTCGTATAAATAAACAATAAAAATAATAAAGATTCCACGGATTAAATACCATTGCAGAGATATAGAAAATATACATATATAGTTAAAAAACATTTAGTTATTCAATATTGTTACATTTTCTTCATACTATGTTAGGAGCAAAGGGACCAATTTTTTCAGAATATCTTGAAAACCAATAAATGTTTTTCAGATAAAAGTCTCAAAATGATAGCTTCAAAACTGAGCGACTAGTGTGCATTGAAATATACAAATGGGCTGCCGGACACTGGTTGATCAAGAATTATATATATTTTATTGGGTCTAATACGTCCTCTCATAATCTGAGTTGGTTCTCTTGATTTAATTTAATCTAAATCATAATATAAACAACTTGCTTTTAGTTTATATAAGTTGTCAAGATCGCTTTGGGAGTTCATCGAGCAGCTCTTTTTGTGATCCGATCGTCAGTTTCTGCAATTGCGTTTTCTTGTTTCGCAACTCAAAATACATTTTTCTGCTCTTCGGTTTTTTGTAGTGACCTACATATTCATAGCAGAAAAAAAAGAGAGAGGGAAGCCAACGCACGGGGAGACAGACTGCGAGAGCTAAGTACCAACATTAACACCAGCACCAACACATGTGCATCAGCTGTCGTTTGAGACGCTCCGTTTTATTTTTTCGTGCATCCTGTTGGACGAGTATTTATACACATATATGGTATGCATGTATATGCATAAAATGCTACATATATACGTATAGATTATTCGCAGCAGTTTTTATCTCTTGATTTGGGTGCTGCAGGTGCAGCATACGCAACGTTGTCTGTCTGTCTGTTCAGTGACAGAGCCCAGTCTAGACAAGCAAAACGAACCCAACTGCTGTCCCTTACTGTGCGGCACAGTTTTAATGGCAGCCTAATTAATAAAATGATGATGCCACACGCGCCCATGCAAACATTATATATATATATATATATATATTTATACTTATACTTATAAACTTGCAACATATTCAGTCAACCTTGTACCCCCCTTCTAGCATGGCTGCATGTATATATATATATATATGGACTGAATATGTTGCAAGTTTTTTTTCACAAAAAGAAACGTTGCACCGTCTTGTACTCGTGGTGTAAACTGTAAAGGCAAAGTTCTTAGCTGTTGTTTGGTAAATAATTCATATTTTTGTGCTTTTAGCTAAAATATTATAGCCAGAATTCATTCTGGGCTGAATAGGAGGAGCGGCGGTTGAGCCCGTGCCGGGCTAGGTTGCGTTTGGCTTCTGTTTGCATTTTAATTTATTTAGTTGCGCACGACGGCAGTAACAACAACAACAACAACAATAACAGCAACAATAGCAAAACAGACGACAACACGCCAAATGTCGAAAACTGTACTACCACGTGGTAGTATGGGAAGCAAAAGAAAGTTTTAGACTGTGGGGACAGAGGTACAGTCAGGGCCAACAGAACAGTCAGAGCAGCCAAATCGGTCGAAAGTCCTGACAGGTAATAAGTTCTACACTAAATTGTATGTCCAACTGTCTCAAATCAGGCAATTATTAGTACAGCTGGCAAAATTTGAGTAGCATGTGATTCATTTGTGAGACTGGACCACACCATGTGGAGAAGCCCGAAGTAGAGTTTATTGAAGTAAGGCGCTGGAATGGATATCAGCTCGTTCCGCTCAGTCCGCCCAGTTATGCTAATTCGCTATCGAATCGTCTCCAAGTCGCAGGTTATGTTGTGGCCAAAGAGGAACTTTAACTTGAATGCTGAAGCTGAAAGGAAGTGGGAACGAAACTGGGAACGGGAATGGGAATGGGGATGGGTTGGGCTGGTTACAATGTACCCAATGCCGTCTCGTAATTTGCCTGTTTTTTCTTTATTATTATTTTATTTTTATTATGACATTAAAATTATGGGAGTCGGTTCCTCGTTTACCTGCCCGCCCAAAACTTGTGCCTGCATTGAAAATATTTGCACGCAATTGCGGTTTTTAGCAGGCCTCGCGACTTGGCCACTTCGCCCCTCGGTCCCCTCCAAAACTTTTCCATTTGCATTGTTTGAGCTGTCATTGGCGTCACTGGTGACGACGACGCTCGCGGGCCAGGTTGGGATTCGGATTGGGATGAGACGGAATGGGTTAGCGGATCGGTTAGTGGATTGATTAGTGGTTGTGGTTAGTAGGATGCCAGTGCCGGTGCCAGTGCCGGTGCCGGTCCCGGTACCGGTGCCTATGTAGTTTCTGTTGCCTTTGCCTTTGCCAGTGCCATTGCAGCAGAAATTATATAAATTATAAACTTCTCAGTTCTTAGTTTTGTTTGCACTGTGTGTATGTGTGTATACGCGGTTGGCTATAAATATTTTCTCTCGTCGTGATTTGTTAACATGATAGAAAACTTGCTTTTGTAAATTTTAGACGCAAGCAGACAGACGTCCAACTCAACAAAAACGACAGCAACAACTTACTGCAGCAACTTTGAAAGCCAAAAAGAGAGCGCAAAAGTGAAAGAGAGATAAGTGAACAGACAGAGATAGAGAAAAAGGGAACTTTCTTTGGGCCATTTAGTGCCATCGGCGTCGCTAATGGCTGCACTGCTTATTTCTGACAATACGTCAACATTGTGGGCATTGCTGAGGCAGCCTTGCATATTGTGTATACGATACTGGGTCCACCTACAGGCCCTACAGATGCATCACTTTACAAGCTGTCCGGCCAATAAATTGCAAAGTTCCAGCCAAATGTTGTTTGGCCGGGTGGCAGATGGGGCGGCATACGATGATAATGAAGCGCTATGAAGACCCAACACAAATGCAGACAACAGAAAGTCGGCATTTAATTTGTTAAAAAGGCCAACTAAATGCAAGCAAAAACAGCAACTGCAACTGCAACAATGGCAACAACGGCAGTTAGCGTGAGGGGCACGAAGTGGAGCAGCGGAAAAAATGCTAAAATAATTATATACCAAGAAATTAGTACGAGTATACAAAACTTTGTTGGCAGTGCAACAATACGAGTCAGCCAGAAGTTTGCAAATTCAATTTGAAATACATACAACAACAGCAGTAGTAGTAGCAACAATAAAGCAGCAGAAGCAACGACACAAACAGACATGCAAGCTAGAGTCCGGCCTAGCCCGATTACGGGTCTGGTTCGCATCCGCGTCCTGCTCGTGTCTGGGCCTGACTCTGAGACTCGGTCCGGTTTGGCGACACTTTGGCTGCGCTCCCCTGGCCTGATCTTGGGGCGTCGCAATTGTGTGCGCCTTGTGCCTATGCATAAATATTTAATTAACTGCAGCGCATTATTTTAATTAGGTGTAAAACTGCAAAGCGGCCTCCCATACACAACAAAAACAAGATGAAGTGGCTACAAATGCCAACAGCCAATGGACAATGGCCAGAGGGGGGGGGGAGGGGGGAAGGCGGGGGCTGGGGCTAATGGCCGCCTGAGTCAAGCACTCCTAAAAGCATTTTGGCTTTTGTTCAACTGTAACTGTAACTGTAGCTATAGATTTAGCTGGATCTGGTACAACACGCCCACTTAGCACTTAAGTAGATGCAAACATTTAGCTCACAATTTGCATTTGGCCAGCTCCTTCTGGGCGCAGAGAAAGCCTTTTAGCTGTGCTCCGCTTGCTCTAGCTCAATCTGTGGGCCTCAGTTCCTGCTTCTGTTTCTCTTGTCTCGCCTTGGCTGTTCATTTGCTGGGCGAAATTCGTGTAGCTACTCTTCAAATCTGACGATCACTTGATCACCGCCTTGTCTTGACCTCAATTTCACAATCTGCATCTGTCAGTGCCCCTGTCTCCATCCCTGCCTCTGCACACACATACACACAACAACGGTCGATGGTACATATGGGTACGCTGTATGTGTTGTGTCTTATGTACATATATATGTATATGTATTGTATATTGTACGGTTTACATCGCCTCATATGCGAATGTGAAAATAAATTGCGAACACAAGTAAATAAGGCAAAGAGACAAGCAAACTGCAGGCAGTGGGATATGGGCTCTGGCTGGGGCTGGGGCTGAGAACGAGGCTGCGCTGGGGCTAGGGCTGGGGCAGGGTCTGAAGAAGCCAGTGCACGCAATCGAAATAATAACAAAGACGCCGTAACTTGACCTAATTTCTAGAAGCAGCAGCAGTACGCCCTTTGTTAAGTTGCCACTTGATGATAAAGTGAAATTTACACACACGCTCATGCACACAGCCATAAAACTGGAGACTGCAGACTGCAGTGGGAAGACTGCGGAGTGAAGATTGAGCGCGACGTTGCCTGGCGACTGGTTGGGGTAGGGGAAATGAGGTCAACTGTGAGCTGTATGTTGGTGTGTGTGTACATGTACATATGTATAGCCTGTAGATATGCATTATACGAAGTGCCAGACAATTTGCAAACAACTCTTAAATGATTCGCTTGTTTAGAGTTGCAGTTGCAATGACATTTAAACGATAGTTGAAGGTTATCAGCGCCAGGGAGCGAGGATGCGAGGGAGGGAGCACCGTTTGCAGCTGATCTTGGCTTGGGTGCGTTCACACAGTATGCGCGAAGTGCTTAAGTAAATGGCAACGCGGACAAAGGAGAGACGAGGCCTTTGGTGAATTCCCATTTCTGATGATTTGTCTGTCTTTTTTGCGGCCTTTTCAGAGCACACCCTGCAAACATCCGGTCATACTGCTACAAGATGTCAATTTCATGGATCTGCACTCGCTGGTTGAGTTCATATACCACGGCGAGGTGAACGTGCACCAGAAATCGCTGCAGTCCTTCCTGAAGACCGCCGAAGTGCTGCGCGTCTCGGGCTTAACACAGCAACAGGCCGAGGACACGCACAGCGTAAGTACAGTTGTTCAGTTTGTGCATGGCTCGCATCACATCCACATCCACATTCACAGCACCTGGCACAGATACAGAATTTGGCCAACGCCGGAGTGCGCACGCCGCTCAACTCACATCCACACCATGGAGCGCTGCATGACGATGGGGCTGCCACGTTGTTCAGCAGTCGCCAGGGAGCTGGGTCGCCGCCGCCGCAGCCACAGATGCCACACATCAATAACAACCTGCTGAAGCGGATGGCCATGATGCACCACAGCAGCGCCGCCGTTGAGGAGACGTCGCATGCGCTCAAGCGGCTGCGCAGCGCCGACAACGGTCTGCCCAGCAGTAACAACAACAGCCCGGACTTGCAGCTGCACACGCGCAGCGCTTCGCCGCAGCTAACGCCGGCCGACTTTAGCACGATCAAGCACCACAACAACAACAACACTCCGCCGCTCAAGGAGGAGAAACGTGAGTGCCTCACACCAATCAACTGAATTCCCTCTCTACCCTTCTCTCTGTCCGCCTCTTTCAGGCAATAGACCCACTGGCAACGGAAATGCTGGCAACACTGGAAACTCGGGCAATGGCAACACTAATGGCAACGGCAACGGTAATGGCATCTCCATCAGCGAGAAACTCGGCAGCCTAACACCATCGCCATTGGCACGTGGCGTCGAGGACGTCAAGTCGGAGCCAATGGAGCTGGTGTGCTCCAACAACAATGCCAACCCGAATGTGAATGACGAGCACAGCAATGATTCGACCGGCGAGCACGACGCCAACCGCTCGAGCAGCGGTGATGGCGGCAAAGGGTCCCTAAGGTACTATTTGACCGCCGCTTAACAAATTTTGCCATATTTTGTGTATTTATGGATCCACTTCTGCCTCCTTTCGCTTGCAGCTCGGGCAATGATGATGAGATCAACGAAAACCTTGCGTCCCACCATGCCGCACAGCCCTTCATCATGTCACCAGCTGACAATAAACTGTTTCCGAATGCCGCATTCAACTTTCCGATGAGTAATCTCGATCATCCAGCTTTGATTGGTGCGTACTCTGCTTATGTATAAAACACACACATATATAAATATACCTAAACTCATACAAATATGTGCCAACAAACGCTATATCCATGCAATTTTTTCTCGATCCTTGCGATCATCCTTTACAACCGTAGGTCTCAACACTCAACTGCAACAATCTGGTGAACTCGCTGTCTCTCCACAAGGTGAGTCCGAGCATTTCTCTATTTACTCTATTGTTTCGCTCTATTTGCGCTCAAAAGCTCATTATTACATTTTTTACATCAAATGCAAATACCAAAAAAATATCAAAAATATATATACAAAAAAAAAAAAAAAAAAAAAAAAAAAAAACAATACCCAATAAATTAAAACCAATGAAAAAAGGAAATAATAGAAATCCAAATATTTTAACGTTGAAGAAATGTGTCTGTATCATTTGTTTTACTTGAAAACTTACTTACATGCATATAAATCGGCTATATATGTGTGTTGATTACAATTTGATTTAACTTTTGATTTATTTACCTACACGAATATTTAATTATTTCATTCGATAATTTGAGTCATTCAATTTGATTTAAAAGTAAACCAAGATACTAACGTCCAATCAAAGGTGGCTCAGCGCTGGTCTATAATAGTCTGTAGCTTGTATTACAGGGTATTACATGGTGCCGTCAAATATTAGCTGTACCCGCACTGGGCCACTTTTGGCATAGACTAATTAGAATTGCAAACACGTAAAATCCAAGCAAAACTAAATACTGAAATATAATAGTTATTATACAGTTTGTTTTTTTTTTGTAAAATTATTCTTGTAAATTTTTTTTTTTTTTTTGCATCTTCAAGTTTAACAAAAGTGTATAAATTTCTTTCTTGTTTGATTGTTTCGATGGTAAATGTTTTCATTTATTTCCGACACACGTAAAGGCAACTTAAATGAAAGTAAAAAAAGGAAATGCTTAACACATAACGCAATAGCAAAAGAACAACAACAACGAGTATAGGCAATCAAGAAAAAGCAGTTAGCCGTAACAATCATATGTATAACAAACCGCCATGCTGATGTTAATAATAATGATAATACTGATGATCATGATAATCATGATTATGATAATATAATTATGATAATACAGAATAATGTGCTAGCAATCCAAATCCAAAAATCAAAAATAAAATCCAGCCATATTCATGTAGGCATTAAACATCAAACACTGAACCCAACAATCCAATACGTGGTCGTTGCAAGGAGTCTAGCTTCCGACTTTCTAAGCTAATTTTGTCCATTCCAAAGTTAAGGGTGTGTGTGGATGTTTAGACTGTGTGTGTGTGTGTGTACATGTGTGTGATTATATAAAACTAATTAACTCAACGAACGTGCACAATCAGCCGTTGACTGTGTGTCAGCTATGCCACAAGTGTTTAGCAAAATTTACTGTTTTGAATATGTGGCGCACATTTTAATTGCCGCTGTTATCCAGCGGTTAGGCCGCAACAATTTGTTCCCCGCATCCCCCACGCCCCACTCACTGCGACTTGGCCCACGAGGTGCGTGTCTAAAAATATGCTTCGAGTGTGCACAACTGGAACCCAGTTCGGAAAAGCTTTGCGGCTTTGCGGCCTGCCCCAACATGAACATGCGTAGATACAAACACACACGCGTACATCCTATGTTGTACGTATTTACATCTGTTGATGCCAACACATGTACATGCTTCCATTCCCCAGCATGTAGATAATTTATTAACATGCGTAACTTTTAGTATGATATTCGGGATAGGGGAGCGAAACTGGGTTGGGAATTCCTACAGAAACTGACGGGGGATTGGAGGAATATTAGTTAGCTAATTAGCTAATAGGAAAGAGTCTCAGAGTGCAGTCATTTAAGACGGACGGGATCTCTTATTGATTGTTTGATTCAGTGTTTGGTGGTTACTGCTTTCGCGAGAAGCGTGTTTTTTTTTTTTTTGTTAGATTTCGAGTTCATTTGGCTTACTTCATGTCCACACATGTTTAATCAGAATCAACGATATACTCTATATGTCATAATGCCACATTCGATTCTCGCTCGCTCTCGCTCCCTTTCTCTCTCTCTCTCTCTATATATCTCTCTTTTTATACCTCTCTCTCTCGCATACGCAAACCGTTAAACGAATACCGACATTAGAAGATATTCAATTCGAATTGCCAAAATCTAAACCCCGATCACAATCCGAAATAGAATCAGAATCAGACTAAAAATCAAAATTCAAAAAATAATCAAACTCCGATTATAAGATAGCTTTTAAAAGAATTTTAAGCAGAATGAGTAAAATATATATATATTTTCCATATATTTGTTTCTTAAACATTTGTTATTCGTTCATTTACTGCGTTATCGCCGCCCATTTTTCGTTTATCGTTTTAGTTTCGTTTATTTGTGTGCTAATTTCGTATTCGTATTTAAAAAGCAGTAATAAACCATCAGCAAATGTGCAACCAATTACATACAATTACATACTATACATACATACATATTTACATGCATACATATCAAAACCAATTATCAAATGCGTCAATTACCTATTTTTATGCTCATACCTATTAATTGTATACTTACATACCAATTAAAATAATTATGTTTTTGTTTATTGTTTATGTTTATGTTTGAATTTCTGTTCCCGTTTCCGTTTCCGTTAACGTTTTCTGTGTTTCTGTGCTAAATCCTGTCGTATGCAAAAGCCAAAAATGATGTAGGCACAAATGCGAGAAGCTTCCTAGAACAACAATTAATGCAACATTCCCCAGAACAACTGTTATGTTTATGTTTATTTATAATTATTTTATTATCATTTTCATTTACAGAAACTGCAAATTGCCAATAGCCAAATGGTTAGAAAAATTTTCAAAATTTAAAATTCATAATAAATAATCCTTACCAAGCCTCGCGAGAAAACGGCACGAAAACTTGGGCTATAACTTGGCTTTTAAAGAGAACATTTTCAAGGTTATGCTTTCCACATTTGTTTGTTGCTTGAGTTTAGTTCAGTTCACTTTATTAATTTCGTTTGTTTAAAACATAAATAAAATACATTACAACAGCCACAACAACAAGTACATATTTTGCAAACCATTATTTGGTGTAATTTTCTGTTTCGGTAAAATGCAACGCATTATAAAATCGATCAAATATATATTTATATATTATGTACTGAACTTTTTATTTACTTTGTACGTCGTCGTGCTTGTGTCTAAAACTAAGTATACCAATTCTCCAAGCCAAATTCCCCCCGCCACTTTCCCAATTTTCCCAATGACCATAAACAGCAAAAGCAAAAGAAGAGCTTCACTTATATGTATTTGCATTGAAAAACTAAAGCTTTAAAATGAAAAAAAAAAAAAAATAATACATATTTATAAAACAAAAATTGCAACTTTATTTTGTAATGTGTCTTTCGTTTAATTGTTTTAATTGCTTCCAATCCTTTTTTCCAATTCGTTCTTATACAACTGAATTTAATATAGCTTCAAAATTAACGAGAAAATGTCTTCGAATACGAAACAAAGGCTAAAAGCATATCATTTTTATTTGCACATCTAAACAGCATAACTACACGCAAAAACACACGCTCACATATGTATCTATTACATACATGCACATACATATTCATTAAAACATGTATGTATGTATATGCAAAGTGTGACACAAATATGCATACATATATGATCTCCCCCTGATGAAAATTTACGTATGTATCCCAAGCATCCGTCCCGCCCCAACCAGCACTGCCAATAAATCGGGCAAACACATATCCACATATCTACATGCATAGTATGTGCATTAATATTTGGCCCCCATTTTTTGTCGTGATCTCCCCACACAAGAGTACACACTACAGATTTGAACCCAAGAATTAGCAATTCACAAATACAGATACAAATACGAAGCGCACACCCCCTTTATGAGGCAGCAGCAACGATTGAGGTAGCGTTGTGCCCCATTGGCTTGACCTATTGGCTAATCGGCTAATTGTCAAACTGTTTAATTGGCAAATCGAATGCTTATTTGAATACGGAAACAGAAATGTGAAGATATGCATAGAATCGAACAAAACTAAACTCCACAACAATTGGCATTTTTATACATATGTATTTACTTCCGAACATACCAATCCCACTACAAAAGGCGATCGTGTAGTATATACATAGTGCATATGTACCCACTTGCATACACATACACACATATGTATGTGGGTGGGCATGTATGGATTATACATAATAAATAAGCCTTTACTCTAACGCAAGTGTACCATACACACTCAAAATACGCATACGCATACACACACAGCCACAGCCACAACCACACATATACACTGAAACGCATACACGTAAACAAGGTGAATTATTTTATAGTTGAGCAGACAACAGCAATAACTCAAAACACACGCACACAATGGTCTTGGTCCCCAAAAACACAAACTCGCACACGCACGCACATTCGAAATATATACAAGGGTACAATTAGAAAAACAAATACAAATACAAGTAGAATTTAACAGAGTATCCCAAAAAATGTACCGTTTATTAGCGATTGCGAGAGCCCAGGTCCACGGCACAAAGCCTATCCGATCTGAAACTCAAACTTTAACTAAAAGAAAAAATCCCAAACAAAATAAACAAAGTAAAAAAAACCAACTGCAGAAAGAAAAACAAATTCAATAGAAAACACACACAAAACTCAAGCGAGCATTTCGATTGCGGCAGATCCAGGCGCTCGAGATCAGTACTAATGCATACATACATCCGCATACATCCACCCACACAGCCACACATACATACACGCATACATACACGCCACTACCAACTCTCTAACAGCAAAACTAACCTCAAAGATAACTAACGCTATATGTACCTATTTACTTTCCAATTATACTAACCCTGTTTAAATACAACTCTCCATTACCACCGAAATTATGTTAGAAAAGAGTACAAATAAAAATTTTATCCGTAAGAGATGATCAATACAATTATTACACAACAACAAAAACAAATACAAATACAATTACAATTACAATTGCAATAAGTAGTATAATTACAGTTACAAGTTACAAGTATATTACTAAACTCATGTTAATTGTGCTTTACATACCGTTTGCTCTTTACACATGGGAGACTTACGTTCTCACATGCAAACAGGCGAATATATAAGTTATTTTTTACAAACACAAATACAACACAAATACAAACAGTAACAAGTCGAAAGCTTCACGTATATAATTGATGATGAATCGCTTTAAATTACGCTCTCTAAATGTATATTTGTCGCTGTTTTTTTTAGAAATATATATATAGTTGACAAATACATGCATAAATACATAAATACATACATACATACTATTCATACATACAAACATATACTCACACAATCAACAGCTTAGAATTTAGTTTAATTTAGTTGACAAAATCGATAATTTTAAGTTCATTTATTGGTGACAACTTAAGCAAAACTGTAAATTATTCAAGTTAAGTTTTAAGTACATCCATATTGGCAACTTATAATCGAATAATTGCACAATCGATAATTAAATAATTGATAATGATAATTGAGTGTACCCTGTTCCCAATTGCACAGCATTGTAAACCCAAGTCACAACCTGTCCATAAGTAAGTGCATATTCTTACATATGTACATAAAAAATCTTTTAGTTAATCGGCAATTTCAAAGGCTAACCCATACATATCTATGAACATTCTATGCATTATACATTTATTGAATGTTTTCTTGTTAAAGTAAACTCTTTTTAAAACAGACATTTGAAATTTAAAATTTTCATTTTTAGAACCGAGAAACAATTTCTATGGAAATCACATTTTTTACTTTTCATTTGTTTCACTTGGCTTTAAATTCAAAAGTCTTAATTTTAAATTAAATTTGCTGTGCAATTACTATAAGAAAAGCCCCATTTGTATTATGTCTAAGTATAAACGATTTCGAATTATTTTATACTACATATTATGAGACACCAAATAATAACAAAAGAAGGACCAACAATAATTTCCCACAATCAAAATCCACCGCCCCACACAATACGAAAATGCCTAAAACCATCTTAAAAAAAGAAAACACAACAATTAATTAAAAACAAAAAGATTCAGACATCAATGTAAAAGAAATTTTTTTGCACAAAAACTTAAATTGAAATGAAATTGCTAGCTTGAAATTTGCAATGCCCTCGCCGTCAAAACTGATCACCCTGATAATGATGAAAGGAATTTGGAAATGGTTTATTTTTAGTCCTTTATTTAAGTGACACACTCCCACACACACACACACACACACATACAGTACATATATATATATATGTATGTATGTATATTATACACACACACGCGCGCTCCCACACACAACACAAATACACGCAAGTCAACTCTACAACAACAAGAACAAACCGAAATATATTAAAATGCAACAGCAAACACAACAGCAACAAGAACAAGAATGAAGCTAAGAACTATTATGGTGATGGTGTTTAACACAAACACATACAATACAAACACACGCATACAAATACACACACATATACACAAACAAACAAACAAACCAACAAACAAACAAACAAAAAAATGAAAGTCTACCTACACACGGCTCTGTTCCTTTTACGTTTGATTTCCTATTCCTCCTCTATGTATATTGCCACACACTCCGCTCACAACGGTAACGAGTACAACAATAACAATCACAGCAACGATAATACAAACAATACAATATTAATCCCAACAGTAACAAACAAGCGTTCCAAAAACAAAAAACAAAAAAAAAAAGAAAAACTAAATTTTAAAAAAATATATACACAACCAACTATAGAATAATACGAATATTTTTCAAAATGAGAGTATCCATGGTATCCAGGGTAAAAGCACAAGTAAAAGTGATTGACTGTGATTGCAGTTCGAAGCTCGAAGCTCGTATATACTTGCATATACGTAGTATATGCATGCCAGTGTTTAGATTATCATCATTGGCTTCGATCTGCAGCCAGCACCACATAAGATCAGACTAGAATAGATCAGATCAGATCAGATCGGATCACAACAGATCAGGTCGAACGATGCACGAACAATCAAAAAAGAAATAAATTTAAATTTGTCCACTAGTTAAAAGCCAAATTCTTTTTTATTTCACAACACCTCGTTCTCACCACTTATTTAACTCTGTCAGCTGTTCCGCTGCTTTGGCGAATAAGTTCGAGCTGAGAACTTTAACTTTAACCTCAATTATCCGATGCAAAACAGAAAACCAATCGAAAATAAAACCGATATTTTTTTATACGTAGGCCTCTTGCTAAATTGTAATATATTATATCAAAAATAAATCCAAAGTTAAATTGAAAGTTCAAAATATAAAAAAAGAAATATTAGAGTATGGGAAAACAACCTAGAATTTGCAATATATTAATTAAACAAAAAAAAAAATGCAAAATTATATTATATTTGATGAAAAAAATGCTTGCGAACTATTAATGATAATTTTCCGATAAACCCCGCAACTAAAAAATATATATATAAAAAAACAAAACACCAACAAAATTCGAAATAAAAAAATTAAACTCGTTGTCCTTGGGCTAATGCGACGTTTTCTGACTTTCTTCCCTACTTTGTCGTCAGGTCAACTGACGACAAATGCTACAACTTCTACAACAACAAACAACAACAAATGCAACATGTTAAACAACAACAACTTCTACCTGTCATACTCTGAACAAACAAACAATAATAACTCCACAACAATAAAAACCACTACAACAACAACTACAACAACAATTCAAACAACAACGCCAACAACAGCCATCACAAACGCCTCTGGCATATGTGGGCTTAATCTCTCAACATTCGCAGCCAATTGCAACAACAATGTCAGCGCGGGCAGCACCGGCAGCGGCAGCAACGGCGGCATTCTCACACCAGTCGGCGGCGTCTCCACTCTGCCCCAGCAGCAGCAACATCAACAGCACCAACAGCAACAGCAGCAGCACCAACAACAACAGCATCAGCAGCAGCAACAACAGCAACAACTCCAGTTGAGCAACGCAGGGAGCGGCGCCCAAGGAACAAATGGAATGCTAGGATGCAGCCCGCCCGCTTCAAACACACCAACAACCGCACAACAGCAAATGTTGGCCGCTGTAATGGCCAACATGGCCAACGCCTCGGCCTCGACCAGCGGCAGCGCCAACAGTTCGCTGAACAACTCGACGCTGAACACGTCCGGCGGCAGCCTAAACGCTTCGAGCGGTGGCGACGACTTCCGCTGTAATCCGTGCAACAAAAACCTGAGCTCGCTGACCAGGCTCAAGCGGCACATACAGAACGTTCACATGCGGCCCACCAAGGAGCCGGTGTGCAATATATGCAAGCGGGTCTATAGCTCACTGAACAGCTTGCGCAATCACAAGAGCATATACCATCGCAATCTCAAACAGCCGAAGCAAGAGCCGAATGCCCAACAGGCCGCCAATAGCTATTACCATCAGCAGTTAAACCATCACTCGTCCTCATAGGGTTTTATGTACTTCGACTATCACCTGGCCAATGTGAACTTTTGAAGGTGTTGCTAAAATCTCGCATTCTACTGGGCTATCTGCATCAGCATCAGCAGCTGCACCTGGATACGGGCTATTGATATAGTAAATACATATTAGAAGAAACCTTTGTTAAGTTTGTGAATTATATGGAAATGTGCGATACATTTGCAAATACGAGTAATTGTAATATTAATCAAGTTATACTTAATTATATATATACATATTCATATACATATACATATATATACTTGCATACCTACATATGTATGTACACACGGTCATACACAATCATACTCGTACATCAGTACACAGCCACACACAAGCACAAGCACATACAAAACGTATACACATAATGGAGAAATTTGCGATAACAGTGCTTCTGTATACAAGTAGTGATGTACTGAAGTACTGATATTGTAATATGCAGAGAGCAAAAATTTTACAATCTAGGCTAGTAACACTTAGTTGCCTTTTCTAGTTTAAGCAACACAAGGAAAAACCATAAGAAAAACTAAAACTAAAACAGTAAAAACAAAAGAAATAGGAAAGCGACAGGTGCTCTAAGCTATGCTCCATTTATCGTTTTCTAAGTACATATACATACATACTTACTTACTATTCATAAATATGTTCATTTGTCTCTATTACCACCTGCTTTTGGTTAGATTGTTAGGAGCAAAACCTTTTTGCGGGATCGGTATACTTACACACATAAATACACACCCACACACACAAACGCACACACACACACACACACACACACATACACACACGCACAAATACACAAAGAAAAATATATATGCTTAAAAGCACTGCAAGTGGGGAGCAATGCGAAGGAAGACTCAGGCCTCTTCGCTCTTTATGACTGGTATGAAATGTACAATACAATTTGTTTTCATATCCCAATCATTTTTGTTTGTTTTTTTTTCCAACATAATATTATTGTAAAAGAAAATGGAAAATTACAAAGGTGCCGGTAGTGAATTCTTCAAATGGCTTTAATAAAATAAAATTTAAACAAATACAATTAAGTAAATACATATGTATGTATGTAGATAAGCCTAAGCACAAATCAAACAGTTGTGCAAATCGTAGCCTTTAAAGCTTTTTATACAAAATTAAGACCAAGCTTTGGATTTTTTTTTATTGATACATGTGTACATACATAGTGAGTACACAATATATATACATACGATTTATACATAATTATACCCCCCCCCCCCCTGCGTACATAAGTTTAAAGTCAAATATTGTATGGAAGCGACCGACCGAACGACCGACCAATTGCGAAGTTATGTAGTATTTATACGAATGCAACATTAATGATAATTTAATTATTTAGGTAAGCTAAGAAACCAGAAAAAATTCATCCCATTTACACAACATACACACACACAAATACAACCGCACACGCACATATGATATTTTGTAGATTTACAATAAAAGCTAAGTAAATATACAATTGAAGATATACTTCTTCAAAGTATATTGTTAACATATAGACTAATCCTGGTTTGTTTTTTTTTTTTTTGAGAATTTTTTGTATTAGTGTTAAGAGATGACAAACAATTTGTAGATACATACATGGAAAATGTTAACCGGATACTTTATGAGTGCACCTGTGTTCGTTAGTTCGTAGTTTTAAGTAAGAGCAATGCCTAAATCAAATACCTACGTGCATAAATACATTCACACATCCACATATATATAATTATGTATATGCATATGGTCAAATACTATAATATATTGAATACAAAAGATGGAGTTAAATGAATGTAAGAAACCGATTGCAGTAACAGTAATTATTCAACTACTTTGATTATAACATGTAATAATAAAAACCTACACATAAAACGCAAATATTTCATTTACCAGCTGTTAAGTTCTCTTGTATTACAAGTAAGCTACTCTTGTATGCATGCCAGTTAATGATCGAGGTATCAATTACGTACACTATACACATATGTATATTTGGCCAGTTGAAAAGATAGGTAGCCGGTCAATGAAGCAATCAATCAATCAGTCAATCTATCCAAAAATCCATCAGCAAACGCCATCAAATAGAAAGCAACATCAATCATGACACAAACATTCACAGACACACACAACCACTTACCCATACATACACAGACACACACTAACACACTATATCTCTCTCATTATCTATGTATATCTCTAACATGTCAGACAAATATATACAAATTTATTTTCAAACGCAAGCCTTTCATATAACTGTATTGAGCACATAGTTTCGGCACACAAAACATAAACATTTTTCAGTTCACTTTTATTTGAATCACTTCTATGTGAAATATATGTTTTCATTGTTTTGCGCGCCGAAGTTAGAGTTTGTGTTTCTGTTGAGCTGAAGAGCTGCTTAAAGCAGCGATCGTAACAAATCCTACTTACTATAATAACATAAACATGTGAAAGAAACAACATTAGATGAAGAGTCAATATGCGCATCAATTTATTTTACTTAAGTATCCCTGTTTACCAACCAATTGAGAAAAAATTACCAATACTTATAATACTACCCGAAGAACGCAAGTCCTTATTCATCCATCACCCCAAGTCCCGCATCAGTGTCCAGTATTCAGTATCCAGTATCTAGTATCCAATAACTAGTAATCAGCTAACACGATGTTCCCGTGCCCGATCCTGTCACCACCACCACCACTACCACCACCAACACCACTACCACAACCACAACAACCAACAGCAACAGCTGCCAACGGGCAGCATTTGCCCTAACCTGCGAAATGTTAAGTATCAATCCAAATGCCTTCACATACACACACACACGCACGCCCACACACACACACACTTTTTTATTGAGTCCCCAACAAGCCCATATGCAATATATATTTGTATTATGCGAACATCTAACTGTGTGTTTACCCTGCCTATAGCTCCCTGTCCGCAGTCACCAAGCCCGGAATCCCCAACGCCCCACCATGCCTCCCCTCACGCCTTAAAGAGCACATTTGATAAATGGTATATTTGGTTCTTTTTTACCGTGCAAACCGAATCAACCAACCAAGCAAACATTTAACCAACCGCATCACACAGGCAAAGGTGCTGCGTTTGAGTTTGAAAAAAAGAGACACTAGTGACAAAAGAAAAATCAAAATAGTCGGTACTTGCGAAAAATGTCAAGTTAACAATATAACAAGTACAAAATATAAAAAAAAAAATTACTAAAAATAAAAAAAAAACATTTTATATACAACAAATCAATCAGGCCAAACATGTTTCAAAATTTTGCTAAAACGAAAAGAAAATTGGTTTTAAAGCTATCCAAGCAATTCAAAAACAAAAAAATTCTACAAAAAATTTTGGTTTTGTGTAAAACCGATTAAAATCATTGGTACAGCCAATCACAAAAATATATTCAAGATTTGCCGAAGAATGATCCCGCAGAGTATTCTGTACACATTTTGGTGAATTTTTAAAACACTCACCTTGTTGCAGCCTTGTAGTATGCTTCACATTTTTGAGCATCCACAACTGCCACTACCGCAAATCGAGCAACGAACATAAACTGAAAACGTTGTCTAAACAATTCAAGAAGAAAAATAAAAAAAATGAATCTAAAAAAGAGGAAAACAAAATTTTTCGAAACAAACTACTCACAACTGCACAAATTTGTCCAAATCGAACAAAACTTGTGCAGCTTCACCAGCCGCAACTACAAATTTCAAGTTAACATGCAACAACTAGCCACAGAAACAGAAAAAAACAGAACAGTTTTATTAATATTTTATTTACATATGTTTTTGCGAAACGCGACACAAAAATAGAAAAACCAAAATTGCAAAATTGCCAACATAATCAAATTCAAGCAAAATTAAACCAAAAGCGTTTTTATCTACATTGATGATTTTATTGAAAATTCAAATGAAACAGAAACAAGAAAATTAAAGATAAATTTCAAAAATATATATATCCCAATATTAGCAAAATCAACAAGTTTACATTGTTTTGAGCCTGGATTTGTTAGTGTAATAATGTAAAGAAAACAATACAAAATACAAAAACAAAATACGATAACGAAAACTTAACACAAAAAACTGACCACAACAGACAACAAAGCGCACACACAGTGTCCACGCACACTGACACAGACACAAACACAGACACAGATACGCGCAATATCTGATCATGACAACCAACAACAACAATGATCAACAACCCAGAACATACAGACATATGACACAACGGACATAAGAACGTACACCAATAAACACATATATTATATGTATGTGTGTATACTGAACACGAGCTAACAAGACAAACAAGAAATACATCTAAAATACAAACAACAAAAACAGCTACAACAGTTACAACAGCAACAACAGTAACAACAACAAAACAACAAAGTCAAATAAACAGAAAAGTCACTATTGTCTCTTTTTTTCTTCTCTTCCTATATGACGTATAGGTGGCAGCACCAGCCTACTCAGCGGCGTCATAGTGCCCGGTGGTAGTGACAACCCTAGTAATAGTAGTAGCAACAACCAACAACAACAACAAGTAGAACAACAGCCAACATCACAACACCACCTCCAACAACTCCAACTCCAACAACATCATTCCACACTACATAACCCACAACAACTGCACCATGAACGAGAACGTGAACGAGAACGTGAACGTGAACGAGAACGTAGCAGCGGCGGCGGCGGCGGAATCAAGGCCGGCGATATACACAGCAGCAGCGAGCGCAGCCTGTCCCGCTCCTCGCAATGCGCCGGCGAGGCATTGCCACTGCACCACAGCAGCAGCGCGACCCCTTCGCCGTCGCCAACAGCGAATGCGAGTGCCGCTTACCACAAGCGCGAACGGGAACGTGAACGGGAACGGGAAAGGGAACGAGACATTGAAGCAGCGCAAGGCACGCCTGGCACCTCACCATCGCATCACGCGCATCCAGCGCCCCCACCGCACTTTGGTCAGCATCCACTGTCAATGCTATCGAGCCACCATCAACATCAATTGCATTCCCATCACGAGCTGTCACCGGGCGCTGCCCACGCGGTGGCTGCTGCCCATCACGCGCATGCGCTAGCACGGGCCGCCTCCCCACTGGACCGTCATCATTTGTTGCACCAACACCATCGGCGCGCCTCGCTGTCACCTTCCGCATCGGGCAGCAGTGGTGGCAGGGGCTCCGCTAGCAACGCAGCCAGCAATCTTTTGTCCTCGGCGCGAGCCAATGATGTTGCCCAGGCCAATCGGCTGCTGCTGCCCCTTCCCCTGAACGCATGCCATCGCTGCGATGTTTGCGGCAAGCTGCTCAGCACAAAGCTGACGCTGAAACGGCACAAGGAGCAGCAGCATCTGCAGCCGCTTAACAATGCGGTTTGCAACCTGTGCCACAAGGTGTTCCGCACGCTCAACTCGCTAAATAACCACAAGAGCATCTACCACCGGCGCCAAAAGAATCACCACTCGTATTTCCATCATAGTACCGGAGTGGGGCAAGCGGGCAGCCCTGGCAGCCGACTGCATCAGTCGCTTAGCTCGCTGACCGCAGCAGCCGCGGTCAACAACAGCGTCGCCGGCGGCGGTGCCGGGGGTAATGCTGTGGCCGCTGCAGCGGCTGCCGCTGCGGCCGCTGCTGAACTACTCCTATCGCCCATCGTTGGCGCCGCAGCTGTGGCCGGCGGTACAGCTAGTTCCACGCTGCAATTGGCGGCGGCACATCAACAGCAGCAGCAGTCGTCGCCGAATATGGTGAAGCCGTGCATAGACTTCTTATAAGATCAGCATCAACTATTGCAGCAGCTGTTTCATGTTGCGCTCAACAACTCAGCAGCAGCAGCGGCGGCAACGGTGGCGGGCGGTGGCGGTGGCGGTGGCAGTGGTGCGTCACCGGCAGGTGGCCCCGGCGTTGGCGATTATGGAGGGCCAGTGAGTGGCACGCCAACGGTCGATTTAACCCAATTGGATCAGGGGAGCAGCGTGTATGCGGCGGCGGCGGCGGCAGCGGCAGCGGAAGGAGTGGCTGATTTAAGAGCACTGCACCTGCACCAGCAGCATCACGGGCATCTGCCTCATTTAACGGCGCACGCGCACCCCCATACCCATCCACAGAACCACCCCCATCCCCACCCACACCCCCATCATCATCGCTATGAACGTATGAATTTATTAGACCAATAAGCAGATCGCTGAAATGTATGCTACACATATTTAGTTATACAAACACACAGACCCGTAGACCGACACCGACACGCAGACACACACATACACACACAGAGCGGTATAGATCGATATATTCGATAAATACACCAGACACGTAGAAAAAGCAACCACAAGGACAACTGGAAAGGTTTGACCAGCGGCGGAGGATTAAGATAACTGCGCCTCAAGCGGATAAGCTAGTACTAAATGTATGCATACATAAATACATGCAAACAGGCATACATACATACGTACTCGTATGCACTTTGGATCTCAACCTAGCGAAAACTGCAATAAATGTTTCGGCAAACAAGAGAAGAAAAACTAATATGAAGTTAAAACATGTTTAGGCAAATGAAGAGAAAAAACTGTGATTTTTTACAAACTTGATTATAAAACAAGCAAAACAAAAAAAGAAAAACAAAAACAAAAAAAAACCAAAACTAATTAAAATCTTTTATGAGAATGCTACATATATACATATAGAGAAACGCGCATATATTTGGGCAGAATTTTTTTTTTGTTACAAAATCGGCAAAGCCAAAATGCATGCGTGCTTTTTAAAGTGTAAAAAGGATACTGAATCCCGGCAAGATCCGTGAAAATTTTACCCAACCGAGCGAAGCATCGTAAAGCAAAGCATAAAAGACTGTTACCCAAATAAACAGACACGCACACACACACACATACTCATAAGACACTCACCTATTACAATAATATTTACCTCTTGAGTATTACCCATGTTATCCGCAAAAACCTGACAACCAGACAGATAGTCGGACAGATTAATCGAACATAATAGAGTACGTGTTTGACAGTTCTTGTTCTTCAATGCAAAAATTTTAACTGTAAGAACCACAAAAATTACAACTAACTGCATTCGTAAACACATCTAGATAAAATCCACATCCAGCAGCGAATCATCACACTAAACATGGATATATATTGAATATGGATCATTGTGCAATACGCAGCTTTTGTATTCCTAGTTATGCACATAATACTTAGTATCTCATCGTACATACACGAACCTTTACAACACTACCAACATTTACACTTTCCGTTTGACAATACTGCTAGTTGGTCGGCTCACCCGCAACATGCAACATAAACTAACTTTCAACGTACAAGAACTACCCATGCGTATGCACGTTTTTTTTTTTGTGAATCCTAACTAGGATTTTTTTTTAAACATACTCAGATAACTATGCATGTGTACATGTAGTCAGTAAGTATTCATTTAATGAGTAGCAGGGTCTATGTAAAATACCACTCGTAGCAGTGTAAAATGTAATCATAAGAATACCTATGTGTGAGTGTGTTTTTTTTTTAATAGGTGTAAAAAGTACACTCTATGTATATGTAATAAAAGGAAATAATGTTATGCTAAGTCAGAGCTAAACAAATGTATACAATACATACATGTATACATAAATAAATAGATGCATACATACATATACAAATCAAGTACATGCATATAACTATGACTTAACATAAGGTAAACATTCGCTGCAAAAGCACTAATCAAGTTTAAAATAATAATAATAAAATCAATTGAATTTATTCTCAAAACTGTAACCCTAAATATACACAAATGCATACATACATACATATATAGGTATAAGTGCACATAAATCTGTATCTGAATCTAGAAGTCAAAGAAATATTGTAAAATTGTGTACATTTGTATTTGTACATACAATTCGTAAAAGTCGACAAATGCTATTTGCAATGTCGAGTAAAAGTTGTAGCCTCTTGTACGTTACCTTCCGCAAAATTCTGATTATCCAACAGATATTAAAACCAGACAGAAGTTGAAGATTTTAAAAATTTGAAAAAAGAAAAGAAATTGCGCATTAGCTACAGTTATTTTACAATTTTACAACATGTATGTAGGTTATTTTAACCAGATTGCCGCAGACAGCAACTGGACATGTTTTTTGTTGAAAACGCAAGGACAAGGACTGATAGTTTTTAGGCACAAAAATTGCAAATTACAAATTATCTCAAATTATCTGTCTGTCGACCATCGTAATCGTCGAATGAACACTTATGTAGGTTTTTTTTAAATAATTTTTTGAAGCGAGTGACTAAATGAACTTGAAAAGCAATTAAATTGTTTATTCCAGGCTTATTAGTCAGTCCCTTTATTTACCAATTGGCATGTATTTTGAAAATGAAATTGGAACTTGTAACTAATAATCAAAATTTTGACTAAGCGCAGTATTTAAGATTTCATTTGAATTACATTGATTTTCAAGACTGAACTTTTGAAGTATCCTTAAAGAAGAAAAACAAAAGAAAAAACAAAACAAACAAAAGGGCAATTGAACGGCATTATTATTAAGCGTGCAATTTCGAAATAGTCGACGACCAGCGTGTACAGGAAGCGCAAATACTTACATTAATTAAATACATGATTGTGTATGATTGATTGTTTAATAAATGTTATGCAAATACACGCAGCATTGTTAGTATGCATACATATATCCATGCATACCATATGTATGTACATGTACCTACTTGTACATGCACAAAGAAATGCGTAAATAATTACAACCGTGTAGTGAATTTTTATTTTTTAATGCATTTTTACATACATACATACAAACATAAATGCGAATGTAAATGTACTCGCTAAGAAAGTGGAGTAATTATTTTTTTTGGCACAACGAAAAGTCTGAAAATCTTTTTAATTTATATATACCCAACTGATGTTTATACTATTATTATATTACTTTATAATTCTTTTTATACCAAATTTGATTAACGTGTGTCTTTAGACTTTATAAATAAGTATATAGCGATATGAGCGTATTCAATAACCTCATCAAACACCCATACATCAAAGTTAAGCATTCGATTGCGCAGCAATTTGAAACTAGATTGTTGACTGATGGCTGAACCAGTATAGCCTTATCGGAGGACTTTTTTTTTCTGAAATTGTCAATAAACTTGATTATTGTGTCATACATAAGGATTTAAATGGAATTTTTTCTTAGCAAATGCGATACGCACATACCCAAATGCAAACACTCACAACTAAAAGGAAAAAATAAATGTAAATACCTAATAAAGATAAACAATTACCCCAAACTAGATATGGAAGCCATGTTTATATTAATAAAAACAAAACCGAAATAAAATAAAGTTTTATTTAAAAAAGAAAAAAAAATTGCATACCGAAGTTGCTACTTTATAAACAGTTTACATAAAGTACATATAGAGTGCGTTATGTAAATACATACAATTATATGTGCACAATGCTCTTCACTTTAAATGTTGTTCATATTATTAAAATAAAATAAAACTTTATAGTAAAACTTCTAATCAGGAAAAAAGCAAAACGAAAATTAATGAAGAAAACAAAAAGATAATAGGAGAAGAAATAATCCAGATAAATAAAAATATTTATATTATTATTTTTGTTGAAACACTGCAAGATTTACCAGGTTACTCCCAAATATAAAACAGTATTCAATTTGAGCTAATCGAAACATAGCAAAAACCATAACGCACCAAAACCAATTAAGCATATTATCATATTGATTACTTGTAAAATTCATGTCAACAGCAACATGATATCACTAACAGTAACAGTAATAGTAACAGTGACAGTACGGTAACACTAACGTAATATTAACAGTAATAGTAACTGTAATAGTAAGAGCAAAAAACAATAGTAATGTTCTCTGTTTTAAAAGTAATATGGGTATTTATGTTTTTACCTACGCTTTAAAACTTACTTAATTGAAAACCGCTTTCCAAAGTCCTATTCAAATGAAAAAATATAAGTACACATATATTATTCAATGAAACATTAGCTCCAAGCCGCACTCTACCATATTGCTTACAATATTATAATTACAATAAGATACATCCAATAAGAAAAAAACACAACTACAAAAATAGTAACACTAACTAACTACAAACGTGTAAGAAATAAGCCAAACTGAAAAATATCTTAAAATTTGAGTATAATCATAATATACATACTTACATATACAATAAAATATAAAACTCAACCAAAAGGCATCGAGTGAGTGACAAAAATATTTATTTTTAAATATGTATAATGAAACCATCTATTGAAAGTTTGTGTTTGTACCGGTTCCACAAAACTTTTTCGTACAACTTTTTTTAAATTTATCAGATCAAATACTTGATATTCAAAACAGATTTATTTTCGTCTGTAATTGCAATTACCACAACTATAAATTTTGGCAAATATCTTGCAAGCTCACTCAATTGCTTATTCAAAGACCATTGCTACAATATGCATACATATTAATGTATCACATAGTTGTATTTAAAAATAAAGTACACAATATCAATAATATCAAACAAGTTTATTTATGATACTTGAAATACTAGCAATTTCATTCGATGGTAATTTTTATTATAGCTTACATTTAACTTTCATCTGGACTACATTAAATAACAGCAAAAAGAATTCTTCAGTTCCTTCTTGTATACTTTAAACATACAAAAATAATAAGCTGTGTTTGTGTTTTTTTCTTCAAATCTACTACTTGTATATAGTGAAGTAAACATGTTCAATAAAGTCATTTAGTAAATGAGAACCGTAATCACGAAAAAAACAATATGAATTTTCGATAAGGAATACACATAAACATTTTATGTAAATGTCAACTAGACAAACTTAAGCAAAAAAAAAAACCCCAAAAAAAAAGGAAAACACTAAGCTAAAAACGAAATCCTTTATTTCATAAAATCGTAAATCAAGCATAAAGTTTATAATGGTGAGGAACACACAAAACGAACACAAGCATTCATATATATATAATACAAAAAAATGAAATATTTTCATAAATAAAAACAACAAACATTGTGTTATTATTTAAATAAATCTAATGTATATAAATGAAGATGTTATGCGTGCTTAGAATTGCTTTAATTTTTTATATTTCCCCAAACGGTCAGCTGCTTTTTTAGTACATGGGCTATACAAGGATCTGTTAAGACTCCGCGAAATAAAGCTCTAATAATAATTCTCGCCAGCCACAACGTTTCCTTAACTCGCGTATTTTGCAACATACATAGGTTTATGGACTAACTCTCAGTTTTTGGGTATGTAAGTACTCGCACTGGCACTTACCCAAAAGATAATGTACCACCATATTCGAAAGCAACTCTGTATTGTCGCCAATCTGTTATTTCACTTAAGTTTAATTTATGCTAATGTGCTTTGATATGGCCACATCGAGTGGTTCTCTACCCTGACCCGCTCTTGCTCAGATATCTCTCCCAACCAAGTCCCGCTGCGTTGAGCTTGTCGCCATTAATCTTCGATCGCTGTTCAGCCAAATATCTGACAGAACTATGCTGTGCCATTGTGTGTGTGTTTAAAGTGAGTTATGTAAACTGGATAGCCAAACATACAGATAAGTTGTATATATGTATGTATGTATATGTGTTCATGCATACATGCATATATACCACGCATACATACGAACAATAGTTAATACATCCATGCATTCTACTATCATATATAAAGGGTATATAATTGTATACAAATTAGGACTCAGGGTACACACCTAATCTTACAAGTACTATATCCACAATGCACTAACCGTCACACATTCGCTATCTACATACATATGTATCTGTTTATGTCTACCTTCCATCTATGTTTTTGGCACCGTTTTCTTGCCGCTGTTGTGTCAACACTTACCTAAGTGAATGGTGTGCACAGCCCCACATTGAAGCACTAATTTTCAATCAGATTTCTCTTGCTCTTTTTCGATCTTGCTCTCAATCTGACATGACTTTTTACAACTTTTTACCATATGCAAAAAACACCATCACCCATTTTGACACAATGCCACACCCACATGTCCACACGTCCACACACAGCGCGCCTACTAACCGATAGCGCAAGAAATTCCTATGCAACTAAATGTATCTCGTGCTAAATGAATTTGATGCATAGCTGCCACCCTAATCATCCTTAATGTACACTGACTGTTATATTATATTTATTATTTAAAATCGTTGTGTTATCTGTACCATTTATATTGAAATTTATTTTTATTTGTTACATAATATTTGAAGCTTAAATTTTTATTTTAAAATTGTTTTGTGCAACCCAAGCCATACAAAGGGAAACGATTATACTTTTACAAAACACATATACATTCACACACACACACATATATATATATATATATATATATATATATATATATATATGTATATATATATAGCAATACACATGGACAGATAGATATATGTTACATGTGCATAGCTATATATATTTCACAATCATATATACTTTCACACATGAGCCTATATCTTAATCCTTAATAAGTTTAAGCCAAACCAAAATCGTATAATATAAACTAAAAGCAAACTAAATGAAACGCAAATACCTAAATGAAATATCAAGCAAATATGTACCAATATACCAATATACCAATACCAACCATCAAACTCCAAAACCAATTTACAGGAAATTCACCCAAGAAACTGTTCTCATGCCAACTCTGCGGTAAGCTTCTCTGCTCGAAAGCCTCACTTAAGCGACACATTGCCGATAAACATGCCGTACGCCAAGAGGAATACCGTTGTGCCATCTGCGAGCGGGTCTATTGCTCGCGTAATTCGCTCATGACGCACATTTATACCTATCACAAGTCCCGACCTGGCGAAATGGAGATGAAAGATATTAAACTATATAATCAATTTAATTCGTCAATCTGAGATTTAACGCCCTTGTCTGGGTTGGGTGTAGTTCAGACTGCGAAAAAAGCCATGACAAAGAATCAAATTAAATATCTACAACATAAAACGAATGCGAATAAATTTAAAAGTAACAACAACATAAATTATAAAATGCATACTAACGATAACACTAACATAAATATTGATGAGATAGAGATAGATTACTTGCCGCACAATCATTATACATCGACCTTAACGACGGCACACAGTCATCATAAGCGGCCGGCAACGCCAGTGCTGCAAAACGAACAATACCCACTTTTAATACAAGAAAGACAAATCATGACATTGTATGATTACTATTTACATCAGCGTAAAGCGACTAACGGTAACAACATTTACAACTCCACAACAAGCAACTAGACAACTAAACAGTTAGATGACTCGAAACTTAAACTTAAACTTAAAGCAATGCCATTCTGTAGTGATATACATACATACTTTTACACAAAAAAAAAAAAAACAACTATGAAAAACAAAAAAATCCCTATGATTTACATACTTACATTTACATAAATGCGTATACATCCATATACATATTATTAACAAAAGAATGATGAAAAAAGACATTAGGCTTAAGTTAAACATAGTGACACTGTAGAATTCTTTTTAGACACAACATATACTACATATGTATGTAGATATTATTTATTTACATCAAAGTTGACCCAACGCTGACATCTAACGACTCATGCCTATGGACCATTTACACACATACTTATACATAAGTACATATACATACATTACTGTATATGCAACTGTTTATACTCTGTGGCCTTCTTTATACCTCATACAACGTACTCGTAGTCAATTTTAAATATTTTTGTTTTTGTTAAACAATTTTTTTATTATTATTATTACTACAATGACGGATGCGAAAGCGGACGTTGCACAAGTTGCCTTTCTAAAAACTACTCGTAACTTCTCTGATTGACTTTGACTATACGCAACAAATACATACACTCAACTTTTAGATATAGATATAATCGCAATTTAAATAAATTATATATATATATATATATATATATATATATATATATATATATATATATATATATATATATATATATATATATATATATATATATATAAATATATATATTTCTATATATGTATATATATATATAAAAATAAAAGAAACTGAAATAATAAAAAAATAATGCTAAAAAATTGCCAATTGCCGGTCAACTTGTGCTTAGTGTTATAAATGCTGCCGCCACAACAACAACTACAACAAGCAGCACATAATACACAATTTGCCGATTTGGAGCAAGAGCAAGAAACAGCCATACACCCCAGTTTTACCCAAAATGGAGAGATCTGAGCTGAGTTCACTTGACTTCAAGCCAACAAAACGTCACAGCTACAACTTTAACTCGGTACTATATATCCGCTATCGGGTACCCAACCGCTACCCGGTACCCGTTAGTCAGTCAAAGTACAAGTTCACGCGCTTGCTAAAGGTTAGCACAACATCTTAAACTACATTGGTAGCGAAAAAAAAGAAAATACATTTTAAAAATGAGAAGATACGTAGTTAGTACATATACAACATGCTCTGTCTGTCATGACCTCGCCTCTATGCAAACCCCGTTTCTCAATCTCTCTCTCTCCCTCGCCCGCTCTAACACATACAGTCTCTTGCTCTTTCTATATCTCTCCCTCTGTAAGTCTCTCTATGCTCTACTATATATATTTGTATACATATTTATATCCCTCTCTCTCTCTCTCTCTCTCTCTCTCACTCGCTCACTCTCTCTCTCGCTCTTATATTTATCACGTGCTATCTCAGCTTGTATTTACAGTCTCTACAGTCTGTACAAATTTGTCTAATATCCCAGTTTCTGTCTCAATCTTTCTCTTATTATACACAACATATACCATTATATATCTATCAGTTGAAATATTCGCCTTAAAAACTCTAACATGCATATGTAGAGAACGTTCATCGAACCATTTTAGTTCGATATCAGTACTGTAAAAAGTATTCATATAATTAGTTGAAAAAAAAACATAAACAAAAAAATTTATATATGCAGCTTATTGGCAAACACTTTGGTACTACATTCTACATCTCGCTCTGGTTCTCTACCGGTTTCTCTTTCTCTGTCTCTCTTTCTTATTATCTCTTTCTTATTATCTCTCTCTCTCTCTTCTTCTCTCTTTTCTCTCCCTCTCCCTCGCTCTCCTTCATTAACCATACATATTATACGTACTAGTGTGTATTATAAGAACTCTTTGCTTGCTCACGCGCTACAAGTGTCGCTGCTACTCCTGCTGTAGCTATACATAAATTACTTTCATGTGTAAAGAACATATTGAACCTGTAAAGTATCACACCAAATTTCGTCACTATCTCGTGTACGAAGTTTCTTAACTACTTCAGCACTCTCTAAATAGAATCACACAACCACTTCTTTCACAACTGTATTACCTTGCTGATCGATATTGGTATTCAATATGTGATTCAGATCTTACGCATATATATAGTGTAGACATATGTATGCTGCTCTCTCTGCTGGCACCAAATCTGACGCTCATTTCATGGTTACTATAACTTTATGAACTGTATAGAACTTCATCTCGTCTATCGTTCAGTCTTCACCCTACCTTACACACCAGCCGTACTCTCTCTCTCTCTCTTTCTTACATAAATATATATATATATATATATATTTAAATATATAAATATATATATATATATATATATATATTTATATAAGTAAAGTATATAGTAATATATCCATACTTATATATCATAAACAATAAAAATAGCTTATGTAAAAATAATAAATATAAAAATAAAACACAAAAGTAGTTATTTCTAATACTTATGTAGCGAGCACATATAACGAGAGTTTCAGAGACTTTCCGCTTAACTCGTATATGAGTATGTATATATATGTATATATTTTATTCATTCTCACTAACATTCGTAAAGCTTAAATATCATCAACGTGCATAAATTATATACAAATATACATACCAAAGTATGTATGTACAACTAAATTATTGGATAGACCAAAATTAAAACAAAAAAAAGCTTACCTCTAACTAATACTGAATCTTACGATGCCTAGCACTCGCTCTCCGACTTACGCTCTAGAATGCCTGTCAATTAACTATCAGTATTCCCGAATGTGTCGGGCGTTCTTTATAATTTCCTATACGTCTTTTACTACTTATCCTTACACCTTTAGAATGTCCTTGCGGTGAAAGTTACAGCTGTGTGTAAGTACTCATCCACCTTCTTTACTCTTTCGCAAGTTCTCTACATTTTTCATTGCTGTCTGCGCGTTGTTACTCAGAACTAGATGGAAATTGGTAGAGGTTGGTAGAGGGGTAGGGGGGACCTACTCTGCCTTTTCAACTATGCACTTGCCTCTTGACAGCTCTCAACGTTGATATTTTAACTGCGTTTTAGTTCTAGTATCGTTGTATTACTCCTCTGTCTCTCTCCTTCTCTGTCTACCTCTCACATCGCCTTATGCTCCCGCTTTGAGTCAACTGTACAAATATAAGCCTATAACAATGAATAAATATAACAGCCTATAATAAAAGCCGAAAGTATAAAGTTATATAACCAATTACTAAAGTGCTTGTATACTTCATTTTTCTTTTTGGTAAGTTTGCGATATTAAAATAAGAAAACTGATAAATACTCATCAAACCTTGTGCTTATACTACTATACACCATCACCTAATATTCAACATAATTTCCTGTTCAATCAGGCAAAGCTACTTAGCTAGCAGATTTAACAACATGTTCTAAATCTAATTTTGTTATATCATCCAGCAGCTGACTGTTCAGTTCTTAGTTCCATTTTATTAACAACTTTATTTCCCCTTTTCATTTCGTTTCCAAACTCGCAACGACACATATAAAATAAACTTACAGTTACGTTCATTGCTTTACTTTTGATACCTAACGATAACTTGCTTTTTGCTTTTGCTTAAGAACTTTGCTACCAACCTAATTAATAAGATGTAAGCATATAAATGCAGTGCTTTTTCATTCTTTCCGCCGCCGCATGATGTAACCATGTACATATGTATGCATACGCTTATGTAGTCTATATAATGTGTATATTAAGTATCGAGTATTTTTCTTTGTCGGATTAAATATAGTTTTTATTTGCTTTTCTTACTTTGAATTAAGCTTCCGTGATTCTTGTAAAATGTACATCTACACGTACCTATGTATATAATGTTTGTGTAGCCGTATTTCATTAGTCACATGTGTACAGTTCATGAGTTCAACTATAAAAGAACAGTTGGAAAATATATAATATAAATACAACACCATAGCTATTCCAGGCCAGACCAGGCCAGTGTCCAATTGCATGCATTCTAATACCTGTAACTCTACCGGCTTCCATTTTTGACACTGGCCCGGTTTAGCAATGTGTTCTAGTTAATGTATGTATCTTTATAAACACACAAGTATTTATACCGTTCTTAGCCAAAAGTAAATGCATATATGTATACTTTATTCATTTAAAATGATGCTAGGAAAAACTTACTTGCTCAAATCTAACTGTTGTACAAAAATTCTATCGATCAGCCAAATCTTAAGTTTTTCTTATGCATATCTTTTCAATACAACTATTAGAAAAAACACATTACAAGCCTTGTTTTTCGGATCTTTAGTATGTAAAGCATACTGATTACACGCATCTATTTATTTCTATAAAAATAGCAACCTGTATAACGCTTCATCCACTATCTGCTACCAACAAAAAAAAAAAACAATTAAATTTAGGAGATATACATATATTGAAAAAACAACTGTTATATTTTGAACATATCCTATCCCTATAAAACATATATATATATTAAAAATCAATCTCGTATTTTCACCTTTTAACTTTGCACTTTTAGTTTCATTTTCTCAACAACAACAACCGCAAAAAAGCAACAAAATAGAAAAGAATATGTATTTCGCAAAAAAAATAATATTCATAAAAAAAGTCTAATGCTATTTCCATTAAGTTTTTAAATATATCTAATATATCTCATTTCTCTCCTTATAAAGGACCGCTCAATATAAAACGCTCTGCAGCTACCTCGCCAACCAGTTCTACCTCATCGCCGCCGTCACCGCCCACCGCGATGACATCGCCGACCTACTCACTGAATGGCAGCTTGGCCGCTGCCGTGTACCACCTGCAGACGTCACCTCCGCGCCCAGGCAGCGTGGGCAGCAGCGGTGCTAGCAATCTCTGTTCGGCATCTGCTAACGGTGCTAGCAATGGCATCAGCCCAGCCAATTCCAACGCCACTGCGAACCTAACGACATCGATTGCCTCATCATCACCACAGTCTGGGAATGGTGTAGCTGGTGTTGGTGTTGTGCCCGTGCCTCAAATGCCACTACGCATGCCGCCGCCGACCAGTGGCGGAATCAACGAGCCCCAGGAATGCCCCTACTGCCGCCGCACATTCTCCTGCTACTACTCACTAAAGCGACACTTTCAGGATAAGCACGAGCAGTCCGACACGTTATATGTGTGTGAGTTCTGTCACCGACGCTATCGCACAAAGAATTCACTCACGACGCACAAGAGCCTGCAACATCGCGGATCGAGCGGCATGCTAAAGCGCCTGCTAAAGACGTCGGCCATCAAACACGGTCTGGTTGGGCATCCAGCGCACTCGCACCACCATGTACTCTCCCACTCGCGCAACAGTATGTTTGACTTCAAAAGTGAGCTGGGCCAGCCCCCACCGGGCATACAATAGGATTTACGATGGAATGCAATTTTTTAGAGAATTTCTGTGGCAAATGCCGTACAGACCAGCTACAAATACTTTGCCCGTGGTTACTTTTTATATTGTGAGGACTAGCCATAGGTTCTCTATAGACCTATTCCAGTCCGTGCTCACAGTTAGTAATTAGGTTGATTTTTTTTCTGTACTTTACTTTATTTAGGCTTTAATTTAATTCGCCGTCAACTGATTGGTTTTGTATCTTAAAATTACGTGTATGCTGCTCTCCAACTACATAGTAGTTGAAGCATCGAAGATACCGTTTCTTCATGTGCAATACCTCAAAAAAAAAAAAAAAGAATAACAATTTTCATGCGCATGTTATATTGTGTATATAAGCTGAATACATGCCCCTTAAAATTAAAAATTGTGTGAAGTTTCAATTAAAACTACTTAATTTGAAACCGTTTTATAGAATTAGTTATTCACGATTGACGACATTAATTTACTTTAAGCCGTTTTCACAACAACAACAAAAAGGGAAGAGAGTGAAGGACTAAAACCAAGCCAATAAACTAGGCAAACTATTGGGTGTGAAACAGGCAGCATTAGCGGGGCGTGAGCCGAACAGCAAGCGAACACATTACTATAAAATACGCATTTTTAATAACGGCACATATCAAGGCGTATACGCAACATTCTTCCAGACGAGAATTAAGAAATTAAAGCCAAATACAAAACCAATTAAACCGTAAAAAGCGTTCGGTCCACACTCCTATGTGCTGTGCAGTTTTAAATACCCCCATCCTGTCTATCATTGCATTGGGCATTTTCTTGTTGTTTTTTTTTTATTAGCTTTAATTTAGTTATAACTTTCGCTTATAGTTTCAACAAAATTCTCTAAAAAGTCATATTCCAAAAACAAAAAACCAAGAACAACCATATGGCATCAAGCTGCAAATACATGCATTTTTTTTTAATATAAAACTATTTCAACATATATGTAAGGACAAAGAAGTAAATGTATTAAAACTAAACTAATATACCACTAACACAGGAATGTTATAAGTATGCATAAACATAAACATAAAAGTAGACAGAAAATGATGTAACAAACACGAAGTAAAACGTTATCAGGGATAAAATATCAAGTATATAGTGTTAAGTCTTTTTTTTTACATATACATTTAAGACGAATAAAATATCAGAAATGGCAAACAAATTTTAAACACGATATGTATTTATATCTGCATATTTACATACTTACATACATGCAAGAAAATTAAAGAAAGAATATTCAAATGTATAGCATATTAATATATATTTCCAACATACATATGTATGAAAGAAATTAAAAAAAGCACCACACAATATGTATATTTATACAAGCCGCAGACATTTTGCTAAACAAAAAAAAAAAACGAAAACAAAAATGCAACAAACAAAAACCGTAAAGTAACTCAGTGATTTTCTACCAGTGAAGTACAAATATTCAGAAGTTAAAATAAACAAAAAAGAAAATAAAAATAATAATAAAAATGTCAGCGTAAATTATAAACAAAATAATTTGTTAAAAGCAAACCCAACAACTAACAGCAGGGCAAGGTTTTTGTTTGGTCGGCCGAAATGTAACTTTGAATAAGAACAAACAAAGAATTTAAATCATACTTATGGTTTGATGGCCTCATATTGTATGTATAGTATATAGTAATACAAAAAAAAAAAAAACAAGTATATCAACATTTTACATTTACAACATATATACCTTTGAAAACATATTTTACATACAAATTATAACACAAA
The DNA here is from genome assembly GCA_035047465.1 of Drosophila sordidula. Lineage (NCBI taxonomy): Eukaryota > Metazoa > Arthropoda > Insecta > Diptera > Drosophilidae > Drosophila > Drosophila sordidula. The sequence continues at coordinate 15,966,241 of JAWNPQ010000136.1, forward strand.
AAGAAAACGGACAGAACAATTAAGGAACGCTAAGTAAATGGCGCAACATCCACAAAATATAAGAACTGCCTAATGCAAAAGAAAAACTGTACAAAAACTGTCCAACTGTTATTTGCACACATATCCGTAAAATGTCTCAGGAATTTCTTACATAAATAAAATTTTAAAAATACTGTAAGCTCAAAACATACATGTAGGAACCTAGTTCTACTTACATATATATGTGTCAAAAAAAAAGAAATAGCACATACACAACAAAAATAACAACTACAGCAGCAATTGCAATTATTAGAGCTCATAGATAATTGTGTCTGTGCAATCTACGGCAATTGCCAAACAAAAAAAAAAACAAACAGAAACAAAAAATGTTAACCTTTGTCCGGCTTATTTCAAGGCATTCTTTAGAATGGAATAACAATAGGTGTTTTCTGTGACATGTAAATGTGCCAAAGCTAGAAGAAACCTGGGCTTTGGTAATTGTTTATGTGGGCCCTCTAACTAAAACTTGCAGTGGCTTCCTATCCTGGTCCCGCCAATAGCTTAATTACACTTCCAAATTATGATTCCTTAAATTGTAAAGAAAAAAGTGACTAAGGTATTTTTACCATGAGGCTGCCAATATCAACCAGCTACTCAGATTTGTCAATCAGTTAACCTGTTAAAGGAAGGTCGTTTTTGATGCACAGTGGCAAAAATAAATCAGGTAGTACTTTAGCAGTGTTCAAATTAATATTCCATCCAATGTACCCGCATACAGATGTACACGGAAACATATTTACAAACAATATAAACACGCATATACAACGCAATTAGTCTCTGTCGAGCCTTAGACGTATCTATACTAAAGGCGAAATGCAAAACCATATACTACCTCTGGTGTGAGCGGTTTTTAGTTTTAAATAATTTATTGAATCTAACAAATATTGTCGCATGGTCTGGAAGAGAAAAAAATCATTTTTAGCCCTACTCAAGAATATAAGTACATATTCAGATATTTAGTAGATAAGAACTTACATAAGTAGGTATCTCCCTCTCTCTTTTTTTTTCTCTGTGTTTGCTAAAATGTATTAAAATTTGTTTGGTACTTTTGAAAGGTTTTTTATGTTTAGGATATTCGCATTTTAAAATAACTTATTTTAATGGTCGTTAAGCTAAATGCAATACAACAAATAAACTTATTTCACACCCTGTCCCATTTACTTTTAAAAACAAATACAAAACTTTTTTTACTCGTATATATGCGATCTTAGAACTTGTAGTCTTTCAAAAATATGAAACGAAAAATAATGCAAATGAAAAACAAACTGTGATTTACAAAATCTTTGTGTGAAGTAAAAAAAGTGAACATTTTTGTTTTCTTTGTACAAAATTGATTTTTGGATATTTAATTTATTTAACTAATTTTATAACTAATTTACTATACAAAATTGTTGTTTAGGTACTCCTTGTAACTGTGAATGCAAAGAAGCAAACTTTTGTATTATTTTTTGTGAATTTTTTTTCCATTTACGTACGTATTTAATAATATTTATGAATAAATTGCTTATCTCTTTTTAATAAAATTATTCAAAATTATTCTTTTTGGAATATGTGAAAAACAAAGTTTTCTCTTCTACCAAAACACAAAAAAAAAAACAGTTTGTACACACACACACAACACATACGCACACCTAATTGAAATGCAAACAATAATTTACGTCTATTTGATTTTGAACATTCATTACAATTCATATTCTTTTTTTAATATATTTTTAAGTCTCTAATACAAGTTTATTATAACCGCTCAATTACTTAATAGATGTGCCAATTTAGAACTTTAGAACATAGGTACTTATATTTAATATATGATCAAGAATTTGAAACCAACTACAATAATATTTACTGATCCAGGAGAATGCATATACACAAAACTGCAATTTTAAAGAAAAACCTCAGACAGAATCTAGTAAACAGAAAACATTAAATGGCTTATAAGTTATGTTATAAGCATGTAGGACTAAGTGTGGATGGAAGTGCTTCAAACTTAATAATATTCACAAAAATTGATGTAGTTAATAGCTTAAACTTTATATCTAATTACATAAACTTATGCTTATATGTATGCATGTGTAAATATTTACCTACTTACACATACCTTTTCAATAGAAATGAATATATATGTATATATATATATATATATATACATGTACATGTATATATATATATATATATATATATATATATATATATATATATATATATATATATATTATATATATATATATATATATAATATATATATATATGTGTGTGTATTTATTCTACTACGTATATACTTATCAAAGAGGACTTAAGTTGGGGCCATAAATATATACTGAATACTTAGCCAACGAACTCTTAAAAACAAAAATCGACATACACAAAAACACTCCTTAAAAGAATCAGACACGTAGACCAAAAAGGATCCGACATTTGAAAGTCACTGAGGAGGGTGCCCCGTTGTATCTGCTATTCATTTTAAACGACCATACATACTTACTAAAATATTTGTTGAAAATGCAACGCATATCAAATTTACAACCAAAAAGAGCAAGGTAATTTATCACACATGAGACAACATTTAGATAATTGAAAATTATTAGTCAAAATTATATATATTATTATAAAAAAAAAAAAAAAAACAAAATAAATTGAAACTATGCTGTTCATTGATTTAAATTTAACTTTTCGGTATTAAAACAAAAATCTGTGATTACCTACAAAATTTAAAGATTAAACAAAATTAAATGTGTAGCACAAAAATGGCTATAACGATGTTTATACATGATAGCGCCAACCATAATACAACTTTAAATCAAATATTTCACGAACTTTTTTGATTTTACATAAATATATCGCATAATCAAATGAAAAAAATAACTTAAGAACACGATTTAAACTATAAACATATATACGTTCAGTACTAAATCGTATATATGTTTGTTCATATACATTAATTTTTGTATATGCTGTTAAATGTTTTTATTATGCAGTTGCATTTTTCAAGACTTTTGGCTTCATTAAAAATACACTTTTCTATAGCGAAACTGCGACATACATATTTTTTTTTTTTATATAATCCTCACATTTCAGCGCATGTCCCGCAATATATTTTACTGCAAATAGTTTTAAATGCAAATATATAAACATATACATATATTTTTTTTTTTTAGATTTTACTAGGATAATTTAACTGTATCTTCGAACACTTTAAAAGTCCGAATTTATAGAGGAAAAACTATTTAAAAATGAGAAAATGCATTACACAACAATTAGCAAATAAATTGCAAACACATAAACAACAGAATAAAACCTATTTTTTGCGTATGCATAAACATTCATAAAATTTAATTGTACATTTTTTATTATCAATATATGTATGTAATTGAAAAAGCAAAGAAAGCCAATAAAGAAAGCATGACGCTTCCTAAAAGGTCTGCATTGCTGATTGATGCAAACCCGAAGTCGAAATCAAAACTGTGACGAATATGTAGTACATGCGATACAGCTACGAGCGAGGCAGTTGATGTTGATAAGTATGAGTACATATGTATATACATATGTATTAAATATAAAGAACAACATAAGGAATTATGTATGTATACTAACCACATATGAATTATTTAAAAAAAATTTAAATGACAAAAGCGCAAAATTGAATATACATATACTTTCACATATATGTATATATATATATATATATATATATATATATATACATATATTTATTTATATGTAAATATATACAACATATATGTATGTAATAATAATAATATAACATACTACAATTACATGTATACAGAGAAAACACAAATTATAAATAAAAGTTCAAAAAATCTCAGAAGTGTAAGCGTTTTGAAAACCTACCTTAGGTGATCTTACGTCATTTAATTTTTCAGTTCATAGAAAGCAGGGGAAGTATCCAACTGAAGGTTTTTAAGTTTAAAGTTTACAAACGTATTAGTTTAAAACTGTGGGTGGGTTCCCAAATTCGTTTCCTTTTGTTTTTGAAGCGATTAAGCCATTGCGCATAAAAGTTTGACCATGGGCATAGGAGACAAGTATTCTTATTATGTTTGAATACAATTTTTACATGAATTTCGATCTCATATGTAATTCTTAACTTTAAACCATACCTAAAAGGTCAATCGATTTAAAAACGGTAAAGTTTTGGCCAAGTTATGGCGGATCAAGAATTTTACCTATGCCCATAAGAGAAATGTATAGAATTCTTAATACACCTATGTACTGATTACAGGCCTAGAGGTTAGCACCGGAAAAGTAAGCCATAAATCGAAATGCTCTAAAACGAATACTACATTCCAAGCACTGGAATACTTTGAAGCCATTAAAAATTGGCAAAACAGGGTATAAGGGTTTTGTGCAACTGCATGTAACAGGCACAAGGAGGCATCTCCGGCCCTACAAAGTATGTATATTATGACCAAGCTTTGGCCATAAGGGAATTTTATTGTATTTTTGGAATTTGTAAATAAAATTTTTTTTAATTTTTTTAAATTTAAATGTACAATTATTCTAGAAGCCAATCCATAAACAAAAAGCCAATCCGCAAAAAATTATGGCATTGCAACAATTTGGCATATGCCCATTAGAGCATTTTATGACATTTTTGGTTTTTATAAATAAAATTTTGACATGAATTTTGAGCAAAAATTTCATTTTAATAATTAATCTAAAAGCCATGACTGAGAAGCTACTCCGCTTAAAAATCGGTTGAATTTTGCCCAAGATAAGACAGTGGGAAAATTATATAGTTACATATATATATATATATATACATAATTATGCATGTAAGTTTTTACTAAAGGCTAGCAGCGAAGGTAAGAATTTAGAGAGTGAGAAGGCAACATGCGAAATGGACAGTAGCTGGAACAGTTGCGAATAATTGTGCCGTTCGTAAAGTAAAATGTATAATAAATAAAGAAACATTATTTATATGAGACACTTACCCAAATTCTGTGAATACATCGTAACTTTCCTTTATTTGCTTAGTCGTTAACATAGCTTTACATTGTCAAAATTAGTTCGCATTCTGAATCTTACCTTTATCGCGGTATATAATAAAAACTATTACCTCACACTTCACTTTAATCACTATTACTTTTCAATAAAGCGTTTTTATTCACATTCAAACTTATGATCCTGATCGCAAATATGTATGTAAATCGACTTTGCTATTTTCGACGATTGTGAAAAGTGCGAAAATGTATTCGTACCAATTTACACATTGCCATACACGCGCGCGCAGCGGTTAAACGAATAAGAATAGACAAAACGAAAATTTTCAATTTGCACTTTGAATTTGCGACCGAGAATTTTCGCAATACTCAATTCAGTACAATTTACGAATTAATTGAATAAACAAATGATCAGACATTGTATTTCCACATTTTATCCGGCAGTTTTAAAAATTACAAATGAAGAACTATTTGCAGTTCCAGTTCAACTAAGGCGGTTCCATACACTTGTTGCACTTATTCGCCATCTGTTGGAGATTTTTTATTAGAACTAGTTGAAGAGCATTGATAGTCGCCCGTAAATATCGATATACGGTATTAATACCGATATTATTACACCAGGGATTAGAAAAAAGTGACGATAAAGCGCACCTCGTATATACCATTTGCAATGGACTTTGAAACTGCGAAATGTCTGAAACTCGTAAAATATCCAAAGATTACCACAGATGTAACAGCAATTGATGCTCATTTACAGGGCGGCGTTGGAACTGGTAAAGTATACGAGCTGGTGGGCAAACCGGGTACCGGAAAGACACAAATGTGGCAAGTAGCAAAGACTTTCGGATATTAAGCAATTATCAAGCAATAACCGATATTCAAGTATGAAGCTCTGTTTAAATGCTCAAATGCCCAGACATGCTAGTGGAATGGCGGCCAAGTCTTTATACTTTGATACACAAAAAGATTTCAATCCTGCGAGGCTAAAAGGTTTGTGACTGTGATTTACTAATGGTAATTATACCAATAATAAATAAACCCATTTAACCGTATGTATGCAGAGTTGGCCGAAAACCTTGAGACGCGTTTTAGTCTTAGGTACGTGTCGGCATCACCACTCCGAGCCAACCAAATGCTGCAGAATGTGTTTTACGTGGACTGCGGCAATACGGCTCAACTTGCGGCCGGATTATTGAGCTGCCACAAGTACCTGGACGAAGAACCCAATGCACGCAAGCAACGGTCACCCATTGGCAAAGAAACTGATTAAAAACTATCTTGTATTGCCTTGCAGATTAAGCTGATTATAGTGGATTCAATGGCAGCTGCTTTACGAATGCTTGACGACATATCCGAGCGTACAGAGAACCTACTGGATCTGCACACTTGCATGCGCCAGCTGTTAAGGGTGCACGATGTAGCCGTGAGTGCAGAGATTTCAATGTATACGAGGAAATTATCTTTATGTTTGCTCACTGCACTCTAGTTCGTCATAACTAACGATTTGGGATATAATCGAAGTGAGAGCCGATTTCAATTAGAGCCCGTCTTAGGGCTGAATCACTCGCATTTAATAAACGAACGCATCTGGCTTACGGAAAAAGAATGCTATATAGGCAAAACAGCGAAGACGAGAAGATGGATTTGCAAATTGTCCAATTGGATACAATAGACTGTATATAAAATCAATAGAACTAATTTCATTTTTAAAATTGTAATTTATTAAATGATTTACCTTTTTCATATACTTGTATAAAAATAAAAATATTTATTCGAATATCACAGCGTCTCAATTCAAAAGCTTCTAGTAATTTTTTAATATTCTGGTATTTTTAACTACATTTCCACTGGTCACACTTGACAGGGCGTTTATTGGAAAATAAAAATTAAGGGGATAATAATCAAAATCTCATTTTGAGGCATTGTATAAAGGAATAAAGCTTTAACATCCAGGCTCTATTTCGTCAAAATGGCACAGGGAAAGACGTCGCAACCAAAGTTCCTGCCCCGCATCGAGAACATCCCCGTAAACACCTACGTTGCAACCGCCGGTGGAAATCCTTTTGAGACTGAAGATGATGAAGAAATCTTCAGTAAGCGCAAGATGACACTTAATATTCCGAGCAACTGCGGTGGGGACCTGATGCATTTAATCGTCTCAAAGAACTGGCTCTTTTGCCTGCTGGCAGACGAAGGGCGGTTGACGCTGTTGCGGTTCTTCTTACCCCGCGCGATACCCCCAGGCCGTGAGTTACACCTTTTTCAGTCAATGATAAATCTTTTTTATATTCAAATAACCACATTTGTTTTGCAGAAATCGCATTGGAAAAATATCTTACTGGATATAGAATTTCTAATATTTTCCTTGACTCCACGGGGCATCACCTGATTATCTCGCTAGTCCCCAAATCACCAGGAGTTTCGTCCGACTTTCTGTACATCCATTGCTCGGAAACGCCCAAAGCACAGCAACTAAAAGTGCGTCGAATCGAAAAATTGAAGGATCACGAAATCACATCAGTGGCATTCAACACTTACCACGGCAATGAATCAACGACAGGCTCCATACTACTTGGCACCAGTCGTGGCCTCATCTTTGAGACAGAGTTGGGACCGTTCAGCGACACGAACCGGAAACAGTTGTACGACCTTGGCTTGGGTCTTACCAAGTATCCGATCAGTGGACTGGAGGTGCTGCGTGTGCCCAATAGCAATCGCTGGATAGTCGTTGCCGCCACGCCGGATAGTATTTATACGTTTCAGGAGACTCTTAAGCCAGAGGAGCGTTCTTTGCAACCCGTATACACGAGCTATGTAAATGGTGAGCGGGAGCCGCACTGTGAGAGACAAAAGACAGATTTAGGCTACTCCATGTTTCGGTTCTTTGCCCCGCCCAATAGCAAATATCCAAAGCAATGGGCTTGGCTATGTGGCGCCGGCATACGCGTTGGAGAGGTAAGTGCTGCTACTGTTTTTTAAAAGATTCATCAATTATGATTCCTGTTTGCTTCTGGCTATAGCTTTCAATAGATTCGAATAGTGATAACGCGCTGCTGGGGGACACGTTGATTAATCTGCAGTTCGAGAAGCATTTGTCTTACGATGAGCGCCGTATAAATGTGCCCAAAACATTCGTATTGACGGAATATCATGCCGTGCTGCTGTACATGGATCATATAAAGGCCATCTGCTTGCTAAACCAAGAGTTAGTCTACCATGAAACATTCGATGAAGTCAGAGTAGGGAAACTCTTGAATATGGAACGTGATGCTGTCACCGGAGCTATATACGTGTACACTGATAAAGCTGTGTTCACCCTTCGAATAACGCGCGAAGAGCGAAACATATGGCGCATCTATTTAAACAAGGGCCAGTACGAACTGGCCACGGCGCATGCCGCTGAAGTGCCCGAAAATCTTCAGTTGGTATTGGCACATCGTGCCGAGGCTGCTTTTAAAGAAGGCGCCTATGAGGTAGCAGCTAATTATTATGCCGAAACCAATGAAACCTTCGAAACGGTGTGCCTAAAATTTATGGTCTTGTCCGACAAACGTCCGATAGTTAACTACGTTAAGAAACGACTCAGCAAACTGACCATGAGTGTTAACGCCAAAGAAAACGGTCAAGCTGATGCCGTTCAGGCCTTAGTTATCTGGCTCATTGATCTGTATCTTACGCAAATCAACACACCTGGCAAGGACGAAACGTGGCGCCAAGAATGGCAGACCGAGTACGATGAGTTCATGCGCGAAGCGCCCATTTTGTCATGCACGAGTGAGCATCGGACTGCAGTGCGAGAACTCATTGGCGAACATGCTGATCCATATAACATGGCACAGTTTGCAGTTTCAATAGACGACTACGATGAGGTGATCGGGCAGCAGCTTAAGGCAGATCGCTATGCCGAAGCGCTGCTAACGCTATGCAATCAGCGAGATCTGACGCTCTACTACAAGTATGGACCCCAACTCATGGAGCGGTTGCCAAAGCAAATGATTGATGCGCTGATCGAACAGCGCGCTAATTTGGAGATAGATAAAGTAGTGCCCACCCTAATTGTAACAAATACCCAAGAGCAGCGAGAGCAGGTAATACGCTATCTCGAGTATGCCGTTTACAATCTTAACTGCTCGAACGATGCTATACACAATTTTCTGCTGCATCTATACGCGCAATACGAGCCTAAGCGTCTAATGAAGTACCTCGAAATACAGGGGCTTGACGAATCCTTGGTGCACTATGATATTCATTTTGCGCTCAAGGTATGCACAGAGCTGGACGTGAAGGTAGCCTGTGTATTTCTGCAATGCATGTTGTCCATGTGGACAACTGCTGTCGATTTGGCGCTGCAGTTCGATATGAAGTTGGCCAAAGAGGTCGCCGAAAAGCCCAAAGACAGCGAGACACGCCGAAAACTGTGGCTTCGCATTGGTAAATATATAACCGGGTTTGAACCCAACCGGTTCGAACGCGGATCATCCATTGTTTTTAAAAATTTGAACCACACTCTGAACCAACCCTGTTTGAAGAGACAGCCAAACCTGAACCCGAACCAAACCACATTTATTGCAAAATAGTTTGGTTCATAATAATTTTTGATTTTAAAAATTTATTTTTAGCATATGTACATCTATACATACATAAGCATGTTGTAGCACGTGTCCAACTGTTTTTTTTCGTTACACAACTGGCTTCATAGAAGCAGTAGACAAAAGAGTTTTAAGTTTTGTTTGCGAAGAAATTATAAAAGATAATAAAGGGCGCCGAACCCAGGCTCGAACCAAAACCGGGGTCATAAATCTGGAAAACCAGATTCAGGAAGCGAACCCAGAAGTGACACATGGGTTCAAACCGTGAACCGAACCAACAATTATTTTTGAGTTTACAGCCCTGCTGTAATTAATTACATAAATTGTCAAACACTCACCTTGACCCTTTTCCCCTCTTTCTAGCCTATCATGACATCAAGGGCACGAACGATGTTAAAAAAGCCCTCAGTCTGATTAAGGAAAGCAAATTATTGGGAATTGAGGATCTCCTGCCATTTTTTTCAGATTTCGAGAAGATTGATAATTTTAAAGAGGCTATTTGTGATGCTCTAAAAGTGAGTTTGAACTGATTCAGCTTCTTTAAAGACTTAATTAAATGAAATAAAATGTTCGATTGCAGGAGTACAACGAACGCATGCAGAAACTGCAACAAGAAATGGCCGAGTCAAGAGAGATGTCGGCACGCGTGTGCAAGGAACTGCGACAAGTGAAAGCACACAGCATTCGCATGGAGGCCCAGGATGTGTGCGACATCTGTGATCTCATACTGCTGGTGAAGCCCTTTTTTGTGTTCATCTGTGGGCATAGGTTTCACAGCGACTGCCTGGAGAAACAGGTTATACCAATCATAAGCAAGGAGCGCAGTCGTCGGCTTACTATGCTAAAGCAACAAATGGAAACCTTGATGGCACAGACAATTGGCGCAACCAGCCACACACCAGAGCAGCAAAAGAAACGCGCTGAACTTAAAACAGAAATTGAAGAAATACTTGCCGCCGATTGCCTATACTGTGGCCTGCTGATCGAGACCATTGATCAGCCTTTTGTAGATGACTGGGATCAAGTAAACGTAGAGTGGGAATAGCGGGACAGGGCATTCCAACGTAAACATATATATATATATATGTAAATAAAGTATAAGAAATTTAATAATAAATTTACATATTTATATACATCCAAGCCAGAAATGATCAGTCGACAATCTGCATGCGCAGTTCGTTGGTCACAAACGACATAATTGTATTGAGCACAGCCTGTTGAATGGATGCGTTCTGCGTTACCAGCGGCAGAAGCAGTACCACATCCGTGGGGTGTATATCAGCGATGGCCCTTGACACATGTTGCACCAACTGTTCGCGCTGACTGTCTGTCAAATCGTTCAATATTACTTCTCCCAATGGCCTAAATGTTCCTGTCAACAGAGTAACAAAGAAAATTATTAGGACTTCTTAGGCGAGTCATGCTCCATGCTACTCACCACTGGTCACTTTGTAGGCAGCGATTCCTCCAGCAGCTCCGCCGATGGCCAAGCCTACTGGACCCATCAATAGGCCGCCTGCGAAGCAGCACGCGGCACAAATCGCAGTTCCTTTGCCAGACTGCTTCACTGCAACCCGAACATTTTGCTCATCAGCTACGATTGCAATAGCATCCAATAACTCGCGGGTGTCAATTGGCATTTTGTATGGCTGTTTTCTCCTCCTGTGAAAAATGGTCACGTATGATTTGGTAAACACATTTCAACCTTCAATATGGGTACATACTTGCGTGACTGTTATGGCTTTCCGAACTCTGCGTTGATATTATAAAAGACTTCCTGTGAAAACAACGGATGTCGTGTCATGGTACAAAGAACAGTTAATATATTGCTTTTCCTACGATCCAAAGAAAGAGACCAAAATACGACTAGATTAAACATATGATGTGTCATTTGTATGAAGAGAGTAGATCTATAAATAAAAAATGCCAACAAAAAAAAATACTGAACTTGTGTTTTTGTTATTTTTTAGGCCATTTCTTAGTATCTTTCTGTTTACACATGAAGCTGGCAGCCTTACAAACATTTTTGCGTTCGGGTTGTTGTCGATAGCACTCAGTTTTTCTTGTTTTTTCGTACATTTCTGATTAAACTATTTACTACTGTGTATATTTTTAAACATCTAGCACCCCGTTATTTTTTAACATACAAGACAATACACACTTGACAAGAAATTTTATGACTAAAATTAAATCCGTTGTGCCGTATTATTGACATGCGCAAGTAATTTAAATAATTGTATATTTTGAAAATGTGATCATATTGTTTTTCAAAATTAAAAACTCGAATTTACTAAGTTCAAGTAATTGCTGTCGCGCTCCACCAAATGCAATGATTGCTTGCAAATGTGTAAGTCGAACGCGCATACGCACATTTTTATTTTCATATATGTATACATGCATGCTTTAAATTCTGCATGTGTATTTATGTACATATAATTGTGTTGTATTTACATATGTATATGCAGTTAAAGCACAATGCAAATGCATTTCTGGCCGTAAAAACTTATTCTACATGCCTCTTTTAATTATTTGAATATATAAATAAAGTTACGATCATATCAAAATTGATTATGGATGCGTATGTAAATATACATATATCCGTTTATATTAAAGTATTAACGTGATTATGGCTTTAAATTATATCAAGCACGCATCTATTATGGCTGGAAATGAAAATATAAATTAAATAAAGGAATTTGCGGCAAATCGTTACTTAATTGCTTAGAAAACGTTAAATAAGTGATAAAATATCACAGCCAATTTACATACACATACACATACACATATATGTACATACCTAAATATTTATTCTAATGAACTTTGTTCCTGCACTTACATAAATATACATATTACTTTATATTGTACACACATATTTATTTGCTATCTCTTAATACTACTGCCATCGACCCATAGGCGTCCGTCCGTCAGGCATTGGCACTAACACTCAACTTAATTGCGGTAACCGCAGGCCAAGCCTTGCCTTTATCGAATTACAGGCGCGTTAATTAATTGGGTAAACAGCGCACTCGGGCCCGACCCGACGACGTGTCAATATTTGCTTGAATAAACATTGTTTATGGTTTTCGTAGACAACTTCTATTAAAATACGAAACGCGTTCTTTATCTTTGCAGATTGTGGTCTTGTTAATGTTAGCTTACGCATGCGCGCGGCCCGAGCAACTAGCAACGAATCCGCCACAGTCCTTTGCAGCCACACCTTCGGAGGCAACGTCCACCTTGGCAACACAAACGATAGGAGCAGCTGTTGCCACGCCGACGACGCCAGCCACTAAGCTTCCACCTAATCCACAACAGCACAGCGCCGAAAAACATGGCGAGATGGACAAATCGGATACATTGCCAGCTATAACTCCGGTGGTCACTACAACGGCTGCCGCACCGTCTGCTGCAGTGTCTTCTGGGCTGCCAGAATATCTAAGGAACTGCTTTTATGCGGAAGAAGAGCTGTGCCTTAACTGGCGTCGCCACAACGCCACCGGCGATGAACCAAATGTGTCCGATCGCTCGGATCTCTCGGGAAACACCGTTGGCAATATAGATGCTGGGGCAGAGAATTTGAGTGCAGACAATATGACCACGAACAGTGCACAAAATGGTAGCCTTTTCCAGATTCAGAGCCAGCATGGCCGGGAGCGCGACTCCAACAGCTGTCAGTGCCGAGAGCATCCAACACAAGCTAACTCATGGTACTGTTGCAACATCACGAATATTTCGATGATCTCAAGCTGCAGCAACATATCCAAATGGACAAACCTGCATGTGCGCAACCTCACCGTGCAGGCTATGGACCTCTCCAACTCAATATATCGTTCGCTGATATCACTCGCCGTCACGGACGGCAACATTATGCAGTTGACGAATGCCTTTCCCCGTCACTCAAAGCTGAAGTGTCTAAACATATCACATAATAACATTTTAGAGATCGCATCGCGTGCTGTCAAGGATGTGCCCCACCTCGAGTTTTTTGGCATAGCAAATAATCTGCTGTCGCGGGTGCCAAATCGAAACCAGAACAAGAACATTGCTTTGGATATTAGGTAAGTTCGTTTTCTCAACTCTTTTTAACCGAAACAAACGAACGTAGCACATAAAATTTATTTGCAATACACACACTTGAAAATTGATTAAAGTGGCAACATGCGTATGCTCTGTGAACCGCTTAACGAGATCATCTATGTCGACTCATTCAACTTTGTTAATCCGGAAAACTCCTTCTGCTTGTACAACGCGACACACAAGTGGTTTAACTCCACGGATCTGGTATCTGTTAAACAGCTTGAAAGCATTAAAAAATGTGGCACAAAGTGTCCGAGTATACCGAATTATGGCAACTGTTCCTGTAATATATACAGCATTATGATAATACAGGGCGATCAATCAAGGACCGTATGCAATGTCGATTGTTCAAATCTTGGTCTGGTTGAGCTACCATCTCAGTTGCCGGATAACACTTTCACGCTTAATATAAGCAACAACAAAATAAGCACGCTGGGAGACCATTTCCATAGAAATCCCACTTATTATAATATTGTGAAACTGGTGGCTGATAACAATCACATATCTTCCATTTACGAATTTGAAGGAACCAAATTCATTGAGCAATTCCAACGCCTTTACATGCGCAACAATTCTCTGAGTAAGGTGAGTACAAACGCCTGCTGTTTTTACATAGTTTCGACAGTTGTACAAATTTAGAAATAACTGCAAAATGCTTTCTTTTAGATTCCCGAATATTTTTTAAACAATGCTCTTATGGATACGGGAATTGGTCGTCGCATTTACCTAGCAGAAAACAGATTACAATGTGACTGCAACTCGGCAAAAACGTTGCAAAACTGGTTAAAGGAACGCAGTACCGATATACCAGACTACATGGACATACGATGCCGCAACTTACCTCAAAGTGTCATTGAGCTGCAGGAGACAAAGCTGTGCCAGTCACCGCCTGACTGGACTGACTACATATACTATTTAATAGCAGCAGAGGTTATTTTGTTACTAGCACTAATCACAAAGGTTTCCTACGACTACTGGATTTTCAAGACAGCAGGTTATCTGCCATGGCCGGCAAGCAAAATGCCAAAGCTGCCTTGCGACTGGCTGTGCGAATCATAGATTAAATAAACGGTATAAAGCGAACTGCACCAACACACTACATATCCGAATTACTCTTGACCATGACAGTTAGTACCGGCTAATAATTTCAATGTGCCTTTATATAATACTATTCTTAAATGGCTCCTTTGCAATGTTTTAATGAAATGTTATATGCATGCATTTTATGTGCATTCGTGTTTATGAATTTCGACGTTAATTATGTGGAATCTACTCGTACATATAAAGAGAAAATTAGTATCCTAAAACATAAAGTGTTAGTTACTTAATAAGGTTTTGCAGGATCAACTTTTTGTATGTACATGTAAGTACGCCTTTAAAACACTATTGTAATCAATGCTGCTTTCCACTTTGCGTATGATATTTATTGTTGTGGTTTCTTGCAATTTAAATATGTATTACAATAATTTTAAGAAAAAAATGCGCTTTTTCGTGGTTACATCTATGCATGATGATTTACTATTGTTTTTTTTTTTCTGGTATTTTTTTTGTAATCTTTATAATACCTACTATATGCCATGTTACTAGAAGTATAGCCGCGCATATTTGCAGTTAAGTGTGTAAATGAGTGTGCCTTATAAGAAAAACATTTACGTATAAATACATACATACATTCAATATCATTGATTTCGTCGTGTTTGTATTACTATATTTTAAAATATGTTTAATAAGTTTTATTTTTATGTATGCCGCTTTATAGTATATTAATACTTTCACATATGTAGTTTCGTACTTCTTATCGCTGTAATCAATTCTTTAAAATGTTATTTTCGTTGCGTGACTTTTTAATGTATGCTATACATATGTCAAAAATATAAAAAAAAAAAAAACTAAAATCAATGTGCTTCGATTATTGTAAATATGTATTAATGTGTATAAATATTTTGAGCGCATCTTTTTAATATTCGTTATATGTTTTTATGGTTTTAAAAGTTAATGAGTTATTTTGTATTGTGATGTGTAATTTAACGATAATTAACAATGCTCAAAATACATATATGTATACATGTATATTTAAACTTTTAAGATAAATTGTTTTTGACTCAAAAGACGCACAAGATTTAGATAATTACACTTTTGGAATTAAAAACAGTGTGACAGTTTACTTTCAAAATCGAGCTACGGCAAAATAGATGAACAAATGTGTGTATTATTATATATTTAAGAACTATTAAATATACAGATAACGATTTTATACAAAATAGTATGCTTATTAACTTATAAAAGTGTATCATTGGCAGGGCCAGTGGACTACATAAATTTTAGAATAGTTACATGTAACCGTCGTATATATACATATATAAAGGCATAAATACGTAAAGTTACGTCCAAAAATCTGGGAAATGCATTTTAAATTTGTATAAAAATCTGGTACAAGTGCAACAAATTTTTAATTGTATATATGTTTATGTACATCTAATACCCTTTTGGTACGAGTATTATTATACTGAACGTATAATTAAAACTTTTTCATATATGTATATAAGTATATATGTACATATGTCAGTGTACGTTTAATTCGTATTTAATATATGCCTTTTTAATAAGTTAAAAGCATTCAGATTTGCTAAAAATGTAAAAACCTATAAGTATTTAAAAATGTTCAGCAATTAAGTGCTGTGCAATGAAATATAGCAAATACCTTTCGACTAGAAGGAAGAGAAGAACCAACATATTTGGGGTCGCAAAAATATTGATAACGCGATTATATATATATAAAAAGAAATAGTAGCTTTGAGTGCTTGATTGGGTGAAGCCAAATATATAGCAACGAGCCATCCCATCCCAGCATTAACAAATAAACAGGCGGACCGATATGGCTCAAATGTGATACACATTCGTTTAAAATTAATAAATAAACCCATTTAATGGGAGTACGGCATAAGCAACAACATGTTTTTCCGGTATTCCGAAGTAAACGACTCTTCCCAAAATGTAATGCATTGATAATTTTGTTCATCCTTCTAAGTACATATGAGCCGAATTAGATGATTATATGAAATTATATTTTTTATTTCAGAATACGAAGAAAAGCCTTGCTTTTAATATGTACTAGTTTTTGGAAAGAGTGCACCGTGTCGGGGATAAAATTAGCTAGTTTTATTTTCTAAGAAAAATAATCGTACTTATTGATTATTTAAGTATTTATTCATTTATTTGTTGATGACCTAGATATATAGAACTATCAGTCTCACGTCCCATACCAAAAAAAAAAAACAAAACAAAAAAAAAAAAAAAAAAACCGTAACATAAATGTGTAAACAGTAAAAATGTTGTTTTGAGATGCTTTTCATGACATTATGGTCGGCCTGTTCATGTAGTGCGACCAAACAATTAAAGCCTGACAGCTATTTCTCTAGACAATGGTATAAACATTTATGATGGATAATAGGTAGACATTACATTCATGCAAGGGTTCTTTTACATTCTAATCATGCTCGTATGTATAATGTTCAAATCTTTTGAACAAGGACACAACAGTTTAGTACACTCAAGTAAGCACATTTATAAGTAGTGCTTACATACATATGTGCTTATAAATTGCGTTTTTTTTTTTAATAATTTGCATGCGTGTTTTAAAGTTTTTGATTTTCGTTTGGCAATGTGTACATACATACATAAGCACATAAACGTATATGAATATGTATATGCATACGTATGTACGACATTTAGATTTAACACGTATAAGTACGGCTTAGTTTTCTAGCATTCCTAACATTTCTATTATTCAATTATTAGTGATATTACAGAATCGAAGGCTTTAAGTCTTCACTTGTTATTATGGGTCGTCTGTTAGCAGAAGTGACAAGGACAGTGATATACAGATAGAGCTGAAATTCGTGCAAGTGACAGAGATACATAATGCTTCAGTAAAACGGGCGCTACAGTTAAATATCAATTTTGGTTTCGTTCCACGCCAGTTTCCAGTTGTGTTAAAGTATTTCCGTCTCGTACACCTGCTTAGTGGTCATTGTGGTTGTTTGTAATTGTATGTTTGCAGCAGCAGCAGCTCCTGTACCAGCCGTCCCTATAACACCACCACCAACAACGCCGCCGACCACACCACCCGTAGCATCACTGATCAACACACCATTTGTACCCGTAGCGGTCTCAGCCGCCGCAGCGTCGCCACCACTAGACTCACAGGCCAAATTCAATGCGGCTATTTTCTGCTGTATATTTGTTTCGCTGTTTAGGTGCTTCAGCGTCGTGTTACCGACACCACCAGCAATGTCTTGGGAGGGGCAGGATATATCTACTGAAGGAATCTTGCTCATTTGCTGCAAGCGCTGGTATTGCTCCTGCAAAAGTTTTTGCTTCTTTAATAATTCTTGGTGACGCATTTCAAGTGCAACTTGCCGCTGCACATGATCGTTGCCAGACTCATTGCCACTAGAATTATCCCCGCTCGAGGTGTCGCCACCAATAACGACAGTTTCAATGGTGATAATATTGTCTCCGATGTTGGCAGCAGCTGCGGCAGCTATGTTTTGTGGCACATTTGGGCTTGTCGGACTGGCCAGTGGACTGCGTGAGCTGGTACGCGGCGGCGGTGGTGGCGGTATGCGTTTGTGGGCCACTTTTGTTATTAAATCAGCGTTACGCTCGGGAACTGGTGGCTTGATGCTGCTGCCACCACCATTAGCAAGAATTTCATTAGCACGCGGACCAGTGGGAGGGAACTCATTGTCCGATTCGCTGGGAAAGGAGTGCAGGCGACGCAAACTTCCAATATTGGTATGTACCATCAGCTGCTGTTGAGACTGCTGATGGGTCAGCGTTCCACGTGAAAGTGGTGCGCTGCCTGTAGCCACAGCTATGACCATGCTGTTTGTGGTCGCTTGTTGCATATTTATGTTGGCCTCTGTAAAAAGACGGGCCTGGGATATTTGCGTAGTGACGGTACTTTGTACAGCAGCCTGCGCGCTTTCGTCGGATGCAGAATCTTCGGGGCGTGCCTAGGTTAATTCATAAAGATTCTAAAGGTTAATGAGTATATATTTGATGCAAAATTATTAACCTCGAATTGTAGTTGCTGTTGTTGTTGTTGCTGCTGCTGCTGCTGCTGCTGCTGTTGTTGTTGTTGTTGTTGTTGTTGGGCAATTGGCTTTGAAAATGTCTTTAGTTCGTCTAGCAGAGCATCGAGTGCGTTTTCGGGTGCGAGTCCCCCGCTGATAGCGAACGACCCCATCCTGGGTGTTGGGATTGGCTACAATAACATATAATTGTACAGTTGTAAATGCATGAATGAAATGCCAGCCATTGGAGTGAAATAAAGTTTAAAAACATTGCACATTTATACATATGTATGTATGTTTATACTTATGTGGTATCGTAAAATTAATACACTGTACAACTTGTAAAAACCCATTAAGTTAGTGGCTAAAATAAAACGAAAAGCAGTGGTGCCTCAATTAATACAGGTTGCATAAGAATAAATCGTGCTGTGCAGAAGGACAACATACGATATTTACAAATCTGTAACAACATTTTTTCATGCTGCCACAATAGCCTCGTTTAGGGATTCTTTAGACAAAAAAGTTCGCTCATAATATATATATATATACATATTTTTAAAATATCACATGCAAAATCAAATTTATGCGATACTGTATGGTACATGGTTTGAACAGTGTTTAGTATAGGAAAAATGTTAAACAATAAATCATCCTTGTAGTCAGGTCTGATGAATAAACAGTGTTTATGCTATTATATGAATGTACAAAAACACACACACACACATACATTCATCTGATTGTAGATACACGACACAGCTCCATACTGTCTAAAAGAGTTTTTTAATAACTTTGCAATTATAAGCCAATTGTTATTAAACTTTCAGGGTATAAACATGACATGCAAAAAAAATAAATAAATAAACGGATATATATGTATGTTCCATCAAGGTTTTCTTAATTGCGATTATAATTGGTTTTTTTTTCTTTTGTACAATAGCTTTCATAGTCTGGAACTTTGACGCACTCATACAGAAGGTAGAGAGACAGACCATTGTTTTTGTTAATAAATACTAACAGCCGTATTCATCAACAAAAACTGTGTAAATACTTAGGAGTTCTTTGCCAGTAACATGCTAAAAAAAACTTTTAATTTAAGATTATCTCTATTTATTAAAGAGATCCGGCTAAAACAGAAAAATGTTCATTATACACTGTACGCGTGAGCAATAGTTAAACCATTATAAATTTTCGATTTAGATTTAAAAAAATGACAGGCTTGGAAGGGGGAGGTAAGCAAACAAAGTATGAATCGTTGATTTTATTTTTCAAACCTTACTGCTTTATGTAACTATTGAAATATGTGAGATTGAATAGAAATACGCAAGCGACATGATATATGCAATATGTATGTATATTAAAAATGGCTCCAAATGAAGTCTTCACCGATTAAATATTGGGTAAGTACAGGATCAGTTGTTCACAATAAATAGGCGTAAGGTATGTATTGACTTCAAGTTTATAGATTAGATTTGTTTTTGGATAGATAGCTTCATAGTGAGCAATAAATACATATTAAGACGTCGATGATTGTATGTACGATGATGGATAAATAGATGGTTAAAACTTCAAAGACAACAATCGATGAGTGAGAACATAAGTGACTGACTGCTTGCATACATTCATTTTTAAACTTGGCCTTTTAATTGTTCAATTTGGTTAATTTGATAATTATATTGACTGCACGCTTAAAAAATGATTTGTGTATACATAACAAGGGTACATTTAAGTTTTTGCTAATTTGTATATAGACATACTCTTTTTCAACTACAACATTAATATAAAAATTGTTTTTTCATTTTTTTTCTAGCTTTTGGCTATTCATCAACAATTTGAACAAAAAAACTTTTGAAAGTAAATAAACATTCTATAAATATGTTTGCATATATTGAAGTCTTCGGAACACCGAAGCTAACTCTTTCCAAAAGTTGTACAATTTTGTTATATGAACTTATCTTATAAAGGCAGTCATTTTGTATGCTTATATTTTTAAGTTAAAATAATCTTAATCACCTGCTTCAAACGCAGTCCAATTACTACGAAAAATTGTCTGACTTGTGTTGTATGTTGTCTTATATTTAAGAACTTATAGATCAGTAATAATTTTTGAAAACGTTTATGCATGTATGATGATATATAAAACTTAAGTTACAATCACTTTTTATCTAACAGGTAGAAAGAGAGGGCTGGACCGATTCTCACATACATACATGCATACAAATTTATGAATTTTATTTTGTTTAATAATAAACATTTTACGAAAGAGCTTTTTACAAAAATAATCAAGAAACACAAAAAAAAAAATAGTTGAAGAAGAAACAGATTGTAAGTAATATGCTCAGAATGTGAAAGGTTGTCTCGAATTGTCAAAGAACAGCAAACATTACTGTTGAAAATTTTCTCATCATTTTGGAACTAATACATACATATGTCTGCTTTTAGGGAAAAAGAACAAAATTATATATAAAACACTGAATCGATATGTTATGCCCAAAGCAGTAGGGACAATTGAACAAAATAGCTGTTTTTGGGTCTTTTAAGCCACCACAATAATTACTACATTTTATCTTTTTACAGAGGGTAACTTAAAAGGAAGAACTCTTTGTGAGGTATTATATATATTTTAAATATACTAATATATTGTGATAAATAAACAAAAAATTCTGTGTTTGCCTTCAAAATAAAAATGTAATACAACGTATTAATTAAATAGACCGGTGATAAACATTATTGCGGTTATAGGGCAGCCATGAAGCTCATCTCAGCTAAGAAGCTAATCTCTGTAAAAAAAACATTCGGGAACAACAGAAAATAAATAATGAATTTTCCCCAATTGTCAAATTTAAGAGGAATATAGTAAATTGTAACCCTTCTACATTCTACAATTCCCTATTTGTTTTCAATGATAATGTAGCACTTAGTTTTCTCTTTGCTCGTATATATGTATAAGTTTCTCCAAATAAAGTTGATGATAATGGACAATCCAGACGGTATAGAAATAGTAAGATGTGTAGAGGGGTGCACGGGCAGACCACAGACGAAAGCAATGAAAACAAGTATTAAAAATATTTATATTTGAGTACACAAGGAGGTGTTAAGGAGCACACTTTTTTTTTAATTTGTATTATTTATTAAGACATCTGGGAGTAAGTATTATTGGTACGGGAATAAAAACGATCTTTCTACCACAGAGGTTGTAGCTGTTAAGTCTTTCAAAATATTTATAATAAATGTTGTCAATTCTATTTACCTTTCCTTTTTGCTTGCCTGTCATTGCCTACGTTCAAGCATTGTTTTTGATAAATTGACTAGTGATACAAAATTGGCAATCTATAAAAATATAAGTACTTTGATCCGGAGCTTTTCAATAATTTTTACAGTTATCATTATCATTTAATTCATAATTAACCAGCGCTGAATATATTCGAAAGGATTGTAGCCCACACGTTTGCATACAGTTAATGTGCATGGTTTCACCAAAGAACACCCCTTTTGGAAAGCACTTTACGCATACACATTCATATGTATACACATAAGTTTATATTATATATGTAACTAATAATAATTGCAGTTGGTGTTTTTTGGGCTTATAGGTAGCTTTTTATGAGTTTTAAAATGGTTTTTGAATTTAGTATTAGTTAGAAGTTTATAGCAGTAGTAAGTAGTATACAAAAATATAAACTAGTTATGTTTAATGCGGAGCAAATAATGTTTAGCTAAAATAAAATGGACATAGTTTTATGAGTTCATCTTTTTAAAAATGGTTTTTAGTAAAATTTTTTTTATATTTGTATTTTCAGTCATTACTCAGTAATTGCCTCTTTGAAGTTAGAACTCCATCGCCAGTTAAACTATGTGGTTGTAGTTGTTGTTGTATACGATATCAAAATTGTTAGTTCCAAAAAAGGCAAGAAGAAGAAAATGAAATCACTAGGTAAACCTCATTTTATAAGACGTTTAGCTTTGATTGGTGTTTTGTCATCATATGAATATGAATAGCGTGTTTAATACGTAAGACGTTTTCGCTTTATTAAAAATAAATTGTAAATTTTCCTAATGGTTGCGTATCCAAAAGGCAGTAACCCTTTAAGGATAGAGAAACATCGGTGAAGCTTCGCTTGGGCGGCGCTTAACGGCGCTTCGCCTTTTACAAACTGTCGTGGGATTGGAATCAACTATATTATCAAGTAAAATATATAGAAATGGACGCAGTATGAACAAAAAACTACTTATTAACAGCCAATTGCAACTTGTTCATAGAAAAACTGCACAAATTAAATTAAAAGCATACAAAAAAATTGATTATAAATAAATACGATTGATTTACTAGGTAGCACTAAATAGCTTGCTTATAAAACCCTTGCAATGTTAATAGTCGATGCGAACTATTAAAGATGAAATGAGATCAAAATAAGTTTTACATTCCTTTCATATATATACAAATTAGGTAACTACATTTGTTTCAATATTTCAATAAATTATCATTTATCTGCATTGAATGGGCGAAATGCCATTGTATAATTTCTTAAAACTTATTTCCACTTTCAAAATTTAAACCAAATTAATGGCTCTACTGAAGAAGAGAGAACTCATAAAATAGGTGATTCGCATAGTCCCATACTAAAATTATTTTGTTATTTTAGAAAAAAATCCAACGGATTCGAAGCTAATGCAGTAAACTGAAGATATACATATATGACTCATTCAATTGCTGATTGATGAAACTAACGTTTAATCACCATTTAAGACTGGTACTTTATATCAGGAATAACTTTTGAATTGGAAGTCTTTCGATTCAGTTCATTTGTATAACTTATTGGGTAACGGACATAAAGTTTAAGTAAATAAAGTTTGCATATTAAAACGTTTGCTTGTTAAATTAATTATTAAAATACACAGATATTTAAAGATACATGGCTAAATACTGAGAATAAAACAGAAAAAACCTCCGTAACTTTACATACCATTGTATACATATAGCATGTATATAAAAAATATACAATTTATAAATATACATTTATTATAACAAGATTAAATATTTTATGATTTGATATTTTCTGAATGAATTATTCATTTACCTAGTTAATGTACGTCTTTTGAAGTAATTTAAACAAATTTCAAACAGAAAGCTATCAGCAACTGAATGACGAAGAATACATTATGCTGTTAATGTTGCAAGCAAGTCATGTTTTTTTTTAACGGACAGACAATACGTTTAATATTGCATGTTATTGGACTGATACAAAATTATGGGTAAGCAAAAACTTGAAATTTCCTACATTTCGCCAACAATTTTACCTGTTAAATACTTTTTATAAGATTATCACAGTCTGCGGGTTTTAGAATATTTAGCAAGGTTACTAGTGTGCAAAAAAAATTCATTTTTTTAAATTAAACTTAACCAATGCAATACTTCTTTCGGTCAAAAGCAACTAGTTTTTTCATCGAAATAATACAAAGAATATTTGTAAACATTATTATATATAATTATGTATGACACGGTATGGAACGGTGTTTTATGCGCAAAAATAGCATTGGCAATACAGCCCTAGGTGTTTTGTTAAAAACTAGTTCAGTGTATTTGCTTAGAGATATTTCCATGGTTAAAGGGACTCACCTTGTCAGGCACCGAAATGTCTGCAGAACGCAATGCCTCTTCATTTACTGATGGCTCATTGGGTGGTAAGCGTTGTTCCTGAACGCTTGCCAAACTATACGGGAAAATGGTTTATAAGCATTTTATAGGGACTAGTAAAAGCTACAAACCGTTTAAGTGTCACTAATGTGCCTGTTAGCTTTTTGCAACGGCGCAGTGCGGATTCCAGGCGATCGGGCTCTTCTTTTAGGAACTTTTCTTCACGTACCACTTTTTCCATTTCGTTCGACAATATACAACGCAAACCATTTGATAGTGTCGGAAATTTGAGTTTCAATTCTGCAACAGTTTTGCTAAAATACAGCAGCAACATGAATAGGTTAAATTTTACAACGTAAGCAAGAACGTATTACAAACTCACCTTGCGCGACTCAATACCAGCGCCATGTCCTCGACAGCCGTCATATTGACGCGCGTACGGCGATTGATTACCTCGCCACGCAAGTTTTCTACCGAAGCTTCGAGGTCACTTAGGTCCTTTTCCAGTCGTATGACCTCCTGCTTGTACAATTCCTCTTCCCTTGAAATACGCGTGGTGTCTTGATCGCCTTGCCCCCAAAAACTGCCGCTACTAGCCAGCAATGTGGCACGTATGCGCATAAAGGTGCTTTTAATATCTTCGCGTACAGCGACGGACTGAGCTTGCGATAATCGCCTTAAAGTTCGGACTTCCATGCGCAAATCCTTTGCCTTCTTTTGCAGGCCCCGCAAATGATTGTAGACCTCAGGTGCGAGTGCGATGTCCGCGCGGTAGTTGGGGTGGGAGGTCTGAGCCAGCACAATTGGTTTTGGCGGTGGAGGAGGCTTTAGACGATCACGCTCTGCGGGTTGATTATAAGTTTATTACCCACAAATTCAATTATATACGGATAACTATTTGAAACTATATTTTGCGTGGTTTGCGTTTAATGCATGCGTGATGGTTATAAGTAATTTAAATATCCCTGCGTAAAAGAAAAGATTCCCTTCGTTTCTTTCATAGCGCTCTTACCTTGGGACGAAGTGCGTGGCAAGGTAGACGACTTGATTGCCGGCTTGGTAGGTTTCGTATCAGCTTTGGGTCCGGTGCAGAGTTATTAGTTTGAATAGGGATGATTGTTAATATAATGGCAAAAAGTTTCGTTCTGTAGTCTTTGGTTCTATTCAATGCGTATCAAGTTTACTACAATTCTCTAAATGATTTATGTATATCTGTATGATGTAAATAAAATAAAGTCAAGGAATGCATACAATGGCCACACCACCGAGATTATGAGACCCATTTTACTTAATGCTTGTAAAAATAAATTTCCTTTGTGGTGTTGCTTTGAGATGTTTCAACAAAAACAAAACAAAAGGGAAGCGAAAAAGCCAAAATAAAGAATGAAACATAAAATTGATGATAAATAATTTGTTGATTTTTATTTACCGGCATGTAGGGGACTATGAGACTTGGGTATTCCCTGTATATCGTCGCTAAATGAAACAGATTTCTCAAAGGACACGGATTTCTCTGAAAAACAGCACATGTCTGGGACATTTATGTACTTGCAAAAATTGGGGTACACTTACGACATGAATTCTTGCCCAACTTGGGTGCCTTTTCTCTAATGTATAGCTCATCAGCAGAACCGTTAGCTAAATGCGAAAGTATAAAATAGAGATAGAAGATCAGAACTCGTTCAACATTTGCTCGTTTGTAGACATAGTAATTGTATATGTACATATATGTGCATCATTAATGCGACCGGGGAAGCGAACTTAACGGCACGCCGGTTTTTATTCAAGATCGTTTAGTTTTTTTTTGATACTCCATAAGGCATAGTGAAGCAGTGACAGATTATGTGAGTTTTAATTAAGCGGCATATGTGTAATGCAATGTGTACATATATGTAAATGTGTATTGTATAATACGGGCAGATAATTAATATGCGAATAGATCGACATACCTTGCATTTGTGTTGGCACAACGAGATAATTGTTATCTAATGTGGGTACAGTTATTGGCGCGATTTGGGGATTCTGATTAACTAAAGCCTTCTGGACCAATCCGGTTAAGTTGGCCAACTGACGCTCCATATGCTCAACGCGTATGCGATGTAGATCTTCGGGCCTGTAAAAATTAATAAAACATTCGACACGCTATTAAACATATACAGTATATTTTTTACGCATAATAGCCCCCCATAAGGCCCACTCTTGTGACAAGTTTATTTAGTTACATTTCCGCCGCCGTTAAGATCTAATTGGGCAGCCAAGCCTAAAAATAGGCGTCGGATTTTGAGCTTGAAAGTACAAATACTTAACTCATGCAAGCGTTACAAAGACTGCTCTACAAATCGTACCACAATGTCATCCATGGCCATTCTTTATTTACAGTCACTAGTCGAGTGCCCGTTGGCTCGGTAGAGCAAAAATACCCGCAAGCACAAATATGGCCTATTGCAGTGGTAGATATTTATATGATATTTATGGCGATTAACTAATAAGTTGGACGGCTGTGTTCTGTTCGATTACTTGTTGCTTAACAGTGACCAGCACGCAACAACGGTTTGCCAATTGTTTATCAAACTTTCAGTTACAAGATTTGCTGGTACTGAAGAAATCCATGGAACTAATGACGCACACAGAGAGCCAACATGAGGACGTCGTCGAAGATTTTGTTAGCTGCAATGATACCACTGATGCGCCCCAGCGCATGGCTTTAATGGCTGCCGAATTGTATGGTTAATGCGTTTTTATAATACATCTAACTAACGATCTTTTTACAGGAGTAATCATGGAAGATCAGGCAGCGGTCCCCCACAGTCCTGGCAAGGTGATCATGCGGCCACCTGGGCCGAAGAGAAACCATCTAAGTTGCAGACCCTGTTTCAAATCAGCATAACTGCCCTGGCTTTTCTCTCGTTTGGTGGCTATTTGCTTTGCCTCATAGTTCAGGCCATCAAAAGCAAGGGCACAACGTATTTTCATCCAGTGGCCACAGCAACGACAACTTCAACAAATGGGAATGTGAAGCGTATTAAAATTTATAGACGTAGTAGACGTAGACGCAGTATCGACGCTCACATCCAGAATTTACTCTTGGCAGACTATGCGACCTATATGAAATATATTCGTGGCCAGCAGGTGGGCTATGCTCACCTGGTTGGGTCGTAGATCTGATTTCCACGATGCGACAGACGGTTAGGGCCTATTTTAATGCCGTATAATGAATACTGATCTTCTGCGAGGGCTACATCACTGCAGGGACAAAAGAGGGAGAGAAAGAGAGAGAGAAGTCATATTGCTAAATGTCTGCATATATTACACTATGTTACTTGCTCACCTTTGTTCCTCGTCAATGATGGGCGCCACGACAGCGCCGCGTGTACCATACTGACTATAGTACGGCTCCTCGTAGTTGCCGCGTGTGCTCCGTTCTGGAGAACTGGTATATCCGTCTGTAAGATCAATTCAGTTAAAAGTGGCCTACTGTTAAAGACATTCGTATGTAACTTGAAATGAAAAGCACAATTTTTGTGGTATTTAAGGTAATAATAAAGGTTATCCATTCAAGAAAATAACTAAATATATTTACAAATTAGCACGATGTGGAAATCCTACTAATAAGTAATTGTCACGCTCAATTTTTGAACCCATAAAGAAGCGCAACCAATGTGTTGTACATAAACTTATATTATATATGTACATGGAAATAAGTAAAGAATAGGTATATATTCGTGTACCTGGTATACTGTATAATTGATCCGAGGAATATGGAAACAGGGGTTCCATGTTACCCCTTCGATTAATCGATCTGAATGGTTTCACAGGCGTTCCTTTTATATTTATTTAATTATACATAATATATTTACGCATGGGGTTTTTAACAAATCATGTTCAACAATTGTATAAATATGTATGTATGCCATTATTCATACATATTTATAGAGATAGAATATAAAATAAACATTTTAATTCACACCCAACATTTTTAATGTGAATTAACTTACTGAACATAGGTTAAATAAAACACAAGAAACAACAAGAAACACAAGAAGATAAGGTAACCTGCAGACATATTTTTTTTAGATATATCCAAGTCGCCATACATTTCATTTCATTATTAATATTAATTTACAACAGATTTAAAAGCGTTGTTATTTTTGCATATAATGGCTACAAAACTTGTTTATCGAACAATCTACTTAAGGAAAACTACTTATATATACAATATAATATTAGCGTCCGCAGTTGATTGAATTTGGCTCATTGTCCGGATCAAACAGATATGTACTTTATGGGGTCAATGGGGAATGCCTCTCTTACATACACACGCGTTATATCGAAGATATTTCGTTTTCTTCTTTTTGGAACAAATGCTTGTATGCGTGGAGCACGTCAAACGGACTTGTTTGTTTACAAATATTCAATGCATTTAATACACATACATATAGATTCATATGTATGCATGTACACACGTCATCGTGGTACAGACCGATTCAATCAAAAAGCGTCTTACTAAACCTACTAAAAAACATATTATGTTCAATATAAGTAGGCACCTAAATTTTGAATGAACAATATATCTAAGTTAAAGGCTATACATATATGTTACGTACCCATAGAGACTTTGTTACGTTCTGAGGCATACATGCCACGTGGCAACGTCTGTGACGAACCAACATAATACGGCGCTGGCTGTTTGCCAATCTGAAATAACAATAATGTAAATAAGAGTTGGAAAGGTAAATCTTCAATTATTGAATTTATAAATTTTTTAATTTATGTAAAGAAATTGATTAAAACAGAAACGAATTATAGGTGAATCCTTAAGTATTAATACCTGTGTTTTTGCAATCAGTGTACCAAAGTGAAGTAAAAATTATTAAAATGTTTAGCCTTGACATTTTTATACTGTCAATCGGCCTTCATTCAGATAGCAAAACATTAATAAGTTTCACTTTAATTCGAAGTCAACTGTTCAAGCTAACTGTGATACTCATTTATACACAACTATAGCTGGAAATTCCAGAGGGCAGGCCAGCAACAAGATACATAGACGCAAACGATGCACACATGTAACAAAATACACACCCAGTTAATCAAACTCTGCCAAAATTTTATTAACGTGCCGTTCAGCAGATGTCATTGTTTGATTAAAAGCTTTCTCTTGCTAAAGACTTCATATTTCCTATTCCATTCATACGGATTTGCCCCAATAAGTGAATGATAAATATACAAGTGCTATATGCTTGCGTTTCAAGGAGAGTACTTTCATCAGAATAGGAAAAAAAATAGAATACATATAAAACCCATTAAGTTAAAATAAAGTTATAATACTTTACAAAAAAAAAAAAAAAACGGAAAAGCAAACCAATAGATTGGTTCGAAAAACTATATTATATTGCTATTCTATGATAGTTTCCATAACTCTCAGTAGAAAAATTCATTGTGGTATCCATATTCATCTGTTTTTCAATTACGAGCTTTATTTTGCTTCTAACATACGATGTTCTGTATGAAAGCATCGTTGTGTTCCGCAGTATATTTATAGTCATATATCACATATTTTCTATATTTCTGCAAGGGTATTTAATTTGCGGCTCTTCAGAAGATATCAATTCTTTCTTTTATTGTTGATTTTAATTTATTTTATTTTTTTATTTTGAATCATTCAAAATTTGGTGATAACGGATTTAAAGATTTTTAAAAATATGCAATTGAGTTATAACAGAAACAGTACAGACAGTAAGCTTATAAGTATATTTCGCATTCAACTGGCTTTGTGAAGGAGTGCTGGGAGGAAGGTATGTTAATGTTTTACTGGTAGTAATGCTGAGCTTAAAAGTACATACCTACATAAATATGAACACACAGACATGTTACTATAGTGCGAGAGGTTTATTCGTTGCATTCAAACAAAAAGCTCGGCTTTACAGCACAAAAACAAAATCCCAACCAGTTTCATTTTCAATACAATTTTACAATTTGTTACAACTGGGCGAGAGACGTATTCGCACAACCGTCGGATTGCTACGGGCTCGGTGTATGCGGTTTTGGTTTTTACTTTTCTTCTTTTTCGGCTCCGCTCGATTCAGCTTTGGCGCATGCGTAGACGAATAGTAAAGTGCGAGACAGCGCAGCAAGCGGACGTAAAAACGCGCTAAATTAAATCCAAAGGTAACCCGGTAATATGGTCGGCGTGCATAACCGAGCTTTTTGGCAAACAGGCTGTAGAGCAGCGTTTCTTCTCATCACGCTTTTCAATGTTCGCATTTCCTTCGCATGGAAGCCTATAGCATCGGGCACCCCCATAACATCTTACAGTCTGAAACAATCGCACCCAGGTGAGGCCAGCAGCAGCCACGAGCTGGCCACCAGCTATGCCCAATTTGGTGGCGAAAAGGACGACGATGATTTATTGCTAACGCGCGCTACTGTTGTGAATGGAATGGAAACGGGCATAAGCGCAGCTTCGGGCACGATCGCTCATCCTATCACATTAACTGACGATCAAGAAAATCAGTATGAGTCGTACAGCCTAAAGGATGATGTTATTGAAGAACCTTCCTTAAGTTTCCCGCGCACCCCACTCTACGTCTCCGACCGCTGCAGTGTTAAAAAGTTTGCGTTTAATCAAGACGGTGCGGTGGAGTATAACAATGAAATACCAGAGCTTGATCAGTTTACATTATGTTTCTGGATGCGATTTACCAATCACAGTGGCGATCATGTTATGCTGACCTATGAAGGTGAGTGTGCACTAAAGGAGTCAAAACGAAGCATTTGGCACATAGACGTAAATTCCAGGGATTACTACCATTTGATCACGAAAAATATTATTTTCGAAAATGAAGGGAAGACTTTTCGGTCTGGCCGTTTGAAGAAACTTTCTTTATTAACACAATGACGAACGACCTTTTATATAAGCGGACGTTAATTGTTTTGCTGCCCCCTTCAATCAACATGAAAGACCTTCACTGTGAGACCTGTGACCAACAAAATTTGTGGGCCACGCTTCAGCACTCGAACCTGGCCCCAAAAGTGAAAGGAATCCAACTTCCTGATGCAAACCGCAGCAGCTTAACGGCGACTGGTGATCACACAGCGGACGCTTTGTGATCTTGTTGATGTTAAATTGACAGATGAATGCGTGACTGGGCTTAACAACTTTTTGATGGTCAACGGACAGACGTTGACCGATGACCGCTGACTCTGGACTGACTCTTTACGATGATGCGAAAAAATGCGGTTTACTTTTTATTATACTAAGTATATTAGAGATGCTTTTTATTTCTCTTCGTTTTTTATGTTTACAATTTCCAACTGTCCCACAACGACATCGTTGCTTGTGACCATATTACATAAGCGCTAAATTTACCTGTTTGTAGTGAGCTGTTGCTGCTACAGCTGCTTTTGTTATTTTAACTGTTTGAGATTATTTTAAATATGCAATTTAAGCTGCGTGAAAAGCTTCCGGAAACCGACAGATGCTGTCTTGACCCGAGACTACGCCTTACAGTAAACCTGCAGCGTCTTTGCTGTGAGCAACACTATTGACAGTGGAAAGCTGAGCCAACTAAACTGGTAGACGTTACTTGCTAAAAGATATTACATATGCACCTATTATGTTAACAGGATTTCGGTCTATTTCCCGCTACTACTCTGACATCATAGGTGAGCGGCGATGGCTAAAAATATATGTATATCCGGGCATCGAACAGAAAATAGCCTGGTGATTTTCCACTCTTTAAAATTTGTGCACTAGGTTAAAGATTTAATCGATAAAATATGAGTTTAAAGTCAAAAAAACACATATTTATTTGTACTAAATACAAAAGAGTAAAAGTGGTGAGCTAAATCGCGAAGACTACATTCGATTTGAAGTGTGGGCCCTTGTATAGTGCGCACAGATTGGAACCAGTACATTTCACTTTTTAAATACGACTTAATTAGCTTAGTCAATTGGGAATGCAGCATCACGCAATGTGCTCTGATTACATAACAGTGATCAAAGACATTTCAACGTTTTATAAATTAACTCTGTCTCACTTCTACAGTCGAAAAGGAGCCACGCGAGATACAAATCTGGGTCGCGAATGCGCAAAATTCCAGTTTCCTATCGATGGCCATAAAAGGTCAACAAATGTACAGGTACGTGCAATTCCAATCCCCTAACTATTTATCTTCCCATTATCTATATATGTAGTTACAAATTTAGGTTAATAATATTGGGTCGTTCTCTAACTGTTTTTGGTTTCGTCTGATTTCGGAATAGATTGAATTACCCCCTGCGTATGCGGCAATGGCATCACATGTGCAGCTCGTGGAATGGAAAAACCGGCGAGTGGCAGGTCTGGCTTAAGGCAGAACGTATTGGGCGTGGCTTTCACAATTCGGTGAGTAACATAACCAGATGAATCTGGCGGTAGTGTCTAATTACGCGTTTAAGTCGAGCAACGGAAACAGTAACTAAGCTGCCTAACAACAAATATTGACGACGACAACTGTTCAGGGAAAAAATTGCGGTATCACATTGGTTGCTAGCAATATTCGTATTATGTCATTGCAGGTGATATTAAGTATCAGTTTTTGAAAGTATCTACCTCGATGCAATAAGATTTGCAGAATATACATTATTCATATCTATATTCCGGTTTGGCGATTTTGAATGTCCGTTTTATGCATTTATTTTTATTTTAAACTTTCAAAATTTCGTATTCGTAACCGTATGTACTGTAATCACATATACAGCTAGTGGGCCATAAAATACCGGCAAAAGGAAAATTGCAATCAGGTGGCAGCTCAGTAACCGGTGAAGTAAGCCATGGCCTCCATTTTGAAGTGACCCTCGTCCAAATTTACCGCGTGGCTTTAAGCGCAGGAAAGGCACATCGAGATCACAAGCACCATCATGTGCACCACTTCGACCATGAGGGTCAGGAGGTGTCCAGTACAGCTCGTGTGCCACCAATGGTCAGTATTCAATAATTCTGCTCACTAATCTCACACACTCAAGTTATTATTTCATTTTATCTCAGATTAATCGACCACAGCCTATGCACTCGCTGCTCGCAAGCGGCCAAATCCCCACGAGAGTGCGCATTAATCTGGCCAATTCAGTGCCAACTCAGAAGCCACCAAACAGCGCCGTTGACGGATCCGAATTCCAGCCACAACAACAAGCTATAACCGTAAATACCAATTTTGTCAACGGTCAAATTAACTCGGGCTCTCGGTTGGTTGCACAGCAACTGCTTGGGATTTCGCCTATATCCCAAAGCCGCCCTGGCTCCATACCTACAGCAGTAAATGAGGCAGGACGGTTTCAAATGCTAAGCAACTCTGCCAATGTGCAGTTTATAGATGAGACAGAGACACATATTCAATTTAAAAGGCAGGCGAATATCAATCCTTCAACATCCTTACAAGACCGAAAAACTGCAACTAGTGATAAAAAGGTGCGAAAACGTGGCTTGGTGTTGCTCGACGATGGGTCTGTGGTTGACGACGGACTAGGCACTAACGAAGCATACAGCAAATACAACGGTCTTGCCGATTTTGGAGGTCAGCAATTCAAGCAGGATCTGACATTAAAAATGACCCTGGAGGAGGAGATCAGTTCACATGACCGCGAACCAGCCGAAGAGGAAGTGAAGGCAGTCATGGGCATATGCAGCAGCTGCGACCCAGAGCCTTTCCAGGGTGCAATCGTCTTCACATGGAAAGACGTGAACGAGCACATGAATAACACGCTTAAGGGTCTCAGTGTGGGCACCTGCGGCAACTTTTAGCCTCTCAGTTCGCCAGGATGCAGCAATGGCAAATAAGTTCATTAGCAGTAAGGAGCAGGGTGGTGCATATAACGCTTAATGTACATACATAAATATATTATTTTGTTTTTTTTTTTGTTTTTTTCCTCTTGTACTCTAATATATGTAAGTGTACGTAAGTATGTATTTTAGTAACTACCTATGTATATGCATATATTAACGGATAACATACATATGTACATATGTTTTAAGGCTGCGTTATCGGCTTTATTACAAAACCCTCACCTCTTTGTATATATGGACATATTTATATAAATGTATCAATGTGGGTATCCACGGTGTTGACATAATTGTAAAAGATATAAGATTTTTTTCCTGAGAATCGCAGGACTCTTTCGGAAAATATTCGGTACAGCTCTCATTGAACGAGATTTATTAATAGTATTTACTTAAATAGCCTCTTACCTTCGACTTGTGAATGTGCTGGTGCTTAAAGTCCGAATCGAATTCAGGCTCGCTAAAGTAGCTCTGATCCTGATCCCAGCTAGATTGTGCTTGGGGTAATGGCTGTGGTATGCCAGGACCACCTGGCAAAATCTGAGGCGGAGCAGCTACCTCGGTAGACTCGAAGAGACGCAGCACGGAGCGATCGCGTATTTCGCGCAGATGGGACCGCACATCTTCTAGCTCATAGAACATGTCCTTACTAGCATCATGAATGTAAATCTTAACGTTCGGGCCCTCCAAGTACGACATAGTCAACTGACGGGGAAACGAACGGACGAATAGCGCACGCACCGTATCTATCGAGGTAATCTCATTTGGGAGAAGTGCCCGCTTCGTTTCGGATCGGTACTGCAGAAATACCAGCCCCAGTGGCCGCTCCAGTGTCTTGGAGGGTGTTCGCACCACCGGTAGAGAAGATCGCTGCTTACCGCCGCGGCGAAATCCAGTGCTAGCTGTTTCCACCTCGGACATAATACCAGGATCATCGTCAAACAATGGACCCTGGTTAACAGGTGCATAGCCGCGCATTGGCTGATTTTTCTTATTCTTTTGCGCTCGTGTACTCATCTGCAACGAAAAAGAAGTAACAGCTGGAGTTGCGCTTCAACCGAGGGCAGCCCGAAGGGGTAGTATGCTTACTTCGAGGTCCATGGCACGTTGCTGCTGCGGCATTTGATGTGCGTGAGGGTGCTGGGAGCTGCCATACACCAAAATGTCGCCACCAAGTGTATGCCGCCGCGGATCGTCTCGACGCATGGCTCGTCTGCGCTCATCGCCTCCTTTAATGAATGCAACCAGATTAATTATAACATTCATATATAAATACATATGTAGGTACAAGTGATGGAAAATTGGTTGGTGGATTATTTACCCTGATCGTTCGACGGCAGGCGTCCCGGTTTGTTTTCATTTTGCCAGTCTTCTTCTAAAAATGTATCCAAAGTCGCGTTAATAATACGATAACGGGACAAACAATCGACTGCACTGCCGATACTATCGATAGTTTCTCAGCATCGATTGCAATTGCAATTGCAATTGCAATTTGCAATGCCCGAACATATGAATATACATACAATCAGATGTACATATGTACGTTAAATACCATTTATGTACATGTGAACTCAAAACTATATATATGAATTTTTTTGTTACAAATTTATACATATGTATATGTATACAATTACCTCCTTCTCGTCCTTTGCGTTTCTTCTTCGACGATGAGCTGCTGCTTGCACTGCCGCTTTGATTTGTCGATGCACTTTTATCTTTACTCTTCCAGCGTATCAACATTTTGCTGGCTTACGAGTTATGTGTGCAATTGTTAATTGTATTTCGCTTATAAATTACTACGCGGAATCTTTATGCACTGCAACAAAAACGCATAAAATCTAAACACATGTACATATGTATTATGTGTATGTATGTAAGTATGTGCGTGTGTATTACGTGTGCTCATTACATATGTACAATGTATTTATATATAAATGAACATACGTAGTATGTAGTTCTAACATGGTTAAAATAAATTCTTATTCACAAACTCCATCAAAAGATATGTATGTATGCCATTTATGTATTTATTTAAGTACAAGCATATGTTTGTATATGTATGTATATACGTACATACATACATGTAAATACATGCGAGGATGCGGCTTCTTTTTAACTTTGTTTACATTTTGTGCCGGCACGAATATTCATAAGCCTTCGTACATATGTATGTACATGTGTATGGATGTCTTTATGTATGTATGCATATGAGGATTTACATATGTACATACATGTGTGCCTACAGCATGTATGCATTTTGTACATACATGGGTATGTAAAAATGTAAATTATGCGCATATTGATGAAGATGTAAGTATGTATGTATGTAAAGATAGATGGTATGTATCATTCGTGGGTGTGGTGAAAAATAGCAACCAGCGATAATCGCCGAATAAGTCCGAATACTCATTCCTTCGGGACCTACATATGTATGTATGTATGTGCATACTTGGATACATGCTTACATACAATGTATGTAGGGTAGGTGAGCAACTTGGCCTGACTGATGATTGTTTCGAAAGGACTAATATATATGTAACATAATATTTAATTTGTGAAATTTGGGCAAAGATGAACATTCATTATAATTTACTGTTGAGACGTTTCAAATGACATTTTAGTTGCACTGAGTTATGTACATATACACAGGTACACACGTCTGAAGCGATACAGAGATACATATGTGTGCATACGTATGCATAAGATAGTATTCACTATCCGAACAGACGGATACCCATACATAAATGCGAAAGTATTTACTTTAAGCAATTGTACTTATTTGTGATGTACAGAGCAGTTGACAACGTTTACAAAGATACGCCCGAATAAGGATAAAGAAATGGGGCTATAAGTGCATACATACACATGTAGAGATGTGTGCCTGGTGCGAATAAATGAAAAATATGTTGTACCACTACCATGTCCGGTGTGTTTTTGTTGCCTAACGTATAATTATACACTTGTCAGCAAAGATCTCAAGATTTAACGATGTCTTAACTCATCTCGCGCTAATCGCCGCCGTGGAAATTGACCGCGCTTAAAACCCGTTCGATACGTTTTAACACTCAACAGCAAAATTATTTCTGGTATATCAGAATACGTTTCCGCCCTAAAAGGCACGCGGGATAATTTTATAGCGCATGCGTGGGCAAGCGCAGCGGTGCTGCCAATTTGCAAAAATAAATTCAAAGCTTTGAACGATAAGCACCATAAGAGCAAAAAAAAAAAAAAAAAAAAAAAACACTGAAGTATAAAGTGACACATTTCCAAAAAATCTAAAAAATTTAATTCAAATAAAGGACTATTTACCTCGTGTAAAAGCTTTGTTTATTTGTTAATTTGGCATTATAAGCTATTGCTATTGGATCTTCCCTCAATAGTAAAATTTTTAATTTTTTAATTTTATATGAATTTTAAAAACATTTTTGTTTCCATTCTGTTGGGGAAAATATTACAACAGTTCTCAAGCAAATTGATTTTTTTTAATTAAGTTGATATTTTGGCCAAGAAATTCAACCGAAATATAGATTTAAAAATGTTGATTGATCCCAACTACGTTTTTGCACCACCGCCTACAAAACTACTTGACAGGATCCACATGTTATTTGTGTAGCCTGTGAGATTGTCAACAATTGTCAAAACAGACAGATACAAAATAATCGATTAAATCGATTTTGGCATATTATATTAATCAGGAATTTTTATTCTTTGTGGAGTCGGAGATAATTTCTTTTGCCTTTCGAAAATGCATGCAATATAATTATACCCGTTTTAAACTTTTATAGATATAAGGTGTAAACTCGTAAGATTTTAGTTTTTGTTGCATTTAAAGTACCAGGCAAACAGAATCGGCAGGATTGGTCGCAATTTTAACTTTAATTTTCGTTTCGTTTGTTGGGCTAAGAAAGCATAGGTTGCTGCAACCAAAAAAACCTATACATTTACCATATTTATTTAGAAGATAGACTTACATGGAAAATAAGACCAAAAACTGTCCACTTTGCCACTACAATACCATCAACAATTTGTGAATGGACATATACACATTTACACAGAATGTTTAACCATTACCACAAAAACAGCATATATAGTATACACCACGGAATATTGCATTCCTACATAACAGCATACATACCCACCTCACCTAATGTCTTAGTCTATTACTTTAAGCTAGACGTACTTAACACAAAAAAAAACTTTTTTGTTTGGGAATCAAAATAGCGAATCCGGCAGCAAAAGTCGACGTAGTCACTGTAGGGAAAAAAACGAAACGCAGGAGTTTCTTTTTACAAAAAATGTATTATGTCTTGCTATTCATTACTTAATATGTAGACAACAATACACAATTACAATTGATATATTAATATATGTACATAAAACTATCCAATCAAATAAAAGTTGTACAGATAACAGATGTATTGTTTTCGTATACAAATATAATTCTGCTTTTTCTATAATTATATTACATAGATATTGGTTTCTTTTGTGTCCCGCTTGTTTAAATATGTTTTCCATTACTTTTCAAAAATTCAAATAGTTTTCAATTTTTTTAAGTTTTGCAGTCGTTTTGGCTGCCAACTTTGTACGTTCATAAAGGCTTAAAGTATGAGAGAGATGGAACCATGGAGATGGAAATGGGCACAGGAGAATACGTTCGTGTTGCATGCATACACGAGTATGAAAGAGACACATTATCTGTACCATTCTCCAATAGATGAAACCGGAAAAATTAGAGTTACAAATCTATGTGTGTACTTATATATTTGCACTATAGGCTAGTAGAAGAAAAATTCTGGACCGCAACATTTGTTTGTATGTGGATGCATATGCTCGGGTCGGGGAATGATTCTGTAGCGTTCCATGAACTTTAACCTAATTTGCGACGTCTTGTCGAGGGCGCTGTCAGGGTCGGTGATGTTGCCGCGAGTGCCATAACAGGCAGAGCAACAGGCGAGCCATGCCCTGGATACTGTAAATGCTGTACCACAGAGAGTTGTGGCTGCTGCTGTTTCAGCAGCTTGGCGGCAGCATGTGCCTCTGCCGCTACCACGGGATGTAACACATCGATGCTCTTGCCTCCGCTAGCATTGCCGTTATCACAATCGTCGTCGTCTGAGATCAGTGATATGCTTAGGTCGCTGGATAGCTTCAGCGAAATGGGCGCAGGAGGCGATGGTGCCACCATGGGTGCTACTTTTGCACGCATAGCCGGAGACAGCTTCTGCAGCTGCTCCGGCAGAAGATCGTGGGCGTACTCGGGTACGCCACTGGAGGCAAGTCCTTCTCGCAACTTACTCAACGACAATTCGTAGATGCGATTGGCGATGACCGTGTGCACGGTAGTTTCGTCCGGCAGCGTAGGTGCGACATCGTTGGCCACATCGACTTTTAAGTAACCATCGAAGCTGTTTTTTGGTGACATGATGGTGGGTGTGCTGCAACCGTTTGGATTGCTGTGGAACGACGTGTCTCGGGGCTGTCGGTGTCGTTGGCGGGCTTGGCAGTTGGCAGTTGTTGAATTGCGCGGCACCAACGATACAGTTACCTCCTCAACAGTCTCTGAGAATGTGAGCGGCGCAAGTGGCGGTGGCGAGCGCATTATGTGACGCCTGCCGTAGTTCATCCTGCCGTCCTCGTCGTCACTTGTGAGCACTATGCTCTCGGTAAACGTGGATGCCGTTGTGGAGGTAACATCTCCGTATCGTTTGCGCGGGCTGGACACCCGTTTACGAATAAATTTGCTCTCGCTGTTGCCGAGCCTGGCAGTATCTGGCATCAGTAGCATTGTTGAGCTGTGCGCCGGCGCCAACTCAACCGGTACCAGGGTAATGTTCGGCATCGTCGACAATTGTAAAGTGCCGGGCGTATGTAGAAAGAGTCCGTTGGTTACTGCCGGTTCAGGCGCTACAGCAGTTGGTGGTGGCAAATCGTTCTCGTCGTCCGACAGAAGATCGATGGTGATGTCCGCAGGTAGTGTAGCAGCCACGTGACGTCGCGATAACATTGAATGGCAACGTAGTTTCCCACGTTCAGTCTTAGAAGCGGGCGGGTGCGTGTGGGGTCGCATTTGCGCCATGTAAAGCTGTTGCCGTTCTCGCAGGCGATCCATCCATTTGCCGATGCGGCGCTTGAGGCGCCTGTTGTCGAACAAATTGGATGAGATGTAGAATGGTTCGGAATGTTTGGTATTCATTGCTGTAAATACAAAAGAACTTAGTCAGAGACGGTCATTGCATAGGAATATTGGAAGCTCAATATACAATGTTTAACTTACTGCTGCTGCTTTTATTTATTTAAACTACTTCGAGGCGTTGAACATAACCGCCCACCGCTCGAGTGTCTGAAATAGTGCAACCACCAGCCCTACCACCAAGTACAGTTTGTTGTTGCGGCAGTTGCAACTTGCATAATTGCGACAAATCCACAGATTGTTCTCGTAATACTGCCAGCTGTCTAGAGGCTTAGCCCTTTCCTGATGTCCATTTTCTATTTTTATTTTGCGCAAATATAAATTTCTTCGGTCGTACTTTACGTTGGCGTTCAGTTTGTGTTGCGTTTTGTTTTTGTTGTACTTTTTTCGTGCTGTTTATTTTGGGGTAGGGATGTAAAAAAGTGCATCGATGGCGACGTTATCGATATACCGCTAAGCGACACTGGTAAAGTATGCCGATATGCAACCATGCTTAATGGTTGGTGTCCATGCTAATCATCTGTTGTTCTTAGGGGACGGTAAAGTTTAAATTTGTAAACCAACTTTATTTTTAAATAATTTAGCAATTTGAAATGGCGCTGAAAATGACAAAATGCATGCTTGATACACGTGTTATCAGCTTACAAAATAATATCAGTGTATACGTACATGTATTAAAACAATAAATAATAACGAATGCATATGATTAAAAACATATGCTCCATTTATTTAAATTTGTTATATATCTTTTTTTTTAACTATATTTTGTTTTTTTTTTTTTGCCGTTCACGCGCATTAGGGGTCATTTAACCTGAAAGTGTGATTCATCTGGGAGGCTACGACGTGTACTGATTTGTCAGTTTCCTTGCAAGGCGAATGCCACCGAAAGTGAGACCGAAGCCAGATTGGAGAAAGAACGACAATAAACAAAGGAGACTTGCCGACACGACGACCAGTACGAACAAAAGTTAATAATAAAAAAACATTGAGTAAAAATTGGCGCCACCCACAAATGTTGAGTTGCTTACACGATTAGGCGCATGCGTTTTGGCTTTGAGTGGAATTTCAAGAGCTTTCACTCAACACAGCAAAGAGCTTTTACCATATTGGTGTGCCAACAAGTATTTGGCTGGGGTCAGTCGGCGAATGGCCGTTCCACGTTATTGTGCGTTACAGGCTCATTATGTAACTATTTCCTTTTCTAAACAATGGGAAAGAGGCTATACTGAGCTGTCCGATCGAAATACTAACTGATAATTAAATGCTAACTGATATTAAAATGTTTTCCATAAGTTTTATAACGATCAAACCGATCAGATCGGATACTCAATTGTTAATTGGTTCTTGTTCAATGTTGCTAAGATTTTGCAGGGACAAGATTCCTTTTAAAACAAAAAGATGTTCATAAAAAAAACTCAATTTTCGATCGATTGACTGTTTCTGCAACAAACAGAGACTAGATTCAACATACAGATAGACAGACGGACAGATGGGCATGCCAACATCGACTTGGCTGTTAATATTGATGAAGAATGTATATAAAATATAATTGATAGGGTCCTCCTTGAATGTGATACATGACAAAAGTATAATACAAAAAATGAAAAAAGGTACTTCTAATGGGAAACAGTACACTTCCAACACTTTTTTTATCACATTAGATTTATTATATCAGCATTTACTGTAGCTGTTAACTGGTTCACCAGTGTAAGTAATAAATTACTAAGATCGCGTTGGCGAGCCGGTAACCTTTACGACTATCCACAATCAATAGCCATTCATTTGTTGAAGTGCGAATGGGATCTTAAAGACATTCAACGAGGGCGCATTTAATTTAAATTTGCGAGTCAGGCTTGCAGTGGTAGTAAAAGCTAATGTCTACTTTAAATATTGCAAGCGAATGACTCCGTCTGCTGGTCGGTAAAGTGAAACCGCCTTCGGTAAGAGAAAATTGGGCGAAGAGGTAGTGGAAGAGCGGAGAGTGAAGAAAACAGCGTAAAGACAATAGACAGCAACCACAACAAAAATTATAGACTCAACTTGGCTTGACTTGCCACTTGGCCGCCCACAGTTTCCAGCTCCAGTCGCAGCAATGCGCTTTGGCCGCTTAAATTCAACAAGCGCGGAGAATAAAGCATTTGCCGCGTTTAGGCGCACGCAGACCTCGACACCGACCCCGACCACGACCCCGGCCACCCCACTGGCAATGGTTTCCTGCCTCAGACTCAGCCTCAGACTCAGACTCAGACACAGACGGCACTGGCAACTGCTTCGGCCTGGGCCGCCTGTGCATTAAAATGAATTTCTTTTGTATGCGTTGTGCTTCGAAACGGTGAGACTCGAGCTGGAGTCGATTTGAATGAATGCACGTCCTTGCTTTTCTGGTAGCGGAGCTCAGGCCAAGGCTCAGCAGATCCGAGCTGCGAGCTCCCAGCTCGGAGCTCCGGCTCCGTCGTCACCGCCCTCATCAGTGGTGAAGTGCTGGCACATCGATATTGCCTTCGTCCTTGCCGTCCACGTCGAGTTTACTTCTTGACGTCGTTGGCGGGACGTCTTTTAAGTGTTTGCATTTTTCAGGTGTTGAATTTTCATTGTACTTGTCTTTGCTGTTCCCGCACTTGTTTTGCTTTGGTTTCTTTTTCTATCTTTTTCTGTATTTTTTGTGTTTTTTTTTGCTTTTTTTATATTTTTGGCATTACGCCAAATGTGCAAAGCCAACAAAATACCAAAAGATTGCACATTGCACCTGTCTTTTGGACGGCATTTTGGTTTACGGCTTCAGTCTGCTCAGCTTTTGTGTACGTGGCTAAGTGTGTGTGTGTGTGTTTGTTGGTGTGTGTAGCTGTGGCTGCTTTAGCTGCTTTAGGGTAATTCGCTGACATGTCCTTGTTGCTGTTTGCTCTAATAGTTGTTGTTGTTTTTATGGATGCTTAGTTAAAGCTGCCGGTGCCATCGGCGGCCTGTTCCAAAAACAAAATCTAATTGATAACAGAAGACATATCCGATACCGATAATTTAGATTCGCTGCATTTTCTGTCGATCCCGTATATTGCATATCGTGAATGTACTTAATCATGAATATAAAAAAGCAGGGTTATTTAGCTAGCGTGTAGCGTATATCTCAGTTGAGTACGCTCGACAAAAGCACCTTCCATTTGTTTTGGTTTGTTTGTGTGTTTTGGATGATATGACCGTTTAACTTGGGGCACTATTTTTGGTCGCCGGCCAGCAGCAAATGCATATGCTGAAGCAAATGGTAAAAATGAGTACAGTCGTCTATTTACATACATATAATATGTATGATAAGTGACCAAGCCTCAATGAAATTAGTGATAAGAACAAGCACGCAATAATATTTTTTTTCGGAATGGCATCTGGCCGTGGTCAAATGTTCCAAATAATAATATTGACAGCGTTGACGCCAAATTGATGTACCCACACACCCACCCGTACCTGTACCTGTACCTGCGCCTGTACCTGCAGCAAGCAGCAGGCAGCAAGTGCCCAGCAACGGTAAGTAGAAATTTGCGTCAATAGGATTGTTAAAGAGGCTTAAGTTAAATGGGAAAACTTCCGAATCAATGAACCGCAAATTGCATGCGAAATGCCAAAACGAAAATGTCGCCGACCAACTGCCTCAGCAACCTGGTATGTACGTATGAATGTATGTACATATCCATGTATGTGTGCATACACACACAAGTTTGAAAGAGTGGACTGAAATCGAAACTGATCCGTTCGGTCCCAAACCCAACCAAAATAAAAGC
Source organism: Drosophila sordidula (assembly GCA_035047465.1). Taxonomy (NCBI): domain Eukaryota; kingdom Metazoa; phylum Arthropoda; class Insecta; order Diptera; family Drosophilidae; genus Drosophila; species Drosophila sordidula. The sequence continues at coordinate 16,010,386 of JAWNPQ010000136.1, forward strand.
CGAACATTTTAAGAACGGCTTAACAGTCCATATAATTCTAATAACACCAAGGAAGTTATGTATAAACATATGTAGACGCACTCATAAATATGCATATGTGCGTAGCGCCGAATTTTGTGTAGCAAGTGCAATAAAAAAGACAAATACATAACACACAAAAATAGTAAAACAATTAAAGTTCTAATTTTAATTGTTCTTGTGGCTAACCAATTAAAAAATGTTTTCTTTATGTACGTGTGATGTCAAGACAGTGAGATGGACAGGTAGTTTGTCTCCATGACCACCATCCGACGCGTCACAGTGAATAAGTGTGCTTGATTATATCAATATTGTTGCTGGGCTTTGTGCAAAGTCACAGTTGCTCGGAAAGAAGAGGGAGAGTAACAAACGTGTTGACAGATGTACTCGTATTGCAATAAAACATTCTGCACTCAGAGAAAAAAGCCATTCTACAGCTAAGTACGAACGGTAACGAAAACGTTTGGTTGAACATTCTTAACACCGACCGTACAATTTTCTCTTTTAAAATGGTTTGGTTTAATTTTAGTAAAACGAATGGTTAGTTCAAAAACCTCAAAAAACAATCTCACAGGGTGCATAAATGAGTATTCATTAGAAGAAATAAGTGAGTAAATAAATAAATAAATAAATAAAGTATAAGCAATAAATATAGATTGAAAGTTTGAAATTATGCGATGAATTAAGATTTGAACGAAAACATGTGTTTCTCTAAGTGAAAATTCGAACATGCTATTGTCGCCGCCTTTGAATAGAATCCTTCGCCTGTCGGTGCTCTGATGATGTGGACATTCGAAGGGTGCAATTATTCCTGGACAATGCAACTACTTATTGCAGTAGGGGAAGTTGCGTTTCCTTTACTCTGCGTGTGCATCATTTACATATATGCAGCTGACGGTTTAAAGTCTTTTTATAGGGTATACGTCTTGGTTGTACTGACGAGTTCGCACTCGTCCTTAATAGAAATTTCATTTCCTTCAACAAGTTATAAAACACATGTGCGTGTTTGTATCTGTATGTGAGAGGAACAGGAATGGGCGACGATGACAGGGAATTCAATTTCGCGTATTTTCTTAACTTAATCCTTTTGGCAAGCCATCGGCACTGTGGGTGCGTACGAACATAACCATATTGACGCGAGTGCGCATCCTATTTATTTATGAACAGTAAATGTACAAACATACATAAACCGGTATTAGGGCAGTATATAAATGCGTTCATCCCTTGATCGTCGTCGAATTTAATTTTGGGATAAAGGGGCGTGTGTCGCATTTGGAGGTGTTACTTTGTTAGGTTATTGAAATAATAATTATTTGTATCAAAGCAAGTAATAACGCCATATCCTCTTATCTTAAGCCATAGAGAATATGTATAAATAAGCCATACGGTATTACAAATGCATCAAGCCAATAAGACAACGGCCCAAGGAAAATCAAGCAAGCCGTACATATAAAAAACTAAAATGGATTCTTTTCTGTCAGGCGTCAAGCGGTATTTCAAGTGCAGGGCGCGGATGAGCAAACTCAAAGGCAAAACCGGAGGCAATGGTAGAAGATGGAAGCTGATTTCAATTTATGTTTGTGCAAGTGGCACAGTGGTACATCATTATTTGCACTCGTAGCAATATAGTAGCTAAAGACTATCGATCTCTTATCATGACTGTTAGGTGGTATTCTATTTGTTATCATATGAGTGAACGATTCTGTTAATATGAAAAGAGGCATTTCCCAAGCATACAGCACTTAAAACTACAATCAAAAGCATTGCCAAACAATTGTCGATTTGCCTGACCCACTGTTGGTGTCTGCCTATAAGCCACATGCTGTGTGTTTGTGTATTTGTTTATTATCCTTGGTAATGCATGCAAAGATGCTGCAAAGTAGCTTAATACTTTATGCACGCAATGAAAAGTCTTTTTACGATCGCATTATACTTGTAGGTACTTATATTTTTGTAGATATTTCACTCGTCTATTCGATACAAACATATCATACGAACACATGCACGAGTGCCTGCGAGTAATGTCTACATACAGAAATCTGCATACATACATACATACGTATGCGTATTTCCATGTGTGTATGGTATGTGCTAGAAAGTGTGTGTGGGCTTGGAGCCAGTTCTCGTTTTCGAAGCACTTGTAGCCATATCGCTTTTTACACAAGGGTGCATGTTAAATGTGCGACACCATGTCGTATGAGTGATAGCTGGTGCGCATAAACTATGCAATAAATAAGTTTATTATCGCGCCGTAGTCGCTCGTTGTCCCCAAATGCTGGGGGTCTGCTTGTAGATTTGTTTGTGTTTGTTATAATTCCAGCAAAAACTTTACTATTTATATTTGTTTTTTTTTTTTGCTAATTCGACCACAGCCCCTCTTAATCTGCTTTTTCTCCCGCTCTGTATCGAAATTAAATTAGTATTACGTTTCATAGTTTAATGGGTGTTTACTTCACTTTAATTGAAATGTCTTTTTAGACCTATTTATATGTATGTATGTAACTATTTAATAGTGGAGATAAGAGGGAGTAGGCCCATTCATTTAGATATATACATATATATATATATATGTATATACATACTATAGTATATATATGGTGAGCCGCGAAACTTGAGCTTGCGGTGTAGCAGAACTGAAGGGCTTTACTGAATACTTAAAAAAATTTTTAAACTTTTAAATTTAATAGATTTTGGCGCAGCCAATGTAAAATGGTCTCAAAACATAAAAAGTGCACAAAGCATTTGGTTTTTGGTTTGTTTCTCCTTTTAATACTTTTGTAATTATTTTGCTTCTGCTCCTAATTAATACAAATGGTTTGATACACAATAAAGATTTTTCAACTTGCCTCGTTACTGACGCTGGCATGGCCTGGTCTGGTGGCCGTTGTTGTTAGTGTCCTTGTTGTCCTCGTCGAGGAAAAAAGTTTTCCCATTTTGAAAAGTTTGTATTTTGTGGCGTTTCTGGTGCAGTTGCACTCATACACTTGTACTAATACACGCACGCACATACTTTCGCTCATACACGCACATACACAGGCGCACACACATATATACAAACGCTCTAATATCACCGTCCCTCGGCCGTTATCTTCTTTGTTTTTGGCATTGCCTTTGCCTTTGGCTTTTACTTTTCGACGGCGACGTCAACGTTGCCGTCTTCATCAACGTGCATTGTTTTTGTGTAATTTTGCAATAAACAGCAAAACAATTTAAAAAACGAGCCAACAACGTCGACAAAGCAAAGGATGTAACGTTTTGCCAAGTGGACCGACACCGACTAGTCTCAACCCTCCCAAACGACCAACCGCGCACAAAAGTGGGCAATAAAAAAATGAAACTCAAACAGAACAAGTAAACCGCTAGTTTTAGGAGGGTGCAACTATAAAATACCCTGCAAAGCGTTGAAGAGTATATACATCATTGTATAAGCATTTTGTCCTCAAGCACGAATGTATGTAAGCCCTCCACAGACATTTCCTATATAAGAAACTGCGTGAATAGGCACACATGTTCATTCTGGCCGTGCGCCTACCAAGTATATTATAGCCTCCAAATTTTTTTCGGGATTCTTTATAAGTATGTATGCACACAGAAGTAACGCTCTCCATGGCAGTTTTTTGGGCCAAATCTTCTAAAGTTTTAAGTGCGAGCGACCCACTGTCCATATACCAATTTATATAGAAAACTTTTTTGCTGAAATACTTTTGGTTAAGTTTGTTTACTGTTAAAGAAAATGTTATGCCTCCATTTAATATGTGGCCTTACCCCGCGGCTGCTTGGATTCTGCCTTTCGGGTCTCTAAGTGGGAGGGGTTGCTGGTGCAGGTCTCTTTGCATCTGGCGCAGTTAATTTGTTATTGTTAGTAGTTGCTTCTTCCCTTCTATCGGTGTTCGTATTCGCTCGGCCCTCAGTTAATTGAAATATATTTACTAACTTTGCCTTCAATTTGCATACTGTTTTATATTTAAATACGTTTGAATTCACGAACGGTAATTATTATCTGTATCGTTATGTCTGTATGTACATATGAATGAATGCTTATTTCGAGGCATGTGCTCTTTGGGCTTTTGGGAAGTGCTTTAGAAGTTCACAATACTTACATACCTACAAGTTTCACCAGACTTGCTGAGGCAAAGCGAGTTACGTAATTACCGTCGCAATTCAGCAGAAATTAAGTTGCGGCATCGCTCGAATTGAGCGGCAGCTAAGCAGTAAGCTAGCTTAATGACCACTCATTACCGTTAATTGATTTCAATTAAATCACGCCCGAAAACAGCAGCTTAGACGGTACATAAAGGCAAATGCGACTGATGTAACCACAACAACTTAAACAACAATTACAAAAATAATCAGGAAACAAAACAACAACAACAACATCAACAACAACACCAAGAAAAGGGGATGGCCAAAGCCTTCCGACTACATCGACCAGCCCAACAGGAACAAGGCATCAGCACAACAGAAGAGGAAATGTCTGAAAGTAAAACAAGCAAGAGTATAAGAAAGAGAGAGGGACAATGCGAGGAAAAGAGTGGATGTGCGTCAAGTGTTTGCTTTGGCACATGGAGCAGCAGGACACGCACCAAGTGACCACGCACACGCCCATACCCACGGCCACATCCACACCCACTAATAATAAATTAAAGCATCTTTACACAATTTCAGCTGCTTAACTTAATAAAAACGCCAGCATTGAAAGTGGCAGGAAAGCAGCCCACCATCCTGGTTCAAATCAAGCTCCAGCTTCAGTTTCAGATTGAGCTTCAGCTCTCAAGCAGTCAACCATCGACCATTCGCTGCCACTCGACTGCTGTTGCGGCAAAGATTTTCGGATAAAGTTAATTACGGCTCATTGGGCATTCGACGGGGAAAAGGGAAAAGTTGTGCCGTTGGCAACAAACTAGATGTGGATGTCGTCGTGTCGACCGAGCTTGCATTTGCATCTCTATCTCAAAGCACTATCCGCTGAAGCAATTAACAATAAAACAACACTCTTCTAATTGGATGAAACGTTTTGCAAGTTTTGCATCCGATATGCTTCGTTGAAATGTGCGCCGTCTGAATTAAAACCAGTATTTAATAGCCTATTGGTAGGGCCTTTGTCACAGCTGAAGGCCAGGCTATAAGGGGCGAGCTGATGCCAAGAACCGTCCATCATTTAAGGATTATTTAGCTTAGCAAGTGCGAGGATAAGGAACGTGGTATGGTGAATACACGGGTAGAAACATAGGGCAGTACAGCCTCCAATATTAAATAACATCTTATTCAAAATTAAAACAAGTGAGAACGTTGCAGTTAGGTCTAACCGACAGCGCAATAATCGTTGACAGTGTAATAATAACTAAATTATATACTCTAGCACATTGTGTAATCATAATAATAATAAGCGAGTATAACCAGAAAAAAATTTGCTTTTTATCATTGAGAGGAGCATTTAGTTTTTATGTGACGAAATTAAAGTTAAGTTATCTAATAACCTAAGCTATCTAATAAGACCAGCACAGTAACCAATAAAGGTTTGTGATTTGAGTGGTTGTTTCTAAGTTAGACCGCTATGTTGCGAAAAGCGAAACTGCTGCGTTTGGGTGATTTCTTAATTAGGCCGCTACATGGCGGTATATTGAGATATATTGATTACATCGAATTGCTACGCTTCCAGTGGGCGTAGCCAAAAGACTTAAACACTTTATCTAAGCCCGTAATATACGAGTATATATTCCAAGTTTCAAGACTCTTTTCACTTCGTTAACGAGTATAATAATAAATGTTTAACTTTAGGGGAATAGATTCCGATATCGGCTTTATTCTATTATAATTTGCTTTTATATTAGAGACATTTATCTTCCCATTCGAGTATAAGCTTACTGATCGATCTAAAAACATTATAATAGCCACTGCTTTTGGCTTTTTGTTTTTTTGTTGCATCAATATGGTTGGTAGCGGTCGTAAAAAGCAACCTAGATGGATTTTTTGCAAAAAATCAAAAGACAAATTCCTTAGAGCTTTAAGCTGGTTCGGCACCACGCAGTTTTCATATTCAATAGCTGCATTTGCGACAACAACAAAAAATTAATACAAATAGTCTGCAGTGGTCTGGACTATAGATTATACTTTTGTAGACAGTTTCGCACTTGCCGGCTGCCGGATGTGGTGCTGCCCGTGCACATTGCCTAGCCCCCAGTGCACTATGGGGTATTTAGACCGTTTTACTTGGCAAAAAGAATTTTCTAAACAGTAATCAAAACAATTGACTCTGGTATAAATACAATATAAGTAGATAAGTCTTCCAGGCTTAAGTCACTGCAACCATTGTGCACATTGTCATAAGAAATGTTAACAAACACCGAGGCTGTACAGTTAGGAGTAAGATTAAAACTGTGCTCTATCTTTATGTTAGTAATTGGTATAAGAAATTTCGAAAATTCCCATAGTGCACTGGCCAGCGCCCGGCGCCCATCGCCTATTGTCGCCTGGCGGAGTTTAAGCTTTTTTTCAAGAAGCTTCTCAATATCTTATCCACACCACTTTAGTTTGGCTATGTTATCTTGCTACCATCGCAGTCTTGCTGCCACTTGCTCGGTCAGTTCATAGCTGGCTAATACGCTTTAAGACTGCAGGATATGTCGGCAATACAGTTTAGTTTCATACAAACATACATAGACAAACAAATATATACTATTAGGTATGTTCGTATATAAATTATTTATTGGAATTTTTGGCTTTAGAATTGAACCAACAGTTGCTCGGAGCTGGCGACCCATTTGAAAGCGAAAAGTGAAAAAGTTTTAATAGAATTTCTTTTCTGATACTTATTATATTTGGTATTGTATTCGTATGCTGTTCAGTAATGTCTTTAGATGGCATTCACCATCTTAGACGTTGGTTTCTGTTTTTTTTTAAGCTCACGCCGATTGTCTATTTTTCTATAAAGTTAATGGGTTTTTAATTGCCTTGACAAGAGCAGGTAAATGAACTGAATGATATGACATGATTTATGCCAGCTAAAGAAGCTGGCACACGAGCAAGAATGATAAAAGCGTAAGCAACCTCATTCTCAATATTGGCACTGTGTACGTGACTTTGTGTGTACCACAATTACGTAATTAGCGAAAGCACTCGTCAACATTCAATAAAGTAAACGTCCGTTAAACACAAGCACTAAATGCAAATAAAGATCCTATCGTATCCAACTTTAGTGCACCAAATGTACAAAAGTATTTGATTTTGTGCTGTAATTTTTGCTCGTTCAACTCACTCGAATTTATTTGTGTGCGTGCTAATTTGAATTATCGAAGTTGATGCCTTCGGTTTGTGTGTGTATGAGTGTGTGCCTTTGTGTGCGTGTGATGCTGTGTGTACCATACAAATGGTAAGCCAAAATATGGCGTTATAATAATTTTCATAGCAAAATATACACATGCATAATTAATTAGTATCAAAAATTTAATACTCACACTTTGTATCTGCTTAAATATTTACACTTCGTGCCAAATTTGTATGCAAATCGCTTTGCTACAGACTGACAATAACATACACACACACACACACACACACATACATACTCACACACACGCACAATGTCTTGCAATTAAAAAATGTTACAGTCTGCGTCACTTAAATAGGGTTTCTTCGTACGAGTTAAGTGTGCTTTGAATAACTTAATCAGTAGATCGAAATGACAAGTATAGATTAATAAAGAGAGGGGAGGGAGAGAAGCGAAAGAGAGAGAGAGAAACAGGGAGAGAAAGAGGGAGAGAGGGAGGGAGAGAGAGAGAGAAAAAACATCTGCTTTAATATGAATAGCAATACAAATATGATTTTGAAGCCTAGATTTAATAATATCTAGCTGTTGCTATTCACGTGACGGGCATTGTGCGCAGCCCGTTCAGAGCAAACAGAATCGAAAACGGGTGGTTGTTGCCGTTGGCGGTAGCCAACGTCGGTGCCGCTGATGCCCCTGGCAATTTCGTTGGGTCGCCATGCCGTCTGCACTCCTGCCCCTGGCAATTTACGAGAGCAAGTACGAGCGACGCTTGTGTTGTTGTAGTTGGCTGGTCGGTCACTAACTGGTTGGTGTGTTGGTTGCTGTTGGCGTTGATTGTTGTTTTTTTGAAAACCCTTTTTAGTGTTTGCATTTAACGAACAACGCCACAACGACGCAGCAGCAACAATAAGGGCAATAACAAGCGTGCCTGCCGCACATTCCGCGCCAAGGCCAGTAATGGATGGGGGCAGAAGCTGGTGTTAGTGATGTGTCAGAGAGCTGGAACTGGAGCTGGAGCTGGGGGTGTGGCTAATAAAAGGCTTGTTACAATGAAAACAAATCAAATCGGCGCCGAAGCTATCCATCAAGTCAAACCAAACTCGAGTTCAAATGAAAAGCGGCTAACGAATACCAGCAACAAACAGGAAGTAGTTTGAATTTCCGGTGTCACTCAGCCCCCACGCAATAGCTAAGCGCCAATTCCATCCGCAATAGCACTGCCAATGGAGGGAGCAACCACGTCCAAATTTTCAAATTGATTACGGGACACGTTGCGGAACGGGCGACGATGAGGCGCCGGAGCCCGCCCGGAGTCAACTCAGTTTTACTTTGAAATGCCATTAAAATGTATTTACAAACGCAAATTGATAGCGATTTTGGTCTAGGCCTGGCTCGCGATGTGTTGAAGTTGAAGCTTAGCCGGCGATTTGGTCAGGATGTGTGGTGTGCGCGTTGGGGTCGACATTGACAGCGAAGGGACGAGTCCGCAATCCTTTTGACCGTTTGCCCCTTACGTACTCGAATACCCAAAATTTAAAGTCCTTAACTAGAGCGCATAAGCGTGAGTGTCTGAGTGTGTGTGAGTGATAAATGTAATTTACATATCGGAAATGCGTTTCTACCCTAGGACCTTCGCGGAGCTTTTGTGCAACTGGACGTCCATATTACTGTTCCAGTTTCGAACCTTTTGCCCTGCCCGAATGGATCAATATATGATCATGCGTCCTGCGGTACATACAATGAAATTCTAGTGCTCAACACGCTTTTTAGTTGGCACCTCGACGTGATTAGTTGGCTGGTTGTTGTCAACGTTTGGTGGTAGTTAGTGAGTGTACCTTGGTGGGGTGACTCGGCCGGTTGTTGACAGTTCGTTAATAAATTGTGCCATTGTGTCAGACCACACTGGTATTTGCCATTTATTGTGTTGTAGCTGTTGGGGCGATAACTTCCCAGCGACAAGCCATTTGGCCGATGTGTGTGTGGAAATATGTGTAAAATTAATCCCCAGATGACTTGAAAAACTCGACAAGTGTCGTTGTTAAGACGAGGAAATGGAGCTTGGTGACTTTATGGTTTCAGAATGCACTCACTAACGTAATTAATTGTTATTCATTACTTCTTAATTGGCCAATTAAATCAATTGGCAATGCGACAGACAAATACGTTTAAGCACAACAGCTCGTTTGCCTTCACATCAGAGTTGTCTTCGGCCATTACATTTTTATTGACAAAAAGGCATCCAGCAAGCAGCAATTTGGCGAACGTCAACGACAATAACGTTAAACTGCAATTATTTTCAAATGAACTTCATTTGAAATGCAATTTGAGGCATGTGTCTAATATATGCAAACAATTTACTGTGCTGCGAGCACAAAAAAGGGCAAGCAGGCAAGAAACGAAACGGAACCAAACCCCACCAAGTGAAGACGACATGACTGTTCGCTTAGAGCAGTAGAGCACACAGGCAGACAGTTAGACAGTGACAACAACAGCAATGATAAATCAATATGTAAAAGGAACTCTGACGAGCGGACTTGGCAAACAAGAAGCGTGGCAAAATGATAAACTGTGTTGACTGTATTGTGCCGATGACGGTTGCTGCAAAACAACTTGTGGGAATGTTTTCTTAGCACACAAGTACAAACATATATGTACAAACGTAGTGACATATGCATATGTATGAGTATGTGTGTATTTACATTTGTGTGCGCGCGTGAGTTTAATGTATATCCTTGCGTTTTCACACAGTGGCCCACCCACATAAAAGTGAGCAATAAACATACGCGATTAAATTCATTATGAACACTTGAACAGCAGACAATGCGAATATGAAATGACAAGCTGATTGTATGAGTGTGTGTGTGATTGGTTGTGTTGATGTCCCTCTAGAGACCTACGTCAAAATAACATGGTCCTATAGCTCTCTCCCTCTAAGTGTGTGTATGTGGTGTGTGTGTCCGTGACTTCTATGATGACAAAACGAAGCAAAAGGTTTCAGTTCTTGTTATTGTTGCCTTTTCTAATTGTATTTGTGATTGCATGTGGGTGTCTGCGTATGTGGTTACTAATTGGATTTCAGATATTCAATCAACATGTTTCCGCACTGATTTTCACAGATTTTATGGATGAGTGCAGCTTGTGCTAAGACAGGTCTCTTCGACTTACATACATGATCTGCAACAATAAAATAGTCGATCCATGTGCCGCATGAGAATTAAGTTATCATAACATTGACATCTATTGAATTGTCAGGGATGTTTCATTTAACGCACTATTGCTCATACAACCTGAGCCTGACGTTGAAAACGAGCAGTGACTGCCAACTAGGTCTCATATACTGTGTGTTATTACGCGATTTCTCTCTTCGTTGAATAAGTAAACTAAAAAAGTATTGTTAACTCCTGCACAAGTCGAGTTGCCACATTAGAAAACATGATCCATACTATATATAGGACACTAATTGTATTCAATAAACTAATTAAAATGTGCTACAAAGCTTTTTATATTTGACCCAGAGCTGTACATAGTTATGTTCTAGTCAGAAATTTGTATGTTTGGGACCTCCGCGGCATTCGCTACTCTCGTGATGTGATAATTGCTGTCAGCCACAGTAAACAGTGAGCTATGCGGCGGCAAATGAGTACGCGCCCGTCAAAGCGTGTGTGCATGTGTGCGCGTGTGTGTTTCTGCGTGTGTTTATGCGTGCGTGCGTGCGACTGCGAGTGACCGTGATGGTTACCGCACTTTGTCGCTGGTTTTGGATTTCCAGAAGACTTCAGTGCCATGATTTCACTCAATTTTGGTTCGTCATATACAGGATGCCTGCCGCAAACCGCAGGTCCCGCACCTGTTGCATGGGGGGTAACTGAGCATCACATCTACAAAGATCCACACAACGGATTTACTGCAAAAGTACAGTCTAGAAATAGTGGATTCGCAGAGATAGCATTGCCAGCGTGATCATTAGCAGCTCAAGGCAGCATCTCAATTGGCAAGCGGCCTGATTCTTTTTTATCCATTTACGATAGTGGTACACATCACTGTAAAAGCCAGCAGAATTCGGCAAGCCGCAGCCATGGCCAAAGGAGACAACGCCTACCACCATACCATCGCAAAATAACGGCCCACCCGAATCACCCTGACAGCTATCCACTTCATAATCCTTTGCATTGGACGCGCATAACATACCTGGTCGGAAACTCCCCAATTCGCTGCAATACTTATTCGAATTGATAGCCATGTCACCGTTGATCGCTTCGTCAGGCATTGGACCGAACTATAAGAGAAGTTCAAAGTAAGAATATATTATTATCAATATAATAGCAAATAATTATAATATTATTATTATTTTTATTCTTATCATAATTATTATTATTATTATTATTATTATTATTATTATTATTATTATTATTATTATTATTATTGCTCTAATCATCGGCATACTCTAACAGATACACACATGTACATACATATATATATGCAACTTACTTGAATAACTGTACCCCATCCAACGACTGTGCATTCTGTTCCAGCTGGTAGATCCCGGTCAGCTATTGGTATAATATCAATAAAACTTGCATCTATTGCTAGGTCTTCTTGTAGTAGTACAATGCCAACATCATTGACTGTACGCCCACTTGAGTACTTTGGATGCGGTTTGACTTTTGAGACTTTTAGTTCTTGTGATTGACTAGTCTTCAACAGCCGACGCGGTGTACCGGCAACGACCCTCAACCTACTGGCTCGAATCTTAGTCGGCCTGCAATATAAGGGTTAAGTTAAAGATATTCAGTGTTTAATTGCCAAAACTTTTGGAAAAGTCACCAACTTACCCACTATACAGACAATGCGCTGCCGTCAAAATCGCTCTCTTAGATATTATACTGCCCCCGCAAAAATGATTGTCGCCAAAGAATTTACTTGCCTTGCTTGTGCGCAACGAAACAACGTATTTAACCAGATCGTTCTTTTCGGGACGGTAGCCCCCAGTAACTAAAAAATGGAACTCATTATCGCTTGATCTCGGGCTCAAGCTCGAGTTGGTATTTTGTTGGAAATGGTGTTTCTTGTGTGCAAGCGTATTTGCACCATCTTGAACATCCCCGTGCGGAATTTTCACCATAGGCATTCCATTAATGATGTTGTGCACGTTCCTAACTGAGCGTCGCTGGTTGAGTATGTGGTAGTTTCTTGTCAAGGGATGAAATTGATTGTTTGTGATACCATTCCATTTTTTAAAAGAACCTGAGACTGGGCGCCCAACGTGTAGTTGCGAAACTAACAGGAAATATACAACAAATTTTGAAGCACCCATTTTTCAAGTTTTCTTTATCTCAATTACTGCAATTACAAAATAAATCAAATGCTTAAAAAAATATTCAAAAAACCCATTAACCCTTGATTTTCACTTTGAAAATGTTGTCAAATGTTGTAAGCATACAACAATTTTAAAACATTGCTTATTTATTTGAAACAGGGAAGTTATTCTATTTCAATATTATATTATTATTATACTTTTATATTAATAATTCAAAAATGGTGTCATTTGCCCCACATGCTTACATTATTATTTTTTTAAATATCCATTTTGTTGGCGTTTTAAAAAATTAATGCGTAAATGCATATGCATTTAAGAATGCACCTAATATAATAAGAGTAAGAACTACAGCAACAAAAAAAGCCTGCACCTAGCAGCCAAAGCACTAGTATCCAGCATTACATACACACCTTCACTTATAAATATATACATATACATAAAAGCCCAATAGTGATGCAAGGTATCACAATCAGTATTTCTGAGTAAAATTTTTTTGTCAAAAATCATGCCAAAATTGACAAACATTTTGACTGAAAATCTTTTGGATTCATATCCAATATATCAAATGCCCATAACTTTGTCAAAACTGAACCGGTTTTAATGTTTGATGGCGTTTTGTATATGGTTTGTCCTCTAGATTGATTCTGAATTTCAAATATATTCATTATTGAAAATAAACTTTTTTTGGATTTTTTGATGACATATCATGTTTGTGGCGTGGTGATGTTTGGTGGAGCTTTCCATATACCAATCCACATACCAAGTCTGGTGTCTCTAGCTTTAAAATTGTATAAATTACATATGTTGCCGTTTTGAGCTTGCAAATATATAGAATTTAGCGATTACGGTGGCGGAAGGAGGCGTGGCCGGAAAATTTGTGATATTTGGCGGACTTTACCAGTAATATATATTCAAAATTTGGTGACTCTACCACTGTGGGAGATATAGCCATTTCCGATTTTTTTTTAAGGCGGGGGCGTTGGGAGGCGTTCTAGTGGCATTTTTTGGAAGAAGATCACCAGCAATCTACATACCAGATTTGGTGACTGTAACTTTACTATTGTGGGAAATATTCAACTTTAATCGATTTTCGATTTGAGGTGTATCGACATGTTGCACAAAAATCTTAACTCTTCATCTGAAGCAGATAACTACAAGTATATAATCCAAGTTTCAAGTCTCTATCTTCAATAGCGCCGAAAAATATTGCATTCATCCGGACAGACGGCCAGACGGACGGACAGCATGACGGACATTGCACAAAACCAATATACTAGTATCACTTTCGTGAACGAGTATAAAAATGCATACATCACTATAAATATACCAAGATTAGTATGAATTGGTTGGGAACATAATTATAAACATCATATTTCTGGGGTGTTCACAAAATACTAAGTTTTAAACAAAGTGCCAGTCCCAACGCTCGCATGTCGTGATTTTGTCACTGAGCTTACAAAACCGTTTCTGGCATCACGTACATTTGTGTACATAGCCAAGTTCATTGTTGTCTGAGGGTTCTACTCACTAATTTTTTCGTGGGCCCCGCTACGCTATAAACTTCTGCTGCCCACGTAAAGTAGCTTCCCTGTGTATATAAGTGCGTCTGCATGTGTGCGTAAGTACTGACTTATGGGTGCAGATACCTCCTGTGGTGTGTGTTGTGAGCCGCTGTCGTTATCATTAATTTGCAGCCTGCTTTTCGTAATAATTTACAAAGGATTTTCTTCACTTCTTCTTGCTAGTTTTTGGCATTTCTTGGCCAACTTTTTAAGTTCACTTGTCATCATATCTGCTTACGAAGACAAATTTGTATATAGGCCCTTTTTAAAAAAGAAAATACAAAAAAAAGGTCTGCAGGGCAGGTCTTCGGTATTTAAAGTATTTATTTTGTAGGTCACAGCATTTAGATTAAGTTTATTAAAGCGCACAATTCAAATTTATATATAGGACACTCCTCTGTTGGTGATTTGTAGCTAAATATGTATTGTATGCATTAGATACTCCATATTCTTCACTCTTGCGAAAAATTTGTATAAATGTATGTATAAATTCATTTTTATGTATGCTAGAAATAATTAACAATGTATACAAATTTTAATTCTTCATGGTGTGGGTCCGTTTTGAAAGAAAATAGTAAGGCACCTGCGGTCAGCCACAGCCAAACAAGTAAACAACCAAACACACCTGTACAATTTCCCGCAATCATGGCAGTGGTATAAACATCATCACTTGGCAAAGGTAAACAATTATGGCACCACACCGGCCCGATTGACTGACTGTTTGCAGCTGGCTGCCTCAAGATAGCAGACAACAGACATATTACTTATCGAACATATACGATGCCAAAACATTGATTATTGTTGCCTTTTGCAGTTTTAACTAAAATGCATTTACTGCCAACAGGCAGGCAAGTCAGTAGTCAGGCAGACGAGGAGATGGGAGGCAGAAAGGGTGCGGGGGGGGGGCAGTCCGGATGGCGACTTTAGTTGCCAATAGCCAACAGCCAGTTGTTTGGCCGTTGGCTAACTGCCTATGCATTTGCCAGAGACAGAGAGTTAGGCCAATATTGCCATCGTCGAAGTCGGTGTCATTGTTTGCATACATTGATTGAATTTGTTCACGCCATTAAATTTGCAAATTGCTATCAGCAACTTTGCATAAACTGCAATGGAAAATTTTACAACACAACTCCGGGCTGAACGTACTGCATTGTTAATGCTTATGACTGAGACAGCTTTTACGCCCCTTTTGAGTGTGGTGTGTACTGTTTTTAAGCATGTAGCAATCAGTGTCGTACTGCCTAACGTGGCTTTGTCCAGCTTGCCATCTGCATCCAGGTCTAGTCGATAAACAAAAGCAAGAGCATTCGTGAACTTAAGCTAAAGACGGTTGCACAATATGTCGGAGGTATCCAACAGCCAACAGGCAAGAGGCAACAGTAAAGGGCATGGTAGACCTGTGTACAACTCATTAACTATTCATACGACATTAGACACAACAGAAACAGGGAGAGATCTTGGTGAGCAGAAAATGCAGCATGTGATGACACTTTTGATTTCGACTGTTTAACAGTCAAGTGCTGGCCGATTGCTAATTGCCCACAACCTGCACAAGGATGACGATTTAACAGCCACATCCAGGAAATTTGTTTAACGACCAGTTGAAGCTATCAAAGCACAATAAGTTGAGCATAATACCCAGCCGACCTCTGTCTGATTCGCATTTAGCTGGCATAAACACTGTTTAAGCTTTCACAGCTCTGTGCGCACAAGCAACAAATGAAGCTAATGCGCGGGAGAAGACGTTCCACAAAAATCTCAGAAAAATTGAAATTATTTGTCCCGCGGGAGTTTCTTTCTTTCGGCTTAGTTGTTTGGCTTGCTTGATGTCGGGGTGGAATTTGGTCGGGGTTGGCATAAACTGAGACTGCGGCCAAAATTTCGCCTCGGTGTAGGTTGGCAGGCTGATTGGTGCAATGATTTTCTCACCAAGTTCAACAAAATCGCAAAAAATTTAAATTATCCACGTATTGCGGCTTTTATGCAAGTTCATTGTCTTGTGTTATTGAACTATTAGTGCCCGTACTGGCAAAGGGCCAGGCTGGCATACGACTCCGCAATATATTTATATTATACACACCGCAACGTTTCTGTATTATTGCGAGCTTCTGAAATTTATGATAAAAGTTATATGGACATTTAAATGGATACGAGTATATTTGTGGGAAAAATTTCAATTTTAACTTTGAATGCAATTCGACTCTGGTATTCAGCACACTACTTTACCCTTAAAATTACCCACCAAGGCCTTAAAAGTTCAATTTGAAGCGATCTCAAACAAAACTAAAGCGGCATGGATTACTATAGCACCTTGAAACATGTATATAACACAAAAATAAATAATGTTTTATTGTGACAATGCGAATGTGTTGTA
The DNA here is from genome assembly GCA_035047465.1 of Drosophila sordidula. Classification (NCBI taxonomy): domain Eukaryota; kingdom Metazoa; phylum Arthropoda; class Insecta; order Diptera; family Drosophilidae; genus Drosophila; species Drosophila sordidula. Next base: position 16,026,921 of record JAWNPQ010000136.1, read on the forward strand.
GTTATACACTTTCACGTGAAGTAAGAACGTTGCAGTCGGACGTAACCGACTGCGTAATACTCGTTCAAAGAACACAGAAGTTATTATTGTTGTTTTGGAAAAATATAGAATTTTTATATTTCGTAGGGGGGGGGAGGAGGGGGGAGGCGATCACCCCAACACTGTCTTCCAAATTTCTTGCGGGCAAGGCAGTGGGGGCCAGCTACCTTTAAAATTTGGTGACTTTAGCTCCAAAAGTGTGGGAGATATACGTTTTCGTACTTTGTGGCGACGGGAGTGGACGTGTGCGAAAAATTTTTGTACTCTTATTTAAAGGGGGTGACCACTAATCTACCTTTATAATTTTGTGGGTCTAGCTCTTAAACTCGCTTTCGCGATTCGTGAGGGCGGTTTGGCTGTGGGCGTTATAGTGGGTGTGGCCGGGATATCAAGGTTATCTTTTGGGGGAGGTCACCAGCAATCTACACACTAAATTTGATGAGTAACATTGTGGGAAATATTCATCCTTTTATCGATTTGCGATTTGAGGTGTATCGACATGTTATCGATTTATCAGCCTCCCAGTGCAATAGCGCCGAAAAAAGTTGCGTTCATCCGGATAGACGGATAGACATTGCACAAAACCAATATACTCTTGTCACTTCGTGAACAAGTATAAAAAATCCTCTGCTCTTCCCGTTACTTATTTGTAAACAATTTTTTTTTACAATTTAGAATCCAGATTTTATTTTTAATCGATTGCGGGTACCAAAGTTTGTATTATACACAACTTTTCTATGGTTCAGTTTACGATTCGAAACTATGTGTCACCTCTGGGTTCGGTTCATGAAACTACTTTTTCAGATTTATGAGCCCAGGTTTTGGTTCGACCCTGGGTTCGGCGCCTGTATTTTAGCTTTTATAATTTCATCACAAACTAAACTCAAAATTGATTAAAACATTTTTGCTTAATACTTCTAAGAAACGATACTCGCATTACAAATGAGTAACGCCAGTTGTATAACGAAAAAACCGTTAGGCGCGTACTATAACATGCGTATGTACATTTGCTATAAATAAATTTTTTAAATTAAAAAATAATATCAACCAAACTAAATCAAACCGGTTCGGTTCAAAGCCGGCTTAGCGCCGAAAAAAGTTGCGTTCATCCGGATAGACGGATAGACATTGCACAAAACCAATATACTCTTGTCACTTCGTGAACAAGTATAAAAAATCCTCTGCTCTTCCCGTTACTTATTTGTAAACAATTTTTTTTTACAATTTAGAATCCAGATTTTATTTTTAATCGATTGCGGGTACCAAAGTTTGTATTATACACAACTTTTCTATGGTTCAGTTTACGATTCGAAACTATGTGTCACCTCTGGGTTCGGTTCATGAAACTACTTTTTCAGATTTATGAGCCCAGGTTTTGGTTCGACCCTGGGTTCGGCGCCTGTATTTTAGCTTTTATAATTTCATCACAAACTAAACTCAAAATTGATTAAAACATTTTTGCTTAATACTTCTAAGAAACGATACTCGCATTACAAATGAGTAACGCCAGTTGTATAACGAAAAAACCGTTAGGCGCGTACTATAACATGCGTATGTACATTTGCTATAAATAAATTTTTTAAATTAAAAAATAATATCAACCAAACTAAATCAAACCGGTTCGGTTCAAAGCCGGCTTACATTTTTGGTTAAAAGTTTACGAATCTGGATGATGTTTTGTTTTGTTCATGGCTTGCAATACAGCGGTTCATGGAACGACGAAATTAGAATCCGTTTCGTCAACTGTTCGTTCCGTAAAATTGTTCCGTTCCGTAAAACAGTTGATTTAAAAAAACGTTAATTTAAGCTAATTATTGCCAGCATTATCAAAAGAAAACACAAAACCAAGTAAAAGTGTTATAGTCGACTAAGAGATACCCTGACCTTAGTTGCTGTCGTTACATACATTCATCATTATATTATGTCGTCGGAGGGGCCTCCTTCTGCCTTCTGCACAAAACCATCATACCATTTTTTACCCATTTTCAATAGGTTTAGGGCATTAAATAGGAGTTCCTTAAAATGCCTTTCAAACAATATGTTCAATATATCTGTATATTCTGTACTGTTGGTTTGTCAATTTTAGCGTAGCTTAGCTGTTTCTATTAAGTCAGCGGTTTTTGCTAAAACTGCTAAAACAAATGTCTTAGTATGTGAATTTTTAAGTGAAAACAATACATTTCAATTGGTATATCAGCCGATCTGATCGGACTATCGTAGAAGTTTTTCAATTCTTCCTGTATATATTGCTAGTCGCTTGCTATGCTTCGTTACTAGCGTGGATTGCCGTCGACAATATTGTTATTATTATTATTTAAAGTATAGGAGATATATTAACTGTCAACCTAATCATTTTTAAATAGTTCAGATTTCTTGTGTGTGCTGACTGTTACGTCTGTGTCCATCTGCATTTTGATATCTGTATTTGTATGTGTTAACCTCAAAGATTTGACTCTAGTGGAGCGCTCTAATTACATTTTCTCAGCGCTTTCCTCTGCTGCAATTTTCGTGCAGAAAGCAGTATGGCATCTGCACTTTTATGGATCCATTTGCTCTGAGAATTTTGCACGGCTGATTGAGTTTGGGATTGCTGTCGGCTACACTCGACTTCATCGTGCTCGCCAGCTCTGTGTCATTACCGAAGCGTATAAATTACTTTAGTTGCAATGTGACTTGCGGCTTATCACATTAAATGTTTTTTTTATTTCTCCGTTGTCATATTTCTTCATGTCTTCGTGTTATATTAAGCTCAAGCTTCGTACGGATTCGCAGGCATGTCCATGCTGAGCTCGTTAACAGGACTGTGCGACTTATACAAATCTACAAAATATTTGAAAATTTAAAGAACAAAGTACATTGCAAGAATAAAAATTATTTCTTAAAATTTTTTTTAATTTTTGGACGAACACCGAACAACATTAGAACTCGTTGATATCAAATAGTAATTGCACTTTGATAAAAATATAAAATACTGACAACACATAAATATATTTAGAAAAATACAAAATATATCGTGAACAGAATATTTAAAATAAAGACAGTTTTTAAAGACTATTTCTGATTTTATAGAATAATAAATAGATAATAATGGACAAATATAAATAGGTAATAATAAGGTGTATGTGAAATTTAAGTAAATTTAAAACAGACTGCGATAATGCAAGTGCAATTTTCTGAAATGTGTAGTACACTTGCCAATAAAGTAAGGTGGTCACAGTACTAAAAAGTCGTAGATATACAGAACGAACGAGGAAATTTACACAATGGTGTACTATTTTGAATTATCGCCCAGAGTAAACTTTTGACGGCCGTCACTGTATTAGGCGCCGCAGAGTGGCTTATTATAATTGCCTAAATAAACTAATTAAAGTGTGCAGATTGGAAGTTGTTGTTTGCCGAAAAGGGAAAATAATATTGTAGTTGAATTATGAAACATTGATGTGACTGCATAGTGCCATGTACATACAAACAGCCAAACATATGAATGTATATGAGCACATACAACAGTGTGGTCGCCGTTGGAATCTGTGTTCGTGTGCGTGACGATGTGCTTTAAAGCGACAAGTAAAAAAGGGTTCAATTTGACGGAACGTTGTCTATCTTCTCGCCACAGCTAGGCCAGCCAACCCAGCCAACGCATGCCTCCTAGACCCCCGCTAGCCAGCATAAGCATATTAGGCAGTTCCGCTGTACTAGTGTGGGGGCTCACTAAAACGTGATGTTGAATCCAATGTGATGCTCAAGCGTGTGAAAATACCAGAAAGACGTGTTGCCATCAAATGGTTTCAATGGCGGCCACTGCCACGTCATTTTAGCCAGTTGGCCTGGTCGGGCGATAGCGTTGGCAACACCATGCCTTGGCGCGTGTGCTGTTGGCCGCTGTGCGTATTTATGGCATAAGTTAACAGACACCGGAAGTGATACATCAAGGACACGCGCGCGTCTACGTATATTTTCTTCTTACACGTTTTAAATGAACATCAAATCAACTTATACTATACCACTCTCTCGTTGCCATTTTCAGCTAACATAAGTTTTAGAACATTGTAATGACGATTTTGTTCTTATAAATATATTTCATAAATGTATGAATAGAAACATGTATCAAAATAACTTGTTTGAATGTTCTGTACCTCGAAGCATGTCTTACATTAAAGAACATTTTAATCGAATGCTCCCGGTTACATCTTCCAGTATATTAATACCTCAGAACTAGTGGAAGGGAAATTCATTGATTTTTACAGTGATAGTATGGATGGCAAAAGTTTCTTCTATTATATTCTATATCAGCTTTTATACGCAAATGTATATGACAGATAAGTAATAAAATTATCACATTATGAAAGAAAGGCATGTGTACTAAATTTTTTTTTTATACTCGTTCACGAAGTGAAACTAGTATATTGGTTTTGTGCAATGTCCATCATGCTGTCCGTCCGTCTGGCCGTCTGTCCGGATGAACGCAATATTTTTCGGCGCAAGATAGAGACTTGAAACTCGGAATATATACTTGTAGTTATCTGCTTCAGACGAAGTGTTAAGATTTTAGCGCCACGCCCACTGGGAGGCTGGCAATTTGATAACATTTCGATACACTTCAAATCGAAAATCGATAAAAGTTGAATATTTCCCACAATATTAAAGTAAGAGCGACCAATTTGGTATGTAGGTTGCTGGTTATCTCCTCCAAAAAATGCGGCTGGTGGTGGGGGTGACCTTCTCTTAAGATCGAGCGGAAAAATATTGGGCAGACTCACCACCATCCCTACAAAATATAAAAATTCTATATTTATCCAAAATAACAATAATATCTTCCGTGTACTGTGAAGGAGTATTTTGCAGTCGGCTACGTCCGACTGCAACGTTTTTACTTGTTTGTATTAAGTCGAGCCACAAATATGTATATTATACATATATAAATTTTTGGTTCGACTCAATAACATATATATATATATATATTATATATATATATATATATATATATATATACATATATATATATATATATATATATATGTATATATACTGTTTGACCATGCGATTTTGGTGGTCACACTGCATGACATTTTCCACAATCAAGTCGGAAACAATCCGGAGACCTTCGTCACCATACGCTTAGCATATCCATTTAACACTTTCCATACCCTACATCTTGAAAAAAAAAGCATCAACAGAACTGCTATGTGCCTCCTCCAGAGCTAACCGTCATAAGCCGATGCTGACTCATGAAATCAGGGTCAAATGTTTTCAGCATCGTTGCGCAAAACTTTATGATCCCTTGGTCAATTAAATCTCATGGCTGCTTGGCTACAAAAAAACCGACATATTTTCGCACACCCAACTAAAATGGACGGCCATGGACATGGCTGAATTGGATCTGTTAGCATGTAAGATTGCGAGATTGGAATGGGTTAGTTTTCGTTTTTGTTGCTTAGCATTTTTGGGTGGCGATACTTGTCAGTGGCAGGCGGCACAGTAACAAAATCAGCGCCTAATGTGGAATTGTCCGCAGAGGTCGCTAGTACGTGTCTTCGAGAATTTGTATGTGTATGTGTTCTTATGTATGCGTATGAATTTAGGTCGTTTGAGGGGCAATCTACTGATGCTGGACAAATGCTCCGCTTCGAGGTCACTCTCCTGTTCCTGTTGCCCTTTGTGTTTTGGCACTAGCCTCCCACAAGTTGTTGCCCGACACGGACGTTTAGTAAGGCAAAATAAATTACCACTCGTCTTGTTGTTGTTGCTGTTGTTGATGATGGTTTTGGTGTTGGTGTTACGGGGGGATGCTTGTATGTATGCGCATGGCCATCGTCGGCAACAAACATTTTGACACTTGCTTTAAAACCATAAATGTCAGTCTGTGTTCAGGCTTAGCCAAGTTTAAATACCTTTGGACAGATTAAAAGTCTCGTTAACCAAAATGTTTGCAGCTTCAAGCTTGTTTATATGTATGAATGTTTCAAATTGTGAATTTAGAACGTGCACAATACTATGGCTATGTGTAATCTATATATAGAGCTTAAGTCCTCGTCAATTCTTTTCCTTACTGAATATTTGTATGCTCTTTGCCTAAAAGGTTTATCGTACATAATGTCATATCGGCTAAGTTATACTCATCAAAATTAGAGTACGGTATATATAATTGATGTTTGAGTATAAGTTGTGTGACGTACAGAGTATTTGCAAGTCATGCGTTTTTACCATTCTAATTGTATCTTTGGCATTAGGAATGGTATGAAGAACATATACATATGGAGTATGTATATGCGTGCTTTCTTTGCGTTGAAAAATTACCATGCATTAGACCCGAGGGTCACTTTTAATTACTTTTGAGAAGGTCAACTTTAATGAGTGTCAATGTGCTTGTTTGCTGTGCAGCTGCTTGGACCCTGTTTAGCAAGCCCAAGATGAAAGCAAGTATGCGTCGGAGCGTAGTTTATTGATCGCTCTGATTGGATGCTGGAAAGAGTAACAAAAACTTTTCACATTTGTCGGCTAGTTTGTGGTTCGGTAGTCCCAACTTTCAGTGCAGCTGCTCTTTTAATCTGTTATTTTTATATCCTGTACCTTTTGAAATTGTTGAAAAATGGGATTCTAAAGTCGAGCAAATGATGTAATAAACAAAAGACCAACCGTTGAAATAAATATTTCGTATACGAATAGAAGAAACATTGCATTTCTAGCTAAAAATTAGCAGATATGTGCAAAAACTATCTTTTGGAATGCCTCTTGTGTGGTATACTACAGCGTATCACCTAGCCGGGCACTATTAACTGGGGAGTGCTAACTTTTCACTGTGTGTTGTTTTTCAATTTGCATGCCCAGGCTGTTACAGGTAAATAAAATTGCAACTCCGGAGTTTCGAACTCTGTTAAGCTGATAAGTATGCTACACTTTTCGAAAATATCACAGTTCGATGTTACAAGAATATTCTGTTTTTTTTTTTTTTTTTTTTTTTTTTTTTTTTTTGTATTTATTTAAACAAGTTTTCTGCTACCTCTGTGGCAACTTAATCTAGTTTTACATTTAGGGGAAAGAACGATTGATCACAGGCGATACTTATATAAGATTTATGTTATATATATGGGGAAATGTATATTATTTACAAAATTTACAAAGAGAAGGTTATCTTAAAAATTACTGTAGGAACCTGGTAGAGAGATCCAATGGATGGCACCTTTTAAGTCTTCTCTGTCTTGGTTTGGCAGTTAGTCGTTTGGCTAGCGCGTTAGGGTGACCACCAAGGCGTTGCAGGTAATTCGATGCAAGTAGTTGCATTACATCGCCCACTTTAGGGACTTTAAGGTCCCGTTCGATGTCTCTAATTCGAATGTACCACGGTGCGCCGCATATTCGTCTTAGGATTTTGCTTGAGCAACTCTAATTTTATTTAGGTTTGTTTTTGCCGCAATGCCGTAAATTTGAAGTGCATATGGGGCTTAGGATCGATTTGTAGATGGTGACTTTGCTGTACAATGACAGCTTGTTCCTCGGAGCCAGTAACCACGCCATCTTTCCGGCCTTTGCCATTACTGACTGCCGAACCATTGTTGTATGGGCTTTGAAATATAGTTTTCTATCTAGAACGCACCTAAATATTTGTGAGAGCTCTTGTGCGTAAGGATGGAGCCCAGCATCGTAATGCCACTGCATGACAAAATCCTTGTAGCAAAGGTTACATTTGCGCATTTGCTGCTGTTGACGCCTATGTTCCCTTTTGCAGCCCAGTCTTCAAAACTGCTCACGTATTGTTGCAAGGCTTCCGTAGCTAGAGTAATGCTTGGGCTTCTGGTCAACACAGCAGTGTCATCCGCGTAGGTGGCTATCAGGACATCGTTCTCGTCTAATCCAGATATAACGCTTGACGTAGGCATATCGGCAGTAAATAGGGTGTAAAGCGTAGGGCCAAGAACGCTGCCTTGGGGGACGCCTGCGCAGATTGGGCGCTTCGAGGATTTTGCGCCATTGACAACAACTCTGAAGCTTCTGTCCTTAAGAAAGCTACTTACAAGCTGAAATAGCTGTGGCGTTAGTATGTTCTTCAGTTTAAAGAGGAGGCCATCATGCCATACTCTATCAAAAGCTTGCTGAATGTCCATGAACACAGCTACAGAATAAATTTTTTGCTCCATTGCATCTAGGGCAAAGTTAACCACCCGTTGAAGTTGTTCCAATCTTAGAAATAATTGTTCAAAATCAGTTTTACACCAAGGTTGGTTTGGAGGTAAATATACAGAAGAAATTTTGACGCATCCACACTCACACTGGCAGCCTGTATACTCAATCTTGACAAAGGTTCATTCTGAATAGATTATCGTATAAAGACAGCAGATCCCCATTTAGAGGTGTCACTAGGATGATTTGCGTAATAAGAATATTCTGTAGAAGAGAGTTTTTGACTAGTATATACCCAGCACTCTGGTGAACTAAATGTTGGATATTTAAGCAGTATTGTTATTCATTAAAGTAATCGAGGTGTCAATGCATATGGCAATATTGTTGGATATCTTAAAACAGATGAATGACTTACTAAGTCACAATTTAAAGTTATGCCGATAAGTGTCGACTCCAACACTGTCTCAAAAATGTTATTGTTCCAAAATTTTTTATATAGGCTTTCAAATGGAATGCAGAGATCAAGCTTATTTCAGTGTTTTGACAATTTGCACCGCGGGAGCTATTTTGTATCTTAAGGGCAGGGCATGAAAATCAAATCAAAGGTTCACTGACTTATCGATCAACCCTCGTTTGAACTATTTTACCTGTAAATAAAGAGTTTCCACATCCGTTTTCGTATATGCTGGTGTTGGTATGCTGATTGAGTGTAAACTTCCGGCGCGTGCACGCCCGAAAATTGCCTGTACTATTGAACGTTTTGAAATTCACTGCCTGGGGCATGAGGCACGAGCAATGATGCTACGGGTTTGAATATGTGTGTGCGTTTGGGTATAAGAGTGCCATTAGCTGCAAAAAATTCTACGCACAATGCGTGAATAATTGGCGACGATATACGGCGATAATTTATATTGTTGATGCCACAGTACCTGCCCCATGCCCCCAAATACACTTCATCAAAAATTTGTATATTTTTGCGCCGGTGGTCTGACCCTTTGCGTGTGTGCATGTGGGAAATTATGCGCGCTGCATTCTAACCGATAGACTAACTAACGGGCGAGAGAGAGTGAGAGAAAGATAGGAGAAGGGGATGGGGATGTCGGCGTGCTTTTGGTGTTAGAGTCGCTGTCGGCGTTGGCGGTGGCGTCCCCACCGACGTCAGCGTTGGCGTCGGCTTTGGCTTTTTGTCACAGTAAAGATTTATTTTATGGTCTATTGTTACCAGCGTTGTTATTATAACTTAATAAGCGGCTAATTGTTGTTAATCAATTGTTTAACAGTTTACAGCTTGTTATTTCCAACGTTGTTTTTATTGGCTTTTGGCGTGAATTATTTCCATTTTTGCACATCCATTTAAATAGGCATATGTGCATACGCACTATTGTGTTCGCTTTTGTTACTGTTTTTGTTTCCCAATGTAATTGTTATTGTTGTGCGCTCGTTTTAATTGCAATTGTTATGTGATTTTGTATTTGTACATATTGTGTGGAATTCGCGCTGGTATATTTTTTTGACTGTCGGACTGTCTAGTCTGGCCGGCTGCCTGTCTGCTGTTTGTTGTCTGCTTGTCTGGCTTTTTGACAGTCTGATGATCTGTCTGCCTGTTGGCATCTTTTGGGGTTATTATAACGCCCAAAAGTGTGCTATGGCTGCATTAAAATTAACGACAGGCCTGCCAGTTGCTGACTGCAATTATTCTCCTGTTTTATTGTCTGTTATAATTAAATCATTTTATTTTGTGCATTTAAAAATTGCATGTCACCAGCTATGTCAGTCCATACGCGTATTCTGTACGTAAATAATAATATGATTATAATGTTCTTTGTTTGCCGCGTACTACTGCATGTTCGACTTTCAGGCTTTCGGGATTAACTGCATTTTTAGCCTGTGCATCCATGTAGATATGCACATGAGTATTCACTATGCACAATGCACTATGTCATACTCATATATGTACAGTATGAATACTACAATCTCGTACATACATACACGTGAACATATTTATGTACCTACGTTAACAAGTATGTAAATAATCATTTATTTAATGACTCATAAATGTTAATATATGTATGCATACAAATTTTAACAGTCAAATTTAATTTTAAGAATTTTCTGTATTACTATCGGCACTATGCTCTGCAGAGGCAAAACGCTATTTTAAAGCTCCACCTGGCATGCACCTGGTATTTACTATATTATTGTTGGGTGGACGGAGGGGGGCATACATGCTATTATTTGGTATGCCAAAATAATAATAAATTACCTTAATTTCCTTTCAAGATTAAATTCAACTAAATGCAGCTTGCTCAGGCATTTAAAGTGTGATCCCAAGTGTAAGTCAACGTTAGCCGACCACATGGCACAGCTTGAACCACTTGAGCCCTGAACCTGGAGCGCCTTTAGATTGGCTGGGGGTTGCTGAGAGGGAGGGCATTCAAATTGGCGCTTGCGACGCTACCAACAAGAAAATTATCTTCAACTTTGGTTTGCCGTCCACAAGACGAATGAGTAGGGCTAAAACATGTTAAGTGGGCTTTGATCTGGGTCTGGGGCTCGGGCTGGGACTATGCCTGTGCTTGTACCTTCGAATGTGGCTGGTGGTGCGGTTGATGGGTGACTCTGGCTCTGGCTTTAGCCTACCAAGTCGACGTTTTCTTAATTTTCTGACGAAAAATTTGCACGTACTTAGAGCAAACGGCAAAGTTTTAGCTATTCTGTTGGCAAGCTGCTTGCTGCCCTCATATTACCGTAGTTTGGACACTAATGAAATTACGGTGCGGCTCAGACCCAGGTATAACGGGCGTATCCTAGACCAACTCATACCCAAGCTTTCCACGCTGTTATCTTGAGCGATAACAATCCATCTTTCGCCTACCAGTGGTACGTGTCGTTGCTTTTGTTGTTGCCGCTTCTGCTTCTGCAATGGGCTACAGTAAAAATATTTATACTTATGCATCTATGTGTGTGTGTGTGTATATGTGCATATGTATGTGTATGTGTATCACACAGCGGCCAGCAAGGGCAGGAGCAGAACCGATGCTAAGGTCTAAGTCGACATGAGTTACAGTTGCCAAATTAAACATCACCAGCATAAAATTTATGATAGCAGACACTAAGCCCAGACCTGCCTGGGACGCAGAGCACAAACAAATTTGCTTGCGCGTCTCCAAGTGCACCTTTTCTTCATTCATACCCTACATACATACGTATGGGCATGTATGTAGTGCGTATCAGAAATACTGGCATATTATTTTAACCGGCACTTGTGACTAATTTCAACATCACTTATTTTATTCTTGGAACATAGTTAAACAAGTAAGCAGCAGTCGGACATAATCGACTGCGTAATACTCGTTCACAGTACACAGTAGACAATATTGTTATTTTGGAAAAATATAGAATTATTATATTTCACCGAAGCACTGTATAAAATTGTAGGAGATATAGATTTCTAGAGGCGGAACAAAATGAAGTGGGAGATAAATCTCCCGCATCCATAGCTTCCCATATTTAAAATGTCCATAACTTTGTCAAAATTGAACCGATTTTCATTTTTGATGGCATTTTTTTGGTTTGTCATGTTTATGGTTTGTCATCTAGATTGATTCTACATTTAAAGTATTCATTCATTTTTATAAATACAACTTTTTTCAAATTTTTTGATAAAATATCATTACTCATTTTATAAAAATTTTTTTTTCAATATTTAGAAATGCGAACTTACATTTTTAATCGATTGTGGTTGTCACACTAAGTATAAAAACAACAATAAAACCGAGTCTGAGGGGGACATTTTTTGTCAAAAATCATGCAAAAATATACAACAATTTTTAAATGTAAAGCTCTCGGATCAATAGCTCGCATACTTCCAACGCCCATAACTTTGTCAAAACTGAACCGATTTTCATGGCATTCTGTTCATGGTTTGTCGTCTAGATTCATTCTACATTTAAAGTATATTCATTTATCTAAATAAAATTTGTTTTAAATTTTTTGATAAAATATCGTGGACTCCCTTACTCATTTTCGAAAAAAATTCTTTTTTAAATTTAGAAATGCGAACTTACATTTTTAATCGTTTCAAATTTTTGTTTCAAATTTTTTGATAAAATATGGTGGACTCTTTTACTCTTTTTGGAAAAAATTTGTCTTTTTAATTTAGAAATGCGAATTTAAATTTTTAATCGATTGTGGTAGTCACAATCATGTCAAAAATCATGCAAAAATATACAACATTTTTGACATGTAAAGCTCTCGGATCAATAGCTCCCATATTTCCAACGCCCATAACTTTGTCAAAACTGAACCGATTTTCATGTTTGATGGCATTCTGTTAATGGTTTGTCGTCTAGATAGTTCCTACATTTAAAGTATATTCATTTATCTAAATAAAATTTGTTTCAAATTTTTTGATAAAATATCGTGTACTCCCTTACTCATTTTCGAAAAAAATTCTTTTTTAAATTTAGAAATGCGAACTTACATTTTTAATCGTTTCAAATTTTTGTTTCAAATTTTTTGATAAAATATGGTGGACTCTTTTACTCTTTTTGGAAAAAATTTGTCTTTTTAATTTAGAAATGCGAATTTAAATTTTTAATCGATTGTGGTAGTCACAATCATGTCAAAAATCATGCAAAAATATACAACATTTTTGACATGTAAAGCTCTCGGATCAATAGCTCCCATATTTCCAACGCCCATTACTTTGTCAAAACTGAACCGATTTTCATGTTTGATGGCATTTTGTTCATGGTTTGTCGTCTAGATTGATTCTACATTTAAAGTATATTCATTTATCTAAATAAAATTTGTTTCCAATTATTTGACAAAATATCGTGGACTCCCTTACTCATTTTCGAAAAAAATTCTTTTTTAAATTTAGAAATGCGAATTTACATTTTTAATCGATTGTGGTTGTCACACTAAGTATAAAAAACAACATTAAAACCGATTCTGAGGGGGTAAAATTTTTTGTCAAAAATCATGCAAAAATGTACAACAATTTTGACATATAAACCTCTCGGATCAATAGCTCCCATATTTCCAACGCCCATTACTTTGTCAAAACTAAACCGATTTTCATGTTTGATGGCATTCTGTTCATGGTTTGTCGTCTAGATTGATTCTACATTTAAAGTATACTCATTTATCCAAATAAAATTGGTTTCAAATTTTTTGATAAAATATCGTGGACTCCCTTACTCATTTTCGAAAAAAATTCTTTTTTAAATTTAGAAATGCGAACTTACATTTTTAATCGTTTCAAATTTTTGTTTCAAATTTTTTGATAAAATATGGTGGACTCTTTTACTCTTTTTGGAAAAAATTTGTCTTTTTAATTTAGAAATGCGAATTTAAATTTTTAATCGATTGTGGTAGTCACAATCATGTCAAAAATCATGCAAAAATGTACAACAATTTTGACATATAAACCTCTCGGATCAATAGCTCCCATATTTCCAACGCCCATTACTTTGTCAAAACTGAACCGATTTTCATGTTTGATGGCATTTTGTTCATGGTTTGTCGTCTAGATTGATTCTACATTTAAAGTATATTCATTTATCTAAATAAAATTTGTTTCCAATTATTTGACAAAATATCGTGGACTCCCTTACTCATTTTCGAAAAAAAAATTTTTTTTCCATTGAGAAAGGCGAATTTACATTTTTAATCGATTGTGGTTGTCACACTAAGTATAAAAAACAACATTAAAAGCGATTCTGAGGGGGTCCAATTTTTTGTAAAAAATCATGCAATAATGTACAACATTTTTGACATGTAAAGCTCTCGGATCAATAGCTCGCATATTTCCAACGCCCATAACTTTGTCAAAACTGAACCGATTTTCATGTTTGATGGCATTCTGTTCATGGTTTGTCGTCTAGATTGATTCTACATTTAAAGTATACTCATTTATCCAAATAAAATTGGTTTCAAATTTTTTGATAAAATATCGTGGACTCCCTTACTCATTTTCGAAAAAAATTCTTTTTTAAATTTAGAAATGCGAATTTACATTTTTAATCGTTTCAAATTTTTGTTTCAAATTTTTTGATAAAATATGGTGGACTCTTTTACTCTTTTTGGAAAAAATTTGTCTTTTTAATTTAGAAATGCGAATTTAAATTTTTAATCGATTGTGGTAGTCACAATCATGTCAAAAATCATGCAAAAATATACAACATTTTTGACATGTAAAGCTCTCGGATCAATAGCTCCCATATTTCCAACGCCCATAACTTTGTCAAAACTGAACCGATTTTCATGTTTGATGGCATTCTGTTAATGGTTTGTCGTCTAGATAGCTCCCATATTTAAAGTATATTCATTTATCTAAATAAAATTCGTTTCAAATTTTTTGATAAAATATCGTGTACTCCCCCATTACTCATTTTCGAAAATTTTTTTTTTTAATTTAGAAATGCGAATTTACATTTTTAATCGATTGTGGTTGTCACACTAAGTATAAAAACAACTTTAAAACCGAGTCTGAGGGGGTAAAATTTGTTGGCAAAAATCATGCAAAAATGTACAACAATTTTGACATGTAAAGCTCTCGGATCAATAGCTCGCATATTTCCAACGCCCATAACTTTGTCAAAACTGAACCGATTTTCATGTTTGATGGCATTCTGTTCATGGTTTGTCGTCTAGATTGATTCTACATTTAAAGTATACTCATTTATCTAAATAAAATTGGTTTCAAATTTTTTGATAAAATATCGTGGACTCCCGTTACTCATTTTCGAAAAAAATTTTTTTTTTAATTTAGAAATGCGAATTTACATTTTTAATCGATTGTGGTTGTCACACTAAGTATAAAAAACAACATTAAAAGCGATTCTGAGGGGGTAACATTTTTTGTCAAAAATCATGCAAAAATATACAACATTTTTGACGTGTAAAGCTCTCGGATCAATAGCTCCCATATTTCCAACGCCCATTACTTTGTCAAAACTGAACCGATTTTCATGTTTGATGGCATTTTGTTCATAGTTTGTCGTCTAGATTAATTCCACATTTAAAGTATATTCATTTATCTAAATAAAATTTGTTTCCAATTTGTTGATAAAATATCGTGGACTCCGTTACTCATTTTCGAAAAAAATTTTGTTGTAATTTAGAAATGCGAATTTACATTTTTAATCGATTGTGGTTGTCACAGTAAGTATAAAAACAACATTAAAAGCGATTCTGAGGGGGTAACATTTTATGTCAAAAAATATGCAAAAATTTACAACATGTTTGACATGTAAACCTCTCGGATCAATAGCTCCCATATTTCCAACGCCCATTACTTTGTCAAAACTGAACCGATTTTCATGTTTGATGGCATTCTGTTCATGGTTTGTCGTCTAGATTGATTCTACATTTAAAGTATATTCATTTATCTAAATAAGATTTGTTTCAAATTTTTTGATAAAATATCGTGTACTCCCCCCTTACTCATTTTCGAAAAATTTTTTTTTTTAATTTAGAAATGCGAATTTACATTTTTAATCGATTGTGGTTGTCACACTAAGTATAAAAAACAACATTAAAACCGATTCTGAGGGGGTAACAATTTTTTGTCAAAAATCATGCAAAAATGTACAACATTTTTGACATGTAAAGCTCTCGGATCAATAGCTCCCATATTTCCAACGCCCATTACTTTGTCAAAACTGAACCGATTTTCATGTTTGATGGCATTTTGTTCATGGTTTGTCGTCTAGATTGATTCTACATTTAAAGTATATTCATTTATCTAAATAAAATTTGTTTCAAATTTTTTGACAAAATATCGTGGACTCGACTCCTTACTCATTTTCGAAAAAAATTTTTTTTTTAATTTAGAAATGCGAATTTACATTTTTAATCGATTGTGGTTGTCACACTAAGTATAAAAAACAACATTAAAACCGATTCTGAGGGGGTAAAATTTTTTGTCAAAAATCATGCAAAAATGTACAACAATTTTGACATATAAACCTCTCGGATCAATAGCTCCCATATTTCCAACGCCCATTACTTTGTCAAAACTAAACCGATTTTCATGTTTGATGGCATTCTGTTCATGGTTCGTCGTCTAGATAGTTCCTACATTTAAAGTATATTCATTTATCTAAATAAAATTTGTTTCCAATTTTTTGATAAAATATCGTGTCTCCCCCCTTACTCATTTTCGAAAAAAATTTTTTTTTTAAATTTAGAAATGCGAATTTACATTTTTAATCGATTGTGGTTGTCACACTAAGTATAAAAAACAACATTAAAACCGATTCTGAGGGGGTCCAATTTTTTGTAAAAAATCATGCAAAAATGTACAACATTTTTGACATGTAAAGCTCTCGGATCAATAGCTCCCATATTTAAAGTATATTCATTTATCTAAATAAAATTCGTTTCAAATTTTTTGATAAAATATCGTGTACTCCCCCATTACTCATTTTCGAAATTTTTTTTTTTTAATTTAGAAATGCGAATTTACATTTTTACTCGATTGTGGTTGTCACACTAAGTATAAAAACAACTTTAAAACCGAGTCTGAGGGGGTAAAATTTGTTGGCAAAAATCATGCAAAAATGTACAACAATTTTGACATGTAAAGCTCTCGGATCAATAGCTCGCATATTTCCAACGCCCATAACTTTGTCAAAACTGAACCGATTTTCATGTTTGATGGCATTCTGTTCATGGTTTGTCGTCTAGATTGATTCTACATTTAAAGTATACTCATTTATCTAAATAAAATTGGTTTCAAATTTTTTGATAAAATATCGTGGACTCCGTTACTCATTTTCGAAAAAAATTTTTTTTTAAATTTATAAATGCGAATTTACATTTTTAATCGATTGTGGTTGTCACACTAAGTATAAAAAACAACATTAAAAGCGATTCTGAGGGGGTAACATTTTTTGTCAAAAATCATGCAAAAATATACAACATTTTTGACGTGTAAAGCTCTCGGATCAAGAGCTCCCATATTTCCAACGCCCATTACTTTGTCAAAACTGAACCGATTTTCATGTTTGATGGCATTTTGTTCATAGTTTGTCGTCTAGATTAATTCCACATTTAAAGTATATTCATTTATCTAAATAAAATTTGTTTCCAATTTGTTGATAAAATATCGTGGACTCCGTTACTCATTTTCGAAAAAATTTTTGTTGTAATTTAGAAATGCGAATTTACATTTTTAATCGATTGTGGTTGTCACAGTAAGTATAAAAACAACATTAAAAGCGATTCTGAGGGGGTAACATTTTATGTCAAAAAATATGCAAAAATTTACAACATGTTTGACATGTAAACCTCTCGGATCAATAGCTCCCATATTTCCAACGCCCATTACTTTGTCAAAACTGAACCGATTTTCATGTTTGATGGCATTTTGTTCATGGTTTGTCGTCTAGATTGATTCTACATTTAAAGTATATTCATTTATCTAAATAAAATTTGTTTCAAATTTTTTGATAAAATATCGTGGACTCCCTTACTCATTTTCGAAAAAAATTCTTTTTTAAATTTAGAAATGCGAATTTACATTTTTAATCGATTGTGGTTGTCACACTAAGTATAAAAAACAACATTAAAACCGATTCTGAGGGGGTAAAATTTGTTGTCAAAAATCATGCAAAAATGTACAACAATTTTGACATGTAAAGCTCTCGGATCAATAGCTCGCATATTTCCAACGCCCATAACTTTGTCAAAACTGAACCGATTTTCATGTTTGATGGCATTCTGTTCATGGTTTGTCGTCTAGATTGATTCTACATTTAAAGTATACTCATTTATCTAAATAAAATTTGTTTCAAATTTTTTGATAAAATATCGTGGACTCCGTTACTCATTTTCGAAAAAATTTTTTTTTTAATTTAGAAATGCGAATTTACATTTTTAATCGATTGTGGTTGTCACACTAAGTATAAAAAACAACATTAAAAGCGATTCTGAGGGGGTAACAATTTTTTGTCAAAAATCATGCAAAAATATACAACATTTTTGACATGTAAAGCTCTCGGATCAATAGCTCCCATATTTCCAACGCCCATTACTTTGTCAAAACTGAACCGATTTTCATGTTTGATGGCATTTTGTTCATGGTTTGTCGTCTAGATTGATTCTACATTTAAAGTATACTCATTTATCTAAATAAAATTGGTTTCAAATTTTTTGATAAAATATCGTGGACTCCCGTTACTCATTTTCGAAAAAATTTTTTTTTTAATTTAGAAATGCGAATTTACATTTTTAATCGATTGTGGTTGTCACACTAAGTATAAAAAACAACATTAAAACCGATTCTGAGGGGGTCCAATTTTTTGTCAAAAATCATGCAAAAATGTACAACATTTTTGACATGTAAAGCTCTCGGATCAATAGCTCCCATATTTCCAACGCCCATTACTTTGTCAAAACTGAACCGATTTTCATGTTTGATGGCATTCTGTTCATGGTTTGTCGTCTAGATTGATTCTACATTTAAAGTATATTCATTTATCTAAATAAAATTCGTTTCAAATTTTTTGATAAAATATCGTGTACTCCCCCATTACTCAATTTCGAAAAATTTTTTTTTTTAATTTAGAAATGCGAATTTACATTTTTAATCGATTGTGGTTGTCACACTAAGTATAAAAAACAACATTAAAACCGATTCTGAGGGGGTCCAATTTTTTGTCAAAAATCATGCAAAAATGTACAACATTTTTGACATGTAAAGCTCTCGGATCAATAGCTCCCATATTTCCAACGCCCATTACTTTGTCAAAACTGAACCGATTTTCATGTTTGATGGCATTTTGTTCATGGTTTGTCGTCTAGATTGATTCTACATTTAAAGTATATTCATTTATCTAAATAAAATTTGTTTCAAATTTTTTGATAAAATATCGTGTCTCCCCCCTTACTCATTTTCGAAAATTTTTTTTTTTAATTTAGAAATGCGAATTTACATTTTTACTCGATTGTGGTTGTCACACTAAGTATAAAAAACAACTATTAAAACCGATTCTGAGGGGGTAACAATTTTTTGTCAAAAATCATGCAAAAATGTACAACATTTTTGACATGTAAAGCTCTCGGATCAATAGCTCCCATATTTCCAACGCCCATTACTTTGTCAAAACTGAACCGATTTTCATGTTTGATGGCATTTTGTTCATGGTTTGTCGTCTAGATTGATTCTACATTTAAAGTATACTCATTTATCCAAATAAAATTGGTTTCAAATTTTTTGATAAAATATCGTGGACTCCCTTACTCATTTTCGAAAAAAATTCTTTTTTAAATTTAGAAATGCGAATTTACATTTTTAATCGATTGTGGTTGTCACACTAAGTATAAAAAACAACATTAAAAGCGATTCTGAGGGGGTAACATTTTTTGTCAAAAATCATGCAAAAATATACAACATTTTTGACGTGTAAAGCTCTCGGATCAAGAGCTCCCATATTTCCAACGCCCATTACTTTGTCAAAACTGAACCGATTTTCATGTTTGATGGCATTTTGTTCATAGTTTGTCGTCTAGATTAATTCCACATTTAAAGTATATTCATTTATCTAAATAAAATTTGTTTCCAATTTGTTGATAAAATATCGTGGACTCCCTTACTCATTTTCGAAAAAAATTCTTTTTTAAATTTAGAAATGCGAATTTACATTTTTAATCGATTGTGGTTGTCACACTAAGTATAAAAAACAACATTAAAACCGATTCTGAGGGGGTAAAATTTTTTGTCAAAAATCATGCAAAAATGTACAACAATTTTGACATGTAAAGCTCTCGGATCAATAGCTCGCATATTTCCAACGCCCATAACTTTGTCAAAACTGAACCGATTTTCATGTTTGATGGCATTCTGTTCATGGTTTGTCGTCTAGATTGATTCTACATTTAAAGTATATTCATTTATCTAAATAAAATTTGTTTCAAATTTTTTGATAAAATATCGTGTACTCCCCCCTTACTCATTTTCGAAAATTTTTTTTTTTTTAATTTAGAAATGCGAATTTACATTTTTAATCGATTGTGGTTGTCACACTAAGTATAAAAAACAACATTAAAAGCGATTCTGAGGGGGTCCAATTTTTTGTCAAAAACCATGCAAAAATGTACAACATTTTTGACATGTAAAGCTCTCGGATCAATAGCTCGCATATTTCCAACGCCCATTACTTTGTCAAAACTGAACTGATTTTCATGTTTGATGGCATTTTGTTCATGGTTTGTCGTCTAGATTGATTCTACATTTAAAGTATACTCATTTATCTAAATAAAATTGGTTTCAAATTTTTTGATAAAATATCGTGTACTCCCCCCTTACTCATTTTCGAAAATTTTTTTTTTTTAATTTAGAAATGCGAATTTACATTTTTAATCGATTGTGGTTGTCACACTAAGTATAAAAAACAACATTAAAACCGATTCTGAGGGGGTCCAATTTTTTGTCGAAAACCATGCAAAAATGTACAACATTTTTGACATGTAAAGCTCTCGGATCAATAGCTCGCATATTTCCAACGCCCATTACTTTGTCAAAACTGAACCGATTTTCATGTTTGATGGCATTTTGTTCATGGTTTGTCGTCTAGATTGATTCTACATTTAAAGTATATTCATTTATCTAAATAAAATTTGTTTCAAATTTTTTGATAAAATATCGTGGACTCCGTTACTCATTTTCGAAAAAAATTTTTTTTTTAATTTATAAATGCGAATTTACATTTTTAATCGATTGTGGTTGTCACACTAAGTATAAAAAACAACATTAAAAGCGATTCTGAGGGGGTAACATTTTATGTCAAAAAATATGCAAAAATTTACAACATGTTTGACATGTAAACCTCTCGGATCAATAGCTAGCATATTTCCAACGCCCATTACTTTGTCAAAACTGAACCGATTTTCATGTTTGATGGCATTTTGTTCATGGTTTGTCGTCTAGATTGATTCCACATTTAAAGTATATTCATTTATCTAAATAAAATTTGTTTCAAATTCTTTGATAAAATATCGTGTACTCCCCCCGTACGCATTTTCGAAATTGTTTTTTTTTTTTATTTAGAAATGCGAATTTACATTTTTAATCGATTGTGGTTGTCACACTAAGTATAAAAAACAATATTAAAACCGAGTCTGAGGGGGTAAAATTTGTTGTCAAAAATCATGCAAAAATGTACAACAATTTTGACATGTAAAGCTCTCGGATCAATAGCTAGCATATTTCCAACGCCCATTACTTTGTCAAAACTGAACCGATTTTCATGTTTGATGGCATTTTGTTCATGGTTTGTCGTCTAGATTGATTCCACATTTAAAGTATATTCATTTATCTAAATAAAATTTGTTTCAAATTCTTTGATAAAATATCGTGTACTCCCCCCGTACGCATTTTCGAAATTGTTTTTTTTTTTTTATTTAGAAATGCGAATTTACATTTTTAATCGATTGTGGTTGTCACACTAAGTATAAAAAACAACATTAAAACCGATTCTGAGGGGGTAAAATTTTTTGTCAAAAACCATGCAAAAATGTACAACATTTTTGACATGTAAAGCTCTCGGATCAATAGCTCGCATATTTCCAACGCCCATTACTTTGTCAAAACTGAACTGATTTTCATGTTTGATGGCATTTTGTTCATGGTTTGTCGTCTAGATTGATTCTACATTTAAAGTATATTCATTTATCTAAATAAAATTTGTTTCAAATTCTTTGATAAAATATCGTGTACTCCCCCCGTACGCATTTTCGAAATTGTTTTTTTTTTTTATTTAGAAATGCGAATTTACATTTTTAATCGATTGTGGTTGTCACACTAAGTATAAAAGACAACATTAAAACCGATTCTGAGGGGGTAAAATTTTTTGTCAAAAACCATGCAAAAATGTACAACATTTTTGACATGTAAAGCTCTCGGATCAATAGCTCGCATATTTCCAACGCCCATTACTTTGTCAAAACTGAACTGATTTTCATGTTTGATGGCATTTTGTTCATGGTTTGTCGTCTAGATTGATTCTACATTTAAAGTATACTCATTTATCTAAATAAAATTGGTTTCAAATTTTTTGATAAAATATCGTGTACTCCCCCCTTACTCATTTTCGAAATTTTTTTTTTTTTAATTTAGAAATGCGAATTTACATTTTTAATCGATTGTGGTTGTCACACTAAGTATAAAAAACAACATTAAAACCGATTCTGAGGGGGTCCAATTTTTTGTCGAAAACCATGCAAAAATGTACAACATTTTTGACATGTAAAGCTCTCGGATCAATAGCTCCCATATTTCCAACGCCCATTACTTTGTCAAAACTGAACTGATTTTCATGTTTGATGGCATTTTGTTCATGGTTTGTCGTCTAGATTGATTCTACATTTAAAGTATATTCATTTATCTAAATAAAATTTGTTTCAAATTTTTTGATAAAATATCGTGTACTCCCCCCTTACTCATTTTCGAAAATTTTTTTTTTTTTAATTTAGAAATGCGAATTTACATTTTTAATCGATTGTGGTTGTCACACTAAGTATAAAAAACAATATTAAAACCGATTCTGAGGGGGTCCAATTTTTTGTCAAAAACCATGCAAAAATGTACAACATTTTTGACATGTAAAGCTCTCGGATCAATAGCTCCCATATTTCCAACGCCCATTACTTTGTCAAAACTGAACTGATTTTCATGTTTGATGGCATTTTGTTCATGGTTTGTCGTCTAGATTGATTCTACATTTAAAGTATATTCATTTATCTAAATAAAATTTGTTTCAAATTTTTTGATAAAATATCGTGGACTCCGTTACTCATTTTCGAAAAAATTTTTTTTTTAATTTAGAAATGCCAAATTACATTTTTAATCGATTGTGGTTGTCACACTAAGTATAAAAAACAACATTAAAACCGATTCTGAGGGGGTCCAATTTTTTGTCAAAAACCATGCAAAAATGTACAACATTTTTGACATGTAAAGCTCTCGGATCAATAGCTCCCATATTTCCAACGCCCATTACTTTGTCAAAACTGAACCGATTTTCATGTTTGATGGCATTTTGTTCATGGTTTGTCGTCTAGATTGATTCTACATTTAAAGTATATTCATTTATCTAAATAAAATTTGTTTCACATTTTTTGATAAAATATCGTGGACTCCGTTACTCATTTTCGAAAAAATTTTTTTTTTAATTTAGAAATGCGAATTTACATTTTTAATCGATTGTGGTTGTCACACTAAGTATAAAAAACAACATTAAAAGCGATTCTGAGGGGGTAACATTTTTTGTCAAAAATCATGCAAAAATGTACAACAATTTTGACATATAAACCTCTCGGATCAATAGCTCCCATATTTCCAACGCCCATTACTTTGTCAAAACTGAACCGATTTTCATGTTTGATGGCATTTTGTTCATGGTTTGTCGTCTAGATTGATTCTACATTTAAAGTATATTCATTTATCTAAATAAAATTTGTTTCAAATTTTTTGATAAAATATCGTGTACTCCCCCCTTACTCATTTTCGAAAATTTTTTTTTTTTAATTTAGAAATGCGAATTTACATTTTTAATCGATTGTGGTTGTCACACTAAGTATAAAAAACAACATTAAAAGCGATTCTGAGGGGGTAACATTTTTTGTCAAAAATCATGCAAAAATGTACAACAATTTTGACATATAAACCTCTCGGATCAATAGCTCCCATATTTCCAACGCCCATTACTTTGTCAAAACTAATCCGATTTTCATGTTTGATGGCATTCTGTTCATGGTTCGTCGTCTAGATAGTTCCTACATTTAAAGTATATTCATTTATCTAAATAAAATTTGTTTCCAATTTTTTGATAAAATATCGTGTCTCCCCCCTTACTCATTTTCGAAAAAAATTTTTTTTTAAAATTTAGAAATGCGAATTTACATTTTTAATCGATTGTGGTTGTCACACTAAGTATAAAAAACAACATTAAAACCGATTCTGAGGGGGTCCAATTTTTTGTAAAAAATCATGCAAAAATGTACAACATTTTTGACATGTAAAGCTCTCGGATCAATAGCTCCCATATTTAAAGTATATTCATTTATCTAAATAAAATTTGTTTCAAATTTTTTGATAAAATATCGTGGACTCCGTTACTCATTTTCGAAAAAAATTTTTTTTTTAATTTAGAAATGCGAATTTACATTTTTAATCGATTGTGGTTGTCACACTAAGTATAAAAAACAACATTAGAAGCGATTCTGAGAGGGTCCAATTTTTTGTCAAAAACCATGCAAAAATGTACAACATTTTTGACATGTAAAGCTCTCGGATCAATAGCTCCCATATTTCCAACGCCCATTACTTTGTCAAAACTGAACCGATTTTCATGTTTGATGGCATTTTGTTCATGGTTTGTCGTCTAGATTGATTCTACATTTAAAGTATACTCATTTATCTAAATAAAATTTGTTTCAAATTTTTTGATAAAATATCGTGTACTCCCCCCTTACTCATTTTCGAAAAAAATTATTTTTTACATTCAGAAATGCGAACTTACATTTTTAATCGATTGTGGCTGTCACAATAAGTATAAAAAACAACATTAAAAGCGATTCTGAGGGGGTAAAATTTTTTGTCAAAAATCATGCAAAAATGTACAACAATTTTGACATGTAAAGCTCTCGGATCAATAGCTCGCATATTTCCAACGCCCATTACTTTATCAAAACTGAACTGATTTTCATGTTTGATTGATTCTACATTTAAAGTATATTCATTTATCTAAATAAAATTTGTTTCAAATTTTTTGACAAAATATCGTGGACTCCCTTACTCATTTTCGAAAAAAATTCTTTTTTAAATTTAGAAATGCGAATTTACATTTGTAATCGGTTGTGGTTGTCACCCTAAGTATAAAAAACAACATTACCACCGAGTCTGAGGGGGTAAAATTTTTTGTCAAAAATCATGCAAAAATGTACAACAATTTTGACAATAGCTAGCATATTTCCAACGCCCATTACTTTGTCAAAACTGAACCGATTTTCATGTTTGATGGCATTTTGTTCATGGTTTGTCGACTAGATTGATTCCACATTTAAAGTATATTCATTTATCTAAATAAAATTTGTTTCAAATTCTTTGATAAAATATCGTGTACTCCCCCCGTACGCATTTTCGAAATTGTTTTTTTTTTTATTTAGAAATGCGAATTTACATTTTTAATCGATTGTGGTTGTCACACTAAGTATAAAAAACAATATTAAAACCGAGTCTGAGGGGGTAAAATTTGTTGTCAAAAATCATGCAAAAATGTACAACAATTTTGACATGTAAAGCTCTCGGATCAATAGCTCGCATATTTCCAACGCCCATTACTTTGTCAAAACTGAACTGATTTTCATGTTTGATGGCATTTTGTTCATGGTTTGTCGTCTAGATTGATTCTACATTTAAAGTATATTCATTTATCTAAATAAAATTTGTTTCAAATTTTTTGACAAAATATCGTGGACTCCCTTACTCATTTTCGAAAAAAATTCTTTTTTTAATTTAGAAATGCGAATTTACATTTTTAATCGATTGTGGTTGTCACACTAAGTATAAAAAACAACATTAAAACCGATTCTGAGGTGGTCCAATTTTTTGTCGAAAATCATGCAAAAATGTACATTTTTGACATGTAAAGCTCTCGGATCAATAGCTCCCATATTTCCAACGCCCATTACTTTGTCAAAACTGAACTGATTTTCATGTTTGATGGCATTTTGTTCATGGTTTGTCGTCTAGATTGATTCTACATTTAAAGTATATTCATTTATCTAAACAAAATTTGTTTCAAATTTTTTGACAAAATATCGTGGACTCCCATACTCATTTTCGAAAAAAATTCTTTTTTAAATTTAGAAATGCGAACTTACATTTTTTATCGATTGTGGCTGTCACAATTAGTATCTAAAACAATATTAAAACCGATTCTGAGCGGGTAAAATTGTTTGTCAAAAATCATGAAAAATGTACAACAATTTTGACATGTAAAGCTCTCGAATCAATAGCTCGCATATTTCCAAAGCCCATTACTTTGTCAAAACTGAACTGCTTTTCATGTTTGATGGCATTTTGCTCATGGTTTGTCGTCTAGATTGATTCTACATTTAAAGTATATTCATTTATCTAAATAAAATTTGTTTCAAATTTTTTGACAAAATATCGTGGACTCCCTTACTCATTTTCGAAAAAAATTATTTTTTACATTTAGAAATGCGAACTTACATTTTTAATCGATTGTGGCTGTCACAATAAGTATAAAAAACAACATTAAAAGCGATTCTGAGGGGGTAAAATTTTTTGTCAAAAATCATGCAAAAATGTACAACAATTTTGGCATGAAAGGCTCTCGGATCAATAGCTAGCATATTTCCAACGCCCATTACTTTGTCAAAACTGAACCGATTTTCATGTTTGATGGCATTTTGTTCATGGTTTGTCGTCTAGATTGATTCCACATTTAAAGTATATTCATTTACCTAAATAAAATTTGTTTCAAATTTTTTGATAAAATATCGTGTACTCCCCCCTTACTCATTTTCGAAAATTTTTTTTTTTTTAATTTAGAAATGCGAGTTTACATTTTTAATCGATTGTGGTTGTCACACTAAGTATAAAAAACAACATTAAAACTGATTCTGAGGGGGTCCAATTTTTTGTCGAAAATCATGCAAAAATGTACAACATTTTTGACATGTAAACCTCTCGGATCAATAGCTCCCATATTTCCAACGCCCATTACTTTGTCAAAACTGAACCGATATTCATGTTTGATGGCATTCTGTTCATGGTTTGTCGTCTAGATTGATTCCACATTTAAAGTATATTCATTTATCTAAATAAAATTTGTTTCAAATTTTTTGATAAAATATCGTGTACTCCCCCCTTACTCATTTCCGAAAAAATTATTTTTTTTAATTTAGAAATGCGAATTTACATTTGTAATCGGTTGTGGTTGTCACACTAAGTATAAAAAACAACATTAAAACTGATTCTGAGGGGGTCCAATTTTTTGTCGAAAATCATGCAAAAATGTACAACATTTTTGACATGTAAACCTCTCGGATCAATAGCTCCCATATTTCCAACGCCCATTACTTTGTCAAAACTGAACTGCTTTTCATGTTTGATGGCATTTTGCTCATGGTTTGTCGTCTAGATTGATTCTACATTTAAAGTATATTCATTTATCTAAATAAAATTTGTTTCAAATTTTTTGACAAAATATCGTGGACTCCCTTACTCATTTTCGAAAAAAATTCTTTTTTAAATTTAGAAATGCGAATTTACATTTGTAATCGGTTGTGGTTGTCACACTAAGTATAAAAAACAACATTAACACCGAGTCTGAGGGGGTAAAATTTTTTGTCAAAAATCATGCAAAAATGTACAACATTCTTGACAATAGCTAGCATATTTCCAACGCCCATTACTTTGTCAAAACTGAACCGATTTTCATGTTTGATGGCATTTTGTTCATGGTTTGTCGTCTAGATTGATTCCACATTTAAAGTATATTCATTTATCTAAATAAAATTTGTTTCAAATTTTTTGATAAAATATCGTGTACTCCCCCCGTACGCATTTTCGAAATTGTTTTTTTTTTTTATTTAGAAATGCGAATTTACATTTTTAATCGATTGTGGTTGTCACACTAAGTATAAAAAACAATATTAAAACCGAGTCTGAGGGGGTAAAATTTGTTGTCAAAAATCATGCAAAAATGTACAACAATTTTGACATGTAAAGCTCTCGGATCAATAGCTCGCATATTTCCAACGCCCATTACCTTGTCAAAACTGAACTGATTTTCATGTTTGATGGCATTTTGTTCATGGTTTGTCGTCTAGATTGATTCCACATTTAAAGTATATTCATTTATCTAAATAAAATTTGTTTCAAATTTTTTGACAAAATATCGTGGACTCCCTTACTCATTTTCGAAAAAAATTCTTTTTTAAATTTAGAAATGCGAATTTACATTTGTAATCGGTTGTGGTTGTCACACTAAGTATAAAAACAACATTAAAAGCGATTCTGAGGGGGTAAAATTTTTTGTCAAAAATCATGCAAAAATGTACAACAATTTTGACATGTAAAGCTCTCGGATCAATAGCTCCCATATTTCCAACGCCCATTACTTTGTCAAAACTGAACCGATTTTAATGTTTAATGGCATTTTGTTCATGGTTTGTCGTCTAGATTGATTCCACATTTAAAGTATATTCATTTATCTCAATAAAATTTGTTTCAAATTTTTTGACAAAATATCGTGGACTCCCTTACTCATTTTCGAAAAAAATTCTTTTTTAAATTTAGAAATGCGAATTTACATTTTTAATCGATTGTGGTTGTCACACTAAGTATAAAAAACAATATTAAAACCGAGTCTGAGGGGGTAAAATTTGTTGTCAAAAATCATGCAAAAATGTACAACAATTTTGACATGTAAAGCTCTCGGATCAATAGCTCGCATATTTCCAACGCCCATAACTTTGTCAAAAGTGAACCAATTTTCATGTTTGATGGCATTCTGTTCATGGTTTGTCGTCTAGATTGATTCTACATTTAAAATATACTCATTTATCTAAATAAAATTTGTTTCAAATTTTTTGATAAAATATCGTGTACTCCCCCCTTACTCATTTTCGAAAAAAATTATTTTTTACATTTAGAAATGCGAACTTACATTTTTAATCGATTGTGGCTGTCACAATAAGTATAAAAAACAACATTAAAAGCGATTCTGAGGGGGTAAAATTTTTTGTCAAAAATCATGCAAAAATGTACAACAATTTTGACATGTAAAGCTCTCGGATCAATAGCTCGCATATTTCCAACGCCCATTACTTTGTCAAAACTGAACTGATTTTCATGTTTGATTGATTCTACATTTAAAGTATATTCATTTATCTAAATAAAATTTGTTTCAAATTTTTTGACAAAATATCGTGGACTCCCTTACTCATTTTCGAAAAAAATTCTTTTTTAAATTTAGAAATGCGAACTTACATTTTTTATCGATTGTGGCTGTCACAATTAGTATCTAAAACAATATTAAAACCGATTCTGAGCGGGTAAAATTGTTTGTCAAAAATCATGCAAAAATGTACAACAATTTTGACATGTAAAGCTCTCGAATCAAGAGCTCCCATATTTCCAACGCCCATTACTTTGTCAAAACTGAACCGATTTTCATGTTTGATGGCATTTTGTTCATAGTATGTCGTCTAAATTAATTCCACATTTAAAGTATATTCATTTATCTAAATAAAATTTGTTTCCAATTTGTTGATAAAATATCGTGTACTCCCCCCTTACTCATTTTCGAAAAAATTTTTTTTTTAATTTAGAAATGCGAATTTACATTTTTAATCGATTGTGGTTGTCACACTAAGTATAAAAAACAACATTAAAACTGATTCTGAGGGGGTACAATTTGTTGTCAAAAATCATGCGAAAATGTTCAACATTTTTGACATGTAAAGCTCTCGGATCAATAGCTCCCATATTTCCAACGCCCATATCTTTGTCAAAACTGAACCGATTTTTATGTTTGATGGCATTTTGTTCATGGTTTGTCGTCTAGATTTATCTAAATAAAATTTGTTTCAAATTTTTTGATAAAATATCGTGGACTCCCTTACTCATTTTCGAAAAAAATTCTTTTTTAACTAAGTATAAAAAACAACATTAAAAGCGATTCTGAGGGGGTACAATTTGTTGTCAAAAATCATGCGAAAATGTTCAACATTTTTGACATGAAAGGCTCTCGGATCAATAGCTAGCATATTTCCAACGCCCATTACTTTGTCAAAACTGAACCGATTTTCATGTTTGATGGCATTTTGTTCATGGTTTGTCGTCTAGATTTATCTAAATAAAATTTGTTTCAAATTTTTTGATAAAATATCGTGGACTCCGTTTTTTTTTTTTTTAATTTAGAAATGCGAATTTACATTTGTAATCGATTGTGGTTGTCACACTAAGTATAAAAAACAACATTAAAACCGATTCTGAGGGGGTAAAATTTTTTGTCAAAAAGCATGCAACAATGTACAACAATTTTGACATGTAAAGCTCTCGGATCAATAGCTCCCATATTTCCAGCGCCCATTACTTTGTCAAAACTGAACCGATTTTCATGTTTGATGCCATTTTGTTCATGGTTTGTCGTCTAGATTGATTCTACATTTAAAGTATATTCATTTATCTAAATAAAATTTGGTTCAAATTTTTTGATAAAATATCGTGGACTCCCTTACTCATTTTCGAAAAAAATTCTTTTTTAAATTTAGAAATGCGAATTTACATTTTTAATCGATTGTGGTTGTCACACTAAGTAAAAAAACAACACTAAAAATGATTCTGAGGGGGTCCAATTTTTTGTCAAAAATCATGCAAAAATGTACAACAATTTTGACATGTAAAGCGCTCGGATCAATAGCTCCCATATTTCCAACGCCCATTACTTTGTCAAAACTGAACCGATTTTCATGTTTGATGGCATTTTGTTCATGGTTTGTCGTCTAGATTGATTCTACATTTAAAGTATATTCATTTAACTAAATAAAATTTGTTTCAAATTTTTTGACAAAATATCGTGGACTCCCTTACTAATTTTCGAAAAAAATTTTTTTTTAATTTAGAAATGCGAATTTACATTTTTAATCGATTGTGGTTGTCACACTAAGTATAAAAAACAACATTAAAAGCGATTCTGAGGGGTTCCAATTTTTTGTCAAAAATCATGCAAAAATGTACAACATTTTTGACATGTAAAGCTCTCGGATCAATAGCTCCCATATTTCCAACGCCCATTACTTTGTCAAAACTGAACCGATTTTAATGTTTAATGGCATTTTGTTCATGGTTTGTCGTCTAAATTGATTCCACATTTAAAGTATATTCATTTATCTAAATAAAATTTGTTTCAAATTTTTTGATAAAATATCGTGGACTCCGTTACTCATTTTCGAAAAAAATAATTTTTTGAATTTAGAAATGCGAATTTACATTTTTAATCGATTGTGCTTGTCACACTAAGTATAAAAAACAACAATAAAACCGATTCTGAGGGGGTAACATTTTTTGTCAAAAATCATGCAAAAATGTACAACATTTTTGACATGTAAAGCTCTCGGATCAATAGCTCCCATATTTCCAACGCCCATAACTTTGGCAAAACTGAACCGATTTTCATGTTTGATGGCATTCTGTTCATGGTTTGTCGTCTAGATTGATTCTACATTTAAAGTATATTCATTTATCTAAATAAAATTTGTTTCAAATTTTTCGATAAAATATCGTGGACTCTTACTCATTTTCGAAAAAATTTTTTTTTAAATTGAGAAATGCGAATTTACATTTTTAATCGATTGTGGTTGTTACACTAAGTATAAAAACAACATTAAAACCGATTCTGAGGTGGTAACATTTTTTGTCAAAAATCATGCAAAAATAAATAAAATTTTTGACATGTAAACCTCTCGGATCAATAGCTCCCATATTTCCAACGCCCATTACTTTGTCAAAACTGAACCGATATTCATGTTTGATGGCATTCTGTTCATGGTTTGTCGTCTAGATTGATTCCACATTTAAAGTATATTCATTTATCTAAATAAAATTTGTTTCAAATTTTTTGATAAAATATCGTGTACTCCCCCCTTACTCATTTCCGAAAAAATTATTTTTTTTAATTTAGAAATGCGAATTTACATTTTTAATCGATTGTGGTTGTCACACTAAGTATAAAAAACAACATTAAAACCGAGTCTTAGGGGGTTCAATTTTTTGTCAAAAATCATGCAAAAATGTACAACATTTTTGACATGTAAAGCTCTCGGATCAATAGCTCCCATATTTCCAACGCCCATAACTTTGTCAAAACTGAACCGATTTTCATGTTTGATGGCATTTTGTTCATGGTTTGTCGTCTAAATTGATTCCACATTTAAAGTATATTCATTTATCTAAATAAAATTTGTTTCAAATTTTTTGATAAAATATCGTGGACTCCGTTACTCATTTTCGAAAAAAATAATTTTTTGAATTTAGAAATGCGAATTTACATTTTTAATCGATTGTGGTTGTCACACTAAGTATAAAAAACAACAATAAAACCGATTCTGAGGGGGTAACATTTTTTGTCAAAAATCATGCAAAAATGTACAACATTTTTGACATGTAA
Organism: Drosophila sordidula; assembly: GCA_035047465.1. NCBI lineage: Eukaryota > Metazoa > Arthropoda > Insecta > Diptera > Drosophilidae > Drosophila > Drosophila sordidula. The sequence continues at coordinate 16,059,290 of JAWNPQ010000136.1, forward strand.
AGCTCTCGGATCAATAGCTCCCATATTTCCAACGCCCATAACTTTGGCAAAACTGAACCGATTTTTATGTTTGATGGCATTCTGTTCATGGTTTGTCGTCTAGATTGATTCTACATTTTAAGTATATTCATTTATCTAAATAAAATTTGTTTCAAATTTTTCGATAAAATATCGTGGACTCTTACTCATTTTCGAAAAAAATTTTTTTTAAATTGAGAAATGCGAATTTACATTTTTAATCGATTGTGGTTGTTACACTAAGTATAAAAACAACATTAAAACCGATTCTGAGGTGGTAACATTTTTTGTCAAAAACCATGCAAAAATAAATAAAATTTTTGACATGTAAACCTCTCGGATCAATAGCTCCCATATTTCCAACGCCCATTACTTTGTCAAAACTGAACCGATATTCATGTTTGATGGCATTCTGTTCATGGTTTGTCGTCTAGATTGATTCCACATTTAAAGTATATTCATTTATCTAAATAAAATTTGTTTCAAATTTTTTGATAAAATATCGTGTACTCCCCCCTTACTCATTTCCGAAAAAATTATTTTTTTTAATTTAGAAATGCGAATTTACATTTTTAATCGATTGTGGTTGTCACACTAAGTATAAAAAACAACATTAAAACCGAGTCTTAGGGGGTTCAATTTTTTGTCAAAAATCATGCAAAAATGTACAACATTTTTGACATGTAAAGCTCTCGGATCAATAGCTCCCATATTTCCAACGCCCATAACTTTGTCAAAACTGAACCGATTTTCATGTTTGATGGCATTTTGTTCATGGTTTGTCGTCTAAATTGATTCCACATTTAAAGTATATTCATTTATCTAAATAAAATTTGTTTCAAATTTTTTGATAAAATATCGTGGACTCCGTTACTCATTTTCGAAAAAAATAATTTTTTGAATTTAGAAATGCGAATTTACATTTTTAATCGATTGTGGTTGTCACACTAAGTATAAAAAACAACAATAAAACCGAGTCTTAGGGGGTTCAATTTTTTGTCAAAAATCATGCAAAAATGTACAACATTTTTGACATGTAAAGCTCTCGGATCAATAGCTCCCATATTTCCAACGCCCATAACTTTGTCAAAACTGAACCGATTTTCATGTTTGATGGCATTCTGTTCATGGTTTGTCGATCTAGATTGATTCTACATTTAAAGTATATTCATTTATCTAAATAAAATTTGTTTCAAATTTTTTGATAAAATATCGTGGACTCCGTTACTCATTTTCGAAAAAAATAATTTTTTGAATTTAGAAATGCGAATTTACATTTTTAATCGATTGTGGTTGTCACACTAAGTATAAAAAACAACATTAAAAGCGATTCTGAGGCGTTCCAATTTTTTGTCAAAAATCATGCAAAAATGTACAACATTTTTGACATGTTAAGCTCTCGGATCAATAGCTCCCATATTTCCAACGCCCATTACTTTGTCAAAACTGAACCGATATTCATGTTTGATGGCATTCTGTTCATGGTTTGTCGTCTAGATTGATTCCACATTTAAAGTATATTCATTTATCTAAATAAAATTTGTTTCAAATTTTTTGATAAAATATCGTGTACTCCCCCCTTACTCATTTCCGAAAAAATAATTTTTTTAAATTTAGAAATGCGAATTTACATTTTTAATCGATTGTGGTTGTCACACTAAGTATAAAAAACAACATTAAAACCGATTCTGAGGGGGTAACATTTTTTGTCAAAAATCATGCAAAAATGTACAACATTTTTGACATGTAAAGCTCTCGGATCAATAGCTCCCATATTTCCAACGCCCATAACTTTGGCAAAACTGAACCGATTTTTATGTTTGATGGCATTCTGTTCATGGTTTGTCGTCTAGATTGATTCTACATTTAAAGTATATTCATTTATCTAAATAAAATTTGTTTCAAATTTTTTGATAAAATATCGTGGACTCCGTTACTCATTTTCGAAAAAAATAATTTTTTGAATTTAGAAATGCGAATTTACATTTTTAATCGATTGTGGTTGTCACACTAAGTATAAAAAACAACAATAAAACCGATTCTGAGGGGGTAACATTTTTTGTCAAAAATCATGCAAAAATGTACAACATTTTTGACATGTAAAGCTCTCGGATCAATAGCTCCCATATTTCCAACGCCCATAACTTTGGCAAAACTGAACCGATTTTTATGTTTGATGGCATTCTGTTCATGGTTTGTCGTCTAGATTGATTCTACATTTAAAGTATATTCATTTATCCAAATAAAATTTGTTTCAAATTTTTCGATAAAATATCGTGGACTCTTACTCATTTTCGAAAAAAATTTTTTTTAAATTGAGAAATGCGAATTTACATTTTTAATCGATTGTGGTTGTTACACTAAGTATAAAAACAACATTAAAACCGATTCTGAGGTGGTAACATTTTTTGTCAAAAATCATGCAAAAATAAATAAAATTTTTGACATGTAAACCTCTCGGATCAATAGCTCCCATATTTCCAACGCCCATTACTTTGTCAAAACTGAACCGATATTCATGTTTGATGGCATTCTGTTCATGGTTTGTCGATCTAGATTGATTCTACATTTAAAGTATATTCATTTATCTAAATAAAATTTGTTTCAAATTTTTTGATAAAATATCGTGGACTCCGTTACTCATTTTCGAAAAAAATAATTTTTTGAATTTAGAAATGCGAATTTACATTTTTAATCGATTGTGGTTGTCACACTAAGTATAAAAAACAACATTAAAAGCGATTCTGAGGGGTTCCAATTTTTTGTCAAAAATCATGCAAAAATGTACAACATTTTTGACATGTAAAGCTCTCGGATCAATAGCTCCCATATTTCCAACGCCCATTACTTTGTCAAAACTGAACCGATTTTAATGTTTAATGGCATTTTGTTCATGGTTTGTCGTCTAAATTGATTCCACATTTAAAGTATATTCATTTATCTAAATAAAATTTGTTTCAAATTTTTTGATAAAATATCGTGGATTCCGTTACTCATTTTCGAAAAAAATAATTTTTTGAATTTAGAAATGCGAATTTACATTTTTAATCGATTGTGGTTGTCACACTAAGTATAAAAAACAACAATAAAACCGATTCTGAGGGGGTAACATTTTTTGTCAAAAATCATGCAAAAATGTACAACATTTTTGACATGTAAAGCTCTCGGATCAATAGCTCCCATATTTCCAACGCCCATAACTTTGGCAAAACTGAACCGATTTTCATGTTTGATGGCATTCTGTTCATGGTTTGTCGTCTAGATTGATTCAACATTTAAAGTATATTCATTTATCTAAATAAAATTTGTTTCAAATTTTTCGATAAAATATCGTGGACTCTTACTCATTTTCGAAAAAAAATTTTTTTAAATTGAGAAATGCGAATTTACATTTTTAATCGATTGTGGTTGTTACACTAAGTATAAAAACAACATTAAAACCGATTCTGAGGTGGTAACATTTTTTGTCAAAAATCATGCAAAAATAAATAAAATTTTTGACATGTAAACCTCTCGGATCAATAGCTCCCATATTTCCAACGCCCATTACTTTGTCAAAACTGAACCGATATTCATGTTTGATGGCATTCTGTTCATGGTTTGTCGTCTAGATTGATTCCACATTTAAAGTATATTCATTTATCTAAATAAAATTTGTTTCAAATTTTTTGATAAAATATCGTGTACTCCCCCCTTACTCATTTCCGAAAAAATTATTTTTTTTAATTTAGAAATGCGAATTTACATTTTTAATCGATTGTGGTTGTCACACTAAGTATAAAAAACAACAATAAAACCGATTCTGAGGGGGTAACATTTTTTGTCAAAAATCATGCAAAAATGTACAACATTTTTGACATGTAAAGCTCTCGGATCAATAGCTCCCATATTTCCAACGCCCATAACTTTGGCAAAACTGAACCGATTTTTATGTTTGATGGCATTCTGTTCATGGTTTGTCGTCTAGATTGATTCTACATTTAAAGTATATTCATTTATCTAAATAAAATTTGTTTCAAATTTTTCGATAAAATATCGTGGACTCTTACTCATTTTCGAAAAAAATTTTTTTTAAATTGAGAAATGCGAATTTACATTTTTAATCGATTGTGGTTGTTACACTAAGTATAAAAACAACATTAAAACCGATTCTGAGGTGGTAACATTTTTTGTCAAAAATCATGCAAAAATAAATAAAATTTTTGACATGTAAACCTCTCGGATCAATAGCTCCCATATTTCCAACGCCCATTACTTTGTCAAAACTGAACCGATATTCATGTTTGATGGCATTCTGTTCATGGTTTGTCGTCTAGATTGATTCCACATTTAAAGTATATTCATTTATCTAAATAAAATTTGTTTCAAATTTTTTGATAAAATATCGTGTACTCCCCCCTTACTCATTTCCGAAAAAATTATTTTTTTTAATTTAGAAATGCGAATTTACATTTTTAATCGATTGTGGTTGTCACACTAAGTATAAAAAACAACATTAAAACCGAGTCTTAGGGGGTACAATTTTTTGTCAAAAATCATGCAAAAATGTACAACATTTTTGACATGTAAAGCTCTCGGATCAATAGCTCCCATATTTCCAACGCCCATAACTTTGTCAAAACTGAACCGATTTTCATGTTTGATGGCATTCTGTTCATGGTTTGTCGATCTAGATTGATTCTACATTTAAAGTATATTCATTTATCTAAATAAAATTTGTTTCAAATTTTTTGATAAAATATCGTAGACTCCGTTACCTATTTTCGAAAATTTTTTTTTTTAAATTTAGAAATGCGAATTTACATTTTTAATCGGTTGTGGTTGTCACACTAAATATAAAAAAACAACATTAAAATCGAGTCTGAGGAGGTAAAATTTTTTGTCAAAAATCATGCAAAAATGTACAACAATTTTGACATGTAAGGCTCTGGGATCAATAGCTCGCATATTTCCAATGCCCATTACTTTGTCAAAACTGAACCGATTTTCATGTTTGATGGCAGTTTGTTCATGGTTTGTCGTCTAGATTGATTCTGCATTTGAAGTACATTCACTTATTAAAATAAAGTTTGTTTAAAACTTTTTGATGCAATTTCGTGTACTCATTTTCGAAAATTTTTTGTTTCCAAATTTATAAAAAAATCTGGTAAAGTTATTCTGTGATGTTGCTGGAAGTTTTGCGGTGGTATGTATTCCAATTATGGAGCTTCTAGGTAAAAAACTATGGGAGATATATCGTTTTTCCGATTTCATACGGCGGGGGCGCTGGGGTGCGATCTAGTAGGCGTGGCCGGGATATCAAGGTAGCAATCTTTGAGGGGGTTACCAGCAATCTACATATTTACTTTGGTGCTTCTAGATTTAATACTGTGCAAAATATCATCTTTAATCGCTTTGTGATCGTCATGCTATCGATTTGCCAGCCTCCGAGTGGGCGTGGCATAAAAAGAAAACAACACGTTGTTTAACGCGGGTATACACTAGTAAATATTCCAAGTTTCAATTCTCCAGCTTCAATAGCGGCGAAAAACATTGCGTTCAGACGGACAGCAAGACGGACATTGCACAAACCCAATATACTCTTTTCACTTTGTGAACGACTATAATTATGGCATCAAAAAATGCTTTTCTAACAACTCTCTCTCAATGTTGCATGGTTGTCTTGATATTTTGAAACATTTTATGTTGTGGGATATTAATTTCATTTTTCATGATACACGATGCTTTTGTTACAACAGGCATGGCCAGCACTAGACCGGGTACATCGAAAGGAGAGCACAAATAGGAATAAGTAAGCAAAATTTGTGCAATCTGCGCATTGCCTTGCTTTGTTTTCTATACGGCCACGTCCGACTTACATAATCGCAAGGTAAAAGTTAGAATTTATTTTTATTGTGCACGACTCATTCATGTGAACATTGGACAATTCTGTTATTTATAACTCTTAAAGTATCTAGTTCACCTTTTAAAATTACAATTAGCTACCAATAGGTTTATATAAAGTGCCAAGTCTGTCAATATGTTCCGCATATTTGTAAATTACTCACACGCTGCTCCAAGCTTAACAAGATGCTCGTGAAAGCGGTCATGAGTATGGGTGGCATTGGGCCAAAATGCTTAACGTAATTAAAACTAGTCTTACTGTAGAACTCAAGCCACCAAGGTCCCGGCTGTGGCCTCGGCCCAACTAGAATTTGGCACAAGGCGAAGCCGCTTGGTACATAAGCACATTGCGCGTCCCAGAGCATCCTGTAGCTGCCGTACGTATAGGGAGGCAAAAGACGTCGTTGAAGGCAACGCACAGTACAGCAGTGCGAGAACAATGGAAATTACGAGTTTCAATTTGTAGAAAAATTTATTATATCCATTAACTAAATGGTTTTCGGAATATCTACGGGCAGGAGCCACTGCTGCCACCACCAACACCACGCCACAGTCACTGTTGCAGCTACCGTTACCGCCACCGCCACCCAAGGTGGTGCGTTGCGGCCTGTGTAAACACGCATCAACATCAGGAACCATCGCAGACATTGCCTAGCCACATGGACCTTCCATGCGACAGCGCAAAATGTCAAAATTTTTGAATGGCGCTGCTGCAGCTGTGCCATAACCGAACCTGACCCTTTCCCCCGTAAACGACCCAACGTTACTAAGAGGTCGAGCCGCAGGCAACCACAACACCGGTCCCTGTTCCCGTCTCTTTGTCTTGGTCTCTGTCCCTGTCCGTTGACGTCGACATCGACGCCAACGCCGACTTTGTCGTCGTATCTGCGTGCCAGCGACTGTGTACAAGTAAATCATCGACCGCAATATAAACTTTTATGCTTGGCTTATTTGTTTTGTCTGTTTGCTCCAGCATTTGTTTCGCTGCGGCTGTTTTCTTTTTCATGATTTTGTCATAGCCTTTTTGGTCTTCTTTATTTCAACATTTGTCTTTGGATGTCACTTGTCTCCTGTCGCTTGGTGCTTTATAGCGTTTTGCATAAGAGCTCCTGTAGCCGACATGTTAATACGTTTTGTGGCCAACATTGTAATCAGTTATGTCCTGTATTTATATTTGTGCGGTTTCATGTATCAAATACGAGGTGAGGAATGCTGTTGACCACGGGACGCTCTGGCAGTTTAGCTTAGATTTTAATTACGAATTTTCATCCACACCTGCAGAGTTGCATGTAATTAGTATGCGATTAAAACTGGCCCTATTATGAAATACATTTTTTATCTAGCTTGTAACAAGTTAGAGGGTGCCCGACGTTCACACTTAATTACCTATGGTACTGGGAGAATGTATGAATAAAGGTTTATTTTACTCTAGTTGGTAAGCTATTATAATATCGTCATAACTCTGAAAGAATCATATTTACACTTACAATTGTGTATCGTTTAGGTATTCGACTTTAACTTCAATAAGCCGCAAGATGTCACGCAGTCAAGACAAGCGCTTACTCAAGTTCTAGCCCGCAATACTACGCCATCGTCATGGTCGTGGTTGTGGCTGGCTGGCTGCATAAAGCTTTATCGATACATTTGCACAATTTAATTTAACCGCAACTTTATTACTTTTCGCTGGCTTTGGTGCACTCGTGCCGGTGCCTTTTGATCTCGCCATCTCATTAATATGCGTGGCAACAGAATCAGTTTGAGTTTAGATAATTTAGACTTTATCTGCGCTAGGCAAACTCAAAAGGCAAACAGAAAATCCGGCTTTGAGAGCAGTAAAAGCAAGAGCAACATCAACAGTGACTTCTGGCGACAGAACGACAAAATCAAAATAAAACATTGGCAGTTGATTTTAAATGAAAACACACGTGGCTTACGTTTTTTGGCTTAGAGTTAGAGTCTGAACAGCTGCTGAAAATAAAGTTTTGCCCCCCCTGATTGAGGCGCCGGCTCATGGCCCTGACTGCCGTTGCCATTTCAATAAGGCAGTGCTTAAGATTTTCAATTTTCGTTTGTAATCAGCAGCTTGTATTTGTTGTAACCATCTACGCGTTGCACACACCACCATCTCCAGCACCAGCAGTGTCGGCAGTGGTGGCGCCACTCATACCACCTCTGCTAGCTTGCCGCACCACAGGTGTGACAAAAGTCACTGCAAAGGTGAAGCTTGAAAATGCAAATGTTGCCCATACGCCACGTTGTCGTTGTTTGAATTTTAATTTTCAGCGCCACCAACTTACACTGCAATTGCGGCAGCAAGTTGCGGCGACAACAACAGCGGTAGCAGCAGTAGAAGCGCAGCGACAGCGATGGGTGGCAGCAATAGCAGCAGCATCCATTTCGCATTTTGCGCACTCAAAGTCATGTTCGTTGCCTGCTCATTGCAAAATAATTTGCATAAGCTGCGATCCGCCCTCTTTTCGCCTTCCCCGCGTGGCGACACTGCTTGAAATTGTGTTTATTCCCTTATCCTATCGCAACTTGCAGTTTTCTCTTTGCATTCTTTTTTGTTTGCTTGTCGCCCAACAATTGAAGAGTAATTTGTAAGTTTCCTTGGGCTTTGACGCAGAGAATGCTTCTGCTCCAATGGGCCTCGCAATTAACAACTAGAGAAAAGCAACGCGCGGCTAGTTTGTGCAATTGCTGACAGAATAAAATCGAAGATATTGGGTTTTGTCTCGAAACCGTTTTCGATGTTCAAGTTTTAAAGGGAATAATGGCCGTCGCACTAAATTTGTTATCATCATGTAAATTTGGAAATATGTGTTGGGCTGAACGTAATCATATTGGACCGACCAGGTCACAGGGTCTTTTCAGTTCGGCCGTTTCCAAGTGCAGCAATCTAAGTTTTTCGACGGTTAACGATTGACATATGGCAAACACATGTCGCACACAGGCAGGTCAATCGTGCCAAGCCTCACATCCAATGACTGTGACTTAAATATTTATTGAATGTGCCACGAGAGGGACCCCCACTCGGGCACTGACGCTGACACTATCGCATCTAAGTGCTGCCACTGCTACTGCTCCAGGAGAACGCATGACCATTCCCCAGCAGACATAATCATGGCACAATTGAGAAGGCAAACAAAACGTGCTGGGTGCGCTTTAAATTTTTTTCTTTCTAGACTCTAGATATAGATATAGCCATGGATATAGACATTAGATAAGTAGGAGCAACAGATACAAATGCGGATATGTGTGTGCTGGGGCAGCAGTAAACGTCTACAAATTGCTGCAGACGGGCTGGCTTATACAGAACCTCGACAACTGTTGCCATTGTAGTAGCTAGCGCAGCTCTCTGTATATAAGACAAGCTGGGTGGTTAAGCGGCGGAAGACGAGCTTGCAAATGAACCTTGAAAAGTCATCATTGATACAGCGCTGGTTGGACGACAGTCAACCACTGCGTCGGCCGTATGGCCGTCTGACTGGGTGACTGGTTGACTGTCTCGACTCCCGAACTGGATGTTGGCATGTACCAGACCAATGTATACACATCACGTACGCGCCCACACCACGGCCACAACCCATTACGTTTTCACACACAGAGACAGGCAGACAGTTGTCTCAGTGGCAATGTTTACTTTTTGCCGTCTGTTCGGCTCTGCCGCGTGCGGCGTCTTATTGGGTTTTACCCAAAACCCATTTAATAATCTCATTTTGCCACAATAACAGAAAATATGATTTTCGTTCGCAATCACAATCTGAAGAGCCAGGGCCACGGCCATTGCCAGCGCAAGGGAAACACATACATACATACATTTGTACGTACGTGGCAGGGATAAGGATGGGTACAGATATGGATGGAGACCTTGCGATTGCAAATAGGAATGGGAATGGCGCTCTGAGCGGTAAGTTCAACAAGTAATTGAATACGTACGTGCCGAGCATTTTCAATAATGAAAATTTTCCTGCCATTATTTATTGCGTGTTATCCTTTTTATGAATCCTATTAGTGGAATTACTTTTGGATTATACTTATTGTGCATTTGGCTGTTATGCCTTTGCACTGCTTATGAACTTCGGATTGTTTTATGATATTGCAATAATTTGATATATCTATGTTAAAAGAAACTTATATTTGTATGGTTAAGTCCCAAATATGTTCGTTCAACCAATACCAATAATTAGATGTGTCAATGTTTGTTGGCTGGAAACATTTTTATTACAATTATTGACGACTCTGCCGGAGATTGCCTTTGTGATATACTATTATATGTATATGCATAGACAAATGATGTGCGAAATATTTGTGTTGCGGTGTCATGGTTGTATGATTGATGCCCTGGAATACTTCTTGATGTAAAAGTAGATTTTACAGGCCGCAGGTGTATCAAAAGCCGCCAAATTACTTGACTAATTACGACAAAATTAAAGTGAGTATTGCTTAACAGACATACTTGAGTATGCGAATAAGTAGAGTGTAAAGATAGGCATAAGTAATTCACTGGCTATTGTCTCTGTTTCTTGATAAGACAGATTATATAATTTCATTTCATATTATAAGTAATGCCGGGCTCTTAATATTATATTGAAAGCTTAGGAGGTTATATAAGTTATTCGTAAATTGCATGGCGTGAGCACAATTCATATTTATTTATGGAACTCTCATTTTGCTCAATTTTATGGTGGATCTAATTAATTTGTTTTTAATTCAATTTAACTTAATGCCTTGAATAAAATGAGTGCCAGTGGCCTCAGCTGCCTCCTTCTCTTGCTGGTATTGCTGTGGCTGCTGCTCCCCCATCTCTCCATCCATCTTTTGCATCCCCTCCGTACACTTAAACTCATTCTCATACTCATACTCCATGCATCATCTTGTGCAGAAGACTTTGTTGTTGGTTTTCGCTTTGCAGAGCAGCGTTGCGCATTTACTCGTATAAAATGGAGCACATTTACGCTGTTTATTGGCCTTAATGCCGGCTTGCAAACGAAATTTACATTTTAAAACAGTTTGCTGTGCTTTCTACTCCTTTATCCCTCCTTCGCCATGCGCTCGCCATTTGTTTCAACATTTTCATTGGGCTTAAGTGGAAATTCATGTGTACAAAAATTTGCGGCAGTAATTTACGGTCAATGAGCTCTGTAAAAATTATTCATACGCAGCTGCTTCTGTCGATGTCGATTGTAGAGTCGTTGCTTTCCCTTTTATTTTATTTTCTTGTATTTCTCTCTTTCTCGCTCTACTTCTTGACCAGCGATAACCGGCTGATGCTAGAATGGCCTTTGTCATTCACTTGTGACTTTCAATCAATCGGTCTTTAGGCCACAAACTAAATGTGCAGCGAATTTTCCATTCATTGCAATTTTAGAACTTTAAGCGGCTGATATACCGTTCATCGATTTTCCAGCATCGCCTTTCAATGTCGTGCCTCCTGCAAAATTAATAGCTTGCACCGAAGCCATCCCCAACTTTATTGCCACTCCCAATGCCACTACTTTCTCAGTTGCCGTCGCCATTGCCTTCGTCACCGTCACCGCCGTCATCATCATCCTCATCGTCATCGTCAACGTTGCCCGTGGCCTGGCCTCAGCTCAAGGTAAACACATTTACCCATGCATTCATTAATACGACAAATATTTGCGTGGCCAAACGCCGCCAAGAAGAGTTGGACATTTTAAGTAAATAGAATTAACAACAAAAGCTGACGAGCCTGTAGGCAGACGCAGAGCAGAGCTTCTAAAATGCTAATTTTAAAAACTGGGCCATATTTTTTCTTTTAATTACTGGTCGCCTACTGGCCAAATGTGCGAGTGGTTGTACAAAGGATGAGCACGCAAATGCCGGCTAAAACATAACATTTACGGCTTTAACGAGAGTGGCAAAATATTTTTAACCTTTCTACCATTTCGGTGCGCAGGCAGTCATTGGTTAACAGTGCACACTCGTAGGTCGCGCAGTCTTGTTGCTTGTATTTGCCTTTTGTCGCTCGTGCTGAATGCCAGCCGCGCACTTTAGCCGAATGCATCCATTTTGCATTACTGCTGCTATGCCATTGGCGTTGACTTATTGATCTCCCGCACAGTAGCTTCTGTGTGCACACACATATACATATATACATGTGCATAGATATACATACACTTAGTATGTACATATGTACAACTGTAGTTATGTAGCTATGCACATACACACATGTGAACAAATATTAGGCACGGCGATCAGCAGCAGTGTCATAATCTGCATTAATTTAAAAACTGAAGTGCTCGCCCCGAGATTGATGGGCCTTGGATAAAGCTCAGTAACCCGCGATCGTAATGCAGCCACAAAGTAGTCGATACATTGCCTTGCGAAACCCACTATACCATGTGTCCTGCAGGTGGATTAATTTTATTTGTATTGCTTCTCCTTGGTCGTTTATTGTGCTGGGCGATTGGCATTTGGCAGCGTTGGTCTTGTGGTCAGCACTGCTTTTGTTGTTCCCAGCACGGCTTGAATGTATTTTTTGGATTTGTGTAAGTATTTAAATAATTTGTATGTCAGGGTATGCATAAACTATATATATATATATATATACGACCAACCGATATTCAAGCCGCCACCGTTGCGTTGTTGGTAGTAGTGAATTTTAATCCCCTTTGGTTCACCGTCACTTTGTTGTTGTAGCTGTTGCTATTGTTATTGTTGCTGGTGTTGCTGTTTTAATGCCAAGCACAAACGATGGCAGGCAGTTTCTTTAACGGGATGCGGATGTTGTTGCTTTTATTGCGCAGTTTGGCGTTGCCGCTGTTATCGTTGTTGTTGTCTTCATTCATCAGAATGGAACCTTGAATAATTAAAAGCAGTTTCTGATTACCTACCACATCGTTATACGCTCACAATCACAATCTATACATACCAGCACACAGACACACATAAACACACACAAGCACACACACACCTAGGCACACACATAGATACATACATGAGTGCACGTAACGGAAGGAGGCTGCTCTTCTGTTGTGTGCGTGTCTCTAATTAAACGGCAAACAGGATTCGAGTTGAGTTGAAAGCGCAACGAAACAGGAAACGGAAGCCAGTCGCCATGCAAGCGGCCAACCTACACACATTTACACCCACACTCACCGGCACAGACACACACACATACATAATCATGATTGCGTTTGTGTGCGAGGCTAAGCAGCATTGCCATAGACATGCCGGCCAGTGCAACAGTCAGCAGTGTGACCCCCGACATGTCAGTGGTTGGCCTTGTTGTAGTTGCTTTTGATTTTGTTTTTGTTGTGGCAATTTACGCCCATCTTATTTTGCCATCATTGTAAGCCCTTCTACACATTTTAATATTTTTTGCACCTGGTTTTTTTCCATCACCTGCCAAAGCAATGTCATACACCCTTTCTTTTTTCCCATGACTGTTACTCATTGTGGTTTAAACATTGGTCGACAGGCCACAAATTACGTAATTCGATGTGCGCTGTTAAAAACACATACGTATGTTTGCATGTCTATATATCTGTACACCTGTATGCTATATCATGTATATATATACATACATACTATATGGATGCCTCCAACAATTGCAGCATATTAAAATCATACAGTTGTAGCCACGGCCGCACCTCATCATTCTGTGGAGCTGGTGTTGGTTGGCCAAAATGCAGACTTTTCTATGCATTAAATAAAAGTATAGGTACAGGTAGCCGACACCAACCCGTGCGGCCATTGCAAATGTACAAAAAGTGGCTATTGCAGGCATACTGAGAGGTGGTCAATGCAAGAGCAAACGCAGCGTTTAATTGTAGTTGCTACCAATGTTGATTTGACGTTGGACTCCTTAACCTTAATCTCGGCTGGAGTGTCAAACAATCGCCTTCGTGTGCATGCAGTAGTTATTTATTGCGGACAACAACTAAAAATATAAAATGATGTAAGAGTAAAGCGCTGACGTGATCACCGAACGCTAACTAGTGTTGACAGTGCTATCGTCGTCTTTGTGGTTGTCGTTGCAATGATTTTGCTTAGGTAAGCTTGTGTAGCTGCTGACGTCGGTAAAGAGTTGTAATTAAAAAGCATTTCATTGCCTTTCTCTACAGTCGGGCTAGTAAGCTTATAAACTAAGTCTGTATAATAATATATAAGAGCCGAGCTAAATGGCATATTTTATATTTTGAGACCACGGCAGTTTTGCAAAGATACCTGCTGTACAGTTTCTGAAAAATTATTACTAAATAAACCCCGATAAACTTAAGAGTTTTCTTTAATTGGATGCGCTTGAACGAGAGGATGTACTTGGTAAAATCCTTTTACCTTTCCAACTACTTTGCAAGTCGCCTAACCGACAATATTAATCTTGATTATGGCTTATTATTTTGATGAAGCAGGGCTCTTCGCCTGATTAGCACTTTAAGTGCGCTAAAAACTTGGGCCCTCCGCTAGCCAGCAATAGCATATATACATACATACGAATTGTCGCATTCATTAGGGAAAACAGCAGGTGCTACGCACCTGGTGTGCCGCAGCTGCCATAGCTGCCCTCCCCAAATTATAATTTATAACAGCCAGCGGGCTTTTTCAGCCTTAGTCTAGTATTTCTTTGCTTTTAATTCTCTTATGGGTGGCACTCGCTCTGCTAGTGCCACCGGAAACGGAAGTCGCTGAAATGCGCGCTGAAAATTTCAAAATAATGAGTGCCTCGCGCCAGGCGCTAGCACTGGTGCCTCTGCTTCTGCTCGTGCTTCTGCTTCTACTGTTGCTGTTGTTGCTGCTGGCCCTAGCTTTGGTTCAGGCTCTGCTGCTGGTTCCTGTGCGCTAAGCCGCCTTGGCCGCTGAATGCTCCATTTTATGACCCATTGTTGCTGTTTGCGCATTGCGATGCGGCGTCGCGTGTGATTTTGATTAAGCGTTGCTTGTTTGCGAAAACCCAAGTAAAGTAACCCGAAAAGAAATGAAATGAAAAGTGGAAAAGCGCACTTGGCTTCAAGCTAGAGCGTCGTGCAAATGATTATAAAAAAATTCAAAACTACATGCAACACAAAAGGTATGCGTCTTCTTTGGTTATGTCGTTATACCGTTGAAGTATCGCATTACCATTGTGCGGTATTATTTTCAATAATATGCACACCAGTACGCACATGCATACACACACATGTATATACATATGTGTCCATATTTATTTTTGTCCACATATTCGCAAAATTTTTGGGACTAGTGTTAGTTAAAGCTGCAGCAAATTACTTGGTCATTGCTTCTGTATTTTTGCTGGACAGCATCCAATGACTACACGCTTCACTGGACAGGGCGCTAATCAACTCATGAAATACCGTTTTGTCGGTCACTTTGCGTGTGCACATATACGTACATATATGAACATATATATATCTGGGCAAAATATTGGCCATTGGATATTGGCTAGTGGCTTTTGGCTATTGAGTCATTGCCCACAACTGCTTAGTGAGATGTGCGCGATAATGCAACGAAGCGGAAGCTAGTCAGTGCTTTAATTGAAATGGTGTCAGCATGTAGATGGAAACGTATTGCGTGTAAATGCTAACATTGATCCACAGATTGACCGACTACAGCAGCGTCGGTGAAAATCAAGTGAGCGAGACAGAGATAGAGAGCGATATTTGTTTCACTTTCTGAAAAGGTAACAATATTTTCAAATTCACAGAGAAAATGTTTATATAAAACGCCTATTTCAATGTTTTACGTTAGGAATGCTAGCGATGTGAAATGTAAACAAATGTAATTGCAAAAACTGGCTTCCAATGTATTCATTAACATGTCTCAGGACTGCCTGGTAAATGGTGGCCCTGTCAATCATTTTATTTAATATTTAAGTACTTCGCCCCTCGGTCATTTTATTTGTGGGCACGTGCCCTTAATCAATGCGAGTTCCTGTCAAGCCGCCATAGAGAAACTTCTGATAAACGATGCGAAAAATGTGGTTAACACGCGTGGCAGTTAGCCCTTGAAGCTGCCGGCATCCACCAGTTAAGACACACACTTTTAAACATATAAAGCATACATGCACATATATGTATATACATGTTTGCACAATCCCATGCAACCCCACATAATACACAAGCAGCCAATGTCATATTTGCGAAAGTGCAATAAATTTCATATGAAGTTCGTAATCGATTTTGACTTATTGAAACATTATGATTGAAAGACATTTATGAGTGTACGAAAAGGTCTCTAGGGGGTCAATGCCAACAGAAACGCTGACAGCCATGGTTGGTAAGAAAGAGGCGGTGCCACTGACGGCAAGCCACAACATGTCGATTTGGGGGAAATCGCACAATCATCAGTTATTAGGGCTACCTCGGAAGTCGTAAGAAAGCCAGTAAACATAACATAAAACGCAATGCAGACATTCGCAGTGGTCATAGTATTGGGTTAGCATGCGTGTTTGTTGGGTATGGCAATAAGAGACTAAGCTCACAGGATATAAGTTCGCTTATACGTATAGATTCAAACTTGCACGGAAATCGAAAGAGGGCAATGACAATGTATGTGGGTGCGTTTGTGCTAACATCAATGTCAATTGGCGTCGAGCTGTGAACCCGCCAAAGAAAAAGCCAACAAATCTTTCAAAATAAAACATAACATTAAATAGCAACAACAACAACAACAAGAACAGGAGAAAGGCTCGGTCAAAGCGGAGCTGGGATGGAAACAGAGCTGGGCAATCGTTGGGGGATCAAATTGGGCTGTAAGCACGTAGATAATGTGCTCATACGATTCAATATGCCTTCGAAGACCACACCTCCCACAGACCTATTTCACTTAGCTGCCACCACCCATGCCCACGCATAACTGGCTTCCTATTCCTTGTTCTACCTTTTGCCGTTCGATTTTTACCCCTCAGAGTTCCACTTAGTACGACCTCCAACACCAAACCCAGCCCCGGCACTAGCTTCAGCTCCAGCCCAGTCCCGGGACTAGCTAGCTCCACTTGTATGTGTCTTTTCATTATATTCCTTGGCGTCCTGTCAAGTGTGTGGTTCATGCCTGTGTTGTTTGGCTTGGATTGCCTTCAGTTTTGTTTGCCTGTGCCATGTTTTCCTTTTGCGTGTAGTTTTATTTGCGGCTCGTAAAAAATGGACACTCAAATGTTTGCGCACATTCGCTTTATTTATTTGGCTCGAGTATTTGCTGGCATCCCACTGACATTTTTATTCGCTGTCAATGAATTTAACATGTTTGTTGAATGTCAAGCATGTCGGGCATGTAAACGCCTTACAGGAGATATATTTTTTCGAGATAACTATCGAACCAAGGGTCAGAAAACGCTTGTTATATATGTTTTACAACACATTCGGTTAGGTCCGAAGGGTTAGGTATTTATTTATCAATTGAATAGGCAAATCTTTTTGTATTCAACGAATATAAAAATGTATATTCGAGATGTCAAAGTTTGAACAGCTTTAATAAACAAATTGCTTCCATCGTGCGATAGTACCCAAAGCTCTTGCCAAATTAGAAAGATATATTAATTGTTCCTAATTGTGAATTTAAACAGAATTTCGATGAGTCGGTACAAAATTCTTATACTATAGAGTAGAACATTTGTTTATATTCAAAAAGTTCAGTCTGTAAAAAGTGGTCATTCAGGAGTTATTAAGAATCTTTTATTTTTTATAAATTGGTTTAAAAATTAACAGATTATCATTTTAATATCATTCATATTAAATACGGATAGGTTGACGGCATCATTTGATAATATTTATTGCTTTTAAAACAATTTTAACCTATATCAAATGTTTAGGGACAGTTTGAATTAAAATTCTTTAAGATTTCTCTTGTTAACAGCATGCAATAAACATCAATAAAAGCAAAACAACAGCCACAGCAACAACAGGGCACGCACCGAGTGAAACCTTTAACGCATAATTTACAAAGTGAATTTTAATTAAAAATCCTCATGCAAACCTTAGCTATTTTAATTGAAGCTTAATGACGTCACGACACGGTCTCTGGCCGACGGTTTGAAACAAGGGGCACAAGAACGCGAACAAGAATGAGATCAAGAACAGTAATTAAGCGTGCCAGTAAACTTGTCTTTAAGTTAAAACGTTCATGTCATGCAAAGGAGTTCATAAAAATAAATGTACTGAATCAGAACGATATCAACATAAAATACAGCTCTAAACGCCAAAGAATTAAATTTTTAAAAATTCCAAAATAGTATATATCTGTCAAAGACATTTACTGTTGCTCAAACGCTAATATACGGATAGTTGTACTTATGATATCAAGCTGTCAAAATTCATGGAGTATATCAATTCTTTACACAACGAATAAGTAAGGGGCTCTAGTCGGAAGCGCCTGACTAAGGGATATCCTGAACCCTGTGTTCACATATATTTCAACCCCACATACACAAAAACACCTAAAAATTCACGCTGCGAGCAGTGCGTTTCTCAGCCTACGAAGGAAACTAAATTCGTGAATAATTTTTAAACTAAGACCATTATCTTAATAAAATTTTTACTACGTAATAAGAGCACTGAAATCTATGTAGGAATCAAAGCCCAAGTCTGTAATATTTGAATTGCGCTTTTCAAATCCGAAGTATTCTTAAGCTGCGTATGCTTAACACGCGTAATAGGCTTTTAGTTTAGTCTCAAGCTTTTGTAGTTTCTGATAACGGTGCGTTCACACAGACGGACCGAGAGACGGACAGACAGACGGACACACGGACAGGGCTAGATCGACTCAGCTCGTCGTCCTGATCATGTTTGAGATGAATAATATTTATTTCCTATATGACACTGCGCTCTGTGTTATGTTGGCAAAGAAATGAAAGTACTTACATATTAAATATAGTATTTAAAAGAGGCGTTAATTGCATGGTGACGTTTACCTTTAAGCTTTGTATCTCCTACACCTATATTGTTTATTGACCACTTCTAACCTGATGCGCGTGCAACGCAGCCAAGCGTGCAACCCGAACTTATTTGGTTGAATTTGGACGCCGATAATATTTTGCATCAAGTGAGCTTCAGGCAAGCTGGGAGGTAAGTCTGAGCACTGAATCAGAGCAAATAGTTTGCACCCCCTCTCCTCTCCTTCCCAATTTCCTAGTTTCCATTTGCTATTTTGCGATTGCCCTAATAAACGTGGTCACTGATGCTGAGACAGTATATGCGACAAAAATTGTGGACACATCGTAAGCTGATTAGAACGCAAAATTATGTGAGGCGTGCACAGTTCGCATTTAATGAGGCTGCCAAGTTAATGAGACTTAATGTTATGATTTCAAATAAGTTGTATCAGTAACGGACATACAGTGCACGGACATACAGCACACATTTACGCTTAATGGAGCAACACACATATACATAAGTAGATATACAAACACATACTCATACTTATATACACACATGCATATTCATATTCTTAGTGTGATGTCAAAAGAAAAGTAAAACAAGTAAGAACGTTGCAGTCGGTAAGCACTAATCCACCTTTAAAATTTGGTGACTTTAGCTCTAAAACTGTGGGAGATATAGGCTTTCGAAAATCATGTGGGCGGGGGGGGCGTGGCCGGGATATCGCAATTTTTTCTGGAAATATTTACCTTTTATCGATTTGCGAACTGAGGTATATCGACATGTTATCGATTTGCCAACGTCCCAGTGGGCGTGTCACAAAAATCTTAACACTTTGTCTGAAGCAGTTAACTACATACATATATATATCCATAATTTCTTCAATAGCGCCGAAAAAAGTTGCGTTCATCTAGACATACGGACAGACATCATGACTGACATTGTACAAAACCAATATATTTCACGATTCTAACAAAATGTAATATCATAGTTTTATAAACGGTATGCAATTATGTTAGGGGTATTGCCAAATACCAGCAAAAACTTCATCGTCCCCCCGCTCGGAAATAGCTAATAGTAAATGAAGCAAACAAAAGCCAAAGGCTAACTATGATAGAGCTGTCGGCATTTACTGCACCTTGTGTATATGAAATGCACGTACATATAGCTAATGTCGCTGTAAAAAATTAATTATTCGACAAACGAATGGGCCAAAGCTGGTGTTCTGCCCAGCCATAACTGAGTTTGACAGGCGACGCTATTTTTGTGGGTGCCAACATTGGGCTGGACTGAATGGCACCAGTAGGTGGCACCCAGTCGCAGCTTCTTCTGCAGCTGCTCTTACTGTTGTTTGACCTAACAACGCTGCGCTGCGCCTGTCGACTGTTTATGTGGCTGGCGGCTGCTTTGTTTAAACTTGTGTGCAAAACTTTAGCAACAACAACAACAGAAATAACAACAATGCTAAAATGCCATCATTACCAAGCGACAAAAGTTGGTCCTTTTACTGCTGCCACCAGCAGTAGCAGTAGCAGGAGCAGCAGCAGCACCAGCACCAGCGACCGCCGTAGCCGCAGCAGCAGTAACAATGGCAGCCGCCGCCGGCAATGTGAAGAACTCCTTGACTCTTCCGTATAGGCAAATGAAGTGAGCGGCGTTGTTGGCTCAGCTTTTGCTGCTTCTGTTGCTGCTCAAAAATAAAATACATACACAAATATAAATAAGAATAAAAAAAAGGCTCCCAGTGCTCATAGTGGAGGAACAACAAAAACTATGCGTACAATGCCAGCAAACAAAAGGCGCGTATCCGCACACGGTCACAGTGTCACAGGAAAGTTTTTACCCACAGAAAGCCACGACAGTACCGCTGACAATAGAAATGCGTTCGGAAAAGTGTTTTTTGGTACGATGCATGAGTTTTCCATTTGATTTCCGTTTGCCCCACTATTTTCACACCACCACCACCACCCCCAGCACTAGCTGTTAGCTTATCCAGGACCAGGCAAACCAGCCAGCCATGCAGCGTATGTTTGTATACAAAAGGATTAAGTTAGGTCTGTCCCTTTCTACTTTCGATGACTGAGTGTATTATGTGAAATGGCTTCATTTGCGTTTAGTAATGATATGGAGCTGGACTGAGTTTACGCCGCGGCAAATGCACTTCAAGTAGTAGTGTATGTAGAGTATACGCTTATACTTATTCAAAACGCAGTACCATAAGAATATTGAACACACAGATTTTTTTCTGGTCTTCCTCCCCTCTTTTATAATTTATGCGGAAAGGTAATAAATCAACTGTTTCAATTTATTTTAATATATTTATATTTTTTCTTATAATTAAAAAATACCATAAAATATCCATTTGTACATGTACATATTTTCCTTATCATTTACGAAGTATTTTTTCCGGTGTATATAATGCCCACATAAAATCGAGTTATTTTATTTGTTTTCTAAGTTACTTTTGCGATTCTGGCTCCCCACATACAACTGGGTTAACTTTTTGCGGTTCGTGGCCTAGGCCTTTGACATTATGATGCAAATGCTATTGGTATCCACCCCTCAATATTGGAAGTCATTTAACCTTTTTGTGGTTCAATTCAATTAAAGCCAAATTCTTAGTGGTGGAACTATGTTCGATTAGTTAATACTTGGCACATAAATCTTCATTTGGCGGCAGCAATTAAAAATTATCTTTAATTGGCACGTGCAAACGGTCGCAAGGACGGTAAGGTCCTGAGGCAAGCTGACTTTGTGAACTTTTGCACGTCTTATCGCTACTATTTGGAAACAAATCGTGCTATGCGGCATGGCACTCGGCACACCTGCCGTTTGACTTTTGAAAGGCAACCCACTCACACACGCTTGCAATCACACATACAGGTAAATATACACATACATATACATATGTATATATATATGGAGCAAGTGGCATGCAGAAAGGAGCAAAAATGTAATTCGGATTTAATTGCCTGTTAACACGCACTCGCGCACAGCGGGCACCGGCAACAGCTCGTAAAAAGCGCACAAAAAGTGGCAGTCAGGTGGCAAAAAGGTGGAGGAGGGTAAGGACAGCGACAGCAATGAGTTAAAACAAGAGGAAACAGTTAAGCGCGGCACTCACAAAATGAACAGCTCGTATTTTAAACAGCAAATTGTAGCATACCCTTGGGCGCCTGCGGCTCAGTTTTGTTCAGCTTGTTTAGCTTGTTGAAGGGCTATATTCGGTTATCTGCCGCAATGGAGGAATGAACTTTTTAAATTCTGTTCAAAGTTGATAAGCTGCCTGTGAACACTACGTACTAGTTATATCAGTTGCAAAGCAATACTTGCACATTGCACCAAAAATGTTTTGAATAACTATTCGGATTTAACGAATTGCCAAAAAAATTATGTCTGACTGAAAAAGCATGCGTCAGGCGGCAGGCGACCAGGAATGTTCTTGACTCTAGTCGAAGACACACCGAAAGAAGTGCCGATGTGGGCATGAGCCGCAGATAGACATCGTGATAAGCGGCAACCGACATTCATTACGACATAAATTCGTTTAGTGGCTGGTCGCTCTGATACTCCGACAGACTGAAACTGGTGCAAGCACCGGTGCCGATAACACCCACACTGGTACCCACACTGAGACCAACTCCAACACCAATACCAGCAACGACTATAGCAGCGACTAGATCCTTCTCTGCTTCTTGTTTTCTTTGTCGATGATGCCATTGCTGCACGCATAACATAAAACTGCTGCATACGCCAAGGGGCTACCCAAGTCGTGATACTTACATTTGATATTTGCATGTTTAAATGTACGGCACCTATGCATACAGCGATACATACATACACACCGCCTTGCAAGAGTATTTCAACCAAACAGCAGCTCGTTTGCTCGAGCGCCCAACTACATTGTCTGTTTGCATGCAAATAAATTAAAGCCACGTAAGTGTATACGCGCGCTTTACCACCACCACTACCACTGTGAAATGGCAAAACGGCTCAAAACTCACCCCATCAGACATATTCTCAGCCGTTTAGCTGTCAGCTGCAATGTGATGCCTGCAATACAAGCGTTTGAGCAATTTAATAACTTAATAAATGCAATATACAATGGGCGTCTTACATATCCGAGCTGTTGGCTGAAAACGGAAAGCCAGGCAAAAACTCAATATGTATATGCACTATATGGTTACGTTCTTAAGCTAAATTTAGATGATGCAGTGGTGTGCACGGCAGATGTCAGATGTGAAACTTACATAGGATGTAAAGCGCAAAGGCCGATATCTGTCTAAGCAAAAATAGTTAAATAACGAACGACGTTCATATGTACAGTATACCGTATTGAGGTATTGTGGCAAAGGTATCCGCCTAGAAAATACATTAAATTAGGCTACGTAGCCGGCATCCGCATTTCTGAAATAACTTTGGTCCGTAGATCGCTATATATTTATTTATTTTATGACCCTACTAATTATATTCTTTGGAGTCTTTTTCTATTAATATATTTATTATACAAATATTGAAGTCATTAAAATATTAAAAACAATAAAAATATATTGCAAATAAAGATAATATATATTTTCCGAGTTGTCTGGCTAAATGTATTCAGTTGTCTGAGAAAAAAACTAGAGAAATTTGAGCTTAAAACATATGGAAAAGATCTATGCTCGCAATAAGGGCTATGCTCGCAATATATAAAATCGGACGATCACACAAATACGCAAGAACAGGGCGTCATTATTACCGTCGCCAATATCGACATCAAGACAATGACTAAGAAATGTGTGCTAGTAACAGCGTCTCGCACTTTAAACGATTGGCAACATTCAAGAGTTTGGCGTAATTGCCCACTCAAAAGTCGATTAAGGCGTTGAAATACTTTTACGCTAGCATATGTATGTTTGCTTGTGTATATACAGGAACAGGCTTAGTTCCACACTTGCGCTATATTGCAATCACCGTGCGAGTTAGGGTATGCATAGTATGTGAAGACTTTGTCTTTATTGCAGCAAGAATAACCTTAACAAAAACAACAACAAAAATTACATGGGTATTTTGTAAACAAATAAAACAATTAATTTTATTCCATGTTCCAGCCAAATCGTATTAACTGCAACGGTGTGTCGCAGTCACTTTCATGCATACTTAATTTGTCAGTTTGGTGCAAGTTTACACACATTTTGGAAAGCGTTAGCAAACTGTTGCGCCAGAGCCCCACATTGTTAACGAGGGCGAGTGTTTCCTTTTTCCTGCCTGACTTTCGTTGTTCACTGTCCGTGCGGATGCTGGCTGCTTAAAAAATTTATGGCCTGTGGCATGTGGTGCTCTGAGGTGTTTCCATTTAAATTTTAAGACAAGCGCCACTTACAGTTGAGTTATGCGTGAAAATTTAAACTACTTGATATCCATGTATGCACACGCATAAGTCACGACACATATATAGGTAGTATGTCTGTTGATATAGTGGTAAAAGAGGCAGCAGCCAAAGACCTAGACACAGACCCAGTTCCTGGTTCAACCTCATCCACCGGCTACTGCCGCTAGACGCCGCAGTGGAAAGTTTCCATAGCGCCGTATCTGTGCAAAGGTGTGTTGGTAAAGGTAATTAGAAAATTTTATGCGATTACTACTTGCTTGTTTAACATTTTAGGCAACAACCTTAACACACACACACAAACGCACATCAAGTCGCCATGTAGATAAAAAGGAACATCATGCAACTGCGCCAATGATGCGAAGTAAAGTACAAAAGCGGCTTTTAGAATATTAATGGAATACTAAATACCCATAACGTGCAAAGTGCCACACACTCACACAAGTGCCCACATTCATATTAACGTACAAAGGGAGGTAAAAAACTCGACGCATATGAAAACGGTATATTGTTTTCTCATGTCTTATTTAATGCTCTACTATAACTAATATATAAGTATGTCTGTATTTATCGTACTCGTCTGTTAATTCATGTCGACTAACATTTTTTGATAACTTATCTGTGTTGTCCATATACAACAGATTGTTTTGACTGAGAGACTGTTGAAAAAAGAGCAGCTATTGTTTCCTTTTGGTTTTCTTTAATAAAAAATATAAAGACATACATATACGTACATATATATATATTTTTATACTCGTTCACGAAGTGACAAGATGTCCGTCAACGTCCGTCCGTCTGTCCGTTGTTCGGCACTATTGAAGATAGAGACTTAAAATCTTAGATATATATTGTAGTTATATTTGACACGCAAAATGCTAAGATTTTAGTGCCACGCCCACTGGCTAATCGATAACATGTCGATACACCTCAAATCGCAAATCGAAAAAAGATGAATATTTCCCACAATATTAAAGTTAGAGTCACGTCCACTATAACGCCCCCCAGCACCCCGCCCTAAAAAATAGGAATTGGCTATATCTCCCACAGTTTTATCGACTATATATTACTGAGAAGCTCCCCCAAATATTACAGAAACATTTTTTTAACCACGCCCCCTCCCTCTATATACAAGAAAGCTCAAAACGGTAGCATGTGTATAATTCAGACAACTTTCAAGCTAGAGATTGGCGGTGATATCGCCAAAATTTAGAGGCATTGATATCTCGGCCACGCCCATGAGAACGCACCCTAGCGCCCTGCCTTAAAAAATCGGAATTAGCTTATATCTTCCACAGTATATATAATTATACCCATTGCAAATGGGTAAATCAGGGTATAACGTTTTTGTGTAAATGTATGTAACAGGCAGAAGGAGACATCTCCTACCTCATGAAGTATATACATATATTCTTGATTAGTATCGATCTAGTCCGTCCGTCTATTTGTCCGTCTGTATGAACGCGTCGATTTCGGAGACTACAAAAGCTAGAAAGCTAAACTGGGACTCTTAAGTTCATGTATACCATACGCAGATCAAGTTTATTTTAAATCAGCGATAACCCGTATCATTCTTTTTTTATTGACGATAATTATCGGTTTTGTGACCCGGATTTTTGAGCATATCTCTGAACCTATAAGAACTAGAGTATTGGCTATTTCGGATTTCGGATAACTCCCTCTATTCGTACCATATATGCAAAAGTATGAAAATATAACGCAATTAAAATACTACGGACTTGGGCTTTGGTTTGTACATAGATTCCAATGCTCTTGTTAAGCCTTGAAAATTTGTTTAGGATCATGCTCTTAGTCTATAAGTTATTCATGAATTTAGTTTCCATAGTAGGGGCCAAGCGCAGCATCTGTTCATGTGCAGCGTGTGTGCATGTGTGATTTTGTGTATGTTTGTGTAAATGCTAACGGATGTTCAGGGTATCCCCTATTCGGTTGCTCCCGTCTTTTTTCTCACTTGTTCATTATTCAAATACATCATCAACAGGTGTGCTTATTACGTCGGCTACACATATTTGCATGTGTGCTTTAAAAACACGTCAAATAGGACGATATTATACTGATTTATCTATTTTGCCCACAATAAAACGCATAACACTTTTTTTTGTCACTGTTACAGTGATTTCTTTAAATATTGTATTATTTTCACCGAGGAACGACTGTAAATAAGCGCATTAAAAGCTTTGCCAGTTTGGCCGCTTATAATTTTATGCTACTTTCGGCCGTTGCACAGCGTACGTTCCAGTTACAAGCATACACATAGGCATCTCTATATTCATCTGGGTATGTTGCTAGGTGTAGAAAAATTTGGAGTAACCTAAACACGGTGTGAACCAATTCAAATGCTGCCAATTTCTGACTAGTTGCAAGTTTCAAATTTTATAATTTATATTAGTGAAAAGAAGATTTTTGAACATAATATACAGTTTGCCATTTTCGCGCTTTTTTTTTGCTGTTTATAGAGCTTTTCCAGCGGCACCAAGCTTATTTTAACTCAAATTGTTCCAATGCGTTGCACTAGTAGAAAATTAGCTCAAAAAATAACTCAATTTGCGCTCAAAATCTCTAAGCCGAACTAACCTGCGAATGAATGTCGTGCGCGCTGTGTTTGCCGTCGGATCCCTCTCGGCAACTCCCACAAATTATTTTGCGCACGACGACCACGTCGCGCTGCTGAGCATAGTGTCCTCGTCGCAGCTTTCGCTTAGACGCACCCACAAAGCACTTCAAATGCTATTGAATTCAATTGAAGTGGTGCTAGAAGGCGTTAACCAACGAAACGCTCGGCTTGAGTCATAGCCTCGGTGCTTGCAGCATTTTGAGTGCTTTACTGTAAAAAGTGCGCAAAATCCTTGTCGTCGAATAAAAAAACTGTTTGTCCAACCAATTGCAAGAGACAGTAGCAAAATTCTTGCTTTCTTTGTTAATTTGCTTTCTAATTTACATATACTTTATTTGTTTATTATTATTCATTTATTTTTAAATATATATATAAATGTATATTGCTGATATGGTTTCCATATATAAGTATATATATATATATATATATATATATATATATATATATGTATATCAACTTATCGTGCAAAAAAAAAGGACATCTATTTACTAACAAATAATATTACAAATATACTCGTAAATTCCCATTTAAAAGCATTTTTGCTTAAAATGTTTTATGTACTCTAATGGCATACATACATATATGCATACATACATATATATTTAACGGCAATATTTTAACATCCTATCCATATTCATATTTCTACATAAATAGCTCTTATAGTTCATTGGATGATATTTCATTGTCTTCGTATTGTGATTAATATTAGTTTTTCATTATTTATTGTTAGCATATAACAGTTGCTATAAAAGATATTTTATATGCATTTATCAGATGTCTGACCCATGCTGTTTTCTATATACATAAGCATTGTAATGATTAAATTTATATACTAAGCACTACTGCATATAGTTATAACTGTATGTAAGTCAACGATAGTTTGATATACATACATACTTATCAGTACATCGTTCAAATTTATGGACGACCCCGATATTTAAAAAATTAATTGTATTCACACAAGCTTAATATTTAAAATCTATAATCATCAACAAAGTATTGAAATCAGAATTACATTATGAAATCTCTGGGAACGCTGTATTACACCTGGGATATATTTGCCATAAATACTTTCATACGATGGGAATAAACTGAGTTCAGCGGCAATGCTAATGATACACATTCAGAAAATTAAATCTTTATCTCTGGTCCTATTTGTCAAAAGAGGCACCTTCTTATTTGCTTTTGGAATTATATTGTTAATTTGCTTCGAAAAGAATATTTATATGTACCTAACACTTATCAATTTCTATTACACTTAATGGTATTACTTATTTTTAGATTTCGTATGCTTATATTTTTACGCATATACACAACGTGCAAGTGCAAGAAGCTCTTGATTTTGTTCTCGGGTTCAGAATTCATTCATATATTTGTCTATGGTAGTATGGTTTCGATTCATTGGATAAAAATATATGTATTATAGGCTACACCCCTATTGTCGAAAACGCATTGTTTTAATTGATATAATATACATATGTAGACATAGATATTACAATAAGCACAATCCAAT
This sequence comes from Drosophila sordidula, assembly GCA_035047465.1. Lineage (NCBI taxonomy): Eukaryota > Metazoa > Arthropoda > Insecta > Diptera > Drosophilidae > Drosophila > Drosophila sordidula. The sequence continues at coordinate 16,087,537 of JAWNPQ010000136.1, forward strand.
CAATCTCCTCAATAATAATGTGAGAATGTGATTTATTTTTATATTGTATATTTTCAACAGAAATAAGGGTTCATCAATCCAATAGCGGTCGCCATTTCTGGTATACATATGACTTGTAATCCAATTTGTATATTCGTGTAATGTAGCGGGGATAAGTATGTTATTGGTTTTACGTACAACATAGAATGTTTGTATATATACTGCTTTTAATATATTTTATTTATGCTCTTAACTTAAACAGTATTGTACGCCTCTCAGTAAATATTTGTATTACAAATCAATGCTGTGTTTGTGTCGATGTATTTGTAAAATATATGTATGTTGCAAATTATTCTAGCATTTCAGTTTGCTCGTCAAGCTTGGAAGCTATATAAGAAATCTATATGTATGTTTGCATGTGTATATTTAAAAGAGTACACATATAATTATTATTTATTAGTATGTACATCTAAGTATGTGTATATGTTGTACATTATACAATTTAAGTGAACACCAATTATGATGCGCTATGTTCTACATATAATTTATAAATATGTATGTTTGCATATTTATATGCAGCAGGTTATTTCAATGATTTTTCCTATATACGTGTATAAGCATAAGAGAGTACGTAGTGGTACCAGTGGTTTTAAATTTGATTTTCGGGTACCCCGACCTTTTCTACCTCCCACGAACGCATTTTCAGCTTACCCAATCATCTGCACACCGTTGAATCGTCTCCGGCGCATATTGAATGTGGCGCCGCCAAAAACAGCTTACCGTTAAAGCAGGCACACAATTGAAATACTCGATGCATGTGATCTCGACTCTGGGCAGATCCAAGAATTGGTGGCTGTGCTGTGCGCAAATTCGGCATTAGAATTTTTGACGATTCCAACCTTAGCTGTTTTGTTATTGGCATATAAAAAACAGGTGAGAAGAATATTTTATTCACATTAATTCCACCAATATTGAGTTTAAGATTCTGCGTCAACAGATATGACATATTATAATACTTACACTGCCATCGAGTGCACGCAACTTGACATCCTCCAAAGCCAGTAATTCGATGCCACCGGCTCGAGATTGTAAGTTAATATCTTTGGCGGCAGTTATCTCCAATTGGCGTGTTGGCGACTCGAGTCTAAAAATAAACTCAGCAAATTGAAAAAATAACAGAAACAACTGCAGCTGGAAACCTATTTGGCATTATATTAATGCATATGTAACCGAAAACTAAGCGAACGGGAGATTCAAGAGAATTAAATACACAGTTTACAATAAAAAGAAGGCTACAAGTTAGTTTATAAATTGCTACATAATTTTAAAAACAAGTACACGTGTACGTATACCAGACAAACTGTTTTTAATCTTAGATACTAAGGAAATATGATAAATACTAGCACAACGTCAATTTAACATGGATATATCTTATACGATTAGTTAATTGATATAATTTTAATTTCACTATTTTGATGCCATTCCTCATTTGTCAAATCCTGTACGGACATAAACGGACAGTTTTGTAGATTTTCATGGAAAAACAAACCAATCATGAATGAATTTGTCTATGTAAACGTTATTACAAGCATCGCTGTGCTGTTAATGGTCCATACACACAGTTGCAACTTCAAACCGCTACGCGTACTGGCGAACATACGCCTGGTCATTGAATAAAGCGAGTTATTACCGCAATCTCCCAATATAGACCCAACGATTCTCTAGTACAAAAAACCAATGCCCCAGAGCGCTTTTCAATTCACTCGTCGCTACTGATGTCGATTTCAATGACGATGGCGATCCCCACATCATCGCCTCTCCATACATACGTAGGCGAGTATGGTATGTATGCATGTATGTGTAGGGCGTGTGTAAATATTTTTGCTCTTCAACAAGCTACATGCCAACACCTCACAAGTGTCAGCGTTTTGTGTTTGGGCCTCTGTTGTTAATGTTGTTGGTGTTGTTGGTGTTGTTGGTGTTGTTGGTGTTGTTGCTGTGTCGCCATAAAGGTGATGGTGGCGTTGACATACACAGTTGAGCACAGTGGCAGCACTGGTGGGGGCTAGGTGTTTTTTGTTTGTTTTTAATTTTTTTATTTCTGAGATTTTCCCGTGCCCGATTAATCTGTTTGGTGTGTGCATATATATACATGGGTATGTACGTATGTGAGATACTACATATGTGTGATATGGATTCCACGAAATTTATTACTCTTGTTGAATTTCAGCACTGTGAACAATTTTCTGTGGCATTCCAGTAGATTGGTGTTTGTTGTTTTTTTTTTTCTTATTCACTTTAATTGCCCTGACTGTATTCATAACAGGCTACCTTCAGTAGGTTAAATTGCCCTGGATTTCGAGCCGAAGTGTCTACAATTCTATTTAACACACATATTGCGGTATAAGAAAATATTGATCGTGCTATCTCATTGCATAATTATATCTTAAAACAATTACGAACGTTGCAGTCGGACGTAACCGACTGCGTAATACTCGTTCACAGTACACAGAAGTTATTATTGGCATTTTGGAAAAATATAGAATTTTTATATTTCGTAGGGGCGGGGGTGGGCGTTGCCAAAATTTTTCGGGTCGATCTGAAGAGGAGTTCACCCAAAGACTGTCCGCCAAATTCAGTGGCTCTGGCTTTAAAATTTTGGGATATAGATTTCGCGATTTGTGGGGCGGCAGTTGTCGTAGGCGGGACCAGCCATCGTGGGAGCGGGGTGGCTGGAAGGCGTTCTAGTGGGCATGGCCGGGAAAATCAAGGTCGCAATCTTTTGGTGATGTTATCAGCTATCTACATACCAAGTTTGGAGTCTCTAGCTTTAAAGTTCTGTGAATTATACACGTGTTACTGTTTTGAGCTTTCAGGTACATCGGTTTTAGCGACGGAGGCGGGAGGGGGCGTGGCCGAACAATTTTTTCTGTGATGTTTGGGGGAGCTTTTCAGTAATATATGGAGCCTCTAACTCAAAAACTGTGGCAGATATAGCCATTTCCAATTTTTTAAGGCGGGGTGCGTTCTAGTGCGCAATTTTTTGGGGAGGTCACTAGCAAATTTGGTGACCCTAACTTTAATATTGTGGGAAATATTCACCTTGCATCAATTTGCGATTTGAGTTTTATCGACATGGTATCGATTTGCCATCCTCCCAGTGGGCGCGGCACAAAAATCTTAACACTTTGTTTGAAACAGATAACTACAAGTATATATCCAAAATTTCGACTCTATCTTCAATAGCGCCGAAAAAAGTTACGTTCATACGGACAGACGGACGGACAGTATGACGGACATTGCATAAAGCCAATATACTCTTTTTTGACTTCGTGAACGAGTATAATGACACTCACTTATTCATTAAAAGTTTTTTACGATGTCAGGTGAAATCATCACTGATCTCCGGGTAAAACTAAATCTAAGTGCAACCGCGCCCCATACTTACTTGAGCTCTCGGCCAGGTTCTGCACGCACATGCGGCGTTTGTATGGATTCCCGGAAGATGGCGCCACCCTCTCCCTCGATGCGCAATGTGTGCGCGCCGATAGTGACTTCATTTCGATTTACAGAAAATAAATTTCGTCCGGTGGTATCGTTGATGCGAAATCCGGCTGACAGACATTCAAACTTATCATGCCCCAAGAATAAATGATTCTCGAGCACACCGTTTGGGTCACGTGTACTGATTGAAAAATTACGTGAGGATTCTGTCGATGATGGCGACCGGGATGGTAGAAAGAGATAAAATTCGTATATAAATGCTTAAGATGGAGGTAAGTTATTTTAGATATTTAAGTTGAATGGACCTGCTGCATCAAATATATTTGTTGTATTCAAATACACTTATGTAAAATGATCGATCAAAACACTGTTGCAGGATCTGCTAGTGGGTACATTCCGTTCGCCTTAAAATATTCACACATAAAGTCAGCCAAAAATGGGAACGTTTGAAATAAAATTTCGATAACACCAATAAAAAAAAATCTAAACTTATTGACTGTAGACAACGTTTCAAGATATTGCAAATCAAGTTTTGAACTTTTACTTTTTTTTGACCGTTTATTGACCGTCACCAGACGCTACATGCAATTCCCCTTTGTGTGAGACTGGCCTATTGTTGCAGAAGTGGGTTTGGCAACGTTTTTTTTTTTTTTGCCGCGATTCACCAAACCCCAAGTTTTTTTTTTAATATGACCACGCCTTTTTTCTCATCTGTCTACTACGGCTGAACTTCTTGATCTCACACATACAGATTATCTGTAATTGTGCATCGCATGCTTATTCCAGGACGTAGCGGAAGGCGTTCAGATCTCATTTGATTAGATAGCACCTAGCTTGTCTGTTTCCATTCGTAGAATGTCAGTGTTTATATATATATCTATGCATGTTCATACATATTTATATATATAAAAGTGTGAATGCTCAACGTCTTGCGCTTTGGCATGCTTTTCGCAGCTGTCTGCCTATCTGTGTATCTGCTGATTTATAGCCCAAGTGACAACGGCGCACATTTGTCGTGGCCAGGCTTAACTTTAGGGCAGTTACCTCCAAGTAGGGGAATAGAGGAATACAAATTAGACTACTTGAATCGGATTTAGAGTGTGAGGGTTTTCTTTTAAGTCCAGACAAATGACCCAAGTTATGAACCTTGGAGTTACCAATTTTGCAGCCGCTCGTCAATATAATCGTGCCGAGCACAGAGACTAAAAGAAAACAGAAATCCTAACCTAGGTTAATTTTGTAATGCGCTTTTAAACAAGCTAATGAATAACTTTATTATCACTTTTGAAGTAATTAGGTGGAGCACTTACCAATAGATATCGGTTGTCCGTGCCTAGAACGTATTGTGGATGCGCGCAGCATGTCCATAATTACCGCTTGGCCTGTGAGTTGGATGCCCCCGGGAACAATTTTCAGTTGACCCATGCCATCCTTAAATTGTCAATGAAACAGCATGAATTGTAGATGCATTAAACTGCTGATTAGTTTGTACTCACCGTTGAAAACTCCATCACCTTCAGTATCCACAGGGTCAGCACCAAGTTAGTAATAATTAGAAGCATTAACAGTAACAGCAATGTGTACAGGCACTTTTTACGCCAGCCGATAAGTCCGAGATATATCTCGATTCCATCGACAAATCCGCCCACATTTTCATGCTTGTTGGGAGCCGCAGGCAAACCTTTTCCACCGGCCATAACTCCGCGACTCCCTCTATCGCCACTGCCCTTTGCCTTCATTATAGTGGTCGCCTTGGTGGATGTGACGGCGCTTCCAGACGCACCGTCACCGCCGTTGCTGCGCGCCAAAACCGTGTTGCTGGTTTTATTTTTACGGACTTGCTTGGGCGTTGCTCCAGTCAGCTGTTGTCCCGTCACCGCAGGCAACGGTGCGCTAGTTGCTCTACAAATTCCAACTTCTGTGCTGCCACCGGCATGCATCGCAATCAAATGATTTTCCTGGTCCGGTTGCAATGCTTTATCTCTGTTTTGCTACTTTAGCTATCCACGTTGTTGTTGTTTGTATGCGAGCTCTGCGCCGTCCATATCAAAAGGGTAAGTGACCGAAATAGTGCTTAGACTTACTTTTGCTTTCTTTTTTGTTAAAAAAATGCCAATAGTATAATTAAAGTCTCTTGTTGGGGAAGGTACTTGCTACTGACCCTGCTGAGGATTGAAGGGTATTAATGCTCATATTAGCATTACCGCTAAAATTATATGTTGAAAGTGCAAATTGTAAATCAGGCTATATGTTTATGTTTTATATTAAAAACTACATATATCAATCTCTTAATTTAATACCTTAATTTAAAATTAACATATTTACTTTCGGTTTGTGTAGCTTGGAAACAATAAATAAAAAAATATGGTTAGTGAATGGCGTAGCGGTGATAAATATAAATCATACTACTAAAACATAAGTAAAATGTGGTTTAATATTGGCTCTGTTCGAGAGTGCTTGACTAGGAAATACGCAGCTTTTGCGTTTACCAAAACAAAGTTTTGCTAAGAAAGTGTTCTACTGTGCCTTTAACTTATTATGTCTCACCTGTTGTGCTATAACCTTATTTCTTTTAAAGAATTTATATTATCTCAGTAATGGCATAAATGTTTTCTTTTATTGAGAGTTTTATTGTCTGTCTTATAAAAAAATGTATCTTTAGTATGTTTGCATAAACTAAGCATACCACTGACAACCAGATGAACAGTACTAAAACTAAAGTTTCCTCTTCTTTCTTTGATGTTGCCCTTTTTATACTCGTTCACGAAGTGAAAAGAGTATTGTGGGTGTTTACAATGCTTGCTGTCTTGCTGTCCGTATGAACGCAATTTTTTTTCGCCGCTATTGAAGCTAGAGACTTGAAACTTGGAATATGTACTCGCGTTAGATAAAGTGTTAAAAGATTTGGGCTATGCCCACTGGCGGCACTCAATGGTAGTAGTATATATATATTATTGTGTGCACAAAATAATAATAATTATAAAGTGAACAACAGGTGGCGCCTGCATTCATTGCAGGGCATCACACACTTTTTCTTATTCTTAGCATTTATTTGTCACAGCTTAATCAACTGGTAGAGTGGCGGTGGAGTATAACATGGACCAACAAATTTTTTTTAAATTATTTGTTAAACAGTTAAATAGTTGTTAAACAGTAAATTTTTTTTTTATTTATTCAACAATATTTTCGTTGTTATAACACTATGATCGAGTATTGCGCAGTCGGTAGCGCCCGACTGCAGTGTTCCTTTTTTTTGACTTGCATCTGCTGATGGCTTTAGTCTCATCAGTTGTTGGCAATGACGACTTCACACGTGCAATTGTTAAATTATGCATAACTCCATGAGAAAGTAATAAGTACATATGTACATTGTGTACATATAGAGTATCTATGTGTATGTGTGTAAGAAAGAGAAAACGCAGGAGTGTGCGTGAATATGAGTGCGTGAGTGTGAGTGCGAGAGGGAGAAAGAGAGGAAAAGAGAGAGAGATGGAGAGAGAGGACAAAGAAGACAATCTGGTGCATTGACTTGTATGAGCTACACTGTTGCTACCATTGCAACGCACCGCCGAGTAAGCCGGCAAATTTATGCATACATTAAGTTTTTCTGTCACGAAAAAAAAACGGAATATTCCAAAAACGAAATAAAATGGCATAAGTTAATAAATAATATGTTCACATTTTTGGGAGACTCATAAATATATTAACCGAACAGCATGGAGTAAAATAAAATCATTCACGAAGTGAAAATAGTATATTGAGTTTGTGCAATGTCCGTCTTGCTGGCTCTCATTATGGAAACTAAATTCGTGGAAAACATTTAAAGTAAAAGAATTATCCTACTGAAAATTGTAGTACGTTTTAAGAGCATTAGAATGCTCTATGCACAAACAAAAGCGCAACTCTATAGTATTTGAATTGCATTTTATCATACATTTTATCATATTAGCGAGTGGGGAGAGGTATCCATAATCTGAAATATTCTTAACCTGCGTATATTTCACGAGATCATATTGAATCAAACTTGGTGGCTCCAGCTCTTAAAGTCTAGATATGCTATAAAAAGTAATAAAAACCAAGTCTTAAAATCGATAAAAATCGAACGGAGCAGAATATCGACAAAAAGTTATAAACTCATACTGCGTATGGTATTGCAGAATATATATTTGAAGAGTTTATTTATCTAGCTTTTGTAGTTCCTGATATTGCCGGGTTCATACAGACGGACAGACCGCCATACGAATAGGCATACGGACAGCGGTAAATCGACTCTGCGCGTCGTCTTAATCAAGAATATATATACTCTATGGGGTCTGCCTGTTACCCATTTTTGATTTGGTGTCCTTAACTCTGAAACTACCTTCCTTAAGTGGACGCAGCCAACATAACTTAACAGTTTATCTGACGCAGGTCTGCACAATTATATGTTCGTTTATATGGAGAGGCGGACGGACAGGCTAGGCATTGCACAAAACCAAAGTATGCTCTTAGCAAACAAAGTATAATAACAGTAGATTTCGATCGATGTATTAGTTATGATAGCCTATACATTTGTGTAGAAAAATAAGTTCTTAAGCACCAAATCCACTCAATTTAAAATAAACCAGAAGTAAAAATAATCTAAATTTAGAAAATATACATATACATTTTGCTATGCATATGTATATACATATACATATTTTTTCATGTGGCTTTTCATGGTCATCGCGAGAACAGCGTGAGCAATGAAACACATTTTGCGTCCGCTCAATAAAAGTGTGAAATAAAATCTGTAGATATTTTTATTTATTTTGTAAGAACTTTGTATTCTAGTGTGATGTATGGTTTTAGTTCAAATGTGTGCCAGCATTTTGCGACGCGTACGTTTCAGCCTTATCTGCATGTATATATGTACATATTTATAATATTTTTTTATATGGCTGTCCCAGAATTTAATTGTTCAAAATACCTTAGGTAATACAGGGTGTATTAAAGATTCGTTGTTATATATAATAATCTTTTTATACTCGTTCACGAAGTGAAACTAGTATATTGGTTTTGTGCAATGTCCGTCATGCTGTCCGTCCGTCTGTCCGTCTGACCGTCTGTCCGTCTGTCCGTATGAACGCAATATTTTTCGACGTTATTGAAGATAGAGACTTGAAACTTGGCATATATACTTATAGTTATCTGCTTCAGGTAAAGTGTTAAGATTTTTGTGCCACGCCCACTGAGAGGCTGGCAAATCGATAACATGTCGATACACCTCAAATCGCAAATCGATTAAAGTTAAATATTTCCCACAATATTAAAGTTAGAGTCACCAAATTATGTATGTTATGTTATTATGTAAGTTATGTAAATAGCTGGTGATCTCCTCCAAAAAATGCGGCCCTGATTTCCCGGCCACGCCCACTAGAACGCCCCCCAGCGCTCCCGCCCCAAAAAATCGGAAATGGCTATATCTCCCACAGTTTTAGAGCTAGAGTCACCAAATTTGGAATATATATTACTGGTAAGTAGATTGCTGGTGACCTCCCCAAAAGATTGAGATCTTGATATCTCGGCCACGCCCACTAGAACGCCCCCCAGACACCCCGCCTTAAAAAATCGGAAATGGGTATATCTTCCAAAGTATTAGAGCTAGAGTCCCCAAATTTTGAATGTGGATAAGTGGTCAGCTCCTCTAAATAAAGGTATAAAAATTTACCGCCCACGTCCACCCCCGCCCACTCCCGCCCCCGCAAATCGCGAAAAGCTATATCTCCCACAATTTTGGAGCTAGAGTCACCAAATCTTAAACGTAGATGGCTGGTCACCCCCTTTAAAGATTCGTAAAAAATTTCCCGGCCACGCCCACTTCCGCCCCCGCAAATCGCGAAAAGCTATATCTTCCACATTTTTGGAGCTAGAGTCACCAAATTTTAAACGTAGATCGCTGATCACCCCTTTTAAAGCTCGGTAAGAAAATTTCCCGGCCATGCCCACTCCCGCCCATTCCCACCTACTCCCGCCCCCGCAAATCGGGAAAGCTATACCTCCGACAATTTTGGAGCTAAAGGCACAAAATTTGGCAGAAAGTGTTTGTGAGACCTTCTCTTAATGTTGGCCACGCCCACCCCCGCCGATACAAAATATAAAAATTCTATATTTTTTTCAAAATAACAATAATAATTTCCGTGTACTGTGAACGAGTATTACGCAGTCGGTTACGTCCGACTGCAACGTTCTTACTTGTTTTTTTCTTGATGGAGTTGGTCGGATGAAGCCACTATATCACTATACCAACTATCGGTCCAAAACAGAGTTCTTATGCGAACTATTTCTTTTTTTGCACACTTTTTAAACAATCGAGGTGGTTATTATGCTACTAACACTACGTCGTTATAGACTATAACGACTATAGATATATTCTATAAATATATATATTAAAGACGACCGTACTGGATTCCTGCCCATTGACTTACGACGATTTAGTATTGCGGCTATTCGGAATGGAAAATATTGTTGCCAATCAAATTTATTTTAAATTAACTTATAGCCACTTTAAATACTGCAATTGAATTGTTCTGTTTATGTGTACTCAATGCTGCTTAGTAATTTTCAAAACTGTTTATACAAATTTAAGTGAATTAAAACTACGGAGTGAACGCAAGTTTTTGTAAACAAACCAATTTAAAATTAATGGTCAAGGCCAATTAGCTTGAAAGATTATTGCAAATTTTTGCAAGAGCATCATAGTTTTATTCAGATACTATACAATATTATATAAGAATAATAAATATTTTATGCGCATGCACATAGTTTTATGCATACATATATATAGTAATATCATATGTATATATTATAAAAGTTAAATACGCTCGTTAAAATGCTTAATATCGCTTCAATTACAAAAGTATGAGTCACGAATATATGAACAAAAAATATCTGCAGTTAAATCAATTAAATTAAATTACCAACAAGAATCTCACAAAAGAAAATTTTTGGGGTTTAAACACAGTGGGCGACACTATTTGCGGCCGTTGGGGCGATATACACAGACAAGATAGAGTTTTAATAAAAAGAGTGATTAAAGTGAAAGAAAAAATGTTAAAGCGTGTGCCTTTTGATATACATATCACACACAGTAATTTGAATTGGCTAAGTTTGTATGGCCTTGAAAGTGTTCGGTATTAAAATGTTGCTTTGAATGATATTGTCTAGTAGACTGATGGCGTCATTTCAGATTTCATAAAGTTTCTACATTACTTCCATATTCTTGATTAGCAGCTGCATAAATTAAATGGTCATCCATCCAGCTGTTCGTGTTTGTGGTAGTACTTATCACAGATTTGTATACAATTAAAAAGGTAATATATAGTATTATTATTACAAACAAAATTTCTAAGCTAGGGACCTGAAGTTTGGGTTTTTAAATTCTTGTATGCCATTCAACAATCAATTTTAATTCAAACTATTGACAACACTCGTTTTCCTGAAATCAATATACATCGATTTTTTTACCGGTTATCTGGTCATATCTCGGAGACTATAAGAGCTAGAAACGCCAAATTAAAATAAAAACACATATCAAGAATATTGTACTTTTTGGATGACATAAAATAAATAAGAGACGTAGAATTGGCTTCGGCTTAAATAGTTTATTTCAAAAGCAATGAGAAAACTCCAAAACAAGGCTGCAAACCGGGTTTGAACCGAACCCTCAACCGAACCAGTTTGAAGAAAGTCAGCCGAACCTGAGCCCGAACCAAACTACATTTATTAAAAAATAGTTTATAATACTTCTTAATTTGAAAATTTTATTTTTAGCATATGAACATCTATACATGCGTGTTGTAACACGTGCCGAACGATTTTTTCGTTACACAACTGACTTCTTTGAAGCAGTAGACAAAAGGGTTTTAATAAAGTTTGAGTTTTGTTTGTGAAGAAGTTATAAAAAATAATTAAGGGCGCCGAGTTCAGGTTCGAACCAAAACTGGGGTCATAAATCTGTAAAACCAGGTTCATGAACCGAACCCAGAGGGGACACATGGGTTTGAACCGTGAACCGAACCAACGACATTTATTTTTGGATTTGCAGCCCTGTTCCAAAACACACTTTTTGAAGCTCATGTGGAGTATCATTTCCAGCTAAAGCAAGACAAAGTTAGGAACTCCGTGCAATTGCAGACTTTGTGTGTGTGACAGAATAATAATAGGGGTGTTCGCAAGGGGACCGGATTGTACAAAAACGTTTTCATTATACATACATACCCATAATCTCAAAAAGAACTCAGACAGGCAGTCAGACTAGCGTAATGACGGTCGGGGAACGTGCTCTGTGAGCGGCAAACTAGAGCCCGAATGCAAATACCCAACGAGTTGATTTAGTATCTGCAGACAGCCGGTTATTACACGCACTCAAATGGCGAGCAAAAGGTTTACTGGGCGGAAATAAGGACAGCAACTATAAGTTGCAGTGGCTGGAAAAGCGACGGCAGCCAGCACGTACGTCCAGTTTTAGTTAAGTTACAGATATAGTTGCCGCTTAGTTAATGTTGCATGTTCGCATCGTTGTTGTTGTCACACGTTTTTATTGCCACATATGCAACATATGCTGCAAATTTTTCGGGTGCAGTAGCCAGCAGTGGTAGGTGCTCTTTGCGTCAGTAAGTCATAGAAAATTGCCTTAAAATGTACATATTTTAGTACATGAATGGTTACTGTCAGTGTCCTATGCTGAAGTACACTGGGTTGGATACGAAAGCAATAACAAATATTTTTTTTTATAGAAATGGTGGATTAAAAGTTCTACATTTTAATAAAAAAATGTATTGATTGATAAAGCTTAGTTTCTTGAACCAATTTACATTTACTATAATTTGAGATTATGTTTGAATCAGATCACTTGCCAATCAGATCTCCAAGGAATTATGTCTTAGAAAGAAAATACAAAAAAAAAAAAAAAAAAAAACAATAAAAATATCTGCCCTATCTCAATAGCCCAATAGTAAAATGCTTTATTAGGAACTGATCTTGTTTTTGAATAATTTTCTTATTTTATTTTAATTTTTAAATGAAATCAGAATATATGAGAAATATAGAAATAATTGAAAATTATATTTGGAGGATATCGGTTACGAAATGCATGACATTTTCACGCAGCAATACAATGCGTATGCTATATATGTGCTTGTATGTTTAAGCTTTGGTGTTGTAAAATTTGTAAAGTATGTGAGAATTTTTGTGTATGTAATTGTATGTATGAAACTTATATAAAGTTGCTCGAAAGTCCTTGACAATGGGTAATTTTAATAGGAGTGGGCTTATTTCAAATAATAACTAGATTGGAAGCATGCTTAGTAGGGCCAAATAACAGGCGGCGACCCAGAGGCAGCCAGTCACTTGGCCATTTATTCGTAAATGAAAAGTATTGCATTGTCCTCCTATTAAGATATCAACAACAGCAAACACACATGTTCACAGGAGTTTATAAGGGTCTGGCACGTATTTTTTGTGGTATCTGTATTGTTCCTATGTACGGTACCATGTTAGTGGACGTCGACTCTTTCGTTGGACCTTCATAATACGCATTTTAAAGGTGTTGTAGTTATTTAATTGTATGGGACTCGTATATTTCAACAACTGAATTGAGCCAGTTGTTATTGTCACTCTTATGGCAAACAATTTTATTCAAATCACGCGTAAAAACGATCAACCACCATGACACACACTAAGTTTCTGCTTAAGTTGACTCCATTTCTTTATTTTGAAAACAGTTAATTTTGTGATTTAAGTGTTTTAGCAGTAGAACTATTTGTATATTTCTAAAATATCTATTTTCTGTCCTCTGTAGAAATTAAATTAGAAAAGCTGGAAAAATATTCATCACTTTATTAATTAGTGTAATATATAGAAGAAGGTATATATTTTTCGTGTGCCTATATTTTCTTGATCAGCATCAATGGCTCAATGCCGATCCGTATTTCTTTCTGTATGTTCTTTCTAAGTGTATTAAATAAGAGACGTAGGCTCTCGTACAATATATGCTGATTGAGTTTATTTTGAAGTCTATTAAGTAAGATTATCAATGTGTCCTAAAAAAACCGTTTGTAATTTGTATTTCTGATTACATTCTAAGTTAAATATATACCAGTTTTAATCACTTACCGGATTGTTTTCAAAAGTAGATGCAAATTTTTTGATATTTATTTTGAAAAGTCAAAGCTCAGCCTCTTTTACACAGAGATCTTAATGTGATTGTTGCTTACCAAGACTTTTGACAATGTAATAAGAATTTGGAATATATATGTATATTATATATATTATATATATGTATATATATGTATATTATATATATTTAAATATATGCAGTAAACAATACCCGACAATACGACGATAGAATTTGGCACATAAATAACAAAATGGTTTATTTCATTGCGGGAATAATTAACTAAATATCACAAGCCAGATACTAAAAACCTTAAAAAAATGAACCGATAACGGACTATTTGCGAATCTTGACAAACTAACAATTAGTTGGCTGTGCTTGGCCCGCCGCTTCCGTGTACTGACTTCGTGAACGTTTGCAAAACAACTGACAGCACATTCACTTTGCCGGAACATCAACACTTCCGTGGCCGCTGTGGCGGCAGCCAGTCGAAATTGGCACTAGCTGGCAGTGGCACCCGCTAAGACATCGTGTTCATAAAGCTTTTGCCGAATGGTCCCTAAAAGTTTCACTCAAACATCGGGCGTTCGCACGCACTGGTAGGTCGGGTGCGAATACAAAGCTTCGGCTCATCGGCTCCATTCGGTATTTCGGTCTGCCTGGTTTGTTTACCTTTTAGCACATTCAACACGTGGTTCTTCCGTGACTCAAACTTCTGTTTTGTTTACTTTTGCAACTGAGTAGTTAGTAATAGTCAAATAGAACGCATGCATATCTTTATTCAATGCAGAGTTTACAACGTGAAGTCCCAGCGATATTTAAATAATAGATTTCAGTAATTACTGGTAAAATAATGCCTGAGCTTGAAGTTACGTTAACCATTTTTATGAGTATAATTATAAAGTCCTAAAGTAAACTGAGGCGTTCATTTACAGGCTACACAGAAGACGTTGCTGGCGTAGTTGAAAAATAAAGTGAACCGTCGAATTAAGTTTTCCTAACATGGGTAAATTAATAATTTGTCTCATTTCTATGTGTGTATTTGTGGATGCACGAGCTTTTTACTTTGTAGAACAAAGGAATAGAAAAAGGGGTTGGTTTTGGGCGCCTTTTTGTGGGTTTTGTGCCTGAACATGTTTGCAAATTAAAAGCGTTTTCATCTTTGGCCAGAGTTCATAATTTTTGTGCCTTTCATTAAGAGCTCTATAGCATGCGTGGCTTACACACATTGGTCCTTTTAATTGTTCCATCCAACAGCTGCTAAAGGGTGTTGGGACTCCGATGGGCGTCGGGCATGGGCGGCAACCGGATTTGGGCCACAGCGTAGATATTTCAACGTTAGGTGTACACTAAAAGTTGTGAGCACCCGCTCCGCTACTTATCTTTGCCATTGTTAAGAGTATCGCCCACTTTTTGACTAGGCATACTTTAGATGTGGGCGTGACATATCTGCCCAGAGGCCTCGCGGAACCACATATCTACTAAAAACCCTTGTAATTGTGACGTCCTTTCCCGCTTTACATTTTATTCACAAAGAAACACACACACTCATCTACATAGCCGTTAATTGTCCTCTCAGGCCAAGCAGTCAGCTTGCGGGCACAGTTGGCGTCCTGGACATTGTGGATTTTATGCATATATAATATGTAATTCTGAAAGTTTTTTTCGCTGGATTTTATCCTTGGAACCTGTCGGGACGCGTTGGCTGCAAAAACAATGAGCTCAATCTTATAGTACATTGCAATACGGCAGCCCTCAGAGTCGTATTATCATCTGTTTCTATAAAATAAAAAAGCTGTGTTTAAGCACAAGTGTGAAAATCTATTTAACATGCTAAAGGGTAATTTCCAACCCTGCAAAGAAACTCTAGAAAAATGTCCCGATCTTGAAAATTGTATAAAGGTATAATAAATGATAATTAAATTTTATATTTTTGGTGTCGCGTTGGTATTCTAATGTTTATCCAGCAGGTATTCAGTTATCTTGAAAATTGTAGAAAGGTATAATAAATGATAATTAAATTGTATATTATTGGTGTCGCGTTGGTATTCTAATGTTTACCCAGCAAGTATTCAGCTATCTTCCTGCTTAGGAGAGTGTATATAAGGTTTGTCGTGTGCTATCTTAGAAAACGTGTATATTGGCTTTTCTTATAATGGACGATACTTCTGAAGTTAAGGTTAGTACTTTTGCTCCAAATATACAATATATATAAAACACACATTTTTCAAATTAAATTATCCTTATCAAAAAGTATATGCTAAGTATTTATTTATTTTATTTATTTATTTATACACGAAAAAGTTATTTAAAAAAAAAATCTGTGGGCTCGTTACCAGTACTGAAGATAAAGTAGTACATACAAAAACAAGTAAGAAGCTCTAGTCGGGAGCGTCCAACTAGGGGATACCCTGAACCCTGTGTTTACATATATTCCTTGCATTCATACACACATACACAAAAACAAACACACACACAGACAAATTCACGCCGCAAGCGGTGCGCTTCTCAGCCGCTGCGCTTGGGCCCCACGAAGGAAACTAAATTCGTGAATAAATTTTAAAATAAGAGTATGATCTTAATGAAATTTGTACTACGTAAAAATTATAAACTCGTATTGCGTGTGATATTGAATTACAGAATCTATAGTCGTTTAGATTGAGTTTCTAACTTTTGTAGTTTCCGAGAACGCTGCGTTCATACAGACGGACAGACGGACATGGCTAGATCGACTCAGCTCATCGTCCTGATCAAGAATCTAATCATACTTCAACTCATTTCTTTGTATATTTATAATGAACTTTATTGAACCAAATATATACCATTTTGGTCGACCACCTTTTGCCATTTTTCCGTTAGAGACATTATTCCATCAGTGTAAAGCTTTTGTGGTTTCTCGGCAAAAACTGCGACAAGTATTTTTCGACTCAGCTCGTCGTCCTGATCAAGAATATATATACTTTATGCCTCCTTCTGTCTGTTACATACATTTGCACAAAACCATTATACCGTGATTGACCCATTTTCAATGGGTTCAGGGTATAAATATACACATGTATAGGTACTTTGATGTGTTGCATCATTGAAAACGCTTCAACAGGAATCTGTCGGCTTCCATTCCCATAGAGCCATAAATAAGGCAATTTAAATTCATAATTTCATGAAATTATTGGTTTAACATCTTAAAATTGCTGCTTGTCCCGAGAAGTCAATGCCATTTCCTTATTATGTATGACCTTTGTAGGTATATATTTATAAATATATATATATAGGTAGATATACTTCAGTAGTCCAGCACTGCACGCAATGAGTGTAAATTGATTGCTCTTAGAAAACAGTTTTATGAAAATTGCCATCAAACATGAACGCGTCAGCTGTCAACCTCTGAACCTTATAAAACCACTCAAACTTTCCGTTCCTTCTTAAAAAACGTAGACGAAATTTATATAGACAATTCAACGATAGCTTGCCGTAGCTAAACTCTGTGCTGTCAACGGCAAACACCAAACGTCAATATACTGAAATGCGCGTCATAAAGCAAGTAGAGACATTGCCAGATAGACAGTCATTCCAGTTGCCGATGAGCCAGTCAGTCAGTCCATCAATTGTTTCAACGTGAGTGGGAATAGTTGTTGTTTTTTGCTGATGGCATCAGCCATCGGCACTAACACAAAGAGCAGCAGGAACAGCAAAAATAGCTTCAACATCGTCATCATGCACAGCGTTGGTCTTTCCTTCCTGTGCCTAGCGCACTAGCAGCAAATGCCGAAGTACACCAAAAACCAACCAACTAACGATCAGCAAGCGACGCGATAGCACAGGCCATACTGATGTGTAGAAGTGGTACGGTATCGGGTTCAAGCTCAGTCACAGGCGCAAGCATAGGTCCACAGAAATCCCATGAATAATTCCACTTCAATTCCACTTTGTATATTTCATTTTTGCGTTGCATACATCACGGCGAGAGCGTCAATGACAGACGACAGCAATTGGCTCTGATAACGTTTGCTCTTTTGCCTTTCTGTTGTGGATTTGGGGTCGACAGGACTACTGTCTGCTCATTCCTTAATTCCAACAATACGCGCTATTTATTTATTAATCAACAATAATTCTCGGGCTCTCCCATTTGGGGCAATTATTAAGCCAGCCACCATTTAGTACTTACTTTTTCATTTTGTTGATGTGTGCACTTAAATAAACTTGTGTGTCAAATTTTATCAATTATTCTGTTAAAATGGAGGACAAATCTACTCACCACATATGACCATTTGTAAATTGAATGATGGATTTATGAGTTTATAACATAAAGTTATTTGGTTTTTGGCAAAAAAAAAAAAATAATAATAATAATAAAAGCAACACCAACTAAAAATATATGCATTTATATTTATGAGGATAGAATGATAGTACGATAGTATGAAGTGCACAATTGCAAAATTGCATCAAAAGGTAATGGAAGTGTGAATTATAAACATGAAAAAGCACAACAAAAAGGCCATCCGTTTTGAAATCGCACAGATGTGTGTATGAGCGGGTATTTATGTAGTTAACTCAACCGTAATGGTGCGCGATTGGCGAGCTGTCGTACACCTGACAGGAAGTTTTCTCGGGCTGCCACAAAAAGACTTTAAGAGTTAGATTACAGCTCATGTACCAAGTGCGATTGATGACGGTTATAAAAGAGGATTCAGTGAGCGGACAGTCTACATACGTATCACATATATATATGTATATATATGTTATATATATATATATATATATATATATATATATATATATATATATATATATTATATATATGTATATATATTTATATATATATGTGAATATAAATCTTCGCATTTGCATTTTTGGATATAAACACATACAGTCCTCATCAGGCTTCACTTTCCTGCTTCGCACATGCAACAAACGTACGTAGGAAAACACTCTTGCGTTCACTTGTCTAAGCGATTTTTGATTACACTTCCGACGGAAATTATCATATATCCTTCAGCTTGAATAATTTTCAAGGAAAATCGTGACATAGGTTAACGTACAGTAACCAACCTGCATAGAAGCACGCCTGTCTCTATCCCCATCCACATAACTCGTGTTGAAAAGTCAGCTGATGCTTTCTAATTGTACAGACACATGCAAGGCCTTACCAGTAAATGGTTTTACCATTTAGTGACAAAAAAAAAAAATTTATTAAAAATTTAAAAAAATTTGACTGCGTATTTGACGTATTGTATTGTGGCAATTAATTTTTTTAAAATATCGTGAACTATGAAAATCATTACAATTCTTGAGAATATATATTTATAAAATTAGAATGTCAGTATTATAAGCATATATCTACGTATATCTATACATTAAATATTTTTGAAATAACTGATTAAAAACCTAATCGTTATTCAAAAATATAACAAATATTAATTTAGGCTTTTTACTACAGCAAAAAAATAAAATAAAATAAAACACAATTCCGTTATTTAAAAAGCGGCTATATAATTTACTTAAAAAAGTATGTTATCTTAAATGCATTTGCGCAAAGTTAATCCACCCGCTTTAGTCTTTCCGTACCTGTTAGAAAACAAAACATTTCGCCAGACAGACAGAACACCTTCACCCCAAGCTAGCCATCTGACCAACCAACGACGAAACCCGACACTAATTAAAGGCATTTGTTGTAGCATTTTCATTCAATTAATTATTTCGCCTATCAACGCTGTCAATCTTTTTATCAACAAATCTGCCAGGCCAGAGCCGCAGTAAGCGGGTAATCGTATAGTCAGTGCCAGCGCAGTGTCGGCAGAAAACTTATTTGTTTTGGCAGCTTGAGGCCAGCAGCTGGCGGTGAGTAGCGGGTAACAACAGTCAGAGCGCGCAACGGGTGGCTTGCCACTTTTGCTAACAATGCCTTCTACACGCTTTGTTTTAGTTCCGTCTCTCATTTTCTACTGTTACCCATCGTAGTACCACTTGTTCTCTGCTTAACAGCATAGAGGCTGATGTTTTTGGAATCCCTCCATTCTTTTTGCTAAACGTCTATCAGCCGTCAGTTTTGCTCTATTGTTACCCGTATGCTTATAACTGTGGTAGGTATATCAATTATAATTTTCCAAATTTATTTTTACCTTTTAACATATTGTAAATTTATGTCATTCTACCAAAGTATCCGCTTTTCTACTAAATATATGTATGTATATAGTCAAAATATGTGCACTGCAATAATTTTTCCTTTTTTACGTACATGAATAGATCGACTCGGCCATTGATTATAATCAAGAATGTATATATTTCTATGTTATCGGAGATGGGTACGTCAGCCTCTAAGCACGACATAATTATGACCTTTTTTACCCATTTTTACTGGGGACGATGTAAAAAATCAGTGTGTACTGTGTTTTGCGGTTGGGAGTGACAATCTGTTAAGCTGGTCAAGGTAAGGCCCTCAACATTGCACATTCAAAACCAATAAAGGACTTGAAGGAAATAGACTCTTTTTCCTTGATGACATACATATGGAAACACCCTTTCAGAGGCATATTTTTAGTCTGCCCTCTTGCTAAGTGTGAAACGTGGTACTGACCTTTTTATGCAAATATTTTCACAAAAGTGGCTAAGCATATAAATGTTCATCGAGCCCTCTTCTCAGACCCTTCAACCCACCCAGTGTTGCTTATCTTTGAACGGCGGCTGCTATACAACTGAGGCAGCGACAGATGAGTTTCAGCCCTAAACGTATGTACAAATACTTAGGTGGTTAGCTGGAACTCAGCTTTGCATCTGCTTTTAAAGAGACATATTAAAGTAGAAATATGTTTTGCATTGGAGTCGAGCTGGTTGGAGTTGTGGTGTAGACTGCCAGTTTGTTGTCGGACCAACGCCAACAGTGAAGCCATTGCAATCTAGATTTGAGATCAGAATCGTAAAACCGGAAATAAAACAGGAAAATTAAAAACGTACAAAAGGTGCAAAATAGAGAGGAATGCAGGCAGTTTGCGCAAACAGATAGGCGACCGGTAGGCAGACAGACACGCTCTAAGAGAAACATTGAAGGCCTGGCAGGCGTGGAAGCTGGGAAAAATACAAAAGCAAAAAATATACAACTCCGAGGGCAATATGTAAAATGAAAACTGCAAAAGTAACGGTGGGCTCGAAAGCGTTAAATCGGCCACCTTCCCCGTAACAGCGGCAAGGTCATCGACTGTTGAGCCAGGCCCAGGTTGAGTCTGATTAAAGTTCCCACACGTACACTCATCCTACATACTTCATGACTTTTATAAAAGCAACTTACTGCTGGCTTTATATAATTTGACATCAACCCGCTTTGTTTTAATTTTTTAATTTTCCTGAATAGTACAAGCTAACCAAATATTTATGCATTTCATATTTGTACTGTTAACATTTTTTTTTTTTTTGGCTGAAAACTTTAAAATTTATCTTATATAGCTCTGTGGCAAATGTTACATATAAGATTTTTTACGTACATTACAAAAAAAATAACTAAATGAAATTGGGCAGCTAGTTTTGCAATAATAAAATCAAAATTTTTACAATCATCATCCGCCAAATGCGGCAAAAATTCGAAAAAATCTCGCAAAACGGTTCACAAAAGAGATAGGAAAACAATTACTTAAAGCAATTCTTCCAAACCATTGGTATAAAATCCTCAAACAAAGGTACTTGCTGCCGTCAAACTGCCTGAAAGAACATTCCATGAAAATACAAATGACTGTTGGACTTTGTGCTTGGCTGGGTGGCGTTTTGTAGGGCAACTGAAAGTTATTGAAGTACCGTGCCAGCTCACAAAAACGAAATCAAAAAGTAAAATCAAAGTCAATGACGTATAGAGGAAACCAGTGAGAGTCTCGTATAAAGTGCCCGACTAGGATATACCATATAATTAGTTCACAATGGCAGTGTAACATCGTTTTTTGCCAAATCTAAAACCAAATTTAGTGTTTCTAGCATCGATAGTCTCTGCCGGACAAACAGATGGACGGATTAAAAATATATATTCTTTCCAGATGTATCATATAAGAAGTAATGTAAGGGTATGTAACAGTGTATGTACAACTTTATTACACCACTCTTTTTACCCTTTTTTAATGCGTACAATAAACTGCACAATAAAAATTTGTCTTAACTTAAAAATTTATAAAAAGACGCAGTTGGTAGATGACTTGTTTATATTTGCGATCTTTTAGGCAACTGAACAACGAGGATCAGGGTTCGAATCCCGGGCTAGTGTATGGATGTAGTGTTTATCTTAGCCGAAGTTCGGTAGGTTGTTTATAAGTATCTACCAAATATATCATATATATATCGTATATATATATTAATTATAATAATATAAAAAGGCAGTCGAAAACTTATATATATTAATATTAGTCAAACATTGCTAATAATAAAAACCTTTTTTGGACGTCAATACCTTTTAGGCAATCATACATAAATATCATAAGTTATCATTTGTCTTGGACTCGTCGTTATTAAGAAACTCATCTTCATCGGCTTGCATATGCTATACTCAACCTACCCTATTCTAAAAATACCTTTCATTTAAGCCATTCGCTGTGCATGGCAGTGTACATACGTGTATTTAAGTTTATACGTGTATGTGTGTATCATAAAATCAATGAAAGTTTCCACTCAATTACCTGTCGCTGTTAAAAATACAAAAGCAAGGTGTCACCATTGTCGATTGACATTTGTTTGTCACTTGCCAAATCTACTATTGAACTGGTAAGAATGTGAGAGAAAGAAATTGTGAAAATAATTTTATAAATTGAGCAAACCTCAATTAGCACACAAATTGGTAGCTGTTAATTGTGAAACATTTCATCCTTCGGTGGGGCAGCACAGTGATTAGTTTTTTACATAAAATAGGGTAGAGAAAATTTACATACAAGTCTATGTACATATGTTTTCAACCCATCATTTGTAATTGGCCCTGTTTTTTGCCAAACTACTTTTTTGCTTGTCTGTAATGTTATAATGTGAATTTGAGGAGGTGGGATGGAAAAACACCACGTTTGTTCTTTTCTTTTATTTTTTAGTTCTTATTTATATTCATCACTTATGTATACAATCCTTGATCTTTGGACAGTTGTAAAACTGCAATTGCAAAGTGACCGCGTTGACCAACGTTGATTTAAATTCTTACCAGTTATGTTGACTACATGGAAGGAAATGTGGATTTTCAGGCATGTCTGCTGTCAGAATGCTTAAAGAAAAAACTCTCCAAAAGGTTCTGGTAAAAATCTTTTTCATTGATTATTTAACAACTTCTTAAGTGGTTTCTTAAGTACAGAAAAAACTTGCCTCTAATATGCGATTAAGTCAAAGTAGCCGCATGGAAGGCTAAGTGTATGTATTTGTGGTATATGTATATATATGTATGTATTTGTT
Organism: Drosophila sordidula; assembly: GCA_035047465.1. Lineage (NCBI taxonomy): Eukaryota > Metazoa > Arthropoda > Insecta > Diptera > Drosophilidae > Drosophila > Drosophila sordidula. Next base: position 16,110,554 of record JAWNPQ010000136.1, read on the forward strand.
TGTGTGCGAGTTCGTGTGTGTCTTTATGTGACTGTATTTTCCTGCGTGCAGTTAACGCAACTAGGCCAAGTAAAAGGGAGATGTGCGGAGCGACAGAGGCAAAGTGAATTGATGAAGCGTTTTTCGAAAACTTTAGTGGATGCTATGGAGTAGTACACCCATGAGCCGGTGGGCCGGCGCAATTTGCAAGCTAAATCGTACGAAGCAAATAATAAAAAAGTTAAGACTGCTGCTGCGACCCATGCAAAGTTGCAACACAAAAAAGCTGTGAAAAAAGACCAAGGAAAAGGTCAAAAGAGAAGAACTTAGATGGGATAAACTGGCGTGCTTAAGTAACTCAAATGGCATTCGCTTAAAGTTTGGTGGTTCGTTTTGCTTGAAAACGGAAATAAGTTCAAGATGAAGTTATAAAAGTCGACAGAAAGCAACACTCGAATCAGGCATTTGTTTGTGTCTGCAACGGGGTTGTCGTTGAGCGATTATGTTCTCAGCAGCTGTTGCCAAGCAGTCGGCCCAAACTTCAACATGGCCAAGTTTAAATTTTGATTCACAATTTCAGCAATGGAAGTAGGCTTTGCATTCGTATTTTTTTGTCTTCTTCAACCAAAACCGGCCAGTTTTATTCGCGACAACTCATTTATACATTTATCTTAGTATAACATATAAATTTAACATTTAGAAATCCAAAAGAAGATGATTTATTTATATATATAAAATTAAAAAAAAATCATCTTTTTGGATGTGTTTTAATTTTGCGTGTCAGAAATTTTTATACAGTTAAATTATGCCTTTTTATGCTGAAGAGCTATAGGGTACACTAGTTGTTGATGCAAGCTATCCACTTAGTTTATATTCAAAAACAAGAAAAGACATACATATGTTTGTACATACATACATAAATAAAATAAATTACCACTCCGCTGTGCTGTCGCTGTGAGTAGCGAATGCTAATAGCGCGCATTAGACAGGGACAGCAACAGCATCATAGCCTGTCGACTAGGACAATAAAAACAGCAATGAAATAGAACTTCCGGCTGAAGCGTAAAAAAAGGCCAAAGAAAATCCCAGCGTAATGCAATTTTCACTTTTCTGGTCACGTACGAAAAGTAAATCAATTAAGTTGTCATAAATTGTACTACTGCTACTGCAGCTGACGACACTTGGCCACTGTCGCATTCGCACACGCTTTCGTCACCACCACCCTCCACTGCCAGCCCGGCATTTCCTTTTATTCCCATCTCAGTCATGCTTTTACATCATCCCTGCGAAATTTTTGTCGTTCTTATTTCATTTTTTTTTTATTTGCACAGCAAATTGAGCGGTATTTGTTTTTACTTTCATTTCTATGCATCTGTACGCATTCAAAGACACAAAAAAGAAAGACGCAACCAGCGACAATCACCTAAAATATATATATATATAATATATAAGCCAAGTATATAGCTTTACTTGGATCCCTTTATTTTTTTATTTTTTTATTTTTTTTATTTTTTTATTTTTTTGGAGATTCTATATTTTTATACTCGTCCACGAAGTGAAACTAGTATATTGGTTTTGTGCAATGTCCGTCATGCTCTCCGTCCGTCTGTCCGTATGAAAGCAATATTTTTCGACGCTATTGAAGATAAAGACTTGAAACTTGGCATATATACTTGTAGTGATCTGCTTCAGACAAAGTGTTAAGATTTTTGTGCCACGCCCACTGGGAGGCTGGCAAATCGATAACATGTCGATACACCTCAAATCGCAAATCGATTAAAGTTGAATATTTCCCACAATATTAAAGTTAGAGCCAAATTTGGTATGTAGATAGCTGGTGATCTCCCCCAAAAAATGCGGCCCTGATTTCCCGGCCACGCCCACTGGAACGCCCCCCAGCGCCCCCGCCCTAAAAAATCGGAAATGGATATATCCTACAGTTTTAAAGCTAGAGTCACCAAACTTGGTATGTAGATTGCTGGTGACCTCCCCAAAAGATTGAGACCTTGATATCCCGGCCACGTTCACTAGAACGCCCCCCAGACACCCCGTCTTAAAAAACCGGAAATGGCTATATCTTCCAAAGTATTAGAGCTAGAGTCACCAAATTTTGAAGGTAGATTAGTGGTCAGCTCCTCTAAATACGGGTACAACAATTTTCCGCCCACGTCTACCCCCGCCCTCTCCCGCCCCGCAAAGTGCGAAAGCCTATATCTCCCACAATTTTGGAGCTAGAGTCACCAAATTTTAAACGTAGATGGCTGGTTCCCGGCTACGCTTAATCCCGCCCCCGCAAATCGCGAAAAGCTATATCTTTCACAATTTTATAACTAGAGTCACCAAATTTTAAACGTAGATGGCTGGTCACCCCTTTTAAAGCTCGGTAAGAAAATTTCCCGGCCATGCCCACTCCCGCCCATTCCCACCTACTCCCGCCCCCGCAAATCGGGAAAGCTATACCTCTGACAATTTTGGAGCTAGAGGCACAAAATTTGGCAGAAAGTGTTTGTGCGACCTTCTCTTAATGTTGGCCACGCCCACCCCCGCCCCTACGAAATATAAAAGTTCTATATTTTTTTCAAAATAACAATATTAATTTCCGTGTACTGTGAACGAGTTTTACGCAGTCGGTTACGTCCGACTGCAACGTTCTTACTTGTTATATATGAAACTTTTAGTGCCTGATGGCCCACTGACGTTTTGGTGACTGATCGATCAATACACAACCCAAGCCGTTAGGCAGCCAAGTGTGGTAAGTTAGTAGAAAACGGTTGTATAGTGCTTCTGTATTTTCCGTCCGATCAGCTTGATTTAAAATCATGTTTTACAAAATCTTTGTCAAAATTTATAGAGGACTTGTTTTAAATTTGTTTGAGAAATCTATTATTGGTATCGAAGGTTGAATGTCCGTTGACCTAGCTGCACAGTGTATGTTTATGTGCTTATAAGTAAATTATCGACTAGAGCACACTTATTTATTTTTTCGCAATGCTTATTGCATTCGTTTAATGTAAAAGCTTCTAGCCAAAGTAAATATTGACCTTAGCAATTGAAAAGTGCCACTGACAGCACAAAAACATAAACATCGTTTGGTTCGTAGCCAAACTTCTGGCTCTCATAATTTAAATATCGAAAAAGGTTAAAGCCCTTAAAAACGTGACTTGACGACTGGAGAACCTCAGGGAATATACCATTAGCCAAAGCTGGAAAGAAAGGTTAGCATTAGTCGCTAAGAGCCTTTTTACCACTGGTGCATACACGTGCATGTAAATTCTTATATACTCCGGTCAATGCGTTTTTATAGAAAAGCATAAGTTGAGGCATTTCCCACATCTCGTTAAGATTTTATGCAGTTAAATACTTTCCGTTGACACATAATCATCGTATTTTTCGTAGCGAGAAGAACACCCAGCAGAAGAACACCCATCTCCTATCTAGGCAAGCCGCAATTTAGTTAAGCTTAAAATGATTGCGTATAATTTGGACGCATTTAGTGTGACTTGCCGAGTGCCATAGAACATCTGGTGGGCAAGAGGGAACATTAAAGGAGGGCATAACGCTTTTGCTCCCTCATTTTTGTGCTAGCTGCCACTTTGCTGCCGCAACGGGCTTTCGCACTCATTTCAACAAGGATTATTTACTTCGCCAAAGATTCAATAACAATTTTGAAATGAGAGTAATTTCGTAAAGCTTGAGCCGTAGATAAGCTAAAATAATGTCGCATAAGGCGTAAAGTTGGTCTGCTCAGTGGTGCTTAAGGACAACAATTGGCTAAAGCAGCTAAAAGAGAAAATACACGAAAAATAAAGAAAAACAACTAGGAACGATTCAGTCGGTTCTAACCGACAACGAAATACTCGTTTACGCTGTAATAATAACTAAAAACAAGTACGAACGTTGCAGTCGGACGTAACCGACTGCGTAATACTCGTTCACAGTACACGGAAGTTATTATTATTATTTTGGAAAAATATAGAATTTTTATATTTCGTAGGGGCGGGGGTGAGTGTGGCCAATATTTTTCGGCTCGATCTTAAAAGAAGGTCACCCAAACACTGTCTGCCAAATTTTGTGACTCTAGCTCCAAAATTGTGGGAGATACAGCCTTTCGCTATTTGCGGGGGCGGGAGTAGGAGGGAGTGGACGGGAATGCGCGTGGCCGGGATATATTCTTACCGAGCTTTAAAAGGGGTGACCAGCCATCTACGTTTAAAATTTGGTGCCTCTAGCTCAAAATTTGTGAGAGATATAGCTTTTCGCGATTTGCGGGGGCGGGAATGGGCGTGGCCGGGAAATTTTTTACGAATCTTTAAAGAGGTAGACCAGCCATCTACGTTTAAAATTTGGTGACTCTAGCTCCAAAATTGTGGGAGATATAGGCTTTCGCAATTTGCGGGGACGGAAGAGGGCGGGGGTGGACGTGGGCGGTAAATTTTTGTACCCTTCTTTAGAGGAGCTGACCACTAATCTACCTTCTAAATTTGGTGACTCTAGCTTTAATACTTTGGAAGATATAGCCATTTCCGATTTTTTAAGGCGGGGTGTCTGGGGGGCGTTGCAGTGGGCGTGGCCGGGAAATCAGGACCGCATTTTTGGGGGAGATCACCAGCTATCTACATACCAAATTTGGTGACTCTAACTTTAATATTGTGGGAAATATTCAACTTTAATCGATTTGCGATTTGAGGTGTATCGACATGTTATCGATTTGCCAGCCTCCCAGTGGGCGTGGCACAAAAATCTTAACACTTTGTTTGAAGCAGATTACTACAAGTATATATGCCAAGTTTCAAGTCTCTATCTTCAATAGCGTCGAAAAATATTGCGTTCATACTGACAGACGGCCAGACAGACAGACAGACAGACGGACGGAGAGCATGACGGACATTGCAAAAAACCAATATACTAGTTTCACTTCGTGAACGAGTATAAATATACGTTATATTCTGTACTGGGTGTTAGAGACCAGCGCCACTTCGTTTTCAACGTGGAGAAATTCACGTTGAGTTACTTAATGAGAATTATACGCAAAATTCTTATAAATAACACTTCTCTAATTGATATGTATACTTTATCTAATATTCCAAATTTGAAGTCTCCAGCTTTAATAGCGGCAAAAACATTGCATTCATATGGACAGATGGGCGAACAGCAAGACGGACATTGCAAACCCAACGTACTCTTTTCAGCTTATGAATGAGTATAATAATAAGGGGTTTTGGTGTTTAAAATTTAATTTCTGGTTACTTACCAACTAAATACGGTATAGACGAAGTAGCTTCTGGAGCTCAAGCGTAACTTTGACTTTTCTCAAATGAAAATGACCGTTAAGATGAACCATTGGCTTAGTTGACACGGCCTTCCATTTGTCGATTGGTCTGTTGAACCAAACGCCCTCGATGTAGTCTCTTTGGTATTTATTTGCTATGAAATAATTAAATGAGTAAAAGTATACTGCAGTGTACATTGTCCGACACACTGAACGCAAGTTTCGACCGAAATCTATCATACATTTGAACGCCGTTAGCGCAAATATTTACCTTTAACTAGGCTTCAATTGTTTAATTGGTCAAATGCAAAGTATTCAATCAATTACTATACCTTTGCAGACTTTTTCATTCATGCTGTTGCTGTCCTGGTTTTCTTTTTCAAAATAAAGGAAATTAAATTTCATGATCATCGCACATCTTTATTTGCTGTGTCTTTTATACATATGTGCAGTAGTTTATAAGAGCCGAGCAACCAGGCTGTGTCTGTCATTTGAAATCGACCCAACATCATGTAATTTTTGTTCATTAGAGGAAATTAGCTCCAACGTTATGTCGATTCGGTTTTTCCTTTACCTTTTTTGGACAATCATGTCTTGCATTATTCGACATCAGCACCATCAACGCAATGCATTTAAAATGCGCCATGCATGAGGAAATCTAATAATTCTTTGCCAACTGTCACTCCATTAGTACCAAATCCGACGGAATGAGTAAACACCACGACACTTGTGTGGCACGAGCGGAAGATAGGGTGCGTGGGCTGCATACAGGACAACGGGCAGTACCTGCTACTTCGTGGCTAAAATTAGGCGAGGTAACGGTGGCCGCTTTAAAATTTGAGCTGGATCTGAGGCTGGGAGCAATATGTACTAGCAGTGCTTCTACTTGGGTGTAATTTATGCCAAACTCCTCTCATCGTGTCTGTTATACTCGTTCATAAAGTGAAAAGAGTCTATTTGGTTGCAATGGACGTCTTGCCCATCCGTCTGTCCGTATGACCGGAACTTTATGCTATTGAAGCTAGAGACTTGAAATTTGAAAAATATACCCGTGCAAGCGCTCATCAGATAAAGTGTTGACAAATCGATAACATGTCGATACACGTGAAATCGCATATCGATAAAAGGTGAATATTTCGTCCATTATTAAAGCTAGCGTCATCAAATTAGATATGTAAATTGTTAGTGACCTCCCCTAAAGATTGCGATCTTAGCCACGTCCAGTAGAACCTAGAATACCGTAGAAAGTTAGATACACCACACAGCCGAATAATTTTGGTCACTCCCACCCCTACCAAAGACAAAAATCTATATTTTAAAAAATAAGCATAAGAACGTTTTCGACTGATTTAAACTGATATTGTACTGTGAGCGAATATTACGCAGTCGGTTACACCCGACTTCAGCCTTCTCACTTGTTTTTTTGTACCTGAATCCATTGAAAATTTATAAATCAGGGTATAATAGTTTTGTGCAAATGTATGTAACCGGCGGAAAGAAGCATCTCCGACCCCATAAAGAATATATATATATATATATATATTCTTAATCAGCATCACTAGCCGAGTCGAAATAGCCCTGTCCGTCTGTCTGTCCGTCCGTCTGTATGAACGCAATTTCGGAGACTACAGAAGCTAGAAAGTTAAACATGGACTCTTTAGGTTCGTGTATACCATACGCAGATTAAGTTTATTTCAAATCATCGATAACTCATCTCGTTTTCTTATTATCGATAAATATCGGTTTTTTACTCTGTTTTTTGAAGATATCTTAAAAACTATAAGAGCTAAAGCAGCCAAACTTACTTCAAACTGTTCGTTAAGCATGCGCAGGTAATGAATATTTCGGATACATAGTTTTCAATGCTCTTGTCAAGCCCTGAAAGTTTCATTAAGATCATATTCTTAGTTTAGAAGTTATACACGAACTTAATTTCCATAGCGGGGCCCAAGCGAAGCAGCTGCTTACAGCGTGCAGCCCGCGTTTACATGTGTGTGTGTGTGTGTGTGTGTATGTGTGATTCTGTAAATGCAAGGCGTCTGAAATGTATGCAAAGACAGGATTCAGGGTATTTCCCAGTCGGGCGCTCCCGACTGGAGCCTTCTCACTTGTTTTTGTTGTGTATGTGAGTTTTAGAGTGTGTATGAGATAGATTGTACATGTTTGGCGGTGACGTACTGCATCGATCTTTCAATGTATCTACTCGCCCGTCTGTGGCTATGTAGAATATGTGCCAGTTCGAGGATTTGCGATTTATTTTACACAAGTTTTAATTTCCGGCAAATTTCCTAGTACAATTTCCTTTTTCATAGCTACCGTTGCGCTCCACAGTGATGCAGTGGTCGGCTTTCATGCTTTGCGTTTTAAGGCATCCAGCATAAAAGTACTTATATACATTCATATATGCACATGTTAATGTTTTCTGCTTACAATAAATAAGTATTGAAGGTGATTTAATGAAGCATACTAGCATACTAGAATTCCTATATTTGTTTACAAAGTGAAGTTATTTTTTTTTTGACTCATTAGAATTCTCAACGGGTTCAAGCTTCGAACAATTACCAAGGTGTTTGCGAACACCTGCTGATATGTGCTGATGATATACAAAGTTTTGATTTCGCAGATTAAGAGAATCGAACGGCCTGCTGTAGCAGCCGCCAAACAGCAGTCTGGCATGTAGTCATCAACAACCATTTGTCATTAATAACGAGTAAGGGGCTCTAGTAGGGAGCGCCTGACGAGGGGATACCCTGAACCCTGTGTTCACATACATTTCAAACCCCTTGCATTCGTACACACATACACAACAACACACACACAGTCAGACAAATTCACGCCGTAGGCAGTGCATTTCTCAGCCGCTGCGCTTGGACCCCACGAAGGAAACTAAATTCATGAATAACTTTTAAACTAAGAGCATGGTCTTAATGAAATTTTTACTAAGTAATAAGAGCATTCAAATCTATGTACAAACCAAAGCCCAAGTCTGTAGTATTTGAATTGCGTTTTCAAAAATGGAGGTATCCAAAATCCGAAATATTCATAAGCTGCGCATATGCCGAACCAAATTTGGGGCTGTAGCTCTTATAGTCTAGGAGATATACTAAGTAAACTATAAAAAGAGCAGAGGTTTAGATCGATTTTTATCGATATTAGTGAAACGGTGCAAAATATCGACAAAAAAATAATAAACTCGTATTGCGTATTATATTACAGAATCTAGAGTCGTTTAGTTTGAGTCTCTAGCTTTTGTAGTTTCCGAGAACGCTGCGTTCATACAGGCGGACAGACATACGGACAGGGCTAGATCGACTCAGCTCGTCGTCCTGATCAAGAATATATATTCTTTATGGGGTCTGAGATGCTTCTTTCTCCCTGTTACATACATTTGCACAAAACCATTATACCCTTTTTACCCATTTTCAATGGGTTCAGCGTATAAAAAGTTTTCCAGTAGTAGAAGCCAACAAATAATAGTTAGGAAAAATTTTTGTATGACGGTTTGCATGATGAAGTGTATTATGTTTCAGAGTAAATGCAGAAAAAAATTGATATAGATAAAGCATGTGTGTAATATATTACTACGGGCACCATTTTCCTTTACATCACAACAACAAATTCATGGTACTCGAACCTGGAAACATTTCGTTATTTAATAAATTGTTTTTATACCCTGAACCCATTGAAAATGGGTAAATCAGGGTATAATGGTTTTGTGCGAATGTATGTTACAGGAGGCGTCTCTGACCCCATAAAGTATATATAAGTTAACACCAAAGTCGCCCAAAATACCAACAATTGGGTAATCAACTTTCCGGAGTTTGGTTCCCGCAAGTGGCAAGTCAACGTGCTGGGAAATGCTGACATACAGAAAGCGCGTAAGCAGTTGAAGTGCGTACGAAGTCAACGCGCTAGCTGACCAGCTATCGTGGGATCGCTAATTCAGCAATCGGTTGCACAAGAACTCAATTGTGGAATCAGCAGAACCAATAGCTACCATTGGCTCCCAAGAAATGCGAACCCCTGCGACAACAACACCAAGCTTACGACGGCGGCGACAACAGCGACGCTTCTATGTGGACAGAGGTTTCATTAGCTCTAGATTTTATCATATAAGTCAGTTCGTATTATCAACTCACTGTAAGCACATAGTGCTGTCAAATAATTATCAATAAATATTTTTTTATAACTTTAAACCAACACATTGGTTAATTTATATTCTTGATTAGCATAACTAGTCGAGTCGATTTAGCCCCTTCCATCTGTCTGTCCGTATGTCTGACCGTCTGTATTAACGCGTTGATTTCGGAGAGTACAGAAGCTAGAAACCTGAACTTGGACTTTTTAAGTTCATGTATACCATACGCAGATCAAGAGTATTCCAAATTGTCGATAACTCGTCTCATTTTCTTATCGATAATTATCCGGTCTAATAGTCTTTAGCTTCAATAGTCTCCGAGATATGCTAAGAAACCCAAGTCTTAAAATCGATGATTATCGATATTAATATGCCAGAGCACTACATCACAAAAAAACAAGTAAGAACGTTGCAGTCGGACGTAACCGACTGCGTAATACTCGTGGGTGACCAGCCATCTACGTTTAAAATTTGGTGACTCTAGCTCCAAAATTGTGGGAGATATAGGCTTTCGCACTTTGCGGGGGCGGGAGAGGGCGGGGGTGGACGTGGGCGGTAAATTGTTGTACCCTTATTTAGAGGAGCTGACCACTAATCTACCTTCAAAATTTGGTGATTCTAGCTCTAATACTTTGGAAGATATAGCCATTTCCGATTTTTTAAGGCGGGGTGTCTGGGGGTCGTTGCAGTGGGCGTGGCCGGAATATCAAGGTCGCAGTCTTTTAAGGAGGTCACCAGGAATCTACATACCAAGTTTGCTGTCTCTAGCTTTCAAATTGTGTTAATTATACACGTGTTACCGTTTTGAGCTTGCAAATATACCGATTTTGGCGATTACGGGCCGCATTTTTTGGAGGAGATCACCAGCTATCTACATACCAAATTTGGTAACTTTAACTTAAATATTGTGGGAAATATTCATATTTAATCGATTTTCGATTTGACATGTTATCGATTTGCCAGCCTCTCAGTGGGCGTAGCACAAAAATCTTAGCACTTTGTCTGAAGCAGATAACTACAAGTATATATGCCAAGTTTCAAGTCTCTATCTTCAATAGCGTCGAAAAATATTGCGTTCATACGGACAGACGGCCAGACAGACAGACGGACGGACAGCATGACGGACATTGCACAAAACCAATATACTAGTTTCACTTTGTGAACGAGTATAACAATCAAAAGAAAATGATAAACTTCTTCTACATATGGTTTATGAAAATCTACAGTGGAAAAGCTTTGGTCTCTACCTTTTGTGGCTTCCGAGATCGGTGAGTTCATACAAACGGACATAGCTAAATCGACTCGGCTCGTCGTCCTGATCAGGAAAATATATTTATAATAAATATTTATGATAAATATATGTAGGAAAGCATTATACCCTTTTTACTCATTTGCAATGGATTCAGGGTATAACAATAAGAATTAAGACTGTAATTGACTATATTAAGCTGTTACTATACTGCGAAAGAGTAATTCGCAGTCGGTTATTTATGCATAACTAAAGGCAAACTGCTTAGAATATTGATAAAGCTAATTAATTGTTTGATAGACGGTCGAGAAGCCTATACACGGCTGTACACGGTCGGTGCAATAGTAGACAATCTTGGAAAGATATTGGTGGCAGTGGTAATTGTACCACTGCCACCAATATCTTTCCAAGATTGTCTTTTATACCCTACATCCTACATTGCGTAAAATGGGTATAATATAGTGGCGTAAATCAACTTATTTGTGTGTACAAAATATACCTATATATATGTTTTTAGATGTTGGGCTATTTTATTAACTGCTGACTGTTAGTTTAATATTTTTGTAATAAGAATGAAAAACATTGAATATATTTTAAAATTGTTATTTTTTATATTTAAATTTTTTGTATTTTGAATATTATGTAAATAATAAAAATAATATTGACAAAGTAAATAAAGTGTTTGTCTTTATAAGAGTATTCTGGTACAGGATACTATATTGTCGAGCACTTTAGTTTACAATACGCTTACTATTTTTGTTTTGTTTCTGTAGTTTTTCAATCGTCGCCCGGTGCCTTTCTGTGTGAGTGGAATCCAATGATTTTTTACCAGAGCAACACTAGTTAACTTGTGTTAGAAGTCAACTACCTTTAACAATATGCTACTCAAACCGCGATGCTACTTTTAAATCGATGCTCTTGGCCAATTACCATTGCACCATAATGGAAGACAGCACATCGCTTTGATTTTTTGTTCAGCCCCATATCGGAGACAGATGTGTTACGCTAATAAGCAACAGGCCTTGTATGCACAACATTTACCAAATAGAAAAAATCACAACACCAATCATAGACAATAAAGATTGTGAAATTGCTTTCCATTTTGGGTGTTTCAGTAAAATCGCTTTTGACAATTCAGTCCAGTGGTTACACAGTCACAGACATTTTACCCAAGAGCGAATGTTGAATTGAAAATGCCGTTGCTAAGCTGGCAACAGGCACTGGAAATGAAAAACAGCCTTCAGCGACTTGATCTGGTAAAAAATCATTGGATTCCACTCACACAGAAAGGCACCGGGCGACGATTGAAAAACTACAGAAACAAAACAAAAATAGTAAGCGTATTGTAAACTAAAGTGCTCGACAATATAGTATCCTGTACCAGAATACTCTTATAAAGACAAACACTTTATTTACTTTGTCAATATTATTTTTATTATTTACATAATATTCAAAATATAAAAAATTTAAATATAAAAAATAACAATTTTAAAATATATTCAATGTTTTTCATTCTTATTACAAAAATATTAAACTAACAGTCAGCAGTTAATAAAATAGCCCAACATCTAAAAACATATATATAGGTATATTTTGTACACACAAATAAGTTGATTTACGCCACTATATTATACCCATTTTACGCAATGTAGGATGTAGGGTATAAAAACAATTTACTTCCAATTGACGGCAATCATCGGCTGGCTGTCATTCCAAATCCGCTCGCTGTACTGCACTTGATGCACAGGAGCTTGATGATTGTGGCCTTTCATTCAATCTGTGTATAAAGGCTCGTTTTCGCTCTATTTCTTCCGCGATTACAAATGTGTAAAGATTATTGGAAGACTTTTGAATTTTCATGTCAGTCCTATAAAATGATAATTTACCAATCAACGTTAAATGTATGATTAGGGTTTAATCGCTTTAATTATATTTTATAATATAGACTTAAGATTACGGGCAAATAATTTTAGAGTGTATTTACGATTAATAGACACATCTACCTTACTTCTTTTCTTAATTTATATTAAAATTTAATTTAAATTCGTGATAGCTAGGTCGCATATTCGAGTAAAATACTGAATATTTGTACAAAACCTAGAGATTGAAACTTTTTATTTTATTTTTAGTGAAATAAGAAAAGAAACCACTATAAAAATAAGGGAAACTCAAATGTAAGAGCAAAGTTTTGTTTCCGTTTTGCACAATTAAACTGAAGTTGAATTTTATTCAGTGTCCTTCCGACTACGCGTTGCCTATTTCACAACTTGTTATTTCGTAAATTGTTCACATCCTGCAGAACAACCCAGTAGATGGCGCTTCCCCATTCTAAGTGTATACTATATTATCAGTATTTGCCACGCAGTTTACGTAGCTTCAACGCCCAACTGCAACTAAATATTGCAGCACACAACCAAAAGCCGATAACTTTAGTCATAATTCATCTTATGCGGGCTCCAAAGACCTTTCAACTGCCGCTCAGTTGCCAAATATGGTTTGGTGCTGGCTGCTACAACTGTTTGGCTACCGCCATTTTTATGCCTGGTCTTTATAAGTTTATATTTCTGTCTTTCTCATGTCTAAATATGATACATGCCCCTGCTTCTCGTTCAAGTTGCGAGTACTGCAACAGCAGCCTAAAGTAACTCCCATCCGCCCATGACTAATGCTCTACTGTTCAAGTTGACTAGCGTTGCTCAGCTTGTTTCAATTTTTCTACCGTAGTTGATACCGAGAAACAGATTGTTTGGAGCTAACAGAACGGCAAAGGAAAAACTGCCGACCCCTGCACATTTTCTTTAGCTGTTTGAACTTCCTGCCCTCGAAAACATGCTACAGAGTCTGATCTGGCAGCAACAGTACATGCTCTCTTATTCGCTGATGGTGTAAATTTCTTGAAAGTTGCAAACTTTTGCATTGTTGTTGCAGCTAGAGTTATTGTTGCATTGAAAGTTCAATGTTCCGTTTTACTGTCCCTTAGAGGCTTGTGGCAAGCAGCTGTCGTTGTTGTTAACCTCCAAAACTCCGACTCGAATATCGGCTTGTCGACGTTATCCTCTTTTGGTGATAATGCTGGTATAAATTATATTGTCGCTAAATTAGTTAATAAATCACAGTATAAGTAGCACTTTCCCTTACTAGCAATGAATTAACAAAATGATATATTTTACAAACTGTAGTAAGGAGACTTTCATAAGTTGTTAAAGTACATCGCCCAAAATAAATAAATATAAATATGTAGTCAATATAATTATAAATCTATAGATTATATCGTTTTTTAAAGTTAGTTTAATCAGGTACTACACTACAAACATATTTGCTTAATTAACTGTATGTGTTTTATCACGTTTAGAAGTTTTACACAACTTTAGAGTATAAAGCACGGCATCTATTATTTAATTGAGTATTTTTAATTCTTGCGATTTTGCTTGTTTTAATACGTGCTTGTTCCAATCGATTTCAATTAAAAATAATTTACAAATAAAAGTTGTGGTAAAATGGGGGTTAACATCGGCACACACACAGAGGCAGTAATGGAGTTATTTGGTTCGTTTGATATGCCAAAGCCATAACAACCTCATCTCTCATCATCAACGTTTGACCGTACGTTACAATTTATACTGTCTGTCTGCGTATGTATTTGTCGATTTACATTGCGAAATTGTTGTTTATATACGCACAAAGATCATTCAGATCCCGACCCTTTCTCTACCATACATACTTATATGCATATGTATATATGTACATTCATGCACAGTCGATTACATTGAACCGCTTTTGAGCGCATTTTTGAAAATATTTGTGAAAAATATTTCGCATTCAAACGGATTGAAACGCACAAAAACAAACATTTACGTACTATCTCTGGTCTTCTTTCATTTAATTTTGTTTGCAGGCTGAGTCCACACGCCACAATTTTTGCAATGGAAAATTGCAGTGGATAGTGAAGCGTTGGAATGCAATTGAGAGATGCGGGTCGGCGCGACCACTGATAATCTTTGACGCAAGCGTAAGTAAATAGGAGACGTTCGTGAACAATTTGTTGCGAAATGCTGCATCTTATAAGTCCTTATAAATGTTTAAGGCATGCCTAAGAATTGATGTAATTGCATTCAACGAAATCAACAATCTCAACATCATTCTCGCAATTTTTATATAAAAATTTAATATTACAATCGAGAAAATTTTTTTAAGTCATAGCTGAGCATCAAAGGCAATTTTATGGTTGACTTCGGCTTAAACGGTTTGCGGCAAAAAAGATAATAAATATTTATTCTCAACCGAAAAGTTTTCAAGCCGCATACGGCAACAGAGACATTCTTTAGATTCTAAAGGAATTTTTAATATTTTAATGTGCATAAAAGACAGAGAGCGTGACAGCGAAGACAAGAACAAACGCAAAGTTGCCAGAAAAATATTCCTTTAAATAGCTTAAGTGACGGGTGAGTGTTATCGTTCACATGGGCTACGTCGTGGACATTAGAGCAGAGCCACAGTTACAGGAGCAAAATTATTTTGCAATAAATTTTGTGACATATTTCCTTGAATATAAAAAAAGTTGAAAGGGAAGGACGTTGCAACGATTCTGGCAAACACATAGAAGACTTCAGACAGGTAACAGCTGGGCGGGCGTAGGCGCTTTTACGTTTGTCAGTTTGCTTCTCACGGATAGACACTCAAACATATACCAATATACATTAAATGCACATCAGTGTTAAGTAATAGCAACTTAAATTGTCTACGAACATATCTGCCAAAACGAATTGTTGCTTAAATAAAAGCAAATAAAATGTGTCACTAAGCACAGACCGGGACGAAGCAATTTTGCAATATGCGACCGTGACTTTATGACGTTTTGATTTATACATTATTGAAAAAGTTTTGTCACAGACAGAAAAATCACGCGCTAGTACTAACAATCACGTAGGTGACAGCTTCAAGACTCATACTCCAGATGCTCGCAGTAAGCTCATAAATAATTTTCACCCAAAAACTTGACACTGAGCTACAAGCCCTCAGCAATGGAGTAAAATTAATTTTTGATGTGCTCGGTAAAGCAATCATGCGCTGCTTGATAGCGCTGTAAGTGATATCAATGTTTCACGCAATATTCACATAGCCTCCAACCTTATAGATTAGAGCCAATGGCGATGCAATACATACATATAACTCAACCCTCTGCTGGGCTGCATCCCACAGCTTTGAAAAACTTTTCGTTCAATTGATTTGACGATGGCTTCGGAGCCAGCACCGTCGCGGGTGGATACGCTATACATTTCGCAACCCCTCTAGATCTGCCAGTTATTTTTGGCAAGGAAATTAATTAAAAAAGTTTTTAATCAGCCCTCGAATGTGTCAGCGTGATATACAAAAGATTTAAATTAGCGTTTCTTTTCTTATTGGTAGGGTTGCTAGACATTCAAGTGTTTGTGTAATTTGCTTGAAAACTTGGCTAACTAGTAGGAACTTAAATCACCAAAAGATATATATTTAATAGATAGGTATTTAATCTTCATCTTATTTACACGATTATTGATCTATAGTAGCATATTTATCATTTACGTATTATATAAGGTTTTTTACACAAAAAAAAAAACTCTTATTGTTTCAAAATGTTTTCTTTTTATACCCTGAACCCATTAAAAACGAGTAAAAACGATGGATTGGTTCAGTGGAAATGGCTGTAATGGGCAGAAGGATCGATTTAGCTATGCCCGTCCATCCGGCCGTCAGTGCGCGTCGATCACAGAGATTTTCAAGCTTATTTCGAATTATCAATAATATTCTTATCATCGCTATTTATCGGTTTTATGCATCGGTTTGTGAACATATCTCAGAAGAAGAGCTAGAGAGTTTATGTTTGCTTTTATATATGTATATATCAGTACAAGGGTGTTGAAATGCACTCTCGACTAGAGCATCTTATTATAGGTACATATTCTTGCTATATCTCTATTAACTCTTACATCGGCTTTCTATTCTGAAGTAAAAAAAAACGTGAATTTCAAATTGTACTTCGTTTTAAAATTTCTAAGGTATTGATGAGTGTATGTACCAATTTTAGGGTTCCTAACTTCATATCCGTTAAAAAAAATTTATTTTATATGGATAGGCGGACGGACAGCTAAAAGTACATTGCAGAAAACCAATATACTCTTATTCCCTTTGTGTATGTATGTAAATATACAGCCGCACCTTTTGCTTTTTTCGCATAAGCTTGTATGTCTATATCTGTGCCATGTGTTCGTTGATAAAAAGTTTTAATTTATGTCAAAAGCTTTTGCCAAGAATTTTAATATGCGCACAATTTTTGCAAAGTTGTCTTTGGCACTTATATACTTGGGTATCCCTTGGGTATCTATAGCACATTACCACAGGCTCTTATATATGAAGCTATCGAATTCTTTAGGACAGAATACTGTACCTAGGTTGAGTTATCTTTTCGCTACCGAAATGCGAAAACTCTAAAGAAAAATCAACTCGAAAGGAATACTTTTAAAATATATGGTAAAAACGATGTATATTCTGGGTCAGCCATGTCAATCTGTTTGTCCGTCTGTCCGCCCGCTTGTATGACCGCTTCTATTTCAGAAACAACAGGAACTAGAAAGCTCAACTTGGACTTATTCAGATGTTGTATACTATGGTACGCAGATTAAGTTAATTTCAAATCATCGATTACTCGCCTCGTTTTCTTTTTATTGATAATTATCAGTTTATTCACTCGTTTTTATACTTGTTCATGGAATGAACCATCGGGTCAATGATTTCCGCCTCTGTCTCTTTCCTCTATTATCTAACTATCTAATTCTAATTATTAGTATTACTAACTACTAAAACTGTATTCTTCTCTTTCTTTATTATTTTGTTTAATTATAAGTTTAGATTTATATTTTAGAATTTATGCTTACTACTAACAACCTTCTTTTTAGCTGTAGGTTCTCTTAACGTCACTGACAACAATTAGCTGTGATTAAGGGCGTAGCTAGCCGGACAGGCAAATAAAATACCCCATCGTGTCAGTGATGTTATGAGAATTGTTTATAATTCTTTTAGGCTTTTAGCTTTTAATTTTTTATTTATATATAATTCTTTGTATCTTATACATTCTTCTTAGGTTGACACTCGATTTGTCAACCTATTAAATAAATAAATAAATAAAAAATAAATAAATGAAAAGAGTATATTGATTTTGTACAATGTCCGTCATGCTGTCTGTCCATCTGTCCAGATGAACGCAACTTTTTTCGGCGTTATTGAAGACTTGAAATTTTGGGTATATAATTGTTATCTATTATCTGTTTAGACAAAGTGTTAAGATTTTTGTGCCACGCCCACTGGGAGGCTGGCAAATCGATAACATGCCGATACACCTCAAATCGAAAATCGATAAAAGCTGAATATTTCCCACAATATTGAAGTTAGAGTCATAAAATTCGGTATGTAGATTGCTGGTGAGCTCCCCTAAAAATTGCAAACTTAGTTTCCCGGCCACGCCCACTAGAACGCCCCCCAGCGCCCCGCATTAAAAAATCGGAATTGGCTATATCTCCCACAGTTTTAGAGCTAGAGTCACCAAATTTTGAATATATATTACTGGTAAGGTCCCCCAAACATCACAGAAAAATTTTCTGACCACGCCCCCTTCCGCCTCCGTAATCGCTAAAATGTATATATTTGCAAGCTCAAAACGGTAACATGTGTATAAGTCACACAAAAATTCACACAAAGCTAGAGACACCAAATATGGTATATAGATTGCTAATGACCTCCCTGCGAGATTGCGACCTTGATATCCCGGACATGGCCACTAGAACGCCCCCCAGCCACCAACCCCCACGAATCGCACAAGCTAATATCCTAAAGTTTTAGAGCTAGAGGCACAACATTTTTAAAAAGCAGATTAGTGGTTACCCCCTTTAAATCAGGATATAAATTTACCCCCCACACCCGCCCTCGCCTACTTCCACTTTACAGCTAGAGTCACGAAATTTTAAAGGTAAATGGCTGGTTACCCCCTTTAAAGATCGGTGGAAACTAACGCCTACTCCCGCCCCCACAAATCGCGCAAATCTATATCTCCCATAATTTCAAAGCAAGCGTCACCAAATTTGGCATACTGTGTTTGGGTGACCTCCTCTTAAGATCGAGCCTAAAAATGTTGCCCAAGCTCACCCCCCCCCGCCCCCTCCCATACGAAATATAAAAGTTCTATATTTCCCCCAAATAGCAAAAATAACTTTAGCGTACTATGAACGCCGTCGGTTGCGCAACCGGTTACGTCCGACTGCAACGTTCTGAATAGTTTGAGCCTGTTTTTTAAGCATATCAGAAACTGTAAGAGCTAGAGCCCCCAAATTAGACTCAATATGTTCTCGTGAATACGCGGATAAAGAATATTTCTGATTTAGGTTACCTACCCCCACCCACCCCATATATGACAAAACGCAATTCACATACTACGGACTTTTCCATTAACATCATGCTCTAAGTTTGGAAGTTATTTACGCACTTAGTTTATACAGTTGGTGCCAAGCGCAGCAGTTGAGTATTGTGCATAGCAAGCGGCGTGCGTTTGTATGCGTGTGTGTGTGTGCATATGTGATTTTTTGTTACATGTCTGAATGCAAAGGGGTTAAAATGTATGTGAAGACAGTATTCAGGGTATCCCCTAGACGGGCGCATCCGATTAGAGTTCCCTAACTTGTTTCGTATTTGTGTTGCTCTACGTTAACATAATTAACCAAATTGTGTGGCTCTAGTTCTTATAATCTTCGAGATATACTTAAGATAACTATATTAAAAAAAAAAAAAATGATGATGACTTGTTCTGCGTATAATATAGGAGAATCTAAAATCAAGAAGTTTATGTCTTTAGCCTTTATAGTTTCCGAGATCCCTGCGTTTGTACAGATGACCAGACGAACAAACAGCCGGGCCTTCATGAGCTGGAATTTTACGGAGAGTAAAGTATTGCAAAGTGAGAAGATTTAGTTTCCAAGGAGAAAATAGCAAGGATAGATATATTAATGTTAATAAAGAAGCAGATGTTGATAGAAATTGTAAGGTCTTTCTTACTGATATAATTTTTTACCAGTTTCATAATATGGCTTTTGTATTTCAATATCCGTTGCGCAATAATGAGAATGACGGAGCTTATGTTATGAAGCTTTATTGCAAAGTATCTATATCAGCGTTGAAACTGCAGGGCGCATGCGTTTCAAACATGGTCTGCTTAGTAAGTACCAAACATAAAATAAATGAAATCGTAAAGTTCGTTGTTTTTATATTATCTGACATGACCAGAACTTATTTTAGAAATTTTTAGAAAGAGAATTAACCACACTTTATAAAAAGTATACAGTCACATGTGTTTGTTCGTTTATACCTGTGACTATATAGAATATTTATGATCAACGCAGAAATACCTTAAACACACCTTGCTCAGCTTTTTCATAAAAGCTTTTAGTGCATCCAGTTCAAAAAATAAATTTGCAACAAGCTTTTGCAGTATTATGAGCTTATATCGAGTGTAGCCACCAATAGTCATTATTGAAACCAAACGCTTTTTAATTTTATAAGCTTTAATATATTTGACAACTGAACAAATGCACAAAAAGTCTAACTAAAGCTTTACGAAGGAGACATATTGAAATCGACGCAGTTACAAACATGTAAGCTTTGATATCTTTGACTATTGAACAAACATTCTCAAAAAGTATAATTAAAGCTTTACGTAGTCGACATATTGAATTGGGCGCAGTTACAAACAACACCAGAAATAATGGCCTCCGCAGAACAAGGGTCACAAATACGGTCTTCTGCCAATTATGTGTCCAGTCAAAATAGCCGCTCCAGCCGAGTTAGTCAAGATACTGAGGAGAGTCATGTTAGCAAAGAATCGCAAGAAAATTCCATCGGTTTGCACGAGGAAGATAACCCAATGTGTCAAAAGTCGTCAAGCAGAATTATAAGTGAATTCGCGCATCTGCGCCCGCGGGGTGGTCTCCGTGGAAAGTCATATTGGCGCGATGTCATTGACGAGGTGGAGTTTGCAGTACACTGCGTTTCGCAGCCACGCTTACCAGTAATCGACTACTCGCTTGTACTACCCCCACGCTTACGCGAGCGCGTAAAGCAGATTCAAACCTATGACTTTTCCAATTCAGACGACGTTGTTTTTATTAGGGATGAGATGCGTGAGGAGCGGCCACATGATTATCAGATTGCCAGTGAACAGGACAGCCGGGAAGAGGGACAGGAAGGGGCTCCTCTTGTAAGTCCATAAGCACATCTAATAAGTTCTTAAAACAATTACGTTTCCCTTTCTAGATAACCGACCGGAAGAAAGTGGAAGAACACTTCAGTGAAAGCCAGCACTCGGATATAGTGCGCATGGATCATGAGTTTGAAAAGTTCGATCTTAGGTTAGATGAACCAGTAGGTCACACGCATCGCAGTGTGGACAAGACTAGTTGGTATGCAAAGTTCTTGTGCGCTACGCGCGACGAACGTGTATGCTGGGACTCTCGAGTGGAAAGGTCTAAAGCGGGCGACTCCGTGTACACGCTTGATGAGCAGGCGGAGAATCTAATGGATGCGGTTAATTTTAAATTGTTAAGACTTTTTATATATGAACTTAACGTAAATATTTTTCCAGTCAGCTGAACGCTTTATTCACTGGCTTAATTCTATCGGTACAATGGATACGTCTATGACGCCCGAGAAGGTAAAGAACTTATTTTCCATTAAGGGTGATCGTACCCTCCTTGCATCAGTCAAAACAGACCCAAAGGAAGTCAATGCCATAGCGCAAACAGTAGCCGACAAATGGAACAAGCCCCACGTAAGGATTGATTGTCGGAAGCCATTCCATCCATTCATTTAATTATATATTTTACAGATGGCGATTGAGCTTAAGTACGAGAAGCACATCAACGACCATGCATTGCGCGTGCCACAAAAGCCGCTGCTAAGCGCCTTTGGACGAACTGTACCGCTTAAGGAACGACCATGGATAAAACGCTCTGGTGATAAGGTCATCGAAACTGTTTACCCCAATGATCTACTGACACGCGAGAAAATATTTAAAGGCATTACTCATCTTCGCAGCACCACAGCGCTAATTGATTTTTACTTAAACAATCCAAAATTGCCACGACCGCTGTATTTACTTCAGGGTGGTGATTTCCAAGAAATGAGTACAAGCGAATCGGTAATGGAAGTTCCCTTGTATGAATATTTGGGTCTAAGATATTAGCATTGACTAAACATTGACAGAAATTTTCTTTAAATTTATGTTTTAGGGCCCTTTACAGAATATGTTATGTAAATTACTAATTTGATGTGCACTGAAAAAATATATTTGGCAAAATAAAATGGCTTGGCCCATTGTAAAAACTAAATTCGACAAAAATTGGTGGCTCTAACTCTTATAGTTTCTCATAAGCTGCAAAAACTAGATATCGACAATTTTAATTAATCTTTAATTGAGAATACATGATCTAAAAAGTTTAAGTTTACCTATATAGATCTATATATCTATATAATATATGTAACATATATATTTTTATAAAACAGCAGAATAAAAGTATTAAAAGGAATATTTTAAATCCTGTTCATCATTTTTATTGATCTTTATAAATCTTTATAACACAAATAATATTAAAATTATAATAAATTCCAAAAAATTATATTTGGATTGTACTGATAATATAACATATAGAAATAAACTATAATATTTATCATTATATTCATATTATACTTTAAGTATACTTATTATTCAAGTATACTTAAAGTATAATATGAATATAATGGAACAGTAATATTTATTAATCAATCATCAAATATTTCCTATCACTGTGCAACTAATTCAACTACAAACAAGTAAGAACGTTGCAGTCGGACGTAACCGACTGCGTAATACTCGTTCACAGTACACGGAAATTATATTACGAATCTTTAAAGGGGGTGACCAGCTATCTACCTTTAAAATTTGGTGAGTCTAGTTCCAAAATTATGGGAGATATAGGCTTTCGCACTTTGCGATGGCGGAAGAGGGCGGGGGTGGACGTGGGCGGTAAATTGTTGTACCCTTATTTAGAGGAGCTGACCACTAATCTACCTTCAAAATTTGGTGACTCTAAATCTAATACTTTGGAATATATAGCCATTTCCGATTTTTTAAGGCGGGGTGTCTGGGGAGCGTTGCAGTGGGCGTGGCCGGGATATCAAGGTCTCAATCTTTTGAGGAAGTCACCAGCATCTACATACCAAGTTTGGTGTCTCTAGCTTTAAAATTGTGTAAATTATGCACATGTAACCGTTTTGAACTTGCAAATATGTTGATTTTAGCGATTACGGTGGCGGAAGGCGGCGTGGCCGGAAGATTTTCTTGTGATGTTTGGAGGACCTCAAAAGTAATATATATTCAAAATTTGGTGACTACAGCTCTAAAACTGTGGGCCATTTCCGGTTTTTTAAGGGGGTGGCGCTGGGGGGCGTTCTAGTGGGAGTGGCCGGGAAATCAAGGCCGCATTTTTCAGAGGAATCGAATTGTTATTGTTTTGCCAGCCTCCCAGTGGGCGTGGTACAAACATCTTAACACTTTGTCTGAACCAGATAACTATAACTATATATTCCAAGTTTCAAGTCTCTATCTTCAATAGCGCCGCAAAATATTGCGTTTATACGGACAGACGGACAGACATTGCACAAAACAAATATGCTAGTTTCACTTCGTGAACGAGTATAAAAACAACATTAGAACCGATTCTGAGGGGGTACAATTTTTTGTCTCTCGGATCAATCGCTCCCACATTTCCAACGCCCATTACTTTGTCAAAACTTAACCGATTTTCTTGTTTGATGCCATTTTGTTCATGGTTTGTCCTCTAGACTGATTCTGCATTTAAAGTATATTCATTTATTAAAATAAAATTTGTTTCAAATTTTTTTGATAAAATATCATGTACTCCCCCTTATTTATTTTCGAAAAATTTTTTTTTCAAAATTTAGAAATGCAAATTTACATTTTTATTCGATTGTAGTTGTAACAATAATCACAAAAAACAACATTAAAACCGACTCTGACGGGGTACAATTTTTTGTCAAAAATCATGCAAAAATTTACAAAAATTTTTACATGTAAAGCTCTCGGATCAATCGCTCCCACATTTCCAACGCCCATTACTTTGTCAAAACTGAACCGATTTTCTTGCTTGATGGCATTTTGTTCATGGTTTGTCCTCTAGATTGATTGTGCATTTAAAATATATTCATTTATTAAAATCAAATTTTGTTCAAATATTTTGTTCAACATTTTTTTTTTAAATTTAGAAATGCAAATTTACATTTTTATTCGATTGTGCTTGTCACAATTAGCATTAAAAACAACATTAAATCCGATTCTGAAGGGGTAAAATTTTTTGTTAAAAATCATGCAAAAATTTAAAAAAATGTTGACATGTAAAGCTCTCGGATCAATAGCTCCCACATTTCCAACACCCATAAATTTGTCAAAACTGAACCGATTTTCCAGTGTGACGTTTGATGGAGCTTTCCAGTAGTTTAAAATTCCCAGTACCAAATATGGAGCCTTTAGCTCAAAAACTGTGGGATTTCCGATTATTTTAAGCGGTGGTGGTGGGATGGGGCGTTCTAATGAGCGTGGCCGGAATATCAAGGTCGCAATCTTTGAGGGGGGTAACCAGCAATATACATATCAAATTTGGTCACTTTAGATTTCATATTGTGGGAAATATTCGCCTTTTTTTGATTTGCGATCATCATGTTATCGATTTGTTAGCCTCCAGACATTGCACAAACCTCTCTTTACATTTTGTGAACGAGTTCGCTTCCCATAACGATCAAGCCACCCGGTTTCTGCTACAGTTTTATCATTTTGACAATCTTTGCTGTACGAACCAAGAAGTTGGTTTCTCTTTTGTGATAAACACGTACAAGTATTGCTAACTGCATGGCGATGCGTGGTGGTATTGTAATGATCAATAACGCCTTCTTGTGTCATTTGCAATGGTCGGAAAGTTTGACACACTCATATCTTTTTGACATGGGGTATGAATTGAGTTCAAGCTTAGGAAGTTTATTGTCCTGTAGTAACAGCAAATAGCAGCCGACCAGCTTTGCTTGCATTAACAAAAGTATAACACGGTGCTGTGTACATCTGCTTAACTTACTTACGTTGTATAGATATATAGTTAGACAGCAATGAGTCGGAAATCAAAGGGTGTCCCGCCAATTGAACACAACTTCATCTCCACCTTTGACCCAAGCGGCAGCCGTCTTCACAACTTGATGGAGAGCTTGTGCACACAACCAAATGAATTTCAGCATGACAGTGATCAACAAAATTAAACAATTTTCGTCCACATCAATGTAATATGGGAGGAAAGACTGTCTTGCATATGTCAGTGAATGGAAGTAAAGTGCTTTGAGTATATTATATAGATAAAATGTAATAAAATAAAGGGAATAAGATATTTCGCAGTTCATTGAAAACATTTGGACTGAAACGACAGACGCAAGTGATTGACAAGGGTTGATAAGCGCAACCACACTATCCTGCTCGCTAATGCTTTACTGGCTATTTTATTGACGCTGTCTACCATGGTGATGTCGTTCATTTAACAGCCACCACACAATTTATTCTAACATGTTAATTTTGGCTTGGGTAAGAGAACATACCATTGTGTATTTTGCCACAAGGGCAGTGGTCGCAGGACCCAAGTCTGACGACTTAGTGACCACCCAACGATCAAAAGAATTCACGAGTTGTGGTTAATCAAATATCCAAAATGCATTTACCCATGTTATTCTGTGATAATGTGGTTATTTGCTAGTAAGAGAATGTAAAGAAGCATTGAAGCGTCAAATTTGTTTGAAAGTTAGGATTTGTCCTTGTATTTATCTTACTTACGCAGAAAACCTATGTAAATGATTAATTAGTACGCATATGTATCCACTTTTAATAGTAGTTGTTGTTGTGGTATTTACACTCGTTCACAAAGTGAAACTAGTATATTGGTTTTGTGCAAAGTCCACCGTGCTGTCCGTCCGTCTCTCCGTCTGTCTGGATGAACGCAATATTTTGCGGCGATCCGAAAAATGGTGGCCACACTCACCCCCGCCCCTACGAAATATAAAAATTCTATATTTTTCCAAAATAACAATAATAACTTCTGTGTACTGTGAACGAGTATTACGCAGTCGGTTACGTCCGACTGTAACGTTCTTACTTATGTGCAATAAGGAAATGTATTCTTTACTCCCTTTTGATATAACGTTTCTATATATTATACCCTGAACCCATTAAGAATTGATAAAAAAGGGTTTAATGGCAAATGTATGTAACAGGCAGAAGGAAGCATATCAGACCCCATAAAGTAAATATATTCTTGATTAGATCGACGAGCTGAGTCGATTAAGCCCTTCCCATCTATCCGTCTAGCCGTCTGGCCGTCTGTCCATCTGTATGAACGCACCAATCTCGGAAACTACAAAAGGTAGAGACATAAACTAAACGACTATAGATACTGTAATACCGTACGCAGTACGAATTTGGAATTTTCGTCGATATTTTGCACCGCTGCATTAATATCGATAAAAATCTATTGTAAGACTTTGTTTTTCTTAGTTTTCTTAGCATACCGCAATGACTATAAGAGTCACCAAATTTAGTTCAATATGTTCTCTTGAAGCATACGCATGTTAAGAATATTTCGGATTTTGAATACATCCCCCCACTCGCCACATATATGAAAAAAAATGGGACCAAGCGCAGCAACTGTGAAAAACGCACAGCGTGCGGCGTGAATGTGTGTGTGTGGTATTTTCTGTATCTGTGTATGAATGATTGCAAGGGTGTTGAGATGTATGTGAAGACAGGGTTCAGCGTAACCCCTAGTCGGGCACCTCTACTAGAGCCCCTTACTTGTTATATCCTGAACCAAATAGATGAACTGAAAAACCGGCAGACGAAAGCGTCGCAGAAGCATCCTTTTGCAATTTTTAGGTATATAAAAACAATATCTTAATAAGCATTAAATACAACCGCAACCATACGAACACATTTTCGCTCTCCTGCCAAATTGAAATTATCAAACGATTTTATGAAGGCATTTGGGACCTCTTTACCACTGACGGAACTGCTGTAGTTGACCAACGTTAAGACAACAGAATTGAAATGAAAGGAATCAAATTGAAAAGCCAGCAACAGTTGTGGTATGAACGTGCAAATGCACACAACTGCCAGTGTCTGAAAACATTGATGACGCTCAATCATTGAATGACTGACTTGCAGCCTGTTAAACCGAGAAAAATGCTTTCAGTTCAATATATCGCACCGGCACCGATTTGAGTCGCAAACAATAGCGCAAACTGGCAACCAGGCAGCTACGTAGCAAAATGAGGATGGATGTTGCATAGTACAATATGACTTTTTATAGCCGCCTTCATTACACACGCCTGTGCTTGTGAATTATACGTATTTATAGCAAACGTTCGGAAATATAATTTACAATTTAGTTAGTTTTCTACTTTCCAATACATATGAAAAATGCCTAATAGTTTAATTGCCTATGCTAAATAATATGCATCACAAAAAAACATTCAACTTAAATAAAGTTTTATTTATTGTGCTTAATGTCGAATATACTAATAGCACAGTAAGAGCATTAAGCCTTCGTTGTTATTCTCATGTTGTCTGATATTCTGTCATTCTATGTTGTTTGATTTTTGTCCTTTCGTCGTATTGAGTTGTAGTTGGTCTGCGCATTTTTCAATTTATATAAACAAAACATTTTAATTTCAGAAATTTAATTAAACAACACCCTCAATGCGATGTCATGATAACATAGGTGTCGTTCATTGTTGTCGCTGGCATTGACGAGCAGTGTGCCAAACAGCCACAAAGACCTAAGAGTCAATAAATAAGTAAACGCCTCCATTAAAAATGGTACAGCATTTATGTCAAATGTTCGATTCCTACTACTGTTTGAACAAATTTTACAGCCAGGGCAGGCACGTATTTTTTCAAAAACACATTTGGCTTTGTTGAAAGCGCATAAATGGTTTACTTGTCGATGCTTTACTTGCAATATCCTGAGCTTTGCTAAAAATAATAAGTGTGCTCTTACTATGCCCTGAACCCCTTGAAAATGGGTAAAATAGGGTATAATGAGAGACGATAACGCCTCGTTTTCTTATTATCAATATGTATCGATTTTGTAACTTGGTGTTTTAAGCATATCTTAGAAACTATGATAGCTAGAGCCTCCAAAATATTCGCGTGAAGCATACGCAGGTGAGGAATATTTCGGATTTTTGGATATCTGCCCCCATTCGCCCAATATATGCAAAAATATGAAGAAAACGCAATTCAAGTACTACGGATTTGAGCTTTGTGTGCGATATTTTCTGTATGCTTGTATGTCTGAATGCAAGGGGACCGATATGTATATGAAGGAACGGTTCAGGGTATCCCTTAGTCGTTTACTCCCAACTACAGCCCCTTACATGTTTTAAACTGCAATGGTTCGTCCAATCAATAAAGTCTATCTCTTGATTTTTGGAGTATAAACACAACATTTTGTATGCAGGTCATTTTTTACCTAGATAAATCAATGACATTTCATTTTTAGAAAATCTTCCCCGCTCCCCCAAAAAGAAAAATTAGTTTTGTGCAGTCTGTGTTGCCTTGATTCTGGGGAGGTGCATACTTTAATATTACTTTTATGTTAGCTGTTACGTAACATTAATTTTTACCTTTGTTTTTTTTTTCGTATTACATACATTAAAAATGTACCGTTTAATTTGCTGGGGTGGTGCCTTTTCATTGAAACATGGTAACGAGGGGTTAGTATGCACCAGTAATTAAAACACATATTAGTTAAAAAGGCCAGGAAGGCTTTCACTTAATTAATTACCAAACGGGAAGATAAACATCAAAGCGTTTTGGAATGCACACGTTAATTTATTTCTAGGTGTCGCTTACGAAGTATGGTTGCTATTTTTGTTGTCTTTCACTCAATTGCACAAAAACCAACACTGGTATACTTGGATGCACTAGAGTGAAGCAAATCCGTTTACTCATAATTCATTTATTCCTATATTTAGATTTGTGCACACATTTTTTCCATATTCCGTGCTTATTCACATAGTCACAGCGGGGGATGTCCACACGTGATTATTTGGGGTCATGATGTGTTATCTAAAGCATCGGCTTAGGGGTGATATTAACAAACATTACAGAATTTTATATTTATATTGAAATATGTCATATTTATTTTAAAAATCTTTCTCAATTTGAATGTTGCTGTAAGCACATTTTTATTTGGAAAGGCACTATAACTTCAACTTCTCCCTAATAATAAAAATTTCTAGCCAAAAGCCGCCACAGAAGATAAATTTTTAAAAACCTTACTAAGCAAAATCGATCGTGGGCAAAAAGCAAAGAAATTAAATTTAATCAGACTTGCAAAAAGTAGAAACTGTAAAATATTGCCGGCAAATGCAATGATGCATTTTGCGGTTGTTTTTGTAAAAGCGGAGGACGATGGTAGCATCAACAAAGGCAACAACAGAGGCATCATTTGATGACTTTATTGCATGTTGCTGCTTGTGGGTTGGGCCGCTAACAATGTAACAACAGCAGTAACAACAACCAAGGCCATTGCTTTTAACGTTAATTTATGCAACTTTTGTCAAACGCGTCGTGTTCGTTCATGTATGTCATGTTGTTGCATCACTGTTTGAGTACGCTGTACTCCAGTTTGAGTTGGGTCCACTCATACATATGTCCTGTCGGTGACATCTACCGTCCAGGCCTTAAAAGCAACTGATTGGTTGAGCCTGGTATACTGTTCCTTCTTCCATAGGTTTATACGTATATATACATAGGTGTGATTTTGTGTGTATGTGACCGTATGCACTTCCGCAGTCTGACGACAAAAGTTAACAAGTAACAGCAACAATTCAATAAGAATCTGAAGTGTCCGTTTTATCCACATCTCGGTAAAAGCATTTATATTAAAATCAAAAGAAGAAAAAAAAACGCTATCTACATAGAGATTAGTAAGTTTAGATTTAAGACAACTAACGTTTTGATAGGCAAATTCGATGGAAGCTACTAGTTTTTTGGCGCTAAGCCGAGGTTGAGGTTGAGGTTGTAAACAAAATCGGACCCCGTTTTTTTACCCTGAACCCATTAAAAATGGGTAAAATTAGAAACAATGGTTTTGTACAAATGTATGTAACAGGCAGAAGGAACCATTTCCAACCATATAAGTATATATATTCTTGGTCAGCATCAATAGCCGAGTCTATCTAGCCATCTTTGTCTGTCTGTCCGTATGTCTGTATAAACGCGTCAATTTCAGAGACGACTAGAGCAAGAAGGCTGAACTATAACTTTTAATGTTCGTGTATACAATATGCAGACCAAGTTTATTTTAAATCATCCATAACTCGTCTCGTCCTCTTGGTATCGATATGTATCGGTTTTTTTACCCGGTTTTTCAGCATATCTCAGTAAATACTACAAGAACTAGAGCCACTAAATCACGTTCAATATTTTCTCGTGCAGCATACGCATATATAAAATAAACGGTAGCCTTGCTAGTTGGTAGAGCCCGACATGGAGATACAAGTTTAGATTTAAGACAACTAACGTTTTGATAGGCCTCTTGGTATCGATATGTATCGGTTTTTTTACCCGGTTTTTCAGCATATCTCAGTAAATACTACAAGAACTAGAGCCACTAAATCACGTTCAATATTTTCTCGTGCAGCATACGCATATATAAAATAAACGGTAGCCTTGCTAGTTGGTAGAGCCCGACATGGAGATACAAGTTTAGATTTAAGACAACTAACGTTTTGATAGGCCTCTTGGTATCGATATGTATCGGTTTTTTTACCCGGTTTTTCAGCATATCTCAGTAAATACTACAAGAACTAGAGCCACTAAATCACGTTCAATATTTTCTCGTGCAGCATACGCATATATAAAATAAACGGTAGCCTTGCTAGTTGGTAGAGCCCGACATGGAGATACGCTGAACCAACCTGCGAGCTGTCGTTATATACATTTTAACCTACTTGCATTTATTTATTCATACTCAAAATCACACACACACAAACACACACCGCAAGCTCGGTCCTGGTAAGTATACGCAGATTTCGGAAAAGTGCACCAGCTGTGCTCTTGCTAGGTTGCCGGCTCATTTGGAGGTTCGGTCTACTCTCTCCAGATAAAAAGTACTCGTTCGTGACACAGACATAATATTTGAGTGCACATATTGAACTTATTAGAGGGACATACAATAAAAAAAACAATTTCTGTAATCGTAAGGATTTAATTTAGGGTTCTCAGGTGGAAATGATTCCCTATGATCTTTAGCCTCCCTGCCTGCACAAAAACACATCATAAATTCAATTTAAATTATAAATATTCTTGATCAGGACGACGAGCTGAGTCGATCTAGCTATGTCCGCCTGTCCGTCTCTCCGTCTGTATGAACGCAGCGTTCTCGGAAACTACAAAAGGTAGAGACTCAAACTAAACAACTATAGATTCTGTAATATCATACGCAATACGAGTTTATAATTTTTTGTCGAAATTTGGACCCGTTTCACTAATATCGATCAAAATCTAACTAAACTCTTGTTTTTTATTTTATTTTTTTAGCATATCTCTTATAATGTAAGAGCTAGAGCCCCCAAATTTGGTTCGGCCTATACGCGTGAAGCATACGTAGCTTAGGAATATCGGAGCACAACGGCTGAGAAACGCACTGTCTGAGGCGTGAATTTGGATGTATGTGTTTGTTTATACTCGTTCACGAAGTGAAACTAGTATATTGGTTTTGTGCAATGTCCGTCATGCTGTCCGTCCGTCTGTCCGTATGAACGCAATAATTTCGGAAACTTGGAATATATACTTGTAGTTATCTGCTTCAGACAAAGTGTTAAGATTTTTGTGCCACGCCCACTGGGAGGTTGGCAAATCGATAACATGTTGATACACCTCAAATCGAAAATCGATTAAAGTTGAATATTTCCCAGGATTCAGGGTATCCCCTAATCGGGCGCTCCCGACCAGAGCCTCTTACTTGTTTAATATATGAGGCGGATAGGGGGAGGTAATATACCTTACCTGCGTATGCTTCACGCAAGCAGCTTGAATCAAATTAGGTGGCTCTAGCTCTTATGGTTTTTAAAAAACTGAGTCAAAAAATCGATAGTTATCAATAATAAGAAAACGAGATGAGTTATTGGTGATTTAAAATAAAAAGTAAAAAAACCGATAGTTATCGATAATAAGAAAACGAGATGAGTTCTTGGTGATTTGAAATAAAGTTGATCTGCGTATGGTATACACGAACTTAAAAAGTTCAAGTTCAGCTTTCTAGCGGCTAGTGATGCTGATCAATAATATATGTACATATTTTATGGGGTCGGAGACGCCACCTTCTGCCTGTTTTATACATTTACAAAAAACCATTATACCCTGATTAACCCATTTTCAATGGGTTCAGGGTATAACAAATAATGACGTTCATGACTCGAAATTATTTAGAGAGCATTATGCATAAATGCACTCCTACTTTTTTTTTGTACATATCAACATCTAAGCATAGTCAGGTATTAGCACCAGGGAGCTGATCGAGTCAATTAGATCAAACAATTGATTTAAATGAAGAGGTAGATATTCAAATTTCTTTTAATTACTTTATAATTTGGGATATCGGTTTTTGCCCGATACTCGATTATAGTTTAAGCTGGTGTAGTTGCTGCTATTCGTGTACCGATCCGATAGTATGGGATAAAGTATATGTATATGTATATGTATATGTATATGTATATGTATATGTATATGTATATGTATATGTATATGTATATGTATATGTATATGTATATGTATATGTATATGTATATGTATATGTATATGTATATGTATATGTATATGTATATGTATATGTATATGTATATGTATATGTATATGTATATGCATATGTATATGTATATGTATATGTATATGTATATGTATATGTATATGTATATGTATATGTATATGTATATGTATACGTATATGTATATTTATATAAACATATGCATATCTATGTTTGTGTTTTTCGCACAGCCGCATGTGATGATACTACGTTAATGGTATCGTATTCACCTCTGTGAAGAAAATGGGTGGAAAGCTGTTGCCATCAGCTCAAAGCTGCGGCGCAACACGTGTGGGTTACACTTGTATAAAGGCTGGTGCCCTTCTATGTCATGCCAATGTGCGCAGTTCTCCTGTATATCCTGATAGGTACAATAAAGTGTGGGTACTCCAGCGTGCAACTGGGGAAATTCCAAAAGGGGCACTGAGGCCGGCCAAAACCCGGTGACTAACATTGAGCCTTGGATTTCTCTATAATTTCATGCTGCTTATGGTGCATGTGCGCATGACTGTGATAGTACCCGTTGTGGGGTAAGAAATCGGATGAGCGTCGGCAGCAGTACAAGCAATTGGGGCTTTGCTTGCCACAAAACCTGTTGCTAAAGAGTGAGCAACAGTTTAGAGTTGAGCAATGTGTATCTATGGTGGTGAGTTGCGCAGTTACTACTCGTAATGCAGGAGCTGCAGCAACAGGCTGCGCCGGCAACAGGCGGCATGCGATAGTATGCGTCACATTGGTGGATGGTGCATGTGAAACCCAGGAAAAAATCTCAACTATGTAGAGGTATAACATTGAAAAATTGTTTGACAAGTAAACCAATTTTAATTTTATAAAATATCATAAAATTTAAAAAGCAAAACAAATTTATTGTTGCTTATTGGGCAAGTAAACATATGCTGTATACATACCTTTTTATACTCGTTCACGCAGTGAAAAGAGTATATTGGGCTTGGACGCATTAAGTTGAAAAGCTGGGCATGCCACATATGTGACAAAGACCAAACCTGTATTGAGTATAAAAAATTAAGACATTCTGTCCGTATGAACGTAATTTTTGTTTTCGCTATTTGAGCAAGAGACTTAAAATATACTCGTGTATAAAGTGTTTAGATTTTTTCGATGAGCTTACTGAGGGCGTGGCAAACCGACAAAAATCTATATATCCCTTATTGTTAGCTATTTATATATAAATAACTATATATAACTATATAAATTTTTAATGCTACTATTACGAAGTAAACAGTAAAATTATAAAGATAATTTATAAATTGCAAAAAAACCTGCATGTACGCCTTTCTTCTTTCGTACACATGCGCATGTATATAAACCCAAATATTTTATTCGCTAAGTACAAATAGTACGATACTACGGTAAAGGCGTTAGAAATTACTGCTGCCTGCTTCATGACCACTTCCCCTAATGGAAGCTCAAAGCCAAAGGCGCATCAAAAACAACAACTTAACGTTACTAGCCCTCAGCTGAATTTTGGATAGAGAAAACGTATTGTCGTATTGTCGTTAGATAGAGCGACAGCGATGACGCGCCACAACTCTAAGACAGTTGTAGGTATGTAGGTATACAATTAAATGGCTTATGTGAAGGTGATTATATTTTTTAGAGATGCTTCTACAGAAAATAACAAAGTTTGAAATTAAAGAAATAACACAGAACCCTTAATATAAAACCCTTAATATAAAATATAGTGAGGGAACAGCCTAAATTTAGTTATTTACCTTTGAAGTAAAGCTTACAACTTGCAGCCTACAACAATGCCCCCAGAAAACAGTGATCCGTTATGCCCATGTACTAGTGGAAATAAAAAAAATACCACAGAATAAGGGATATAAAATCTCAAAGCTTATAACTTCTGAATTTTGGACTGGGTTAGCAACGTAGCTGCTTTTCCCACTTTGATTGTTGCGGAAACGGATGTGTCATGTGGCATATACATACATACATATGTGTATATAAAAAACACATATACTCGCACTTGCATCCCGACTTATATATATTTATATATTTTAGGTACTTATGTACATTTTGTCTGTTCCTGGAGAATCTCCTGCCTGTTGAATATGGGTAGCAAAATGGTGCAACAGGCTGAATAAAGCATGGCGACCCGAAGCTTGCTACCACGTCGAAGTTGACGTTTGTGTCTCTAGATAACACAATGAATACATGGATCTGCTTATATATTTACATTTCAATTTCACGTATTTATTTCAAGTTTCAGTGTTTTTTCTTACTAATGCAAAAGTAAAATTTAATAGCGCATTGCTTATGTCTCCTTCTGTATATATGTATATATAAATATATTTACATATACAAATATGTGGGTGTGTCGGCTCGTACGTATTTTCACCGTCTTCGTATTTTTTTGAAATTTTAAAAGAGCTTTTGTTTTTATTGTTCCCTCACCCACACAAACCCACCTTGTGCACCACGATGCTTCTACTACTGACGCTGCAGGTTCATGTGCTCTATAATAGCGACTAGGACTCCGTCTTTGCTGTTGCCACTGCGTCTGCCTGTTGCGCCGAGCATAGTACAGACCGATTTGGCCGCTAATATATACTAACACACACACATTCGTATATTGAATTCAACATAGGAAACGAACAACGAGGGAGCCGGCGATGAGTCTGCGTATCTAAAGTTGCACAATGCAAGGCTCAGTCGTTTAACTGCCGCGTCCCAAGGCAGTTTAGCGCGCTCCCAACGAACTACAAAAGGCTACCACCTTATCATAGGCAAAGCACTAGTAAAGTTACACAACTATTAAAATAGGTGCTACATACAACAAATTAGGCTACTTTATTTGATTAAATTTAAGGGTGCAAAACGCGTTATAAGGTCCACTTGCTTTTCTTATTTATTTTTTTTTTTGTTTTTTTCTGTGAAGTGAAACATACATATATATTCATATAATGTTTTTTATAGGTGCTCTGAAATCTCAGGTAAATATGCAACAAATTTTAAGTATACTAGCCACAATTACGTTTCGTTGCCGGACAAAATGTATTCATGAAAAATTGTTACAAAAATATATATGGACTATCTGCAAATGTATTTACCAGGAAGAAGGAAACATTTTTGACCCAATATTGTATATATTTTTGTGAGAAAAACGACCATATTGAAAAATATGCTTTAATTGAGTTTTCAAATATTTTCTTTTTGGCTGTAGTGCTTTATACACAGTTTGCGAAGTTCAACAAAATAAGTTCAATGCACCGGGTTTTGTTGATGTTTAGCTGACAAAAAAAAGACAAACAAGTGAAAAAGCTCTAATCGGGAACGGCCGACTAGTGAATACCCTGAACCCTGTGTTTTCATACATTTCAGTCCCCTTGCGTTCATACACACATGCACATAGTCACACACATACACACACACACGCACACATGTAAACGCACGGCGCACGCCGTGAACATCTGCGCTTGGCCCCCACATATGGAAATAAAATTCGTGAATAACTTCTAAGATAAGAGCATGGTCCTAATGGACAAGGCTTAACAAGAGCATTGAAATCTATGTACAAACTAAAGCCCAAGTCCGTAGTATTTGAAATGCTTTTTTTCACATTTTTGCATATATAAAAACTTACTCAAAAGACTGATAATTATTGATAATGAGAAAACGAGATGAGTTATCATTTAAAATAAACTTGATCTGCGAACAACACGAACTTAAAAAGTTCAAGTTCAGCATTCTAGCTTCTGTAGTCTCTGATTCTGTGTATGTGTGTATCCATGCAAGGAAACTGAAATGTATGAAAACACAGGGTTCAGGGTATACCCCAGTCGGGCGTTCCCGACTGGAGCTTTCTCACTTGTTTTATGTGAGCTTACGTTAGCAGTCCTCAAATCAATGTTTAAGATATTGTTTCTCTGTTCCAAGCTTAACATTGTTGAGCCAATTGATAGATCCAGCAACACGTTGTTGCTTTTCGACATACATAGCTACATATGTAACTGTTGTTGTATTTAAGATGCAGCAAGCCACACATTTTGGTTTCATGACTGTACATTTTGTTTTTGCTTTGCGACGGAACAAGCACAACATTGCAAAGGTCGAGCACAGCGTAGAGCGGCAAAAATACGAAACAATTTTGTGCAAATGTTTCACAATGAATTTTAAATTGCATGTTCTATGGATGTGGATGCGCGCCGTCGCTTATGGTTTACCCTGTGGAGATGGCTTCCGCAGCTACTATGGCTGCTATTAGCAATCCGTGCCCAAATCGATTGGCAACAATTCTAAAAGCATTTTATGCAGCAATCACAATTTCCTTTTAACGCCGCGACGCGACGCGACATGGACACAAACATATAAACATACATATACCGTATAAGCACATACATAATACATATGTACATTTATATATAGATATGTCGTTTATATATCTATGTATACGTACATAAAGCGAACAGTATCACTGAGTCCAGCAGACAAAGTGAAAATGACCAAGCGACGGGTAAGTGCCAAAGGCTGCAGTTTGTGTACTGTCCGGCTTGCCAGTCAGCCATTTGCACAATATGGCAACGATCATTCGCACCATATGACGCAGAAAAATTACCTCCTGCTGCCAGCACCACAGCACAGGGCACATGACTACTGCCTAGAAAACTTCTCGATATTCGCTGAGTTTAATGCAATTATTCGCTAGCCGCATAAGCTGCGCATCAGTTGGCATCTACTACTTCATCCATGATTTAACATTCTTTTTGGATTTAGCAATTTCTGTGTGTTTCCCGGTCTTTATATATATTTATGTATATAAGTATATTTATATTTATATATATACATATATGTATATACAAAATGTACTTTTCGTGCAACTTCTTTTCTGATTGTTCTTCTAACGATAGAGCTTGTTAGCTTTTGTGGCGAATCGTAAGACTATAACATTCGCTGTAATAAAATGTATACGAAATGTGTTTTAGTTGCCGGTTCCGCTGGATCTGTTATTGTCCCAACTACAAACGTCGTTGTCGATATCAGCAATGCAGTTACCAACACATTACAGTTGAAGATTCATGAATGCTGCAATTTAAAGGCATTTATTCATTTGTTGTTATACTTCGCCATCAAACTGGTCATGGGCAAGCTTTGCTGCGCTTTTCTTCAAAATCAATTCCTGTATTCGATTGTAATACTCTTACGGGGGATCTTATAATTATACCCTGAACCGATTGAAAATAGGTAAAAAGGGTATAATGGTTGTATGCAAATAAATGTAACAGGCAGAAGAAGGCATCTCCGATCTGAGTATATATATTCTTAGTAGAAGCTAAGCCCACCATACTGGGCGCCAAGTGCAACTGCTGAGTAAAGTGAACATATTGATTTTGTATATGTATGTATGAATACAAGGGGATTGCAATGTATGTAAAGACAGTGTTCAGAGTATTCCCTATTCGGGCGCTCCCGACTAGAACGCCCTAAATTGTTTTCTTTAAATATAATATTGTAGTCCACAATAATTCATTGCAACGAATTTGAGAGCAGGGCAACTGTACTTACGGTGAAGCTTTATCGCACGACATTCTATATTCAGTAGCTAGACCATTTTAATATTCACAATTACGGAAAGCAAGCTTCAGTACTTACCAAGTATGAAATGGGAAAAAAAATGATGTGGCTTATGGCGTCGACGAAAACAATAGTTAAGTACTAACGTTAGGAAACAGTCTAGCTGCTGCTTTCACGATATTATGATGTCGTTTAGGCAATTTCTCAGTTTTTGTCGAACCTCTGCTGAGATTTCATTATAGCATTGAAAGAAATTAATATTTTCTAAAACACACATCCTTGGTTTTTGAGATATTCATTTCTGCCTAATATAAGTACATATACATATATATTTATAAGTACAAGAGCTTGTCAGATTGGCACTGATACTATCTTTCCAAATTGTTTGTTGATAACTGATGTGTAAAATGCTTTCGCCTTATAATCATTGAGTTCACTTTTCACCTTACTGAATAATATTTGCTTTGATTTGTTTAACATTATACCAATATTACAATGATATAAAAAATATTAATGTCTTTATTAAAAAGTAACCCAATGTTTTATCTTTATATCTTAAGTTATACGCTTAGCGGTTCTAGACATGCGTGCACGCTGGACAATCTCTGTGAATGGGTTTTAAGCAAAAACTAATTAAAAGTTGTAAGACATTTTTTGCTCCGTTTTATTTTGTTCGTTTAGGTAGCCCCACCTGCCATAAGATGCGTACAGACACTCACAGTAGAGAAGTAAATAAAAATAAAAATGGCACTGCACGGCGAACGCCATTGCGTATTGTTTATTATTTACCGTTTCACTCTTACACCAACGCAGTGGCCATATGAATGACGCCGACTCTCCTTCAGCTGTTTGAAAATATACGCTTTATTTTTGCCAGCAGAGCAGACTTCACCCGTTAACTTAATCAACGAAAGTTGTTCGTTTTAGTTGTACTTCATGATGTAACTTGGACGTACATACATTTGAATTTAAAGCTGTGAATAAACAACATATTCAGTTACTTAATAATGCTGGAAAAAAGTACATATAAATAAATATAACATTTTTAGATGAACTTACAATAAATTATAATTATAATTCCGAGAATGAATATACACTGACTATCGATGAAAATAGGAAAGTTATTGATTTCTTACACAAAAAGTTTAGTATGCCATTCCTTTCACCTGTTTAATATAGCTTCTTGCATTCGAGATTTCAAATATATATGAGTAGCAGAGCATATAAGATTCGATACAGCTAGTGTAAATTTCCTGCAGTTTTTTCAGTGTTCGGTTTACAAACTTTACCCATCAGAGAGAACAGTCGACGTTGACGCAGGTGGCAAATGAAATTGAAAATCTAGCTTTATTTGCTGTTTTTCTTTGTGCCACTTCGACACTGTTAAGTTTCTTTGTGGTACAATTGTACCACATATTTTGAATGCCTTCTTAAATTTCCGCCCAAATTATTGTTATTATCATATATAAAACAATTAGTCCTCCTGACTAATTGACTTCAAAATCATTTTTAAAAATCTATCGTCAATTGTATTGATAACGCCTTTAACAATATATATATTTATAAATATGTTCATTGCCTCGCGCTTTATTTTCTACGCTCATTTGCGATATTTTAACTCTAAAATATTCATGGAGATCGGACAATAAACACCAAAGTTATTCAGCTTTACAGTTCCCATAAGAAGACGATGCACAGTCGCTGAGTGAAGTGCGTAGCTAGCAGCATGTCTTATGCCTTTGGATGTGCATGTTTATAGTTGTGTACGTAGGTATAGAATTCGGATCGAAGCCGGGTACATGGTAGCCATTAGTCGATCTCTTCCGAACAAAGTACTCTTATTTGTTTTTGAACATTTATATATGAATTTATTTTTATTATTGTTTTTTATTTTATAAAATGTTTAGGGTTTGTTTGATAATGAGGAAAAACACATTCATAAGCTTTCCTATTCGCAAGATAGATTCAACAAACGCCGCCACATCAGTGAGCGGAAAGAATCAAAGCGCTTGACCTCAGCAGTTCAACCAAGCTTACTTCGTCCGGAGTGCTTTGCTAATAAACGTGACAGATTTCTCTCAAATACTCAAATGCCTGCTACACACACACACTTAGCCGTAACGACCACAACAGGCAGTCGAACGAGCAGTCAAGGATTTAGCAAAGGTGTCTGCTTCCAAAGTCCAAGTCAAGCCAAGTGTGTCGTATGGTTACGTAGGATAAGAGCTAAGAACATCCTTAAAATCTACATAAATCATGCTGGGCAAGTTTTCAGATAACTGACACAAAATTCAATTTATATGCACGTACACTCCACCTGTAATTGTATGCATATAAGAACGCCTGGCTTGTTTGAAAGAGGAAATAATTTAATTGAATTCTAATTTTGGTTTTAAGTTAAAGTCCAATAAATGTTCCGAAGTTAACGTGTTTCGCCTTCGCAATACTGTCACAGCATTGTGGCTTGTGTGTTAGTGACAAGTTAAATTAGTTACATTATAAACAAGATTTAAACTCAAGAATAAAAACTTTTGTGGTCCGCTTCTCGTTAGCTTTTCGTGCCGTCCTGTACTTACTTCTGTATACCTGTGTGTCACAAAATGTGTTCAGTATCGTTCTTGTCGTTTAAAAAAGTAGAATTGGGAAAAATCAACTTAACTAGTTAATGCTAAGCCGGAACATATGAACATACCCATCAAATTAGGTGTTCTTAAAAATCAGATTTTCATCAATTAAGAGTTCGGGGGATTAAAAATAATTTTAGGCATTAATAAAAGTATTTCTTAATGCATTTTAAAAAATTTGTCAATCTTCGAATTGCCTAAACTTTCATAAAAACAAAGTTAAGTCAAGTAAAGTCTGCTGCAATACGTCACAACGCGTTGTAGAAGCACCCGTCACCGTCAAGTATAAGTTTCTGCCATTGAAGCTAACTTACAGGAATAATAACTGCAGACAGCACTTTTATGGTAAAATATACATATATGAATGTAGCTCTTCATGGTCAATGAATATAAATATGGTTTTACTCTTATTGTATATTCAATTTATATTCATATAAATACAAACGTATATACGTACATACTACTGTGCTTGCAACCTAATACAACGCATAGCATTATAATATTGTTTATCGTTCATTTACACGCAAATATATCCGCTATCTATTCGTTTTCCCTGCAACATTTATGATGTTGAACTTTTGATATTCCTTTGCTTTCAATTCATAACGAGTTGCTAAAAACGTAACACTACCGCACACGTAGCGCCATTTCTTCATTTAAATGCTGGCTACGTATGTAGTATCACACTCCGTCCTTTGAATAAAGTGAACTGCGAAAAACAGAACCAGAAAATCACATCATTCTCACCCCATTTTATTAAATCTTCATGTGCACGTGTTGCAGAGTACAAAATAAAATCATGGGTCATGAATACATTTATAGGCAAATTTGAACAACTAAATGGAATGCTAAAACGACTAGCACAATAGATGTAGTTCATACATATTTAAAATTTATTGCAAGCCACTTTTGACGTTGCTAGTCTTAATTAACGCGTCTCTATTCGTGCATCGTGC
Source organism: Drosophila sordidula (assembly GCA_035047465.1). Classification (NCBI taxonomy): domain Eukaryota; kingdom Metazoa; phylum Arthropoda; class Insecta; order Diptera; family Drosophilidae; genus Drosophila; species Drosophila sordidula. The sequence continues at coordinate 16,152,275 of JAWNPQ010000136.1, forward strand.
CTAAGAAACTTTTTCGTTACATATGTATATTAATCAAAATTAACAAATGCGTAGTTCAGTGTTGGACCACATCGCAATTCCGATATACACCCAGTAGTTAACTGTTCTTTCTTGTTATACCGTGAACTTATTAAAAATGAGTAAAAAGGGTATAATGGTTTTGTGCAAATGTATGTAGCAGGCAGTACGAAGCATCTTAGACCCCATAAATTGTATACATTCTTGATCTGGACAACAATCTGATTCTGTCTGAAACTACAAAAGCTAGAGAGTCAAGCTTAATGACGATAGATTCTGTAATACAATACGCAATACGAGTTTATAATTTTTTGTCGATATTTTGCACCGTTTAATATATATTAAAAATCGATTATAATACTTGATTTTTCTGAGTTTTTGGGTACGGCATATTTCGGGAAATATCGCGATTCAAATACTACAAACGTACGCTTTGGTTTCTACATAAATTTGAATGCTCTTATTACGTAGTAAAAAATTCATTAATATTATGCTCAAAAGATATTCACGAGAAACGCACTGCCTGCGGCGTGACATTGTGTGTGTGTGTGATTTTGTTTATGTGTGTATGAAAACAAGAGGGTTCAAATGTATGTGAAGACAGGGTTCAGGGTATCTTCCAGTCGGGCGCTCCCGACTAGAGCCCCTTACTTGTTAAGTTATGGTTTTTTGTGTCAACACTGATTCGTACCTTTTATATATAATTTTCCCTACTTCACGGGATATATTGGTTATTTTTATTTTGATTGGCGAATCACATTTTTACTTGTCCAGACGGCGAGACATTGTAACGGAAGTCACTTAATTTTTGTTCATTTTCCGCGTTTACAAATCATATCCGTTTGCGCTTTAGCATTCAAGGGTTACCCCATTGATAGATGGAGTCACTTGTGTCTAAGGGAAAGTGACGATGTTTTAAACAGCGATTAAATTTCACTCTTTTGTTTTTTACACAAAATAATGAATACGCTTCCTTTAGTTTTAGTCATCCATTACACTTCCAGGTATACATTTATGTGATTTATTTATATTTGTAATGATGGAATGACATTTTGAAGCTGTATATGTACACATATGCTTCGTATATAAACACTCTTTTGAAGATAGAGACTTAAAACTTGGAATATACACTTGTAGTTATCTGCTTCAGACAACGTGTTAAAATTGTTGTGCCACGCCCACTAGGAGGCTGGCAAATCGATAACATATCGATACACCTCAAATCGCAAATCGATTAAAGTTGAATATTTCCCACAATATTAAAGTTAGAGTCATAAAAAATCGGAAATGGTTATATCTTCCAAAGTTTTAGAGCTAGAGTCACCAAATTTTAAAGGTAGATTCGTGGTCAGCTCCTTTAAATAAGAGTACAAAAATTTACCATTTACCATTTACACATTTTGAGATCTAGAGTCACCAAATTTTAAAGGTAGATGGCTGGTCACCCCCTTTAAAGCTTCGTTAAAAATGTCCTGGCCACGCCCACTCCCGCTTCCGCATATCGCGAAAAGCTATATCTCCCACAATTTTGGAGCTAGAGTCATCAAATTTTAAACTTAGAGGGCTGGTCACCCCTTTTAAAGCTCGGTAAGAACATTTTCCGGCCACGCTCACTCCCGTCCACTCACTCCTACTCCCGCCCCCGCAAATCGCGAAAATCTATATCTCCCACAATTTTGGAGCTAGAGTCACAATTTGGCAGACAGTGTTAAGGTGACCTTCTCTTAAGATCGAGCCGAAAAATGTTGGCAGCACACGACATATAAAAATGCTATACTTTTCCAAAAAAAAACTATAATAAATTCCGTGTACTGTGAACGAGTATTACGTAGTCGTCCGACTGCAACGTTCTTACTTGTTTAAATTTGAAAAACTAATTTTTTAAACAAAAAATGTACAGAAGTGCAACAAATAATGAAATATCCTTTTATAGTACATTCGCACATAGCACTTACTTCTACTGTGCATTATCGTGGTTTTATATTAATCTCATTTTAATAAACTTCACTTGAGAAAGTTTTTAATCACTTCGAAAATTTTGTCAAACATGTCTGAACACTTTTAAGCAGCTTCAAGCTAAAGTAAAATAGCAAAACCAAAGCTTCGTACTCCGGCTGACGTTGCTGGCATTGTAGTTTACAATGTTACTAAATATTTTTATCGTGAGAGTCGTACAGGTGTGACAAGTGGGAGAACTGAATTAAATTTTTATACAATTTAAAAACCTATGTACGAGCGGAATTGATTTTTATTTTAAGGCCAATCTTGTCTAGTTTATATATGCTTATACCCTTTAAAAATTAAGCAATGGAAATGAACAAAGATATACCCAAATTTACGCATAGACTTATTTTTACAAGTGCTCTGCATACTTCTTTAAGAACCAAACCCTAAACAATGTTTATACTCGTTAACAAAGAGAAAAGAGTATATTCCCTTTGTGCAATGTCCGTCATGCTGTACGTCCGTCATGCTATACGTGCGTCCGTCTGTACATCCGTCCGGCTGTCCAGATGAACGCAACTTTATTTGGCGCTATTGAAGCTAGAGACTTAAAACTACGGATGTATACTTTTAGTTATGTGCTTCAGACAAAATGGTAAAATTGTTGTGCCACGCCCACTGGGAAGTTGGCAACCTATAACATGTCGATACGCCTCAAATCGCAAAGCGATAAAAATGAATATTTACCACAACATTAAAGTTAGAGTCATCAAATTTGGTATGTCAATTACTGGTGACCTCATCAAGGAACGAGAACGCCCCAGTGCCCCCACCTTACAAATCGGTAATGGCCGTAATCATAAAATTCGATATACCTGAAAGCTCAAATCGATAACATGTGTAAAATTCCTAGTGACCTCCCCAAAAGCTTGTGATCTTGATAGTCCGGCCACGCCCCCAGCCACCCTGCAGCATGAGTAGAAAATTATTTCTCAACAATCTGAGCAGTCTGGCAAGGCGGTACTCATAGCCCTTCTTCGAACTTCTACAGAATAGTTTTAAAGCTGCCTCACATTTAATAATACGTTTTAAACATATCTGCCACATTCTTCAACTGTCGGATCTGTCGGATGTCCGTTTTTGTATCGGTTTTCAAATTTTCAAACTGATCGTTTAATTATCACAAATGTTTTTTAAGAATCGATAATGTCGGGCTTAGGGGAAAAAGCTCAACTGCGTAATGGCGTACTTGCGTTGTTTTTTGTATACATATATATATATATATATATATATATATATATATATATATATATATATATATATATATATATATATATATATATATATATATATATATATATTACACATAAAATTCGTAGCCTCTTAGTCAGGCACTCTCAACTCGTTGACCAGGCTGTTCTATATTTTCTTTAATTTCAATGGGGTCTGCGTTTATAGTTGTTGCGCCGTCCCTATTACTAAAATGAGATGTGGCAGGTAATTAAGCGGGCGGAATTGCTAAATTATTGCAACTTATAGCGCGGAATCTTAGCATCTCCATTCTCCCAAACACTGTGTCTGCTTAAGTTAATGAGATGTTAAAATGGAATCTCTGCCCGTTGGCTGGGCGCGTTTTAGTTTCCTGCACGTTGTGATTTCACATTTTTCCACAAACTCCTTTAGCAGTTTTTCTTGACTTTTTTTTGAGTTGGCAGCATCAAATGCTGCCGTCTAACGGTTTTTAGCTGTCTGCTGTCTACACCTGAGTTTCTTAATGACGAAACCATTATTAATATGCGTAGAAGATAAGACCCCGAGAACACAGCCATTAAAATAAAACTGACTACAAGCACATTATTGCAATAAAAACATATCCAATATACCCCATAAAAGTGGTTTAAATAAAATTTTGCTTTGTTCATTAAATACCTTAAGTGATGGGTTCAAAGGAAACTTACTGGTTTATGTTAGACCTCCCAGTAGAAACGCAAAATCGAATAGGGTGATCAATATCAACAGATGCATCTTCTTTATTAAATGTTAATTATTTTAAACACCAAAAGGCAAAATGTAACTTTCTTATTAATTTATATGTATAGTAGTGTACTGATTTATTCCAACTAGTTACACCTTTAAAATTATTAATACGGCTTCCAGCTCATTATATCTATACCAACGATTGCCATTGGAGATGGACATTTGCTAATTTTATGCAAATGGTTCTGGCTGTCCTAAGCCGAGGGTCGGCTTTGGTCGGACGCAACCAGCAGCATAATAAGGAAGCGCGATAAACTGGAACTAATTTAGTAAACAAGCTTTGAAAAAGAGCACTAGCAAGGGCCAACGACAGACTGTTCTGCTCGAACCCCACCCTAAACCAAAAACAATTCATGTGTGTGAGCGTGCACTTAACGGGTGAAATGGCAGCAGCTCATTTTCCGACATCCTATGGAACACCATAGAGTTGCAAGCTATTGTTCCTTTTAAATTTATGGATAGTATTATGTATTCCAAATTTACTTTGTAAATACCTTTAATTTTCAAAATCATTAAGATGCTTACTTTATTAATATATTTTTTGAGAAATTAAAGGGGCCAAAAAACCTGGGGGTGGGCGTGGGCGGTAAATTTGTATTCTCTTATTTAAAAGCGATAACCACTAAGCTACCTTTAAAAATGTCTAGCTTTAAAATTGTGGGAGATATAGACTTTCGCGATTCGTGGGGGTAGGTTGGCTGCTGGGCGTTATAGTGAGCGCGGCCGGACTATCAAAGTCGCAATTTTTGGAGGAGGTCAGCAACAATCTACATACCAAATTTGGTGACTCTAACTTTAATATTGTGGGAAATATTCACCCTTCATCAAATTGCGATTTGAGGTGTATCGACATGTTATCGATTTGCCAGTCTCCCAGTGGGCATGGCACAAAAATCTCAACACTTTGTCTAAAACAGATAAAGACAAGTATATATCCAAAGTTTCAAGTCTATCTTCAATAGCATCGAAAAAAGTTGCGTTCATCCGAACAGATAGACAGACGGTCAGACGGACATTGCACAAAACCGATATACTCTTGTCACATCGTGAATAAGTATAAACACACATAAATCATTATTTAATTCATATTTAAGAGACATTTAGGAACCACAACCGAGTTTATTTACCCATGTCCGTTTGTCTGACTGAAGAAACGCATCGATCTTAGAGCCTTTTCCATTTTATCGATGAATATAATATGCCCTATATATATATATGCCCATAGTTATATGCCCTAGGTAGACATCGGTCAAGAGAGAGTCCCCTATAATAAACTTAATAAAGAAAATATTTATATGTTGTATTACGGCATTGCCTATCTGCGTAAAGGGTATGTCCAAATTGTGCGCTTTTGACTAGACCACGTAATTTTTTCTTGAGCTTTAAGAAGCATTGCAAAAAATATAACGTCACATTATAAGTACATTTAAAAACTGCCGGCTATATTATTATTTATTACGCTAGGAAAGCAATTCTCATGTGATTGCTTGTGACAAACAGTCAGAAGCGAGTGTATTGACTTATTTGTTTATGTAATATGTGTATACGTAGTTTACTGTTTTTGACATATGTACATATATATTTATTTGCATTGTTCGGGGTCGCTGCGTTTATGTCGACGAAAAGACAATCATATACATAATTAGACAGACATTAATAGATCAACCCGACTACAGAGTAGCATACGCCGTCTTCTGCATAGTCAGATACTTATTAAATAGAAAAAATGTTTAAATACTTTTTTATTAGATATTTAAAATATGTACATACTATTTGACCTACCCAACGTCAAATTATTATAATTTTCTAGCAACTAATTAATAGGAAGCTACATTTTAAATTCGATACTACACGTACACATTATATTTCCATTACTCCCTAATAATCTATTTGCAAGGGAATAGAATATTACGATTATTCCCTTATAATCTATTTGCAAGGGTATAGAATATTACGATTATTCCCTTATAATCAATTTGCAAGGGTATAGAATATTACTAACTTATACAACTAAAATATATATTTCGTTATGAAATGTACAATGGGCAAGAATCATTTTTATTGCTCACTCGAAAAGATTTGTGAGATATACCATACCACATGTTTTTTTTTTATTTAAAACTAATAGTAAGTATATATATGTATAAGCGGTGCATAGCATTATGCATGCTTGAGGCTTGATTCATACCAGATTTTAAATATTCTTAGCCAACTCTCTATCTTCGATCAAAAAGCTACTTCCCTAAGTCATATTGGGAATGTTTCATAAAAAAAAATATATATATTTATGGAACAGACTATATCGAATGTTGCCTTTCTGAGGCGAAACTAAGACGGCCACAAACAAACTTTATTGAAGGTAGCAGGGAACAGAAATTTATGTCGTCTGCGCAACATTCTTCTTCCTCTAGTACAAATTCATGCGGGAGGCAGTCTGGAAAATATGCCGAAAAAAATGATGAATTTCCATACTTTCACGCTTCGTGAAGTACTGTTGCCCTTGCCTTGCTGGCTTTAGTTTTGTCCAGTCAATGGCCCTGATAGCGCCAGCTGAAACGGTGAGCGGCGTTACAGCAGCATACGCAGCGCTGCCGACGTCATCGTCATGCCCCAGCGCGGTGGACATTATAAAGGTAGACAGAACCAGTGCACAATTTCCCCGCCGGCACGAGGCCCGGCTCGTGACACTGATTTAGCCGAGCAAGAACGAATGTTATTGGAGGCAGAGGCATAAATAGGGTTCCACTGCCACTGCCAGTGCCAAACAAGGCAATGTGAATACGATGCGCCAGGGTTTTCTCCTACTCTTACACACACAAATTTATGCAGACAAACAAACGCAATAACACCCACCGCGCGACTCGCCCTTGTTCGTACAGTTTCCGATGCCCACTCGTATTGAGGGTTGGAACAGCTTCGTTGTCGTTAGGCTCGCCGTCGTGTTAGGTTTACTGTTGCTCTGTAAAGAGTTTTCATTAAAAATGAAAATCAGTTGTTGGTTCATTCAATTCGTGACGTTCAATACGGAAGTACATGCCAAATGCTTAGCAGCGGCGGCTTACGATTTTAAGTCGGTGTTACTTTTATTTTTAATGTCACTCCAAATAGCGTGTCTGCGTCGAGGAAACGGTGCATTTCAATCACTTTTTTTAATAGTGTCCTATATCAATTTTGTTTGAGTGTCAATACAATAAAGTGCCTAACGAAAAAGAGATAAACTTTTTTGCCATGCTGTTTTAATAAAAACAATAAGAATGGAAAACAGCAATAAAAACATTTAAGAACGTATTAAAAATAAAAATAAAAAAAATTATAATATATTATAGCAGACTAATTGAGGGGCTTTTACACGTGTAAGTATGAAATGATTATTCCGACTTCCAGAAACTTTCTGGTTTTGGTCCAGCTTACAAAGCGCTAACAGGTGGCCAATCAGGGGTATTACATGTCATTAGCTCGTCCCTTTAAAACTGTTCATTAAAATATAAATTATATAGTTTTTTGGTTAGACCATTTTTATTTTAAGCTTCCATATCTTTCTTTATTTAAAACGGGTAAAATGGCATCTGCATATTCTGTAAAAACCATTTTACTTTTTGTAAACATGCATTTTTTCACCAACATTTTTGAAGTGACTAAAAAGTGTCCCATTTAGATCTGCTAAATAAGAAATGCTTGCGTTTAAGCGGGATGCGGTAAGAACAAAAAAATGTGTTGTATGTATGTATTCTTACCAGAACGACTACTAAACTACTTCAGTTTGTAACAGTTTATATATAGCAGAAAATCTGTAATATTAGTTCGGCGAAGCACGGTATAAACGACCAAAAACTACTCAGTCACTCAGCAAGTCAGTCAGCCGAGGCTTCGTTGCACAATCGCTAAACTCGTACATTTTAATGTTACCTCACTTGGCTTTTGTGTACTCATTCTTTATGTTTATTGATGCACAATTAAACCGCATTTGGCCAGCCAACCAGACATGCAGACAAGCCGTTAGTCTGCCATCCGGCCAACAAACTGATTCTTTGTAAACTGTCATGGTCTATTGCCTACTAAATTTACTAGGAGTGTATTTAAATTCCAATGATTTCAGCTGTAGGCATATATATAACCAACAGCTAATACAAAAGAAGTGTGGAGGCTCTAGTCGAGAGTAGCCGACTAGGGGATACCCTCAACCCTGTCTGCACTTTTATTTCAATCCCCTTGCATTCATACATACATACAATCACACATAATACACACAGACTTGCAAACGCATGCCGCACGCTGTGCGCACTAAGAAGCTGCTGCGTTTGGCCCCCACTATGGAAACTTAATTCGTGAATAACTTCTAAACTAAGAGCATGATCGTAATGAAAATGTCGTATTGAACCAATTTTTTATTGTTTCTGAGATATGCTTACAAAACATGGTAAAAAAAACCAATAAATTTTGATAATAAAAAAATTAGTGTTCATTCAGACACACAGGCCTAAATCGATTCAGCTCGTCATCCTGATCAATAATATATATATTTCATGGGGTCGAGATATACATAAAAATTTAGACTGTTTTCTCAATTATACATATATCCGCACATTTTAAACATAAAACTTACTCAGGGAAAAGTATGCAAAGGAATTGTATGATATTGTTGTCACACAAATAAAAATCGCAGTCTCTTCAAAACCAGACCGAAGTCGGGAAATGTGGCTGAAAAAACACAATAATGGCACTTAAACAAAAGTTATGATAGACATTTTTGCCCGTCAGCGTAACGACAAACTTGGTCATTGATACAACTGATAAGAGTACAGAATACACCAGACATCAGAATAAACGGAAATGTGCGAGATACAATAAACACAGAAACACACACACCCACTTAGGGATAGCTGAGTGACTCAACTAGTGGCTGTTGAGCACTGAGCTCGCCTACTTCCGCTTTTCTGCATTGCCTGTGTCATGTAGTTCTGTGTGAACATGTATTCATGAGTACTATTTGCCACAACAAAGGGGTTTCGATGCATCCGCTTTCACACTGTACAAGTAACTGTCACATTTCACCAAATGATGGAGAATAAACTTTTGGCTTTTTATTCTTAGTGTTTAAGTTTCAGATTCCTTTATAGCTCCGATACTCTTACATTTTAAAATAAATTGTCTTGACATTGTAATAGCGGTCAATCCCAATTTACATATTTTATGTACATATTCATATAGAGGATTTAAAGTTATTTAAAAGCACATTACGTTTTATTGCTTATAAGTTTCAAATCTCAATTATTAATGTGCCAGTAAATAGGGGGAAACATATTATTTATTAACAAGTGAGAGTGCTCTAGACGGTAGTCACCTAGGAGATACCTGACATACATTTACATACATTTCAATCCTCTAGAATTCATACCTTCATACACTAAATACACACACACACACACACAAACGCACGCCGCAACCTGTGCACTTTACTCAACAACTGTGCTTGGCCCCCACTATCGAAATTAAATTCTTGAATAACTTCTAAACTAAGAGTATGATATTTATGAGATTTTCAGGACTTAAAATGACCATCCAAAATAACCAACCAATGCTCAGGCTTTTGTACATGAATTGCATTTTCTATACCCTGAACCCATTGAAAATCAGGGTATAATGGTTTTGTGCAAATGTATGTAACAGGGAGAAGAAAACAGACCCCATTCCCCCCATATATTCTTGATCAGAACGACGAGCTGAGTCGATCTAGCCATGTCCGTCTGTCCGTCTGTATGAAAGCAACGTTATCGGAAACTACAAAAGCTAGAGACTCAAAGTAAACGACTATAGATTCTGTAATTCAATATGCAATACGAGTTTATCATTTTTTGACGATATTTTGCACCGTTTCAGTAATATCGATAAAAATCGATTGCAATACCTAATTTTTTTTAGGTTTTCTTAGCATATCTCCTAGACTATAAGAGCTAGCTCATATTGTCTCCGAGATCGACGCGTTCATACAGACGGATGGGCGGATAGCCAGACGGACACGCATAAATCGACTCGGCTAGTGAAGCTGAACAGGCAAATATATACCTTATGGGGTCGGAGATGCCTCCTTTTGCATGTTACATACATTTGCACAAAACCATTATACCCTTCTTACCCATTTTCAATGGGTTCACGGTATCACAAGTGTGGAGACTCTAGTCCGGAGTGCCCAACTAGGGGATGCCCTGAACCCTGCCTCTCCATACATTTCAATACCCTTGCATTCATACATGCATACACAAAATCACACACACACACACATGCAAGCGCATTCCGCACGCTGTCGTTTAAAAAGAGCATTAAAATCTATGTAGAAACCAAAGCGCACGTCCGTAGTATTTGAATTGCGTTTTTTTTTTTCATATTTGTCACATATGGGGCATGAGGTATCCAAAATCTCAAAATTCTCAGCGTGCGTATGCTTCACGCGAACTTTTTAAACCAATTTTGGGGGCTTTTAAGATATGCTCAAAAAACCGTTAAAAAATACCGATAAGTATTGATAATAGTAAAAAGAGAAGAGTTATCGATAATTCGAAATACACTTTATCTGCATATTGAAGACACGAACCTAAAAAGCCCACCTATTAAGCTTTTGTAGTCTCCGAAATCGACGCTTTCATACAGACGGACAAATAGATAGGCGCGCATGGCTTGATTTACATGTTACATACATATGCACAAAACCATTATACCCTGATTTAACCAGTTTCAATGGGTTCAGGGTATAAAAATTCAAATACGAGACACCGACACCGAGCATTTATATATGTTAGAACCTACAAACATAAGTCAATAAAGATTAAGGATGCAACCACCTACCACCTTTTACGAGCACAAGCCATTCAATATGTAAGGTATGAGCTATTACAGTACTCCTGGTTTGGTTGTCAGTGACTTTGTTTTTCATGAAACGTAACTTAATTTACGCAGGGCTTTTACCCTGCAGTCAACTCAATCAATTGCGACCAGCAGCATTTTAAATGTGTTAGTTTTAAATTGGCTAGTAGCAAACTTTATTAATTTGCGAGAGTAGCAAAGAGGACTTTGTCATCTTTCACCCTCCCTCTCACTCCTCCCCCTCTCTCTCTCTCTCTCTCTCTCTCTCTCTCTCTCTCTCTCTCTCTCTCTCTCTCTCTCTCTCTCTCTCTCTCTCTCTCTCTCTCTCTCTCTCTACCGCTCTCTTTCTTTCACTTTCTCTCTCTTTCTCTCCTCTGATATTTCTCTGAATAGGTACAAAAATAGATGCATTTCCTTTCACATAAACTATTATAATACAAGCTTATCGAACGTATTACTTATTTGTTTGTAAGCGTTCAACTGCGATGTTCAACCTTTCCATAAAACAAAATAAGCTCTCTATAAGACCGTTGTGATTTACTGTAGTGTACGTGGGTACTGGCCCTTTGAAGAAGACTGCTCTACTCTACCCTGAACCCTGTTTTTACAAACATTTCAATCCTCTTACATTCATACTTTCTTCACACAAAAAAAAAAAAAAGTGAGAAGGTTCTAGTAGGGAGTATGATCTCAATGAAATTCTTCAGGGCAAGAGCATTGAAATCTATGTTCATGTGTGTGTGTGTTTGTGTGACTTGTGTATGTACATATGTATGCAAAGGGATTGAAATATAAGGTAAGACAGGGTTCGGGGTTCGCCTAGTCGGGTGTTTCCGACTAGAGTCCTTCACTTGTTACTTCTTACTGTTACATAAATTAACTTCTTAAGTTTTTGCATGACAAAAAATTTAATGTATTAAAGAAAATTAATTTCTCTACATACGAATTTTGCAAAAACCTTTTTTTAGCCCTTTTCTCGTACTCTCACTTTCGCTTTAAAGCACTTCACGTAGGCACGCAACTACAAATACCAAATGCGCCAGATTAATAAGGTAAAAATTTTCATTTTCATTATCGACATGAACAGGAGGTGGAAACACACACAACGACTGCACAGCATCGTCGATGAAACGCTTAGCCTTTGAAACACTAGACCTTATTGCGTTTTTTCTCCTCAAGCATAAGCTGCAACAGCACTCATTTTCGCCGAAGGGTACGCTACATGTATTTCGCATGTCCGTAAAGCTTAAGGTTTTTAACCCCTCTAGTTCTTGATGGGGCTTATGCAATGTATTAAAGACTTTCAGCTCGCTGCTTGTTAGCAAATCGCAAGGTGGCATATTCTCTGATTGCAAAGATTGGTTAGTTACAATATCTGACGTCAATATATTGAATCCCTTTGAGTTTATATTGATAGACAATGTATGTGAGGATCCCCGTAGATTCGGCACCTCATTAACATCTTCCGCCAAGAGCGTTCGGTGCAAAAAACTATCATCGGTGTCCCAACTCTGAAAATCTTTCTCCTGAATGCTTGTCGAAACACAGTTGTAAAATAGTGGATAGCCATAAAGATAGATCTTTCGTAATCGAGGCTTGTATACGGCTTGCAAGTGGTAGGTTGTTGTAAGCATTTGCTGGTGCAGCATTTTCTGCAACACAAACTGTTGCGAACAACTATTTATCTCGTCAAAACGTGAATTACGTATTTCATTATCTTCCTTTATAACTACTGAGAGACAGCCGGTGCCATCCAGTCTCTCATCCACCTTGGGTATGCTCTGATTAGTGCCAGCAATAAACGCCCGACTGCATCTATAAACAGTATACAGTTTTTAAAACTTATATCATTGTCAATTACTTAGCATA